>CM059446.1:8883944-9560719 GCA_030390025.1 Squalus acanthias | reverse complement strand
CCTCCTCCTCCTCCTCCCCCTCGGCCCCTCTCCTCCTCCTCCTCCTCCTCCTCCCCCTCGGCCCCTCTCCTCCTCCTCCTCCTCCTCCTCCCCCCCCTCTCCTCCTCCTCCTCCTCTCCTCCTCCTCCTCCTCTCCTCCTCCTCCTCCTCCTCCTCCTCCCTCCTCCTCTCCTCCTCCCTTCTCCCCCCCCCTCTTCTCCTCTCCCCCCGCCCTCTTCTCTCCTCTCCACTCCTCCCCTCTCCTCTTTCCCCCCCCCCTCTCCCTGTCAGACTCTATCTCTACATAAGCTGGAAATCCCTGGTCCTTTGCTAACTGTATGCACTCTGGGGATTGTAGTTATGCAGATGCAGCATGACTGCCCTGCCATGATGCGGAGATGCCGGTGTTGGACTGGGGTGGACAAAAATGAGAAGTCGCACAACACCAGGTTATAGTCCAACAGCTTTATTTGAAATCGCAAGCTTTCGGAGCTGCTGCCCCTTCGTCAGGTGAAGGAAGGTGACGAAGGAGCAGCGCTCCGAATGCTTGTGATTTCAAATAAAACTGTTGGACTATAACCTGGTGTTGTGCGACTTCTCACTTTTCTCCCATGATGCGACACTCATTCACAGTTGCAGTCAGAATTTCTGTAGCACCTAGTTGTTTATTTTTAACCTTTCGGTAATTGTTCTGGTAGGAACGTTATTTTAGATGTGTACACTTGGCTGTGAAGTGAAGCAAAATGATGGCTGAAAACCGTGTGGGGGAAAAAATTGATTAGTTTGGTCATTTTTGTGGTGCTCGATAGGTTGGGAATGGTAGCTTTGCAAAAAAAAATGGAGACTTTTAATTAGCCTTCCACTGGTTCCTCATCGGTACTCTTTGTTACTTTTTGATCTGTTCACATTTAGTCGGATATTTAGTTAAAATAAACACTTACTTTTGCCTTGCAGTAGTGTGACATTTGAGGTGTGACGCCCTTGAAAGGAGTGGTGAATTGGCAACCCACTATTTATATTTATTTGTCCGTCAATTTAAACTTGCTGGGCCACATTTTGACGTGACTTGCATATATATGTAACTTTGTTTCAGTAGATTGGCTCAAAGTTCATACTCATAACACAACAATAAATCACAACCAGAAAGAAAGGTAGGGACTGTATGAATCAAATGCAAGGAAACTGAAAAGAAAGTCTTGAATTTATATAGCGCCTTTCATGACCTCAATGTCCCAAGCGCTTTACAGCCAATGAAATACATTTTGAAGTGTAGTCACTGTTGTAATGTGGGAAACGTGGCAGCCAATTTGCGCACAGCAAGCTCCCACAAACAACAATGCAATAATGACTAGATCATCTGTTTTTGTTATGTTGATAGTAGCCATGATGCGGAGATGCTGGTGTTGGACTGGGGTGGACAAAAGTGAGAAGTCGCACAACACCAGGTTATAGTCCAACAGCTTTATTTGAAATCACAAGCTTTTCGGAGCGCTGCTCCTTCGTCAGGTGACTTCCGAAAGCAGCGCTTGATTTCAAATAAAGCTGTTGGACTATAACCTGGTGTTGTGCGACTTCTCACTTTTGTTATGTTGATTGAGGGATAAATATTGGCCAGGACACCAGTGATAACTCCCCTGCTCTTCTTCAAAATAGTGGCCATGGGATCTTTAACGTCCACCTGAGAGAGCAGACGGGGCCTCGGTTTAACGTCTCATCCGAAAGACGGCACCTCTGACAGTGCAGCGCTCCCTCAGCACTGCACTGGGAGTGTCAGCCTGGATTCTTGTGCTCAAGTCTCAACTAGGAAGCTAAACCTGTGGTGTGAATGACTAGAGATAAACCGCCTGTGGAGCAGAACTCTGAGCCGAGGGCGCACGTGCAGAGCTCAGTGTGACCAACAGCATGGTGCAGTTATCAGTATAACTCGGGGGTCTGTCAGGTGCGCATCGCACTCTACAGTTTGTGCAAAGGCAGCGATAAGTTGACCTCATTGCTAAGAGTATATCTTTGGGGGCCTGTGGAGATTAACGCTGTACAATAGGCTGGAGCTGCAATGTGCTGTAACAGTGAGATAAGAAGTGATTCTGTGATTTTTCCAACTTTCTCCTCCTGTCTCACGACTTAGTGGTTAAGAGGGTGAGTTGTGTCAATCCACAAATGTTGGTGTTTCTCCTTGGTGGAGAAATCACTTGAATGTCTAATGATCTCGCCGGGGTCATTAATGGATCAGCAGGTAAATGGAAACTGTCCACCTCCAGACTTGTTTTAATGCATGGGTGAAATGATTAAAAATAAATTAGCACTGGGTGCTGGATATTGGAGGACTGTAATGTATTGTACAATTAAATGTTTCAACCTCCGAGTTTCCATTATTAGTCTTCATTTTTGTTAACCTTTTCAAAATTGATATTTTTAAAATTAAGGGCCATACAGTGGGTTACCACGGGCACCTTTTGGAATCTTCGGTTCATGTTTTCTCGAATTTGTGTGTGTCTCTCTCTCTCCTTTTTCCATCTCTCTCTTTCTTTCTCTCGCGCTCTCTTTCTCCCTTTCTGCAAATGTTTTCTTTGCGAGTATTTATCCAATTTCCCTTTTGAGGTTACTATTGAATCTGCTTCCACCGCCCTTTCAGGCAGCGCATTCCAGATCACAACAACTCGTTGCGTGTAGAGATTCCTCCTCTTTTTTCCCCCCTCGTTTCTTTTGCCAGTTATCTTAAATCGGTGCCGACCCTCCTCCCTGCTCTGATATGCCAGTTGTTGAATGCACGTTAAGGTGGTGGTGGCACGGCTGTGCGTGGAGTCTCTCGAGGCAGGACTTGTAACCACACGAGCCTTGCACCCTCCGAATGTGCAGCTTCGTAAAATAGCTTTCAACCTGGCAATTCAGAGAAGTGATTTATTAGTTGTTTTTTTGCTCAGTGGTACCAGATGTCCAATGAGGCAGCCTTTTTGTGCTGGCTTTTAAGACTAAATGATCTCTTGCCTTGCTCGTTGATTGTATATGGTCAGCAGAAGTTAATACTGTTGGCTGGTGTTTGATGTGAAGTGTAATGAGGAGTACTTTCATTAAAACCTCCCTTGATCCATAGTTTTGTAAAAGGAGGTAAATATTTCCACCTCACAGAAAAACAAAGCGTCCTCCCTCCTCCGTGCCCCTGACATTAACCTGCCGTTTCAAGTCCTGCTTCCAGCCGGGTTGTTCAGCGGAGTCTCTTTGACGACTTAGTTTGCGGATGTGGCTTGTGATAACTCTTTAGATTGGCTGGAGGTTAATCCGGCGAGGCCTGATCTGTGAACCAGGGTTGAATGTACCGCGGAGTCAGCAACTCCTGGAGTAACGGAGAACCTGACATCCTGGGTCTTTGGGGGGGGGGGTGGGGAGGAGTTGGGGGTGGGTTGGGGGACTGGGATGAGTTGGGGTATGGTGGGAATGGGTCGGGGGAGGGATGGGTGGGTGGGTGATGTGTTGGGGGCTGGGATGAGTTGGGGTATGGTGGGAATGGGTCGGGGGAGGGATGGGTGGGTGGGTGATGTGTTGGGGGCTGGGATGAGTTGGGGGAAGGATGAGTTGGGGGTAGTGGAATGGGTCGGGGGAGGAATGGGTCGGGGGAGGGATGGGTCGGGTTGGGGGCTGGGATGGGTTGGGGGGGGAATGGGTTGGGGGGAGGGATGGGTGGGTTGGGGGTCGAGTGGGTTAGTGGCTGGGATGAGTTGGGGGTGGTGGAATGGGTTGGGGGGTGGGGGGATGTGTTTGGGGGGGGCGATGGGTGGGTTGGGGGTCGGGTTGGGGGGGTGGGTGATGTGTTGGGGTGCTGGAATGGGTCGGGTGAGGGATGAATGGGTTTTGGGTCGGGTTTGGGGGTGGTGGAATGGGTCGGGTTGGGGGATGGGTGATGTGTTGGGGGCTGGGATGAGTTGGGGGTGGTGGGAATGGGTCGGGGTGAGGGATGGGTGGGTTGGGGGCTGGTTGATGTGTTGGGGGCTGGGATGAGTTGGGGCGATGGGTGGGTTGGGGGCTGGGATGAGTGGGGGGGAAGGATGGTAGTTTTGGTATTGAAATGACACAGTGGTGTGTACTTGGCGTGAAGTGCTTTCACCTATAAAGGAAATAATGAGGGATTTTTGTAGCCACTGATTGCATCTCTCAAACGCATGCAGTGAAATGCTTCGACAGGGTAGCCGTTTTGCACATAGCAAGATCCCACAAAGAGCACTGAGATGAACAACCAGTTTTTTTTGGGGAGAATTGCTTCACAGCGTGCAATGAAAGCATGTTGTTCCATTCAGTTAATTTTCAGATGTTTCTTCTTTTCAAAAATATTTGCTTTTGTCTAGTTTTGGTGTAATGTTTTTCTGTGTAGGAAATCCACACTAACCTATAGCAGTCTACCGACCAAGGTATTACAGAAGGGTTTATCCAGTGCCTGGTCTTGATCTCCTGTGGTTTTCACCACTGCCTGCAGTTGCCTGGGTTTGGAATCAATAGGGCATTGGTACAGTCGGTGGGCGAAAGGTAGCACACTTAAGGTACTTGGAGGGATATTTCTCCAGTAATCTAGCGAGTGGCACAAGCACTGGCTTGACTTAACATCTGAAGACGGGACCAGCTATTTTAACTCACTGGCCTTGTGCAAACAGTGAGCTATGTTTCAGGTCCTTTCCTGCCAAACTATACCCTGCATTTCGAATAAGGTTGTGCCATTCTGGGGAATGTCCATGCACGAGTGCTTTTTCCAATATTGAACATAAGAACTAAGAGCAGGAGTAGGCCATATGGCCCCTCGTGCTTGCTCTGCCATTCAATAAGTTAATGGCTGGACCTCTACCTCAACTCCACTTTCCCGCCCTATGCCCAAAACCCTTGGTTCCCTTAGTATCCAAAAATCTATTGATCTCAGTCTTGAATATACTCAACGACTCAGCATCCACAGCCCTCTGGGGTAGAGAATCCCTCTGAGTGAAGAAATTCCTCCTCATCTCAGTCTTAAATGGCCGATCCCTTATCCTGAGACTATGCCCCCTAGTTCTGGACTCCAGCCAGGGGAAACAACCTCTCAGTATCTACCCTGTCAAAACCCCTCAGGATCTTAGATGTTTCAATGAGATCACCTCTCATTCTTCTAAACTCCAGAGAATATAGGCCCATTCTACTCATTAACCATGATTAAGGCCCCAAAGCTTATCACCATGCTTTGATGGGTAAAGGGACTGTTTGGCGTAGAACTGAGTCAAGCGAACTACAAGGTCCGAGGTTCCTCATCTCTGCTGAGTTACTTGATCCTGGGTGGGGCAGATGTTGGGAGTGTTTAATTTGGCTTCAGTCAGCAAGGAATCCGGCCAGTGTTCCCTTTAATTTTTCTTTGGGTGGCCTTAAAGGGGCCGCGCGGCCCTTTCAAAATACCGTGCATGCGCTGTTTTTCCCCGTCTAAAAGCCGGTGCGCCGGCAGTGCGGGGGCTCCAGAGCGCCGCGCAGCTTAAAGGAAACATTGGATCCCGCTCCTCGTTGTAGTACAGTGTACGCATCAGGAATGAACAGAATCAGACTCGGCCCTCCACAGTTGAACAGCCGCCCTGTTAATACGTGGTGTGTAATCTCGCCTGTGAAGCACGACCGCTTCGACGAGATATCGGAGGAGTGCTTAAGAGTTGACCTCTTCAGCAGAGGAGGGGGAAAAAATAGGAAAGGGGCTGGTGGAGGGGGGGGTTGAGGACAATAAAAAGTTCCAAGTCTCCACTTTCCTCCAGTCACCACCCGTATGTATGTGCCCCCCCCTCGAGCCCAGGAAGTTCTTTGTCAGCATTGCATAATCGCTACAGGAAAACCCCTTGCCGGCTCACTGTGGGTGTTTGCATGTGCGCTTTTCAGTTTAGTGGTTCTTGTGGCTTTTTGCCTCAACGAGCGGCTTCCTGAGAGCTAGTGGAGTACGCGCTTCCTTGAGTTGTGATGCGCTGCCTCCATGTCCTGATAGCAGCAATGCTTGCATTACTGCAACAGCTTGGTAACGGAGATTGCTGACGGGCCTCTGGTGCTGTTGACGCGGTTGCTTTTGATTGACGGCTGCAGAAACCTCTGGAGGGGCCTGAAGCAGAATTGTGCAGACACCCTGCTGCGTTCAGTTCTGGACCGCGTGATTAACAGTGGGCTACTTCAGATTTGTCTTGTGTGCGCTGAGACATTACTTGGTGGAATGTTGTTAACTGCATGTTCCTGCTTCACTGAGCTCATCTTGACAAAATATTTAAACACATGCCGAAACTGGATTGGTTGAAGTTGACTGTCCTTGCCTTTTATACTGGAATATCATGTGGTGCCTTTAACGTAGTAAAATGTCCCAAGGCGCATCACAGGAGTGATTAACAAACAAACGTTGACATCGAGCCGTGTAAGGAAATATTAGGACAGATGACCAAAAGCTTGGCCAAAGAGGTAGGTTTTAAGCAGCGTCTTAAAGGAGGAGAGCGAGGCGGAGAGATTTAGGGAGGGAATTCCAGGGCTTGGGGGCCTAAGACTGTGAATCAGTTGCACGTCAATAGTACAGGTTCATGCTGGTGAAATGCTTGCCTTAATACTATTGGCTACTCTAGCGATGCAGTCTCTTGCTCCATGTGAATTCCTAAAGCCAACACAGCTTGGATTTTACATGGAGCCAGTTGGGGTTTAATTTGACTTGTCTCAATTTTCAAAAGGCACTGTGGCTACCCAAGTACTTTTGTGAATCACTCTACCTGTGTAATGCATACATTCTGGGGCTATTTTTTTTTGCGTGGGGGGATGGATTTGTTTGTACAAGTAAGGCTTCAGGCAAGAATGTGTCTTTTTCTCTCTCATATATTCTAAGTATTATCAGTATGTCCCCTGCACCTTTTGTTTATCACACTTAAATTTCGGTGTCACTCCTGACCTGGTTGGCTGAAATTTTACATTGATGAGAAACAGTGACCTGTTCCACCCCCACAATCCCTTTCACCTGAGAAGGACAAGAGCTGCACTATCATGGGAACACCGTCCCCTCCAAGTCACTCGCCATCCTGACGTGGATATATATCGGCGTCCCTTTGTTATCCTGGAATTCCCTACCTACCGGCACCGTGTAACACCGTGAATACAAGGCCTACGGCGCCGGCAGCGCACAGACCTCCACATTTTCAGAGGCAGGTCCGCCAAGCTTCTCTGACCACCGCGATGAGCAGGAATGAAAACCGCCAATCTTGAAATTCAAAAGCTACAAATCGGAAATAGGAGGTTTGAAGCAAATACAGAGCCAGGAAAAATGGATGGGCAATTAAATCGTTTGCCATTTTCTTTCTTCAACCAGCTGAGTACATTCCAGCAGAGGAATACAATTTATAACAAACATGTAAAAACATAAAGGGGTAAAAATTCGGTAGCGCCCCCCCCCCCACAAGAGGAGTGCAGGGCTCACAGAGAGCAGCCGGCACCCGGCGGGGGGGGGGGGGGCTTCATGGAGGGCCGGGGGCAGGTGCTGGCAGGCGACCAGCAATAAAAATGGCCGCCCGCCACCTCCCCTTTAACTAGCGCCGCCCCGGCCGCAGGTAGGCCCCCTGACCCCGGCGGACATAGCGTCCGGTGGTAAGTCAGGGGGCGCCACCCAATATTACAGCCGGGGCGCTGCGCACGGCGATGACGTCATTGCCGGCCGCGCGGCGCTAACGGTTAGCGCTCCTGCTGAATTTCATGGGAGGCGTTAGCGGCGCTGCGCCTTGGCGCTAATTGATTTGCGCGGGAGGCATAAATCAACCGAATTTAGCCCCCAAATAATTTACAGGAAGATGGAACTTGCCCATAAACTTGCCAATCCCTTATTTTTTTTTCCCGCTCCGCCCTGTCTGCCCAGTGTGGTGCCCACTGCTGCTTTATTTGTCTGGCCTGTTGCTCTCTTGTTCCTGGCCCGCACTAACTGCTTAGGCCGGCTTGCTCACGTGGAGGGTAAGCGCCAGTGCGGACTGTTCCACGCTCGCTGTATTTCTACCTAGTTCTGAAACGGCCTATCCTCCGACTTAGAATGAGGAATGCCACACGAGATTGTTGCATATTACAGGTAGATTTGAGAAATGCCCTTCAAAGTTCCAGATTGATTTCCGAACTTCGAACTTCGAAATTGCCGTACAAATTTTGTAGATTGCAATTGTAGGTTCAGACTGTGACGACGGAAATCCGAGTTCTCCTTTGCCTAACAACCAATCGCATGCTTTTTTTCTTAGCGCTCGGATTGCAATGATCTTCCAGTTCAGTATAATTGAAAGTATTAATTTTCAGCTGGGACTCTACCTTTGTAATAAAAGCAGCATTTGACACTGCTTCATTTCTTGACTTGTGCAAACTTAATGGTATCAATCAGTGAGGTTCTTTCTCAGTTAAGGGGAGGAAATTCTCAAAGTAAGCTGATCTACATTTGAAAATTAGGTGTAGTTGCAATAATATGGCTGTTAAACCAGCAATTTTTTAAAAAAAGTAGGATTTCTGAGTTGGTGTTTCAATGTGAAAAATTATACCAGCGCCACTTAATTCCCTTCATGAGCTTCTGTGTTCCCCACGGAAATAAAAATGAGTTGGAAAATGCTTGGCTGAATTATGTTCCTTTTATTTTACTCGCTGTACAGTTTTATTTATGTATATTTGTGTATATTATATTCATATATATGTATGAATATAATTTTTATATTCGTACACGCGCACACTATATGTGTATATATGTATGTCACGTCACGTCAGGACATCCTGAGGTTGTGAAAGGCGCTATAGAAATGCACCTCATTTCTTCAGTGGTGCTGCAGCCATTATAGTGTTGCACTATTTGCCACTTTCCCCACCGATCAACTAACTCACTACAGATTGGGGACTGTACCTGACATCTTTGTGCTTCTGATGCTCGCTGGATAAACCTGTGGAGCTCTCTGGGAACCCAAATTGATATTAAATTTAATTGAAAATTGTAGTTATGAATTTATAAATAGATGTAATTGGATGATGATATGGCTCTTGGCAACGTGCCTGATTTTATATAGTTGAATGATTTTCAGTTCCAACCGAAGCTTGCTTTTTTGTGAATAATTGCATAAAATGCATCTTTTACTTCTTTATATATTGGCTTTCGCACCCTCCATACTTGCAACGCAAACATTGATTCATAATTCTCTTCCAAGGGGCTGTGTCATATGTTGGATTAGCATTATTACAAAGTATTTACAGCACAGAAACTGGCCATTTGGCCCACTAGGTCCATGCTCCACATGAGCCTCCTCCCACCCTACTTCATCTCACCCTATCGCCATATCCTTCATTCCTTTCTCCCGCATGTGTTTATCGAGCTTTCCCTTAAATGTATCTATGCTATTCGCCTCAACTACTCCTTGTGGTAGCAAGTTCCACATTCTCTGGGTAAAGAAGTTTCTTCTGAATTCCCCATTTGATTTTTTGGTGACTATCTAGTTTTGTTCTTCCCCCCACAAGTGGAAACACTTCTGCACATTCTGACCACTCTGAGTAAAGAAGTTTCTCTTTGAATTCCTGACTGGATTTATTCGTGGCTATCGTTAGTTATCGCCCCTAGTTTTGGTTTCCCCCACAAGTGTAAACATCTTCTCTATGTCTACCCTACCGAACCCCTTCATAATGTTAAAGACCTCTATCTCGTCACCATTCAGTCTTCACTTTTCTAAAGTGCCCCAGCCTGTTTAGCCTTTCCTGATCGTTGTGGTGCCACCCTTCTAAATCTTTTTGGCACTTTCTCCAGTGCTTCGATATCTTTTTTTGTAATATGGGAGACCAGAACTGCGGACAATACTCCCAAGTGTGGTTGGAGCCTGAGTTTGAATTCTGTCCAGAATGATGGGTTTTGAATCTTCTCTCTGTTGCTGCACGGATTGTGTGCAAAATGAATTTGGCCTTTCTCAAGCCGCGTAAATCACAGCACACAATTAAACCCCACAATCTCTTCAGTTGGTTGCAAATGGCTGCCTCGGGCCATCAGGATGGCTGGTGTGTGAAGTGGAAATACTTGAACAGTGGGATTGAGACACACGATCGGTGCAGAGTAGATGGCGCGTACCACTGCATCAATGCAAAGCACTTTGATCGTTGGACCTTGTTTCGTTTGGATCGCAGGAGAGTGGCATCGGAATCTCTGCAATAGCTCTGCTGGAACTGGTATCCTTGTCGCAGCAGCAGAATCATAGACGCGCTGCAAGATGACTCAACAATTGAGCAGCCAGGATAAGGAGGCCAGTGTAAATAGCAGTGCATGGTGTGAATCTCTCTCCCTCAATCCAAACTAAATGAGCACCAATAGCAAAGTGCTGTCACACTGTTCCTGACATGGAGTGCTTGATGCCAGTGCAAGCCTCTTCTCATGTACGCTTTGTATTGGTAGATGGGTACATTGAATCTCTTACAGAATGATATGCGCCATAACTCTGACTGCAGTTTCATGTACAGTGACTAATGATTTGACTAATACTTTACCCGTATCAGTGGCGCAGTAATGCAAAATAAAATTGGATGGAAACATTAATTTGAATTGATTGAAGAGGGCTTGAATGTATGTGCTTATCCAGTACAATTTGGTTATGTCTATCAATGTCCATCGAGATGAATGAGTGGCCCGAGGCATCAGGAGTTTTAGACTAGTAGTCGGCAATTTGTATGGGAGAGCGGTAGTGGAAACAGATAAATCATTGTACTTTCCAGCTGATCCTTCTGGGAATGATGCTGCAGAGCAAATTTCCAGACTGTCTGAATTTGACTCGTGCATTCATTATTTTGGCTGCAGAATTGATAGATTTCCTACTTAGTTGATTTTGCTTCATTTGCAGGATCACTTAGACTTGCATCTTTTTGAATCTCTATTTTCCAGTAAGTTTCAGCTCTGCTAGATTCATTGCTAAACACCACTTTCAATTGTAAATCGTGACTCAGTTTCCTCTCTTAAAGGAGGCTGACGCTTGTGGGGTTTTTTTTGGAAGTAATTTTTTCGTCTGAAGTGTAATTTTCTCTCCGTCGTCCTCCTCCAGCATTCCATTATGAAGTGTTTGCATCAGCTATAAAATATACTTATTTACCTCAAACTGTAGGTACATGCACTTTGTATGTATAATTAAACATTGTATAATTTCCAATAAGTTTCAACTCTGCTAAATTCATTGTTAAACATCACTTTCAATGGTAAATCTGACACACGCTGTCAGCTGTGGCTCAGTGGGCAGCACCCTCACCTCTGAGTCAGAAGGTTGTGGGTTCAAGTCTCACTCCAGAGACTTGAGCACATAAATCTAGGCTGACACTGCTAGTGCAGTGCTGAGGAGCGCTGCACTGTCAGAGGTGCCGTCTTTCGGATGAGACGTTAAACCGAGGCCCCGTCTGCCCTCTCAGGTGGACGTAAAAGATCCCGCGGCACTATTTCGAAGAAGAGCAGGGGGAGTTATCCCCCGTGTGCTGGCCAATATTTATCCCTCAATCAACACAACAAAAACAGATTATCTGGTCATTATCACATTGCTGTTTGTGGGAGCTTGCTATGTGCAAATTGGCTGCTGCGTTTCCTACATTACAACAGTGACTACACTCCAAAAAGTACTTCATTGGCTGTAAAGCACTTTGAGATGTCTGGTGGTCGTGAAAGGCGCTATATAAATGCAAGTCTTTCTTTCTTAAACCTACGATAGAATTATTGATGTAATGTAGCACAAGGTAATTGGCAAAAGAAGCAGAGGTGCGATGAGACATTTTTTTACGTAGCGAGTTATGATCTGGAACGCGCTGCCTGAAAGGGTGGTGGAAGCAGATTCAATAATAACTTTCAAGAGGGAATTGGATAAATACTTAAATTGGAAAGAACTTGCAGGGCTATGGGGAAAGGGCAGGGGAGTGGGACTGATTGGAGAGCTCTTTCAAAGAGCCTGCACAGGTACGACGGGCCGAATGGCCTCCTTCTGTGGTGTGTCCTATGATTTGAAGGTGTGTTAAGGTGATGGCCTTCCCCTGAAATGCCTCACTTGGGTAATATCATGATCCTGTGCAAACTCCATCCCACGCAGGGAGGCGCAAAGGGGAAACGAGATGCTTAGGAGGTGATGACCATAGAGAAGAGTCATCCTGGGCTACTCTTGGACAACTCCTAATGGCTGAATTAAGAGTAGCTGTGGCCTAGTGTGGACAGTCTCTTCGCCCTACAGGCTGAACAATACCGGAGAAAAACAGGAGGGAATGTAAATCTCCAGTAACAACATATACTAGTTGAAATTTCTATGTTAACTGTAGGTGGTCATCTGAAACAGCCATTATTTTTCATAACCTCCGTTGAACCCCAATCTAATCGGAGGAAAACACTGGAGAAAGTATTAAGAGAGCGTACCCAGACCACCTCTTACTTTTCTTTTTAAGGAAGCCTCATAAAAGGCATTTAACAGTGGCTTTGGGTTAATAGCACACATTCTTGCCTCGGTTTATGTCAACTCTGTAAATGCAAACTGATTTGTGCTGCCTTGTAACAGTTCTCAGGAGGTAATGTTTCAAATGAAAAGTTATTCAGTTTGACTATCTTGTTTTGTACCGTCTCCTGTACCTTTTCTATCAATGAGGATGTGCTGTACGTCAAACTGACCTCTTAAGTGACAGAACAGACATTGGCTCAACAATATAAATGGACTGCAAGTCCCAATTAGTCTGTCAGTGGCCAAAAAATTAAATGTGCCAGCTCTTATAATGGATACTGTTCAAAGGAGCAAGCTTGGTCCTCACTCGTGAAATATTGGCCGTCTGCTAAATTGCCTTTACAAAATGGATTTGCTGCTTCAAGTTATGCGTGAATTTCTGCAAGCGATGTTATTAGGTGAGCGAGAGCTTTCGTTCTGTTCTTTCTCTTTCCTTCAACGCCCTGCCCTCCACTCAAAAATAGTGGAAGTATTTCATTTCTTTTTTTAGTAAAGAAAATGGATCAATTGGGCTCTGGATCTTGGGTTCAGAATAGGAACCCTTGATGAAACCTCGACTTGTGTGACTAGGATTGTCCTTGCAGGAAGTGCCGTTGAGAAGAGCTGTAGTTGTCCAGTTAGCATGTGTGCGTATTTTTAGTTTTCCTACCAGTTTGGTTTTTCACTGACTTAATGGATGTTTGTGGAATTTTTGGGGGGAAAAGGAAAAACGGCAGTTGTGAGGAAGTTACTGGAATCTATCATCAGGGACAGGGTGACTGAGCATTTGAACAAGTATGGGCAGAGCGAAGAGTGTCCGCATGGACTTGTGACGGGTAGGTCGGGTCTGACGAATGCAGTTGAATTTTTTGGGCAGGTCATTAACACCGTGGACTCTGGATGTTGTCTTTTTGGACTTCCCGAAGGCATTTGATAAGGTTCCGCACAAATGAGAGTGCGCGGAATTGGTGGCAACCTTGTGACGTGGGTTAGTAATTGATTGGGCGGTAGGAGACAGTAACGCTAAATAGAATATACTCTGATTGGCGTGGATGTGACAAGTGGTGTTCCCAAGGAATCTGTACTGGGGTCTCTGCTTTTCACCATATATATCATTATGAGAGAATAGAGAGAGGAGTCCATCCAAATTTGCAGATGACATGAAGTTAGGAGGCACTAAATGTTGTGTAGATGGGAGCAAGAAGTTACAAAGGGACATCGCTAGATTAAGTGAGTGAATTCCATCTGCCGCAGTTTTTTAACAATGTGGGGAAAGTGTGAGGTCATCCACTTTGGATTGAGGAAAGACAAATCGAAATTAGGAACTGTGGTGTCCAGGTTCGCACATCATTAAAAGCTGGTGCTCAGGTACAAAAAGTAATCGGAAAGGCTAATGGAATGCTGGCCTTTGTCTCACAGCGGGGGCTGGAGTACAAAAGTGAGGAAGTGATGGGGTCTGACCAAGGCTCTGTACAACTGATGCATCACTTCCTCACTTTTGTACTGCGTTCAGGTTCGAGCAGCGATCCTTAGAAACGATAGTTTGTCCTTGGAGGGGGTGCAGCGCCGATTCCCCAGAATGATACCGGGGGTTGAAGTGTTAAATTACGAGGGCTGGTTGCGTACACTTGCCTTGTATTCCCTTCAGTTTCGAAGGTTGAGGGGGTGGTCTAATTGAGGTGTTTAAAATTTAAACAGGCTTGATAGGGTAGATAGAGAGAAACTATTTCCTCCGGTGGCGGGGAGTCCAGAACAAGGGGGAGCAATCTTTAAAATTAGAGCCAGGCCGTTCAGGAGTGAAATCCGGAAGCAGTTTTTCCACAAAGGGTAGTTGAAATATATAATTCTCTCTCCCCAAAAAGCTGAGTCAATTGAAATTTTCAAGACTGAGATGGATAGATTTTTGTTAGGTAAGGGAAGTGAGGGATATGGGACGAAGGCCGGTCATAGTCATAACAGCACAGAAGGAGGCCGTGCGGCCCATTGAGTCCGTGCCAGTGCTCTCTAGAGCAATCCAGTCAGTCCCATTCCCCCGCTCTATCTCCGTAGCCCTGCAAGTTTATTTCCCTCAAGTGCCTATCCAGTCTCCCCTTGAAAACATTGAGTGTCTCCGCTTCCACCACTTCCGTCGGCAGCGAGTTCCAGGTCCTCACCACTCGTCTTGCGCAAAACCTTAAATCTGTGTCCCCTAGTCCTTGTGCCATCAACTAGTGGGAACAGCCTTTCCCCGTCTAGCCTAGGTAAATGGAGTTAAGATACAGATCAGCCATGATCTGATTGAATGGCAGAAGTGTGTGTGTGTGTGTGTGTGTGAGTGATATATCTCCAATCTTTCAAGGCATTGGTGTTAATATTTTGGGGATGTTTGTCACTGTTCTAAATTTTTTTCATGAATAAAAGGAGTACTGGGGATCGTAGTGTAGGGAGTAGCTCAGCCAATCATACTGTTGCAGTGTACTTACTGGGCAGAGAGAGAGACACAGACGGCAGGGTTCAGCTCAGTGAGGTAATTGCACACTTATACACACCACAACAAGGACTGACAACAGCTTTTAGCATTAGCGTGCTTTACAGTGGGGCGAGAAAAGACAGATCTTCTTCTTAGGCAGTCCCTCGGAACTGACGATGACTTGCTTCCACACTAAAAATGAGTCCTCAGGTGTCAGCAAGGGCAGACGTCGATGACGATGTCCAACACCGCCTTCAGTGTGCCAGTGCAGCCTTCGGTCGCTTGAGGAAGAGAGTGTTTGAAGACCAGGACCTCAAACCCAGCACCAAGCTCATGGTCTACAGAGCAGTAGTGATACCCGCCCTCCTGTATGCTTCAGCGACATGGACCATGTACAGCAGGCACCTCAAAGCACTGGAGAGGTACCACCAACACTGCCTCCGCAAGATCCTGCAAATCCATTGGCAGGATGGGCGCACCAACGTCCGTGTTCTCGCTCAGGCCAGCATCGAAAAGACAGATAAGACATAAAGGAATGGTCGCTGAGTCAAGGTGGGAGACCTGACTGAAACTCCCGTCAAAAGATGTACATTAGAGAAGCAGTGGAGTTTTGTAGGGGAATTTCAGAGAGTGGGGCTGAGGTTGCTGAAGGCATTGCCACCAATGGGGAGGGGAAATGAGCTAAAGTTATGGGTGGGTCAAGGCTGTAAGAAAGTATTATGCATCTCTGCGTGACCCACCTTATTGTGATAGGGCAGTTGCGTAACTACATCCATTTGTTTGCCTAAAATGATTTGAATTTGATCCAAGGAGATTAATGATATCTAAAGCCCAGCCGTCGTGTACTTATCTAGAAAGTCTTGATTTGTTTTTTGCTTGGAGATGCACACAAACAATCCGAGCTTACTTGCCAGGCTAGACAAGTCGTTGTTTTGGTAATAGTGCAGGCGGACCCATTACTAAGCAGTATGAGTGAGCAGACTGTTCTTGGTGTTATTCTGTAGCTAGTCATGAACTGCCAAGGCAAAAAAAATCCTTGTTCTACTTTTCATGGGTTAGCATTCAGAGGATATCTCCTGACCTGTTATTTGCTAGGTGGCCACATGGACTAATTTGTATGCTTTCTATTTTACCAAATGGAGGAGGGAAAGGGTGGGTGGGGGAAGGAGCCAAAGGTATGGGTGGGGCAAGGCTGTGTGGAGAGATTTGAAAATGAGGATTTGAACTTCAATGCTTTGGGGGATAGGGATCCAGTGTAGCCAACAAGGATTCGGGGTGATGAAGACATGGTTGAGGGTTTTGGCGGCAGTGGGGATGAGGTAAAATCAGAAGTGAGAGATGGGACAGAGGTACGATGATTGTGATCTAATTCGGGTTTCGGACGATATAATCTCTTTCAGCCCCCCCCCCCCCCCCCCCCCCCCCGCCCGAGATATCTGCGCTCCTCTAATTCTGGCCTCCTGAGCATCCCTGATTATAATCGCTCAACCATTGGTGGCCGTGCCTTCTGTTGCCGAGGCCCCAAGCTCTGGAATTCCCAGCCTAAACCTCTCCGCCTCGCTACCTCTCTTTCCTCCTTTAAGACGCTCCTTAAAACCTACCTCTTTGACCAAGCTTTTGGTCACCTGCCCTAATTTCTCCTTATGTGGCTCGGTGTTAAATTTTCTGTTTTATAATACTCCTGTGAAGCGCCTTGGGACGTTTTACTACGTTAAAGGCACTATATAAATACAAGTTGTTGTTGTTGATATCAGGAACTGTGGGAGCTGTGCCACTTGAAACCCTGAAGGAGGATGGTTGCCTTTTTTGGGGGGGGGGAGGAAGACCCCCGTCCCTCCCTTTCGAAGCTACTGTTCTGCCTTCTCCTTTCTGTACCACATGGGGCCCAATGGGCAGCCTGCCTCTGGCGATGACAAGGGTGGTAGCAGCCACCAGGAGCAGTGTGAGACTCGCTGCTTGTATGACTGTTCTTCTTCTTCCTGTGGTGAAGGGCCTTGTCTCCACTCGGTGACTGTACGGCTGTGTGGACACAAAGCTAAATTCCTCCACTCCACGCTGTGCCAGTTTTGGGGCTCCAATGAGGGCGACTGTGGGTAGCTGCAACATTGTCATTATTTTTTGCACTCATTTCCCTAAATTCTTCTGTAATCAACGGCAGATGCTTTCTTTGTAAACCTGCAGTAGTGAAGCCACGGACGCCTCTCCAGTAGATTTCTGTGGAAGTGATCCCACACTGCCCTCAGTTGTCGCTTTCCCAAAGAAATCTGCGGGAGGTGAAAGAGAAGCCTTGCACATTATCATTTGTGGAAAAACCAGCCTGTGTTTGTCCTTGGTTTTTATTATCTGCCTTTCCATTATGGTAAGAGATATTTATATTTGCTGCAGGGATAGCCACATGTTCTGACATGAAATGTGCGTTCAGTTCTGAGGCATGGAAGAACGGATGGAAGCACTGGCGCTAATGTGGACAATGACCTCCGTTCAAATGGCAAGGATATTTTCTCAATCGCAGAAGTGGTTTACATCAACCTCATAATCTAACCTTGGGGTTCAAATAATTCCTACACTTGAAGTGCCGTGACCTGCAAGGCTACGGACCGAAAGCGGGATTAGACTGGATAGCTCTTTTTCGGCCGGCACAGACACGATGGGCCGAATGGCCGCCTCCTGTGCCGTAAACTTCGATGATTCTATACTCTTGCAATTTGTGATGCCATATTACATGGAATTTACAGCACAGAAAAAGGCCATTCGGCCCAACAAGTCTAGGCCGGTGTTTATGCTCCACACCAGCCTCCTCCCACCCCTCGACATCTAACCCTCTCTGCATACCCTTCTATTCCTTTCTGCCTCACGTGCTTATCAGGCTTTCCCTAAATGCATCTACGTTATTCATCTCAACCACTCCCTGTGGTAGCGAGTTCCACATTCTCACCACTCTCTGGGTAAAGAAGTTTCTCCTGAATTCCCTACTGGATTTATTAGTGACTACCTTATATTTGTGGCCCCTAGTTTTGGTCTCCTCCACAAGTGGAAACATCCTCTCTACGATATAGTCTGAGCCCCTTGACTAGATCGCAGCCTTGCAATCACTTCTTTCTATTTTGCTGTGCTGAGCGTTTTCTCTCTCGGCACAACTCATCCATCATCGCAAAACTGAATTGTTTGCTTTCCTTTTCCAGCATCCGCAGTATTTTGCTTTTTGTGTTTGCTTTCGTCGCTTGTTTCTAGGAAGGTCCGCAGCACCTGTTCCTTTGAGTAGAAGTGGGAAAAGCCTACCTGCCTCATGAGCACAGCTGGCACCTGCCAATGAAGTGAGGAATAGCGTGGGACACTGTCCCTTTAAGACTCGCATTGTTGCAGCAACCATGTGACGTTTTCCTCCTCCTATCCAGTGTTGTGTACAAGGCCTCATTTTGGATTTGCACCTCAGTTTCTTTATCCTGTCGCCAACAGTCGCTTTGTGCTCCACACCAGGATTGAGTACAGGGTTCTTAATGGCTTTAAAACTTTGACTGATAACTTAATTAAAGAAAGACTTGCATTTCTATAGCGCCTTTCACGACCACCGGACGCCCCAAAGCGTTTTACAGCCAATGAAGTACTTTTTGAAGTGTAGTCACTGTTGTAATGTGGGAAACGCGGCAGGCAATTTGCGCACAGCAAGCTCCCGCAAACAGCAATGTGATGATGACCAGATATCTGTTTTAGTAATGTTGATTGAGGGATAAATATCGGCCCAGGACACCGGGGAGAACTCCCCTGCTCTTAGAAATAGTGGCCATGGGATCTTTTACGTCCACCTGAGAGAGCAGACGGGGCCTCGGTTTAACGTTTCATCTGAAAGACAGGCACCTCCGACAGTGCAGCGCTCCCTCAGCACCGCACTGGGAGTGTCAGCAACATAAATTCAAGTCCTTTTAATAACTTAATAAGTCTTTACAGCTACTTTCAATTAAGTAAAACCAGTAAATAATGGATTACGACAGGCCATCGACCTGAAACATTAACCCTCCCTTCCTCTCTCCAGAGATACTGTCTGACCTGCTGAGTGTTTTCTGTTTTTATTTCAAGATTTCCAACTTCTGCAGTATTTTGCTTTTTTACTCTCATTAATTACTTTCCATTCAGGGTGATGTGTTTTTTATTTTGTTTGCTTATTAAATTCTTTGCTACATTCGATTTGAGGCCTTTCACCTCACCGAACGTCAGCTCATCTTCAGAATACTGCAACGGTCCCGCAAGTCACACACACTGCGGAGAAGCTGAGATTGTTAATCAATTGAAAGATTCCTCAACCAGAACTGATGCATGATCTGTCCTCCTCTGTTCTGGTTTCCTCCGGGCGTGATGTCCATCCTACAGGAGTGTTTAACAATATTAACAGTCCACATGCTTCTTCCTCCCAAGGAGCCAAGATTCAAGAGCAATGCAATTTGTAGATGCCGCGGGGCTAATGGTCCTCGGCCATCTCCAAGGTGCCTGGTGCAAGGTTGTTTCTGAGGCCATGAGAATGAAACCTGCTCACATTGTGATGTCTGAAGCATAGTTGTCTCAGAGTCTCGTCTGAAAACTATCCTCCTTGCTCTTGCCTTTGCTTGCAGAGTAAGGCTGTAAGTAGGCTTTGTGTGTCTCTGGTTGACCCACCTTACTTATTTTCGCCACTTGGATAGGGCAGTCGTATAACTACATCCATTTTTTTGTCTCAAATTATGTGAATTTGATCCAAGGAGATCAATGGTATCTAAAGTCCATCCGTCGAATACCTACCTAGAAAGTCTTCATTTCTAGAGATGCACGCGGACAATCAGAGCTTACTTGCCAGGCTAGACAGTTTGTTGTTTTGGTAATAAGTGCAGGTGGACCCATTACTGAGCAGTATGAGTGAGCAGAATGTTTTTGTGTGTTCCTCTGTAGCTGGTCACGCACCACTAAGGCAAAAGCCTTATTCTACTTTTCATGGGTCAGCATGCAGAAGGCCTCTCTTGACCTGTTGTTATTTGCTTGGCGGCTACCTGGACTAATTTGTAAGCTTTCTGTTGTTGCCTAATTGGTTTGGTGACCCTTTCTAAAAGTGTTCCCTTAGTTATGCCACTCATTGATTCATGCTTTGGCATTGCAATGCTTCAATGCCTCACTTCCCCTGCCACTGTACTGATTTGGTCCAACTTATTTGTGAGTGAAAGTTGAACGAAAGAATGTTGGATTGTTTACTTGTAGGTGTGATCTATCTCAGATCTTGGATGCCATTTGGCTCCATATGCAAAGTTGCCTCCATTTTCTGTCTCCAACCTGGACTACTTGGAGTTTGTTGTTTCTTGCGACAGCTTAGTTCTTTTAACTTCGGGGGGGGGGGGGGTAAGGCGGATGAAGAGACCGAGTCACAAATTCAGTACTGGGCCTTGTGTGTAAGAGGAAAGGAAAGAACCTGTATTTATATAGCGCCTTTCAGGATGTCCCAAAGCACTTCACAGCCAATGAAGCACTTTTTGGCGTGTAGTCACTGTTCTAATGTCGGAAAACGCGGCAGCCAGTTTGCGCACAGCAAGCTCCCACAAACAGCAATGAGATGAATGGCCAGATAATTTTTTTTTAGTGATGTTGATTGAGGGAGATGTATTTTATTGTTATATTCAGCATAGACCAGTTGGGCCGAATGGCCTGTTTCTGTGCTGTAAATTCTATGGAACGCCCCTGCTCCTCTTCAAAATAGTGCCACGGGATCATTTACATCCACCTGAGAGGGCAGACGGGGCCTCGGTTTAACATAGGACAGGTTTGGGAAGGGTGTATGACTTGCAGAAATAAAAGTCTTAAAGGGACAGAGTCGATGAATTCCCACCATTTGGATGATGGTCTGTTTCACTGTGTGCCGTTACGAACATTTTAAGAATGAGGTAATTATATTGAAGGTATGAAATATAAACCCTCCTGAACTTGGGCTTTGCTCTGATCTAGTTGCGGTGTTAAAGGAGCTTTAGTCTCCATTTGTTGTACAGTTGTAGCATCTCTGGATGCATTTCACCCATATTCAGTTGGTGAGGGGCAGGATCTACAAAGATAACCTTGCGCTGCACTGTGTCCGTTTTCTTAACGCGACGTTAACTGTACCTACCTCTCCAGTTAATGTTGAAGCTTATTATGGGGTGGACCATAAAATTTCATATTCATTCTGCACTATGACTTGGAACTTGGAACCGAGGGCTCAGTACTGCAGAAACCCTAGAGTATAGAAAGTGCAAGGGGTGAAATTAAAAAGGAAATTAGGAAAGCAAAGAGAGGGCATGAAAAAATACTGGCAAGTAAAATCAAGGAAAACCCAAGGATGTTTTATAAATACATTAAGAGCAAGAGGATAACTAAAGTAAGAGTAGGGCCTATTAGGGAGCATAAAGGTAACCTGTGTGTGGAGGCGGAAGACATGGGTATGGTGCTTAATGAATACTTTGCATCTGTTTTCACAAAAGAGAGGGACGATGCAGACATTGCAATCCGGAGGAGTGTGAAATATTAGATGAAATAAACATAGTGAAAGAGGAAGTATTAAGGGGTTTAGCATCTTTGAAAGTGGATAAATCCCCAGGCCCAGATGAAATGTATCCCAGACTGTTAAGAGAAGTAAGAGAGGAAATAGCAGAGGCTCTGACCATCATTTTCCAATCCTCTCTGGCTACAGGTGTGGTGCCGGAGGACTGCTAACGTGGTACCGTTGTTTAAAAAGGGAGAAAGGGATAGACAGAATAATTACAGGCCAGTCAGCCTAACCTCGGTGGTGGGAAAATTATTGGAAAAAATTCTGTGGAACAGGATAAGTCTTCATTTAGAAAGACATGGATTAATCCGGGACAGTCAGCATGGATTTGTTAAGGGAAGGTCGAGTCTGACTAACTTGATTGAATTTTTTGAGGAGGTAACGAGGAGGGTCGATTAGCGTAGTGCATTTGATGTAGTCTATATGGATTTTAGCAAGGCTTTTGATAAGGTCCCGCATGGCAGACTGGTCATGAAAGTAAAAGCCCGTGGGATCCAAGGCAAAGTGGCAAGTTGGATCCAAAATTGGCTCAGAGGCAGGAAGCAAAGGGTAATGGTCAAAGGGTGTTTTTTAGACTGGAAGGCTGTTTCCAGTGGGGTTCCGCAGGGCTCAGTACTAGGTCCTTTGCTTTTTGTGGTATATATCAATGATTTGGACTTGAATGTAGGAAGTATGATTAAGAAGTTTGCAGATGATACAAAAATTGGCCGTGTGCTTGATAATGAAGAAGGAAGCTGTAGACTGCAGGAAGATATCAATGGACTGGTCTGGTGGGTAGAACAGTGGCAAATGGAATTCAATCCGGAGAGCGGTGTGAGGTAATGCATTTGGGGAGGGCTAACAAGGCAAGGGAATACACAATAAATAGTAGGACTCTGAGAAGTGCAGAGGATCAGAGGGACCTTGGAGTGCGTGACCACAGATCCCTGAAGGTAGCAGGACAGGTAGATAAGGTGGTAATGAAGGCATACAGGATACTTGCCTTTATTAGCCAAGGCATAGAATATAAGAGCAGGGGGGTTATGCTTGAACTGTATAAAACACTAGTTAGGCCACAGCTAGAATACTGCGTGCAGTTCTGGTCACCACATTACAGGAAGGATGTGATTGCACTAGAGGGGGTGCAGAGGAGATTTCCGAGGATGTTGCCTGGGCTGGGGAATTTTAGCTATGAGGAAAGATTGGATAGGCTGGGGTTGTTTTCTTTGGAACAGAGGAGGCTGAGGGGAGACCTAATTGAAGTATATAAAATTGAGGGGCCAAGATAGAGTGGATAGGAGGACCTATTTCCCTTAAGCAGAAGGGTCAATAACCAGGGGGCATAGATTTAAAGTAATTGGTCGGCGGTTTAGAGGGGAGTTGAGGAGAAATTTTTTTCACCCAGAGGGTGCTGGGGGTCTGGAACTCACTGCCTGAAAGGGTGGTAGAGGCAGAAACCCTCATCGCATTTAAAAAGTACTTGGATGTGCGCTTGAAGTGCCGTAACCTACAGGGCTACGGACCAAGAGCTGGAAAGTGGGATTAGGCTGGATAGCTCTTTGTCGACCGGCATGGACAAGAATGACCTCCTGTGCTGTAAAGTTCTATGATTCTTTCTCTCGCACTGAACCAACTTGGTGCCATTTAGAACCCTTGCTTTCTAGATTTTTATAACTTTCCTTTATTATATTGGTCAAAATAATCCACTGGCGCTGGTCCAGATCAGAGGAAAGTTGAAGAGCAGTGAGTTTGAAATCATACGATTCAGATTTATTGATCGCAATCCTTGGAAAGATAGAAACCATTTGTAACTGGGAGACAAATTGTGGTCTGGTCTTGTGTTGTGAATGTGGATAGTGTTCAGGGATTGAATACTTACAACAACTCAAACAAAAGTGGAGAAATTTATTCCTCTTTTAGTATCAGTTTAACAATTGGAGCTTGGGGGAATTCCTATTTGAAAGTACAATAGACACTTTTCAATGCTGCTGTCTTCTGAGTGCTAGAATGGTTCCAGGGATGAGGGACTTCAGTTATGTAGATAGACTGGAGAAGCTGGGGTTGTTCTCCTTGGAGCAGAGAAGGTTGAGAGGAGATTTGATCGAGGTGTTCAAAATCATGAGGGGTCTAGACAGAGTAGATAGAGAGAAACTGTTCTCATTGGCAGAAGGGTCGAGAACCAGAGGACACCGATTTAAGGTGATTGCAGAAGAACCAAAGGCGACATGAGGAAAAACTTTTTTACGCAGCGAGTGGTTATGCTCTGGAATGCACTGCCTGAAAGGGTGGTGGAGGCAGACTCAATCGTGGCTTTCAAAAGGGAGTTGGATAAAAAAATTGCAGGGCTACGGGGAAAGGGCGGGGGAGTGGGACTAGCTGAAGGGCTCTTGCAGAGAGCCGGTATGGGCTCGACAGGCCGAATGGCCTCCTCCTGTGCTATAACCATTCTAGGATTCTACACAAAAACCGTGATGTAAAAAGGCACTTGATTTGTCAGCTCGCTATTTTGAGCGAGTCATAAAAAGTAGAGGTTCTATCCAGATTTTTGTAAAGAAGGTCCTCTGTACAATGCGGATAAAGAACATGGAATCTGATTCACTGCTTTACTTTTAATCTCAACAGTGCACTGTTCAGTGGCAAGCACAAAGATAATTTCACTCCTCGGGAGCACTGCCCACGATATTCACATGTTGGAGTCCTTCTCTCTCAATAAAATTCGTGGACTGCACTTCACTCTGTGACCACTGGTGCGAGCATTTTCAGTGCGACTTATTAATGCGGTGTTTGGATACCTAAAGGTAGCTTACTGCAGGTTCTGCTTGATGTGTCTCCGAGTATTTGGTGGTAACCCAACAGATTCCGGAGAGGTGAGGGGCAATGTTCCCTCTAATTTTTTTTTGGCGCGGCCCCTTTAAGGAGCTGCATGGGTCATTCAGAATATCGCGCATGTGCGGTTTTTGCATTGCTAAGCCGGCTGCTGCGCGTGCTCCCTGTAGCGCTGCGCGACCGCACAGCTTAAAGGGAACGTTGGCGAGTGGTTGCGTGCTCTCTCGAGCTAATACATCGACAAGGACAGACTACTTTGACAGCTCCTCCCAGACCCGCGACCTCTACCGCCTAGAAGGACAAGATGTGGAGATGCCGGTGTTGGACTGGGGTGGACAAATGTGAGCAGTCGCACAACACCAGGTTATAGTCCAACTGTTGACTATAACCTGGTGTAGAAGGACAAGGGCAGCAAGGCGTATGGGAACACCACCAAGTCACACACCATCCTGACTTGGAAATATATCGGCCGTTCCTTCATTGTCGCTGGGTCAAAATCCTGGACCTCCCTCCCTAACAGCACTGTGGGAGCACCTTCACCACACGGACTGCAGCGGTTCAAGAAGGTGGCTCACCACCACCTTCTCAAGGGGCAATTAGGGATGGGCAAAAAATGCTGGCCTTGCCAGCGATGCCCACATCCCGTGAATGAATTAAAAAACAGACTGGAGTTGGCGTTTCTCCGCATATTAACTTAATTTAGCAGTGGCAGGTGAATAAGAAAGATACAAATGCGTTTGATTAACTGAAGCTTTCTCTGCCTTGGGCTGCATTTGTCTTCACTATAATGTAAATTATTGTTCTACGCTTAACCAATTTTTTTTCATTGTGCTACAGTATTAAATAGGGAATAATGGATTACCTATGAGTGATTACAAGGCATTAATCTAATTGAGCAGTTCAGATAGACAATACTGCTGTACACAATAATGGATACCTTGAAGTAATAGCAAAGCATTAATTCAATGGTCCTAAACTGTGGGAGAAAAGCTGGAGCCGTTGCTCAAACACAGAGGTTGGAGACTGCAGCTTTAGAATGATGGAAAGTAAGCCACTAGGTGGCGCTGCTGGAATAATTGTGTGTTGCAAACACTTGTTATAAATCAGGTGCCTCTCGGGGGTTGTATTTATGCAGTTTTTGTAGACCAAGCACGTGCAAATTTTGCTTTTAGTGGACAACAAATCTACTGGAGAGGGACAGTCCCCCTCCCGCCAACCCTTTCTCCACCGAGAGGGACCGTTCACACCCCCCCCCCCCCCCCCCCCCCCCCCACCACCCCCCAACCCTTTCTCCACCGAGAGGGACCGTTCGTCCCACCCCACCCCCCCCCCCCCCCCCTTTCTCTGCCAGGGAGGGGCCCCCCCCCCCCCTTTTTCAATCTCCTTGCTTAAAAATGGCACACCTAATGGAGGAACCGCACTGTTGCAGCAGATATATTACGTCCATACTATATTAAAAGTCTTGCACTTCCTTCCTGTTAACCCACTTGCTTCCTGTGCCGTGGTTTTATCGCATCTCTGTGATACTTTCTTACGATGCGGAGATGCCGGTGTTGGACTGGGGTGGACAAATGTGAGAAGTCGCACAACACCAGGTTATAGTCCGACAGCTTTATTTGAAATCACAAGCTTTCGGAGCGCTGCTCCTTCGTCACCTGACGAAGGAGCAGCGCTCCGAAAGCTTGTGATTTCAAATAAAGCTGTCGGACTATAACCTGGTGTTGTGCGACTTCATACTTTCTTATGCCTGGGAAACACTTGTCTAAAATGCCTAGAAACGAATAGAATTGCCGTCGCTTCACGTTGCGAGCCTCCCTCCCAGTACCAGGTGGTGCCGTTGCGAATCTGAATTTGTGACTCCCAGCTCCATCCGCAGCTAGGTAGTCTTGCCAACGCTGGTTGGACATTGTTCCTGGAGGTTTCATCACCTGACCTTGTTTCCAACCACCCCGCCCAGTCAAACAGCTTTTTTTGCCATCTTCATAATTTTCATAACTGATAAAAGGTTTCCAATTTGGTGGGGGGGGGAAATCACAATTTAAAAAAAAATTCTCATGATTTTTCCCCTGGGTTGCTGGCAGCAGTGTCTGGGAGATGAATCTTTCATTCCTGGAGACTCCAGGGCAATCCTGGAGGGTTGGCAACCCTGCAACCAGGTACGACGCAAGGTTCTGGCCGCAAGCTTGCCCTTGCTTCTTCTCCCGTTCTCACCACCTTGTGGGCATCAGGAAACATCCTGGGAAACATTTAAAACGGTGTTTAACAGAGTGCAGGAATAATATATTCCGCTAAAAGGCAAGAACAAGCTAAACAATAATGAGACTCCATGGATGAATAAAGCCATAAGGGATCAATTGACGATCGGGAAAGAGGCATCCATTAAGTACATAGACAGCAGGGGAGTGTGCGATGAGGGAGAATACAAAAAGGTGAGGAGAGAAGTCAAAAAAAACAATTAGGGAGGCAAAGAGGAACTATGAAATTAAAATATCAAGGAACATAAAACAAAATTGCCAAATATTTTATAGGCACATCAATAATAAAAGGAAGGTCGGGATGGGAATAGGGCCATTAAGGGATGGACAGGATAATACCACAGGTAACGATAGGGAGATGGCAGAAATATTAAATAATTATTTTGCTTCAGTATTTACCAGGGAGATAGAACAGGTGGACATGACATTGGATGATGAGATTAGTAATGAGATAAGTGCATTTAAAGTAAAAAAAATATTAAATAAACTAATCAAACTCGAGGATAAAACCCCTGGTCCGGATGGATTGCATCCACGCATTTTAAAAGAATCTAGGGAAGAGATAGCAGAGGCATTACTACACATGTTTAATAATTTGTTCGAAAAGGTGTAGTGCCAGAGGACTGTTGGATAGCTAATGTAATACCTATATTTAAGAAGGGGAATAGAATATGTCCAGGGAATTATAGACCAGTCAGCTTAACATCAGTGGTAGGAAAAATAATGAAATCTCTACTAAAGGAGAGAATAGAAGAACATCAGAAACCAAAAATATAATAATGAATAGTCAGCATGGATTTCAAAAGGGAAAGTCTTGCTTGACCAACCTTATTGAATTTTTTGAAGAGGTAACCGAGAGAGTGGACAATGGTAAAGCAGTAGATGTAATTTATCTGGATTTTCAAAAGGCCTTCGATAAGGTACTACATAATAGACTGATGAACAAGGTCAGAGAATGCGGAGTCAGGGGACAAGTAGCAGAATGGATTGCTGGCTGGCTTCAGGACAGAAAGCAGAGAGTAGGAGTAAAGGGTAGCTATTCACAGTGGCAGAAGGTGGGTAGTGGTGGTCCACAGGGATCAGTGCTGGGATCACTGTTGTTCTCAATTTACATTAACGATTTTAGACTTTGGAATCAAAAACACTTTCTAAATTTGCAGATCACACCAAATTGGCGGCGGGGGGGGATAGTCAATACTGAGGCGGACTGCAACAAATTACAGGAGGACTTGCAGAATGGGCATATAATTGGCAAATTAAATTCTACACAGATAAATGTGAGGTATTACATTTTGGTCGGAAGAATAGGGAGGTCACTTATCACTTGGAGGGTGCGAGTCTAGGTGGGGTAGAGGAACAAAGGGATCTCTGAGTACAAATACACAAATCACTAAAAGTTGCGACACAGGTTAGCAAGGCCATTAAAAAAAAGCAAACCAAGCACAAGGGTTTATTTCTAGAAGGATAGAATTGAAAAGTAGGGAAGTTATGCTAAACCTGTATCGAACCTTGGTTAGACCACACTTGGAGTACTGCGTGCAGTTCTGGTCTCCATATTATAAAAAGGATATAGAGGCACTGGAGAGTGTGCAGAGAAGATTTACAAGGATGATACCAGAAATGTGAGGGTATACATATCAGGAAAGGATGAACAGGATGGGTCTCTTTTCTCTTGAAAAGAGAAGGCTGAGGGGTGACCTAATAGAGGTCTTTAAAATTATGAAAGGTTTTGATAGAGTGGATACAGAGAGAAGGTTTCCACTTGTGGGGAAGAGCAAAACTAGAGGCCATCAATATAAGATAGTCACCAAGAAATCCAATAGGGAATTCAGAAGAAACTTCTTTACCCAGAGAGTGGTGAGAATGTGGAACTCGCTACCACAGGGAGTGTTTGAAGCGAATAGTATAGATGCATTTAAGGGGAGGTTAGATAAACACATGAGGGAGAAGGGAATAGAGGGTTATGCTGGTAGATTTAGAAGAGGAAAGACTGGAGGAGGCTCGAGTGGAGCATAAACGCTGGCATGGACTGGTTGAGCCGAATGGCCTGTTTCTGTGTCGTATATCCTACGTAAAGACTGCTTTCTGATCATCCTTTTCTTCATTGCCATGCCTACCTGTCCTCACTCACCCTTTCCATGGACTCTGCTCGTTGTGATCTGGGCCCACTCTCTCACCATTCCTCGGCCTCATCATCGCCACCCCTCGCCGCCCCGGTTCAGCTTCCTTGTCCAGCCTCAGTTGCTATGCTCACCTGCCTTGTTCCTGGATCCATTGATGCTCCAATCAGGCCTCTTGGTTGCACAGTAGCCCATAGAGGAACGCTGCACATGGTGGGCTGAGGACACAGTTACCATATCATCTTTCAATAAGCTGGCCTTTGGTACCCATTTCAAATGGGTGCCAAGAAATTTCAGGTATGAGACCACTCTGACAGGAGAAAGATCAACGGGCACAGAGAGATCACTGGTGCAGGTATCAGAGTGACGGAGGTAGATACCTTGAAGGTGAGCGAGATTAGCAGTTGGAGAGATGGCGGTCACGGAGTTGTACAGACATCAAGGAAGACAGAAACATCCTAAGAGAAAAATGAGACAAATCAAAACAGAGACCCCGATAGTGGGGTCAGGGAGACGGAATGAGGCAGAGATTGGGAAAAGAGGACTTGCCATGAGCAATGCCATGGGATCTACTCATCTGGAGTGAGGTTTTGAGAGCCTTGTGTCACATTTTGTGTCACTTTAAATGTCTGTCCTATTTTTAAATGAAGTGAGTATTGACACCAATGTGTTAACCAATGAGTTGGAGGCAGGGCAGGACTCCCAGCAAACAAAAGTCTATTTACTCAGCAAACAACAAACTGAGTCTATTTGAACAGAGCCTCTAGGAACTACAGCAAACAGAACTCGTGACCGAAACTACAGCCAAGTCTCCCAATAAAAGCAGGATTATTTCTCCAGCAAAATGCAATAAGTGCAGGATCGTTACATGATCAAATTATGTACGTCAAATCAATCCCAGTCGCTTACAGCAGTGCAGTCTCCAGGCGTGATTATCGGGGGAATTATCCAATCATCTCCATTCTGGCCGGGAATAGTGGTGTCTATATGCAGCCGTAAAGAAAGATAGAAAAAAGAATGGCGGCCAATTATTTCCTACTTTTTTTTTCCCCCCTTAACCCGGTGCTAGGAATTTACAAGCAGCCGCTGACCTACAAACGTCCCTCAACAAAAGCAATTTGTCTCTAATTGCCCTCGGGATCTGTTTTATTTATAGAGGGAAAAAAAAAGAACCAGGCCACATTGAACCCAGCTCGACCCTAGCAGCAGCACAGCATGCTGTTTTACATGGTATAACTTGCTGCTGCTGTTGCAAAGTAGGGTGCCGTCTGATTTCGTGTGAGCAGTGCCACACGAGGCCTGGCTGCAAGTGTATAAAGAGTAACAAACGCGTGACCCCCGAGCTAGACCAGGAAACTTCTGGCTTTGCTGATGCTCATAAACTGTTCAAACCTTCGCTCTGAATACATTAAACTGCAGGAGCAATCAGCTGAATTATTTATTCTCTCGTACTTAGCTTGTCTGCCTTCAATTATCCTGCGAGGCTTCCATTTTAGGGCAATTTCTTATTGAAATGATTTCGCCCGTTTTTGGACTCCACTGCCAACAGTGTCAAACAGGAGGTCTCTTTTACTCTGATTTTGATTGAAGGAACATTTTGTTGGAAATTTTCTTTCCTGGTTCTGACCATGTAAATTTGCTGCAATCTTTGAACGGGCATTCAAAGTGTTTGAGTCAATCGGTTTATCACTTTTCTAAAAGAAAAAAGAAGTTGATCCTAGTCTCAAATGTCAAAGTGAGAAATGCCCAAAGTTTTCATATAACTTTTTTTGGATATCAATTTTTTACCAGAATGGTACCAGGGATGAGGGACTTCAGTTACGTGGAGAGACTGGAGAAGCTGGGACTGTTCACCTTAGAGCGGAGAAGGTTAAGGAGAGATTTGATAGGGGCGTACAAAATCATGAGGGATTTTGATCGGGTAGATCAGGAGAAACTGTTTCCACTGGCGGGAGGGTCGGTAACCAGAGGACACAGATTTAAGATAATTGGCACAAAAAAAATCCAGGGGAAGCATTAGGAGAATTTTTTTTTTACACAACGAGTTATGATCTGGAATGCACTGCCTGAAAGGGCGGTGGAAGCTGATTCAGTCGTGACTTTTAAAGTGAATTGGGTAAATACTTGAAGGGGGAAGAATTTGTAGGGCCAAGGGGAAAGAGCAGGGGAGGAGTGGCACGAACTGGAGAGCTCTTTCCAAGAGGCACGATGGGCCGAATGGCCTCCTTCTGTGCTGTATGATTCTAGTCAGACCAGACTGCATTGTCTCCATTTCTGCCTGTCTCTCTCTCTTGTTTCAACAACTAACTGCTGATGCTCCATCTGCTGCTCCTTATCCCTACTCCATACTTGTTGCCAACTGGCTCTGCTAGCTCGACCTAAAATTGGCAGTCGCCATCTGAAATCTGCTACTCATGCTGAGCAGCTGACGGCTTTTGACACGCATTGCAATTGAACTCTGTATAATTTGTACCTTTCAGCGAATGCATTAGCAACGAGCCCCCTTCTGATCGACGGTTTTGAGTCCCTCTGTTTCCAGGGAGGTGGGTGGGGTTCAATGAGCACGAGTGCTCTCAAATGCTGGGTGGTGACACCAAAGTCAGCTCAGAGCCTGCTGCTTCCTCTTGCGAAATGCCCCCGTGTTTATCTGTGCCCCACTTTTATTAATTGAATTTATCCCTGTGCTGTCTTTAAATGGCCTGCGGTTGCTGTTCTACTTGCCGTAAGAGTGAACGGAAATCCTGCTCCAAAACCTTTGCCAATGTCCGCTTTGGCCAGCCAATATCAGGTCAAAGTACTGCCAAGGCAGGCCATCCTCACTTCATTTTTTCCCTTTCTTATCTCAGTAGGGAGCTGCTGAGACTCTGGTCAGAGTTCAAACCTGCATGCTCCCAACTCTGGCGAGGAGTGCTTGGTCCTTGACTTCTGCCCAGGCCCGAAGCTCTGGAATTCCCTCCCTGAACCCCGCCGCCTCTCTCTCCTCTCTTAATACCCTCGATAAACCGACCTCCGACTGAGCTTTTAGTCTCCCCGCCTAATATCTTCTTCTTTAGCACAGTGTCAGTTTTTGTTTGCTGACACTTCTGTGAAGCGCCTTGGGAGGTTTTCATACATTCAGGAGCTATATAAATGCAAGTTGTTGTTGGTGTTAACTATCTCCCAATTACTAAGGCACTACAGTGTCACCACTGGTGGGAGGGTGTAATTACAGCGTGACGAGTTTACATAGGCAGGTTCCATTATACATACGATAGCAAAATACTGCAGATGCTGGAAATCCGAAATAACAACAACAGAAAACGCTGGAAAAACTCAGCAGGCCAGGCAGCATCCGTGGAGAGAGAAACAGAGTTAACGTTTCAGGTCGAAGACCTTTCGTCAGAACTGGAAATAGCAGGAAATGGAATAGATTTAAGGCAAGGATAAAGCTGGGAAAAGGGGAAGGGGATGAAAGAACAAAAGGAGAGATGAAGAGACATTAAGAGATGATCAAGGCAAGAGGTGGTGTTAATGTGACAGGTTGAGGCTAAAAGAAGTGTGAAATGCACTGGCAGAATGAAGGACAGCTGCCAGCTTCGGGGGAGGGGCAAACAAAAGGGTGGATGAAAAAATAAAATATAAATGTGATTGGGGCTGAGGTTATGATCTAAAATTGTTGAACTCGATATTGAGTCCAGAGGGCTGTAGCGTGCCTAAACAAAAGATGAGGTGCTGTTCCTCGAGCTTACGCTGCGCTTCCATTATACATAGGATATACGTCACAGAAACAGGCCAGTCGGCCCAACCAGTCCATGCCGGCGTTTATGCTCCACTCGAGCCTCCTCCCATCCTTCCTCATCTAACTCTAGCAGCATAGCCTTCTATTCCCTTCTCCCTCTTGCTTATCTAGCTTCCCCTTAAATGCATCTACACTATTTGCCTCAACCACTCCCTGTGGTAGCGAGTTCCACATTCTTACCACTCTGTAAATGTGGACATAATTAATAATGGTTCATGGAAAAATTCGCACAAAAGTTTAACAAATACGTCACAACAGGAAGTGCGTGCAGCTGTAAGTTTTTAATGTGTTCTCGATAGTTATTGAACACCGTTCAAAGTTTATCAATTGATGTGGAAAAGAAAGACGTGCATTTCTATAGCGCCTTCCCAACCACCGGACGTCTCAAAGCGCTTTACAGCCAATGAAGTACTTTTGGAGTGCAGTCACTGTTGTAATGTGGAAAATGTATGTGAAAGGAGGGAAGTCTTGATTCTTGCAGGAATAAGGTGTGTGCATGCCAGCCGCACTCTGGTACTTTGCCCAAGTGAGAGCCTAGACAAGGAATACCAGGCTATTCAACTGTGGCGGGCATCAGAGCCGAGTCCAGTCCTGTTCTCGCCTAACCTCCACACCTGACAAGAGGTCAACCAGGAGCCTGGCTGATGGTGTTTTTTTGTGGTCCCCTTCCCAGTTCAATGGTACTGAGGCCAGTTGTGGCCACCACCTCTGCGGAAGTTAGTGAAGTTAGAAGAGAAGACGCAGACCCTGTGCCTTCTCCGATTGGCCGGGTTCGATGTCACGTGCGGCATTTAGGGCCGCAGAGGTCAAGAAAGGGACATTGGCCCAGGTTTGGCTGCCAATTCCTGTTCATTGGGCGAAAAAAGTCGAGGCCATTCGGTGACCTGGGACTAGATTTTCCGTGTATATTTTGGCTCTTTTCCTGATGTTTGCCGAATGCTGCTCTTCAATGGGTCCACCATGTGAATGCTCCTTTATGAACTTCAGCTTGGATAATTTAAAGCTTTCTCAAAATAAGTTTTTTTTTTCCATTGTGGCTCCTGTGTCTTTGAGATTATTTGTTTCCAGATCTGGGTCTCTGTTTCAGCTGAGTCAGAAGGTTGTGGGTTCAAGTCCCCACTCCAGGGACTTGAGCACATAAATCCAGGCTGACACTCCCAGTGCAGTGCTGAGGGAGTGCTGCACTGTCGGAGGTGCCGTCTTTCGGATGAGACGTTAAACCGAGGCCCCGTCTGCGCTCTCAGGTGGACGTAAAAGATCCCATGGGCAGTATTCCAAAGAAGAGCAGGGGAGTTATCCCTGGTGTCCTGGCCAATATTTATCTCTCAATCAACATCATAAAAAAACAGATTATCTGGTCATTTTCACATTGCTGTTTGTGGGAGCTTGCTGTGCACAAATTGGCTGCCTTTTCAACAGTGACTCCACTTCAAAATTACTTCATTGGCTGTAAAGCGCTTTGAGACGTCTGGTGGTCATGAAAGGCGCTATAGAAATGCAAGTCTTTCTTTTAAAAACACAAGGCTGCAAAACCAGCAACTTTCGTTATACCCTGAATTTGTGGTTTCTTGAATAGTCTCCAATTATGAATTGTTCTGTCCTATGTCATAGCTGTTCCGCAACATCACAGTCGATGACTAGCCTGTTCAGAGTCTCCCCTCTGATGCTGTAAAGTGTGTAAGAATATTTGCAGGGCTATAGTGAAGGAGCAGGTGTGTGGGATTAATTGGATAGCTCTGCCAAAGACCGGCACAGACACGATGGACGGAATGGCCTATCATTCTATGATTCGATCTCCCGTCTAGTTCGTTTGCCATTACATTTCTGTCTCCTTTTTCTTGCCATTTGTTCTCTGCTTTTACCCTTTACTGGGGTACTGTTCTGTGGCAGTCTGAAACCCGCCAATGCCTTACCCAAGTGTCCATTATTGATGAATAAGCGTGATGGTGGGTATTGGCAGATTATTCAACTGTGGCGGCATCATGCTTGACCTCCACACAAACATGCAGAGGAGATACTGAAATTAGTGGGTGAATTATGAAGTTAGATATTTGTGTACTGTATTGTATCTGAATTATGGGCAACAGTTAGAAACGTTTGGACACTTCAGCCGTGAAAGGAGAGGGAACCTTGTAGAAGGATATAAGTGGAATACAAAGTTAATTCTGAGCTCTGTATTGCAAGTTAAAGAGTGACTGCAGGACAATCAATGGGACATGGGTATAAACTTGTGAAAGGCACGTTCAGGGCTGATGTCGGGAAGCACTTCACACAATGAATGCCAGGAATGGTCTTTCATACAGGGTAATGGAGGCAAAAACTCGGGGATCATTGGAAGAAAATCAGGTGCTACGACGGGAGTTTCTGCGACGTATGGGCTAGATGGGCCAAATGGCCTCCCTGATCATTGTGAATCAGGCCCACTTTGCTGGGCCTGGATTACAGGCGTGAGTCTCATCAAAAAAAAAAGGTCCCCCTTTAACCTGGGGCTTCTGAGGCTACTGGTAGCGTTTCCATTGCCATCCCAGTTGGGACTAGCTAACGTGACACAAACTGGGACCTTCCTGGTCTCTGGGTAGCTCAGCTAGTCACCGGAAACCATCGGAGCTAAACTTCTAAACTATGTTGTGCAGGAAAAGTGCTAAGAGCTCTCTGATTTTTTCACCAACTTCAATCCGTGGCTCCTGTTCATCTGTGCGTTTTCCCTTGTGTCGTCTTTTTAAAAAAAAAAAATTTGATCGCTTTTTCAGATAAGTGACTTCCTCTTAGCCTCTGGGATATTTTCCTTAATAAGAGAAGGAAAGCTGTGTGTGAGTCGACAAGCCCGTTTCTTTGTGCGGACTGTTTTGCTCAGTAACGGGAGCGCTTCATTTTTCTTCCGCTGCTGACTTGATGCTGACATCATCGCTCGCAGGCAAGGATTGGCTCGCTTTCTCGAGAACTGTTTTGGCATTTTTGAGAAGTTAGTTTCTGTCAGATTTGTTTGCAAGTGGCTGAAGTAACGTTTGGACATATTCCGGGAGATTTGATCGATTTTTGTCAAGTGAGGCGACGTTGACTTTACGATAGTGTTGCCCATTGCACAGCCAGAATACCAAGTGTCGTTCTGCTCTCCAGTTACAAAAAGGACATCGAGGCACTTTGGAAGGTGCAAAAAAGATTTATAAGAATGATACCAGAACTGAGCGGTTATAACTATCAGGAAAGAATGAACAGGCTCTTTTCTCTAGAATAGAGAAGACTAAGAGGTGACCTGATTTTTTTTTTATATTCATTCACAGGATGTGGGCGTCACTGGCAAGGCCAGCATTTATTGTCCATCCTTAATTGCCCTTGAGAAGGTGGTAGTGAGCCGCCTTCTTGAATTGCTGCAGTCATTGTGGTGTGTCATAGCAGTTTGGTACAACTGAGTGTCTTGCTCGGCCATTTCAGAGGGCAGTTAAGAGTCAGCCCCATTGCTGTGGGTCTGGAGTCACATATCGGCCAGACCGGGTAAGGACGGCAGATTTCCTTCCCTTAAAGGACATTAGTGAACCAGATGGGTTTTTACAACAATCTGGCAGTTACATGGTCACCATTACTGATACTAGCTTATTTTTTATTCCAGATTTATTTACTTAACTGAATTTAAATTCCCCAGCTGCCGTGGTGGGATTTGAACTCATGCCTCCAGATCATTAGTCCAGGCCTCTGGATTACTCGTCAAGTAACAAAACCACTGTACTACCATTCCTGATGATGGAGGTCTTCAAAATGATGAAGAGCTTTGCTCGGGTAAATGTAGAGAAGATGTTTCCACTTGTGGGGGGAGGCTAAAACTAGGGGCCATAAATATAAGATAGTCACTAATAAATCCAATAAGGAACTCAGGAGAAACATCTTTACCCAGAGAGTGGTGAGAATGTGGATCTTGCTACCACAGGGAGTGGTTGGGACAAATAGCAGAGATGCATTTAAGGGGAAGCTACATAAGTGCGCGAGGGACCAACATTGAATTTGCTAAGGTAATCTTTCCAGCCCATGTGTCGCATGTAAAGTCAAAGATGCACGAGTTGAATTAAACTAAGATTTGAGTGCACTATATGTAAAATTTTCATCTTGTGCATATTGTCTCTGTGTTTAATAACACCATTTTATATGATCTGCAATTTTCAACATTGCATCTGGGCACAGTTTGAATGAATTTCGAAGCATTCAAATTTTCTGTTCGTGGAAATATTTCAGTGTTGCTTTTGACTTCAGATCTGCATTATTGAAAAACTCAAAAGGTTAATGGTTTAGCAGGAGTCATAGTGTGAGGAACTGTGCGTGTAAATACTTCTGATTATTTGTCTGATTATCTTCCCCTCTCCCCTTCCTCCTCCTCCCCGGTTTTTTTAAGTTAATATCTTTCGTTCTGTTGGGTTTATATGGACTGTGAAGTAAATGGAAAGCAGCACCTCAATTATCCAGGTTAATTCTGCATGTCCCAATTGATTCGGCTAATTTTAAGTCCACTTTATTTGGGTACTTTGTAAAAGGTTAATCGTGTGCTGTGGGATGACGCAGCGCTGTGCGTTTAGAGAGCAGAGTAAATCAAATCTCATGGTAAATTTATATTTATCTCTGTGCAATTTTGTCGTCTACCCTCAATAATTTACCCAAATAATTCTTGCAGATGGGAGTAATATTGTTGCATATTCCTGCAAGATACTTGGCTAATTCGATCAGCAAATGTGAGAGATGGATCAGACAAGAATTGATAGAGGGTTATGACTGGCATCATGGAATATGGTATTTCCTAATCACTGGGATCAGTTGAGGAAAAAGCACTGGTGTGGAAGCCGTTGGGGGTCAGCCGTGGCTCAGTGGGTAGCACTCTCACCTCTGAGTCAGAAGGTTGTGGGTTCAAGTCCCACTCCAGAGACTTGAGCACAAAAATCTAGGCTGACACTCCAGTGCAGCGCTGAGGGAGCGCCGCACTGTCGGAGGTGCCGTCTTTCGGATGAGACGTTAAACCGAGACCCCCGTCTGCCCTCTCGGGTGGATGTAAAAGATCCCATGGCGCTATTTCGAAGAAGAGCAGGGGAGTTCTCCCCGGTGTCCTGGCCAGTATTTATCCCTCAATCAACATAACATAAAAAACAGATTATCTGGTCATTATCACATTGCTGTTTGTGGGAGCTTGCTGTGCGCAAATTGGCTGCCGCGTTTCCCACATTACAACAGTGACTCCACTTCAAAAAGTACTTCATTGGTTGTGAAGCGCCTTGGGACGGCCTGCGGTCGTGAAAGGCGCTATATAAATGCAAGTCTTTCTTTAATTGGGGGTCTACACAGGCATTCTGCCATCCTTGCCTTCGTCTGAGGGGCGGGGGGGCCAACTGCTCCCAAGCAGTTGCCGACGCCACCGCCCAGCAGGCTGTGAGGCGGGGCAGGAGAGCGCTGTGGGGTGGCTGCCTCTCCCTTCCTGTGGGCACGTCGCTTGACCTCTCGTCGGCAGGACTTGGCCTGTGCTCGGGAGCTGGCAATGAGGCACGTCTGGGACTTGAGCCACGACTCCCACCGCTGGCACGGCAACAGCCATTTGAAGTCTGCTCACAATTGGTGACTTTCCCCTCACCATCCCGGTAGCCCACTAACATTGGGCCTTCACTTCACGCCTCAGTCATTTTCTGTTGGAGACTTTCCTGCTGGCAGGAATTCGGTAAGTGGTCACTGTCTATTGGCAAGTTACATTCGAGTTCAAGGCTTGTTGAGAATGGACTGCGTGATTTCCTGTATCCTGTTCAATTCTTTTAATTAAAAAAAAGTGGTCCCTAATGCAGTAATTGCTCACAGTAATCATCTGTATAACTGCTCTTGATATAACGCAGATGTTTTGCGGTGGCCTTCCTCGAAACCATATTAAAATTTAAAAAAAAACCCTCGTCGTCATCATAACCTGTTTGGATAACTCCCGAAGAACATTGCAGAGGGCTGCAGGATCTCGCTGTCGTTACTCCGCCTCTTCGAGCCTGTAGATGTTGCTCTTGAGCCAGTTCCAGGAGGTGACTGGCCGCTTGGGTGCTTTTCCCACCCCTCCACCCCACTTAGGGGTTTGGAGAGGGTGGGGGGGGGGGGGGCGTGGTGCTTAGCTGATCTGCTTGTTGCTTCTCTGGTTTTAAAGAAAACGCAGGTTCACCTGCTGCTCCATCGCTCTGCTTGAACTGGTTGAATTCTTAGTTATTTTTTTCCCGAACGAGCAGAAAGATGCACTAATGGAAAACTTAATTCGCATTTTGGAACTGATCATCGGCCACGTTGACATGTGTTGTCAGGATGGAGCTGGCGATTCCTTCCGCAGTCACGTTTGCTTTTGAAGGAGGGGGATCCCCTGTGCAGCCTAACCCAGCTCGACGGTAAACACTCCGAGATGACTGCTTGCGTTTTTGAAGATGCGCTCGGAAAGAAAAGAACTTGCGTTTGTGTCGAACCTTTCACGTCCTCCGGGCTTCCCAAAGCGCTTCACCGCCAGTGCAGTATTTCTGAAGTGCAGTCGTTGTTGTTTTTGTCGACAAACGCAGCGATTGATGCACAGCAAGATCCCACAAACACCGATGAGATGATTGAGCGTTTTTTTTTTTCGGTGGTGTTGCTTGAGGGTTAACTGTTGGCTAGACAGAGAGAGAGAGTTCCCCTGCTCCTCTCCGAGTAGTTCTGTGATATTTTCCTTTTGCATCCAGCTGAACAGGTGGGCGGGTCCTCGGTTCAGCATCTCCCCTGAAAGCAGCACCTCCGGCAGTGCAGCGCTCCCTCAGTACTGCACTGGGAGTGCCAGCCTAGATTTTTGCGCTCAAAGTCTCTGCAGTGGGACTTGAACCCCCGACCTTCTGACTCAGAGGCAAGAGTGCTACCCACTGAGCCACGGCTGACCCTTGACCGAGGTTACTTAGCAAATGAAATCAAATAATGGGATCATGTTGCTTTAAGTACAGTCGTCCTTTTCTGTGAACAAGAGGTGCAAAGAGAGCTCGTTGGAGGATCTGTGCCTTCTCTATTGTCTCGGTCACTATCATATGCCTCCATTATATTACTTCACTGTGTACATATGATAGTGTATAAACAGATGTGAGATGGATGGCATCATTTGCAATCTTTAAAACGAGGTGAAAGTTAACAGGTTAGTGCCCTCTGTTCTGTAACCAGCTGACTGTTTCTATCATGTTTGCTAAATTGATGACGGGGAAGCACTGGAATTTTTATCGGATTTTAACATGTGTATGTATGGTAACTTGCTGTAACCTGTCTGCAGTTCAGTAATTCATTCTAAACCGTGCTGCAAAATGTATGGCGTTTGTTTGAATTGCTCAGTGAGAATGATGGCGTAAAGGTGGAAGGGGCACACCGAGCGTAGCAATTGCTGGACCCATCGAGTTCGCCATCTACCATCCTGGTAGCTGCTGGCTCTCCGGTTTGGGCCCATGATTCGCTGCATTTGTGATTTTGGTGAGCGGGGTTCGTGCGGAGGAAGCCACAAAGTGAGGTGCGGCATTTGACCTGTGGGGCAAGAGAAAATTGGAAGTGTAAGAAACTCTGCTCGTGAGACCCTTTTAGCAAGTCACCTGCCCGCCCTCTCGGTTAGGGATTGATGCGTGATATGGAAGATTAAAATGTGAAGGAATGTGCTGGGGCACATTTTCTGCTTTTAACTTGCAATTGGAAATAACTTTTCAACTTTCAGCTGCGACCCATTTACCAGAACAGTGAACTCTTGATTACTTCTTATCTTGAAAGGTGGGATTTAATAAATTCCAGGTCTGGCCTCTATGTTCTCCTGGTTCCCAGGCTTGTTCGAGCGGTTTAAGTAAGTGCTTGTTGTCACCAGTGCAGTTTGTTGGTTACCTGTGCAGTGGCCCGATTCGTCACGAGTGAGATGCAACAAACTCTGAGCAGGATGCGCTCGATGCATGAGCAGGACAGACTCCAAGGGTGCGTTTGCACTGTAACTGTGGCAACCGCGCAAAATGGGTTTGCTTTGTACTGATGCTGCAATGATGGCGTAAGTGCAGCTGGACCCAATATCGGAGCCCCTTGCTGGTGCCCAATCTACGTGACAAGACTTCAGTATTTGTGCAAAGCCGCAAAGAGGATTTTTTCAGTAGTTTTTTGCCAATTTTCTTCCTTCCTATCGACCGTTTCCTGAAGGCGTTGACTCATTGCTGGCTCTGGATCGATGCCAGTTGCCCTTTCGTCCACGTGACCTTAGACAGTGTAAGGGTTGGTGGGTTATTTTCCCTTGCAGGGCGTGGATGCCAAGCCTGATACTGTCCTCGGCCAATGTCCACTTACATTCACTTCCAACAACAACGACAACTTGCATTTATATAGCCCCTTTAATATCGTAAAACGGCCCAAGGTGATTCACAGGAGCGTTATCAGACAAAATTTGACACCGAGCCACATGAGGCATTAGGACAGGTGGTCAAAGAGGTCAGTTTTAAGGAGCGACTTAAAGGAAGAGAGCGAGGTGGAGAGGCGGAGAGGTTTAGAGAGGGAATTCCAGAGTTTAGTGCCCAGGCACGGCCGCCAATGGTGGAGCGAAGGAAATCGGGGATGCGCAAGAGGCCAGAATTGGAGGAACGCAGAGATCTCGGAGGGTTGTGAGGCTGGCAGAGGTTACAGAGATGGGGAGGGGGTGAGGCCACGGAGGGATTTGAACACAAATTTGGAAATCAGGGCGTTGCCGGACCGGGATCAATGGCTGGCAATTGGGAGCTGGATGTCCGGGTGAGGGGAGACGACCTTTTTACAAAGGAGTGCATTGTCTCAATCTATTCTAAAGATAAGAAAATAAATGGATTGACTATACAGGTGGACATGAAACTTAGCCATTTACATTGGAGTTTTCCTATCAAGATTGGATCAGGTTTCAGTAGTTACATTTTATGCATGTAGTTTTTAAAGTCTAGTTGAGAATGATAGTTTGCTAGTTCTACATTTTAAAACGGTCTTCCTGACCATTCATTGCCATCCATGTTTATATTTACTACATATGGGGACATTATCCAGTGCTTGTGAACCGCACTTACTTTGCTTGGAATTTGCTTTTAAGTCTATTGTTGAAAATATTAGAATCAGTTAAAGAAATCCAGGGGTTTTGGGTCATTTTACTACAAGTTAAAGGTGCTTTATAAATGCAAGCTATTTTAAAAACTCTGTGCGGAATTGAATTCTGAGTCTTGTGCATAAATTTCTGCGTGAATGTATATTGTCAGTTGACTGTGGCAGCTCGCAAGGACACTCGATCCCAGTGTGGCAACTCAAATACCTCTGTCTGTCAATCAAAGGATTAACCCCATGCTCTCAGGAATGCAGTCCAATGTAAACGCCGATTACCATCAACAACTGGGTCGTTGGATTTCCTGCGGTTGCTCCAGGTGCAGGACGGTAGTTGGAGACGACATGAAGGGACTGGCCTTGCAGACAGCTCGGGAGAACTTTTGAGTTTTGTGTGTGTGTGCGATACGAACTCAATAGTAACTGTATTTCAGCTTTTCTACAGATTTTCATACCTACACTTTCTAAGGCATAAACTTGAAGCAAGTACTAAAGACATTTTCACAGAATCACAGAATCCCCACAGTGCAGATAGAGGCCATTTCGGCCCATCGAGCCTGCACCGACACATATCCCACCCTATCCCCGTAACCCCACGTATTAACTCCCCCCTAACACTAAGGGTCAATTTATCATAGCCAAATCAACCTATCCCGCACATCTTTGGACTGTGGGAGGAAACCGGAGCACCCGGAGGAAACCCACGCAGACACGGGGAGAATGTGCAAACTCCACACAGACAGTCACCCGAGGCTGGATTCGAACCCGGGTCCCTGGCGCTGTGAGGCAACAGTGCTAACCACTATGCCACCGTGTTGCCCTTTTCTTCCACATTTGAAAGGAAAAAAACTTGCATTTCTATAGCGCCTTCCACGACCTCAGGACGTCCCAATGCGCTTTACAGCCAATGAAGTACTTTGAAGCATAGTCACTGTTGTAATGTAGAAATGCAGCAGCCAATTTGTGCACAAACAGCAGTGTGATAATGCTGGAGAAGCATCCGGGAAGGCGCCGAACACCTCGAGTCTCTTCGCCGGAAGCCAAGCGCAAGGAGCGCACGTCAACCCAAGCACCCCACCCACCCTGCCCCTTCAACCACCCTCTGCCCCACCTGTGACAGAGACTGTAGGTCCCGCATTGGACTCATCAGTCACCTGAGAACTCATTTTTAATGTGGAAGCAAGTCATCCTCGGTTCCGAGGGACTGCCTAAGACTGAGAATGACTAGAAAATCAGGTTTTTATTTCAGGGATACCAGGAAGAACTCCCTTGCTCTTTTTCAACATGGTGCCATGGGATCTTTATCGTCTACCCGCGAGGCCAGACGGGGCTTCGGTTTAACGCCGCGCCTGAAAGGCCGCACCTCCGCCAGTGCAGCACTCCTTCCGTTTTCGATCGAGAAACCCTGGCCCAATGTGCAAAGCCGTCCGTCTTGAAAGCAGGGCACGTCCATCTGAGTGTCAGGATCTGGGCACCCTCTCTTGCACTAGTACGTGGTCGGGTTACAGTGGTCGAGGCCTGAGAGCGGAGCAAGCATAGCCTAAAGGCAAGGGAAGTTATTCTCTCAATTTTGACGGTTCACTGAAAATACCCCAATAAGTGACACTTGTGGATATTCTGCAGGAGTTGCGATGCAACTTTGATGGCATTTTAAGCAGGAATTTTAAACGAGCTCTTGCAGTTCTGTTACTGTGGAGACAGCTGGCGTGGGGCTGTTGAAGTAGTGAGCGTGTATTTAATCTGCTTGGACAGATTCTTTTTTCCTTAGGTTGCTGATTTTTGTCGTGATAGCGATCAAATGCATTTTGACTGTATTGTGCTCGCGGTGTAAATAGACACGTCATGCCCGTGAGTCTGTGCGTGTGTCCATGTGTCTGTGTTGGCTGGAGAATGTAATCTGAACGAACTTGGCCTGTTTGAACACCAAAGCAAGGGAAGGCCTGGCCTGTTTTCAAGCCCAGGCCAATCCAACATACAGAGACAAGAATCTGTAGAGTCGTTGAAATACCTGTGTCGAGTTACTTTTGAGATGATATCGTACCCGGTGCTTTCTCTAGGTATCGAGGTCCTGTTCCTTTAGTAGCTTCTGTCCAACTCCTTGCATTTTCCAGAGCCGCAGGAAAATTCAGCTGTCCATTTTTGGCGGGAGTCCCTGTTCACGCGGAGCCCGAGGTCCTGATGATGCCGATTGTTGCCGCGTTCCAGTTTGGCTTCTCGCACAGGACGGTTCTGCCGTTCAGAATCAGACTCTCAACTCTGGTATGTTCTCGGGAGTATTTTGTTTTTACACGGTTACTTGATCCCAAGCGTAAGCAGACTTTCAAGTGGAATCGACATGGTTGCACTTGGGGAAACTGGAGAAGCTTTCAGTGCGGAGATGCCCAATCCAGGGGCGACCGGTTTAACTGGAGCACCTCAACTCCGCCAGTCCTTGCTGAGTTAATGTCCTGAGCTTGGGAGAAATTTATCTTCGGGCCTCATTTAGGTGCCTCGTGGGAGCTGCTTCCTCTTGATTGGGTCTGCTCCCTCCTACTATGCACTACCTTGTCCTGAAAGGAGAGCAATATTGTTGAGATATTGGAACTATGAAAGGTGCATTGAATAACAGGCAAGTGTTCTCCATTCATCGGTTTCAGTGACTCAAAACGTGTCACTATAAGCCGTAAGCAGACTTTATGTGGAATCGACATGGTTGCACTTGGGGAAAATGGAGAAGTTTTCAGTGTGGAGATGCCCGGTCCAGCGCGACCAGTTTAACTGGAGCACCTCAACTCTGCCAGTTCTTGCTGATTTCATGTCCTGAGCTTGGAATGTGCCCCCGGGGTCTCCGTACAACCACAAATTACAAGTACAGCTGTCCTGTTCCAGTCATTGTGGGTGTGCTGGCAAGGGGGAAGGAGCGGTGTCTTACTCGCATATTTCATAAAATAAAACCTGATGAGGGACAACGGCATTCATTAAAAGAAAGACTTGCATTTCTATAGCGCCTTTCATGACCTCAGGACGTCCCAAAGTGCTTACAGCCAATGAAGTACTTTTTGAAGTGCAGTTGCTGTTGTTTAATGTGGGAAACGCAGCAGCCAATTTGCGCACAGCAAGCTCCCACAAACCGCAATGTGATAATGACCGGATAATCTGTTTTTTTTTTAGTGACGTTGATTGAGGGATAAATATTGGCCCAGGACACCGGGGAGAACTCCCCTGTTGCTCTTCTTCGAAATAGTGGCCACGGGATCTTTTACATTCACCTGAGAGAGCAGACGGGGGCCTCGGTTTAACGTCTCATCCGAAAGATAACTGATCGAGAGATATCCGGGTGTCTCAACCTGAGAGACTTGTCCTGAGCTCAGCTTGTTTTGTTGGTTTGTGGGGATAGGGTAGTTTTATTACTGTGTACAACAGAGAGCGCAATAAAGTAGTTACTTCTGTACAACCAGTGGGAAACATTTTGATGATGGATAACAATAGCAGCTTGCGTGGGCGCACTGGAGAGAGTGCAAAAAAGATTTTACAAGGAGAGTACCAGAACTGAGAGCTTACAGCTATCGGGGAAGATTGAACAGGTTGGGGCTTTTTTCTTTAGAACCGAGAAGACTTGGGGGAGGCCTGATAGAGGTCTTTAAAATTATGAATGGGTTGGACAGGGTAGATGTGGAGAGAATGTTTTCCACTTGTGGAAGAATCCAAACCTAGGGGCCATAAATACAAGATAGTTACTAATAAATCCAACAGGGAAATAAGGAGACATTTCTTTACTCGGAGAGTGATTAGAATGTGAAACTCACTACCGCAGGAAGCGGTTGAGGCAAATAGCGTAGACGCTTTCAAAAGGAAACTAGACGAGTACAGGAGAGAAAAGGGAATAGAAAGATATGCTGAAAGGCTGAGATGAGGTTGATGGAATGAGAGGAGACTCTGTGGAGTATAAACACCAGCACAGACTAGTTGGGCCGAATGGCCTGTTTCCGTGCAGTATATTCTATGTAATTCTAACTAGAGAGTGGACAAACCAGTTGCGTCAAAACCCTCCCACGCTCTCTTTTTGCAGCTAGATGCTTGTCGGTGCCAGTGACCACATTGCGTTAGCTATTATGAACTTTTCCACATCCCTTGCCTCCTGCCCCCTCTCCCCCATACCGTACCCTCCAACCCAGGGGAGGGGAGGCATCTGGGGGGAAATATTCGGTTGCTTAGCGCCTCCAGTTAGCGCCCGAAGAGGGGCGCAAAGCAACTAGCGCCCGGGCGCGGCAATGTTTGCGCTGCTCGTGGAATTGACCAGACATTTTGTGGCGGCGCTAAACACTACCGCCACGATCGCCTGCGCCCGCAGATCGTGACATCAGTCGAGCGTGCAGCGCCCCGGACTGGATATTGAGTGGCGCCCCTGCCTTACCGCCTGCCGCTAGCATCGATAGGTTGAGGGGAGCATTTTGCAGTTGCGAAGGGACTGGGGGAGCGCTATATAAAGGCGACCGCTTCCTGCCTTTTTTTGTCGGCGACATTTTTGCACCACGCATTGAGAGAGAGAGAGAGACTTCTAGAGAGATTCAACGCTGTGTGAAGGAGTTTTGGGTACTGAGCAGCACTTTGCAGGTTCATTTTGATTTGACCTTCCTTGCATCGATTTAGAAGAGACTATGGGGGCTGCACTCTGAGCTCTTTCCCTGGGTCTCTCCATTGTTCTTTCCAGCAGATTTGATGTACAGGTCTCTCCAAGCTGAGATTCAAAGCTGCAATGAGCAGGGTGTAGATGGAGAGCAAGATCGACCCTCCCCTTTAAGAACTGGCGGGCGCCAGTGCGTCTGTGTTCCATTGCTGACTAACATCACATCACATAAGCTTCGCCCGTGCTCTGAGTTAGCGCCTCGCTCCTCGGCCTTTGCGCCTCAAGACAGGTGTGTAGCACCTGATTTAGCGCTCCAATCACCTCCAGGGGCGATAAAAGCCAAGTTTGCAGTCGGAGGCGATAATTAGCGCAGGCGCTAAACTTTGCGCCCGGCCGATAATTGCGCCCCAAACGGGGCGATACTGAATTTCTCCCCCCTTGTCTTTGATGTGTCCCTCTGTCAATGGTAAGGCAGCGATTTGAAACTTGTGGAGAAGTGCAGGTGGCAAGCAGTGCCCTTCAACTCCAGGAGCACAGAATGTGGCATGTGCCAAAATGCCTCCTTTACGGTGTTGCGAGAAGATATGCACACTCGATTTTTGCACTGAGAGGATCAGCGTAGTTAATTGTAAATTATTTCTCCAAGTCTTGTGTTAAGATGGGTTTAAACTGAGATCCTAATTTGTGTAAACATTCTGCAGTAATGGGTCAGAGATTGCCCTACAAATCTTTTACTATCGCACCAGGATTTTAGACGAATATTTTGTGCACAGTGGATTGGGATAGGGGTGTGGGCGCCACTGTGTTGGAATAGTTTTCACATACTTAATTTCAGTGTGTTAGACCACAGTCTGTTCAGTGATGTCTTTTGCCAGAGGCAAACCTGAGGAGAATGATCCGTCGGAAAGTTCCACCATTGGTATGATATTTGAACCAGCCACATGCAAGTCTTTGTGTAGCGTATGTAGAGAAATGGGAGGGAAGTGCGTGCAGTTGATTGATTGCGGGAAGCTATATATCCCTGAGAGAATATAACGGTGACTGACTGACGGTATTCTGAGAGATGTAGCTCAATTAAGCAATTGAGAGAGAGTGGGGGATTGATTCCATGCGGATAAATGCAATATAATGGATATTGGAATAGGAGATACGATACTTGCACATACTGAAGGGTGTCCATTAGCCAAGATGAAAAAGAAAAGCATTTGCATGTTCTTATTGATCACTCGTTAAAGGTTTCAGGTCAACGTGAAGCCATTGTCAACTTTGGTGCATCTTGAGAGCACTTGAATGTTAAGTTAAAAGAAATGATTTGAGCCTTCTATGGGCGATTGGTGAGGTCACATTTGGAACATTGCATGACACTTTGGACGTGCAGCTTCAAAAGGTACACCACTGCATTGGAGAGAGTTCTGAGAGGAACACCCAAGATGATTGGGCTTGCGCTGCAAGTTATGAGTAGACTGGCAGAATCTGAATTTGCTTATTGGGGAAAGGAAGATTGAGGGCCACGTGATTCAAGTTTTCCGGATGCTGAGAGACATGGATGACACAATGTGAGCAGATGGTTCAACGCGGCCTGTGACTGAAGAGTTCCAGTTAAAAGATTGAAAATGACCAAGTTCCTCCTCCAGAGTTGAGGTTCTGTGCAATGGGCTGCCAGCAGAAGTCATATGATGACTTGACTTGCTCAAGAGAAGAGGCTTATGGGGATAAGTATGGATGAAGACGATCAGTCCAGCAGTTCCATTTCTACCTGCAATTAGATGTCATGTGGAGGGCAGTTGGCTAGGGTTGAATATTGGAGGTATTGGGATGGATGAATGTTAGAACATAAGAACATAAGAACTAGGAGCAGGAGTAGGCCATACGGCCCCTCGAGCCTGCTCCGCCATTCAATAAGATCATGGCTGATCTTCTACCTCAACTCCACTTTCCCGCCCGATCTCCATATCCCTTGATTCCCCTAGAGTCCAAAAATCTATCGATCTCAGTCTTGAATCTACTCAATGACTGAGCATCCACAGCCCTCTGGGGCAGAGAATTCCAAAGATTCACAACCCTCTGAGTGAAGAAATTCCTCCTCATCTCAGTCTTAAAAGGCTGACCCCTTAACCTGAGACTATGCCCCCTAGTTCTAGACTCTCCAGCCAGGAGAAACGACCTCTCCGCACCTACCCTGTCAATCCCTCTCAGAATCTTGTATGTTTCGATGAGATCACCTCTTATTCTTCTAAACTTCAATGTTAGGAGTTTTGTTTAATTTCCTGTGGAAGGAGTGAGCTTCATGGGCAAAGAGTCTTTTTGCTTTCTATGTTTTCTGTAGTCTTACTTTGGGTATCAATTAAAGGCTTCTATCCCCTTGCATTGCGATAATATTCACTTTTATTGATGACTTGAGTAATGGTATCCGAAAAATGTTCTAAATATATCCATTGATTTAAATTTTATTTTAAAATCTTTTGCTATTTCTCCTTATGTGGCTCGGTGTCAAATTTTTTGTCTTCTAACACTCCTGTGAAGCACCTTGGGACGTTTTACTGCGTTCAAGGCGCTATATAAATGCAAGTTGTCGTTGATATTTCAGCAGCTTGTGCTGTCTGTTTTATAGTAATGTTCGGCCGTCATTCAAAGTTGTTTAGAGTGCCACCTATGCAGAGTGCTAAAATGAGTGAGAGACTTTTAATGTGGTTCAATTGGATCGCCATCTGACCTATTTGTGTTGATATTAATCTGCTGTAATGAAACTTATGACACTCTCACGAGTATTTTAGTGAAAGGCAGTCTCCACTCGGCGGTGAATGGGGAACAAGAGCCATGAACACAGTTTAGTACCAGAAGCATAAAGGGTGATTAGAAACATAGAAACATAGAATCTAGGAACAGGAGATTCGGCCATTCGGCCCGTCGAGCCTGCTCCACCATTCAATACGATCATGGCTGATCATCCAAATCTAGTACCCTGTCCCTGCCTTAATCCCCACAGTACACATATCCCACCCTACCCCCGTAACCCCACGTATTTAATTCCCCCTAACATATCCCATCCTATCCCCATAACCCCACATATTTAATCCCCCCCTAACACTAAGGGTCAATTTATCATAGCCAAATCAACCTAACCCGCAAATTTTTGGACTGACGGAGGAAACCGGAGCACCCGGAGGAAACCCACGCAGACACGGGGAGAATGTGCAAACTCCACACAGACAGTCACCCGAGGTCAGATTCGAACCCGGGTCCCTGGCGCTGTGAGGCACCAGTGCTAACCACTATGCCACCGTGTTGCCCTTCTTAGAGTGCGGAATGTATCGCCACAAGTGGCTATTGAATCGAAGTCAATCACAACCTTTAAGGATGAGGAGATTGACACCTTAATATTTTTCTTCTTCAAGGGGAAAGAACTCGGATTGGAGGACGTAACTGCGATGTAAAAACCACGGAGCACAGCCATAACGGGTCTCCTCTTGTACCGAAGTTCCTTTGACAAAAAATAAACCGCTGTGTGTTAACGTTAGTTGAATTCCAAACTAACTTGAGATATTTGACTTGGGTAAGGGGAGCTCTACAGTGTGGGAAAGGGACTGTTGTGAGACCCAGTTATTTCCCCCCACCAACTCTTGACTGCTCCATGTCCTCTTGTCAGTGGTGTTCTGTTCCTGGCCGTTTTGGTTTCATACAATGGAGAAAGGCCTTCTCCGTGTTAGCTCGGCTAATATTAGGATCTGGTGGTCTGAGGAATTGTTGACATCAACGTTGTTGTGGAATGTGATCTGTGAAATATTTTTTATTAATGCAATTGACAGGGTGACAGTATTTCAGCCTGCATGAAACAGCCTCAATATACTGAGCATCGTGAATCTCATTTCGCCCACCAGGAAAGAATACTGACGTGTGTTTAAATTTCTCATCGTTTTTTTCAAATCCCTCCATGGCCTCGTCCCTCCCTATCTCTCTAACCTCTTCCAGCCCCACAACCCTGCCTGATCTCTGCGTTCCTCCAATTCTGGCCTCTTGCGCATCCCTGATTTTCTTCGCTCCACCATTGGCGGCCATGCCTTCAGCTGCCTAGGCCCTCAGCTCTGGAATTCCCTGCCTAAACCTTTCTACCTCTCTCTCCTCCATTAAGTCGCTCCTTAAAACCTACCTCTTTGAATAAGCTTTTGGTCACCTGTCCTAATATCTCCTTCTGTGGCTCGGTGTCAAATTTTGTTTGATTACGCTCCTGTGAAGAGCCTTGGCACGCTTTACTACGTTAAAGGCGCTATATAAATGCAAGTTGTTGTTTAGACGCCTGCCCAGAGCTCTGCTCTCTGGATGATGAGTCTTAAATAATTTGATAATGCTGGCTCTCTCGTAGCATTAAGAGCGCCACGCAGTATGTTTATAAAGTGCCTAGAAGATCCAACAAGACTGCATGAGCGCTTATGAACCCGGTTAGACTCCACATGGCACTGGTGTCCGGTGGCTTCCTCAGGGTGGGCCGAGCACGACCTGGTTTAATTACCTTCTCGATTAAAACTGGGGACCTTTCCTCTGGAGTCATCCATGGCAGACAGAAAGCAAAGAGTTGGAATAAACGGGTCTTTTTCCGAGTGGCAGACAGTAACTAGTGGGGTACCGCAGGGATCGGTCCTAGGACCCCAGCTATTCACAATATATATTAATGATCTAGACGAGGGAATTGGATGTAATATCTCCAAGTTTGCAGACGACACAAAGCTGGGTGGGAGTGTGTGCCGTGAGGAGGATGCCGAGAAACTCCAGTATGATTTGGACAGGTTGGGTGATTGGGCAGAAGCATGGCAGATGCAATATAATGTGGATAAATGCGAGGTTATCCACTTTGGTGTCAAAAACAGGAAGGCAGATTATTATCTGAATGGCAATAGATTGGGAGAAGGGGAAGTGCAACGAGACCTGGGTGTCCTTGTGCACCAGTCGCTGAAGGTAAGCATGCAAGCAGGCGGTGAAGAAGGCAAATGGTATGTTGGCCTTCGTAGCGAAAGGGTTTGAGTACAGGAACAAGGATGTCTTGCTGCAGTTGTACAGGGCCTTGGTGAGACCACATCTTGAGTATTGTGTGCAGTTTTGGTCACCTTATCTGAGGAAGGATGTACTTGCCATGGAGGGAGTGCAGCGAAGATTCACCAGGCTGATACCTGGGATGGCAGGAATGACGTATGAGGAGAGATTGGGTTGATTGGGCTTATACTCGCTGGAGTTTAGAAGAATGAGAGGAGATCTCATTGAAACTTATAAAATTCTAACAGGACTAGACAGACTAGATGCAGGAAGGATGTTCCTGATGGCGGGGGAGTCCAGAACCAGGGGTCACAGTCTAAGGATAAGGGGTAAGCCATTTAGGACTGAGATGAGGAGGAATTTCTTCACCCAGAGAGTGGCAAACCTGTGGAATTCTCTACCACAGAAGGCAGTAGAGGCCAATTCATTAAATATATTCAAGAAGGAGTTAGATATATTTCTTAAAGCTAAAGGTATCAAGGGATATGGGGAGAAGGCAGGGACAGGGTACTGAATTTGGATGATCAGCCATGATCTCATTGAATGGCGGAGCAGGCTCGAGGGGCCGAATGGCCTACTCCTGCTCCTATCTTCTATGTTTCTATGTGGCTTTCACCCAAAACCACTTTGCACCACCGATGCAAAAAGCGGCAGTATAACTGCAGCCTAAAATTCAAACCCCGCGGGTTGTTTGAGATTACTGCATGTTCATGTATAAAAGTGGTAGTCTTGAGAACAAGCCAACAACATTTCAATACAGTTAGTCTGCAAATAAAAACAATACTGGATTAGAGTTTTAATGCCATGCACTCCTTTGTTTTGTGTTGTCGGATATAACGGCGCCTCTTGGGATGAAAACAGTACAATTGCGTGGAATTGCTTTAATTTTGGGGTAAATTCCAGTTGATTGAAATGTTGTGCGACTGCTGCCAATTGCCTGATTTGAATTTGTTAAAGGGGGCATTCCTTCAGAAATTTCTGGCTTGCAAGACAGACCTATCCAATATAAACAGCCCATTTTGCTTTATGCGACGCAATGGCCAACAGCCACGGGATCTCTTCAGCAATGCTATTTTTGAAGAGCTTAAACACTTGGGCCTTTTATATAGAAGCTTCAGCATGAAGCTCAGGATGTTTAAACTCTTCAAACTTATTAGAATCGTACAGCACAGAAGGAGGCCATTCGGCCCATCGTGCCTGTGCCGGCTCTTTGAAAGAGCTCTCCAATTAGTCCCACTCCCCCTGCTCTTTCCATAGCCCTGCAATTTTTTCCCTTCAAGCATTTATCCAATTCCCTTTTGAAAGTTACTAGTCTACTTCCACCGCCCTTTCAGCCAATGCATTACTGAGAAGATCACTGCAGTCTCCTGTCCCTTACCATGTTGGATAATGTAATTGATATTGGCAAGATTAATCTCCGCTACAGTGAACTTAGATGCATTTTTTCCCCAGAAAGCCCTCTTTTCCTCACCTACCCTTCCCCCTACATTTAAAAAAAAATTCATTCACAGGATGTGGGCATCACTGGCAAGGCCGGCATTTATTGCCCATCCCTAATTGCCCTTGAGAAGGTGGTGGTGAGCCGCCGCCTTGAATTGCTGCAGTCTGTGTGGTGAAGATACTCCCACAGTGCTGTTAGGGAGGGAGTTCCAGGATTTTGACCCAGCGACGATGAGGGAACGGTGATATATTTCCAAGTCAGGATGGTGTGTGACTTGGAGGGGGCTTGGAGGTGATGATGTTCCCATGCACCTGCTGCCCTTGTCCTTCTAGGTGGTGGAGGTCGCAGGTTTGGGAGGTGCTGCCGAAGAAGCCTTGGCGAGTTGCTGCTGTGCATCTTGTAGATGGTACACACTGCAGCCACGGTACGCCGGTGGTGGAGGGAGTGAATGTTTAAGGTGGTGGATGGGGTGCCAATCAAGTGGGTTGCTTTGTCCTGGATGGTGTCGAGCTTCTTGAGTGTTGTTGGAGCTGCACTCATCCAGGCAAGTGGAGAGTATTCCATCACACTCCTGACTTGTGCCTTGTGGAGTCGGGAAGTGAGTCACTTTCCGCAGAATACCCAACCTCTGACCTCTTGTAGTCACAGTATTTATGTGGTTGGTCTACATTTAACAGTACATTTATTTTTATGAACCATACATTGTCATTGGTCAGGAAGGAGGATGGTTTGGCCTGTATTATGTCCATGTGCGCCATCAGTGCTGTTCCATGCCTGACCTGTCTGCAGCCATCCTTGAATCGTGGACTAAGGACCCCCTCATTAGCGCACATTGACTGGCAAATTGACATTTGAGACTGGGATTGAAATTCCAGATTCTAATTGGAGAATCCATGGCTCTAATATTGTAGCTACCAGGCTGCGCTTACCTTTAATCTGATGATTTTCTTTCCAAGCTGGAAATGGAGAAGAATTATTTTGGTTTTCTGGAGCCCCCAGATTGAATTGGACAGTTCTGGCCAAGCATGGAATTTAATATCTTCTGCTCCGGTTGCTTTAACTTCACGTGACTGATCACTGAACTTAATTTGTTCAGGATGCGAGGGATTTTTCTAGGTTTCCTTCCCTAAGTGAACCAGTTGGGTTTTTACGACAATCCGACAGCTTCACGGTCACTTTTCCTGAGGCCAGCTTTTTATCTATTTCCAGATTGGTTGAGACCGAATTCAAATTCTCAAACTGCCCTGCTGGGATTTGAACTCATATTCTTTGGATCATTAGTTCAGGCTTCTGGATTGCTAGTCCAGTAACATAACCACTACACTACCTGTACCAACGAGCACAAATTAAGATCTTTACAAAGAAGATCAAAGATTTGTGTGCGGGCAGGTGTGTGCACAATATAGAAATATAGATTCATAGGAAAATAGGAGCAGGAGTCGGCCATTCGGCCCTTCGAGCCTGCTTCGCCATTCAATATGATCATGGCTGACCCTCTATCTCAATACCATATTCCCGCTCTCTCCCCCATACCCCTTGATGCCTTTTGTGTCTAGAAATCTATCTATCTGCTTCTTAAATATATATTCAGTGACTTGGCCTCCACAGCCTTCTACAGAAGTCCTGTGTAAGTTATCTGCCTTTTCCCTCTACTTCTCCCCATTGACCTTGAATTCTTTAAAGGCTCCAGATGGTGCTCCAATGAAAGTGTCACCACTTTGTCTCGGATTCCCGGCAGAGATTTGCTGGTTTGTGTTGGCCATTTCACACTTCCTTGCGTCTCTCCGACTTTGTCCTACAGCTGATGTTTCGGGAAGCTGAAAACCAGGCAGGGAACGTTGCACGGGTTCAGTTGGCCTGCGCTTTGCCCAGAGTGTTCCGTCTCTTAAGGGCAGCAGCAGCAACTCGGCACTTAACGACGACAAGTCAAGTGATGGCTGGCTGCGCACAGTTCTCAAATCGTACTTAAACCATTAGAAATGTTGCAGCTGTCAGAATTTGAAGGGCGGGAATGTCTTTCAGCACTGAAGGAGTTAACCAGTGCATTTGCTTTTTTTACGAACCGTACTGCAACCTTAATTGGATTTCCGTGTGTGCATGATTTCTCTCGTAAATACACCTCAAATTCTTCCAATCAACAGCTACGATAATTACATGTGAAACTTGCAGAGCGCTGCGTCTGTGCTTACTTTTGCTTTTCAATTGTGCACAGGATTGATCCGTGTTTCGCACCGTGCCTAGATTCCTCCTCCTGGGTTTGTGTCTGGGAATTCTGCAAGCAAGAGAAAGGGTCCTCGTTACAGGTATGTCCTTTGTGGCCCAAAGGCGAAAGAGCTTGGTGGAAAATGTAAGAATCCGGACCAAAAAAATTCCTTTATCTTCTGGAAGTACAGGAATCCCGCCCCAACCACAGGTTTTGCCATACGCGGATTTCACGTATACACGGTTTCCGCTCTGCGGCAATTTTTGTCAACCGCGGCAGTGAAATTCGCGTATCCGCGGTTTTTAATTTAGGAATAAGGTAAAAAAACATGATTTTTATGCTATTTATATTCTTTTTTATTGTGTTTGTAGTGAATTTGCCAACCAGGGTTTTACTAACCACGGGGGTTTTCAGGGACATATCCCCCACGGTTGGGGAGGGATTCCTGTACCCTTTTTAAAGATGGCTGTTGTCAATATAAAAATATGTGGCATGGACACTGGTTTGGAGAGAGTGTGTGATCCCAGGGCGCCACGTCCTTTGCTCTCTCATTCTTCTGAAGTTTTGAAGATGATTGAGAATGTCATTGAAAATTCAATAATTATTCTTCATTTTTAATCAACCTAAGGTCGTCTTCAAAGAGTTTGTGTAGGTTTGTCCGGAGGCAGAATTCTTGATTTTTTTTTTTTAACATTTAAAAAAAAAACCTTGCCATTAATTTAAGTGGAGAGGTGCCGAATGAGTCTGAATTCTTAAATACTGAAGTGGCCTCCAGGATGCGGATGAGCGAAAGCGTTTAGATCCAGGAAAATTAAAATGGCGCCAGTGGCAAGCAGTTCACAAGCGAATGTAAAAATTCTGTGTTTGTACTTTTGCTGTTGCTTTACAGTGAGACCTCTCCCTCACTCTGCGAGCCACAGTGACCGAGGCAGTGAGATGGTAGAGGTGGCGCCAAAAACAAAGATGCACTCATTCCGATTTCTGTTGACATGACAGAGTAGAAAAGAGTTCCCACTGCAGAAATATGTGTCAACCATGGCTCAGTGGGCAGCACCTTCGTCTCTGAGTCAGAAGGTTGTGGGTTCAGGTCCCGCTCCAGAGACTTGAGCACAAAAATCTAGGCTGACACTCCCAGTGCAGTGCTGAGGGAGTGCAGCACTGTCGGAGGGGCCGTCTTTCGGATGAGACGTTAAACCGAGGCCCCGTCTGCCCTCTCAGGTGGACGTAAAAGATCCCATGACACTATTTCAAAGAAGAGCAGGGGAGTTATCCCCGGTGTCCTGGCCAATATTTATCCCTCAATCAACATAACAAAAACAGATTATCTGGTCATTATCACATTGCTGTTTGCGGGAGCTTGCTGTGCGCAGACTTGGCTGCCGCGTTTCCCACATTACAACAGTGACTACACTTCAAAAAAAAAACTTCATTGGCTGTAAAGTGCTTTGAGACGTCTGGTGGTCGTGAAAGGTGATGAAGGGTCCCAGACCTGAAACGTTAATTCTGTTTCTCTCTCCACGGATGCTGCCTGGCCTGCTGAGTGTTTCCAGCATTTTCTGTTGTTATTTTATATAAATGTAAGTCTTTCTTTCTTTTTCTTTCTTTTTCCTTCTTTCCTTCCTTTCTTTCCTTTTCTTTCCTTTTCGTTTCTTTCCTTCCTTTTCTTTCTGGTATATCAGTACCTGTCGGGGTTCTTTTTAAATCGATGATCGGGGTGGAATCCACTGACATGCATGTGAGCACTGGCTTTTGACTTAAGTAACTTCAAAAGAACAAATTTGGCGGGGACTATTTCTTTCAGATGCTGGCTCGGTTGAATATAAAACAAAATGTAACACTGGGAATGTTTAGTTGGTGTATGGGTCGCTGCAAAGCAGCTCATCAGGGCCGTGCTCCCAAGGCACTGAGCACAAAACAAACGATTTGGAAAAAAAAAACCCAGCTGTAAGTACCTTTTAGTTTGTTTTGAATGCGAACAAGAGCTGAATTGCTTGCGCCTAAAACTAAAACATGAATCTCTCTTGGTGCGTGCTTTTACTTGCACAAGTTGGAGGGAAATTGCTCACTGTTCCTTTTAACTGTCTATAGATAGTTTGAGACTGTCTCAGTATTTTCACTCTGAGTAGAAGCGACCACCTTGGATTTCCAGCTAGTAACTGCAATCTGTGAGGGGTTCCAGTATTAGAAGAGTGCTAATACTGAAGCCGGGAGACATCAGGCCCGATTTTCCTGTTACTGGGAGCATTGATTCGCAAGGCTCAGCGCGTAGGGAGAAGATCAACCTGGGAGAACCATCCACCCATAAAGCAGCCCGCCTACGGGCTTGTGGTCCTCCTCATCCGATTTTCCTCTCTGTGATGTAAGTCACTGCACCGAGGAACAAGAAAACCAGCCTTTGAATAACGTGTGAAGATTGATTTTTGGGGTTGCCCGCATTACTTAGGATTCCAGTTGGTGCATTTGCTATTCCGGCCAGGTTGCATCGCAGCTCTGCCTGTGAAACCTGTTGGCAACTAAATTACTCGCTGAGTAACTACCCAGTGTTACTGATCTATAAGAGATCTGTGCATTTCTCATTCCTATTGATGTATGATACAAAATTGGATCGTTGGGCATTAAAAATGAAACCTGAGGTTGGTGAGTGAGACCATCAATAAATAACTGGTACTTAATCTTGTAAAGGAATATTTTCTTGATTGCTGGCTGTGATGGGCAGTACTGAACGGAGATTTATCTGGTATGGGAGGAGTGGAGAGTGCTGATTTACTGTTGGATTGAAGGGAAAGTTAGACAGTGAGGGCATGGCATTCTGAATAAAATGTCTCCCTTCTAACTAGTCACTCAAACACCATGCAACACATAGAAGTGGATGAATTTTCCCACAATCGCAGGGCTTAGTAGAATTTGATGTGGATTATTGAGCAGATTTCCATGTCACTCTGCTAGAGTTCGAAGTGTTTTTCTGCATCTTAGAAAATGCATACTTGTCTCGAATTGAAGAACATTTAAAAGGCATCTAAAAAAGGTACGTGAATTTCTTGGAGCTGCATCTGGTACGGATATAATATGTAATAAGATACCTACCACTGCGTGGGATATCATCAATCCTACCTCTTGTGTAGACTCTACGTTATAAATAAGGCGTTTAGTCTAAATATGAATGTCACTGGGATGCCTGCTGCTTTCCGAGACTTGAAGCTAGGACCATTGCGACTGTGGGCATTTTCCCATCTCCATTCACCTCAACTCCATCCCTCATCCGAAGCCCTGGGCCACTTTCAGTTCTCCTGCACCCAATCCTAATTCCTGTTGCTATTGATCCACGACGGAGCTGAAGTCGGGTCCATTGAACAAGTGTGCGTTACACCACTGTGCGTCTTTTTTTTACCACACTTTAAGGTGGGTTCATACTATGTTGTTGTTGTTATAGCTTCACAATTCATTAGGTGGCAGACACGAGTAGTGTCTTTGGTGTCTCCTGCTTGGCCATGGCTTTTCTTCCTGTGAATTCTGGTAAGCATTCCAGCAGCAGCTTTTAATTTTTGTGAATTTTGTACTCCAAGCTGCGGGAAACAGGGAAATGGAACCATTTTTGTTTTAGGAGTCCCAAATTGGCATCAAGCATGTCCGGTTTGGGTTCGGTGTGGTTATATGCAGAGCAGTGCTCCCTCTCCTCTGCCCCCAACAATGTGCTTCAGCCTCGAATGGTCAGAATGAGTCCTTTATGTGGATTAAAATACTAAGATAAGATAGCTGTGCTGAAAGGCCTATTGTCATTTGTGCCTTCTGACAACCTTCAGTGCAGAACACCAACCAGAAGAGATTTCATAGAAGACTGTGTCAGCTGAGGCTCAGTGGGCAGCACACTCGCCTCCGAGTTAGAAGGTTGTGGGTTCAAGTCCCGCTCCAGCGACTTGAGCACAGAAATCTAGGCTGACACTCCAGTGCTGAGGGAGTGCCGCACTGCTGAGGGAGTGCCGCACTATCAGAGGCGCCGTCTTTCGGATGAGACGTTAAACCGAGGCCCCGTCTGCGCTCTCAGGTGGACGTAAAAGATCCCATGGCACTATTTCGAAGAGGAGCAGGGGAGTTCTCCCCGGTGTCCTGGGCCAATATTTATCCCTCAACCAACATCACAAAAACAGATTATCTAGTCATTTTGTTGTTGTTGTTATCGCTTTGCTGTTTGTGGGAGCTTGCTGTGCGCAGATTGGCTGCCACGTTTCCCACATTACAACAGTGACTCCACTTCAAAAAGTACTCCATTGGCTGTAAAGCGCTTTGAGACGTCCGGTGGTCGTGAAAGGAGCTATATAAATGCAAGTCTTTTCTTTTTTAAACACCTTTAGCATCTGCCTTCCAAGTGACTATCCAGTCCTTGTTCGTAGGTAGGACAGCCTCCTATTTGCTCTTGGCCAAGGTGGACCAGAAATCGATTCCTACGAATGACACGATACTTGTCATGGGCTCAGCTCAGACACTCACGATTGGGTCGAGTGGTCTTCTTGGGTGTCAGCCTTTGGCTCAGTGGGCAGCACTCTCACTTTAGAGTCAGAAGGTTGTGCGTTACTCCCACTCGAGCACAGATCTAGGCTGACACTGGCGCGCTGCACTGTCGGAGGTGCTGTCTTTCAAATGAGACGTTAAACCGAGGCCCGGTCTGCTCTCTCCGATGGACGTAAAAGATCCCACGGCACTGTTTCGAAGAAGAGCAGGGGAGTTCTCACATTACTGTTTGTGGGACCTTGCTGTGCGCAAATAGGCTTCCACGTTCCTTACATTAAGACAGTGACTACACTTCAAAAAGTACTCCGTTGGGTGTAAAGTGCTTTGGGGTTGTGAAGGGCGCTACATAAATGCAAGTCTTTCTTCCTGTATTAGAGTTGGCGTGAACTATGCTGGCAGTATTTTTACAAAGGAGGCTTCAGTTCAGAGTCTGCTCTTTCATGGTGAAGGCCTATTCAGCTTTGACTAATTCACTTAATTTAAGAATGATGTACATGCTTGGAGGACCATCCTTTTGTGTGTATTGTTAGCCAAACCGAAAGTAGCACAACGGTCCCCAGACCGCCAATTTGTGTTGCGGCAGATCTCAAAGCTTTATTTATTGTGCATGTTGCAAAAATGTTGCCCCAGTAAACGTCCCAAAGGACCTGACCGGAAGGGACTTAGGGGGAAAGATTCAGTTGGTTGCGCCTCCCGTTAGTGCCTTAAGAGGGCGCTAATGAGGCGCAAAGCATCTAGCGCCCGGGCGCGGTGATGTTTGCGCCGTTCGCGAAATTAACTAGACATTTTGCGGTGGCGCTAAACACTACCACCATGATCTCCTGCGCCGGCAGATCATGACGTCAGTCGAGTGCGCAACGCCCCAGTATCGCCCCGGAGCGGATATTGAGTGGCGCCCCCTGCCTTACCGCCTGCCGCTAGCAACGACAGGTTGAGGGGAGCGTTTTGCAGTCAGGAAGGGACTGGGGGAGCGCTATTTAAAGGCGACCGCTTCCTGCCTTTTATTGTTGGTGACATTTTAGAACCACGCATTCTGAGAGAGAGAGAGAGAGAGAGACTTCTGGAGAGATTCAACGCTGTGTGAAGAAGTTTTGGGTACTGAGCAGCATTTTGCAGGTTCATTTTGATTTGCCCTTGTATCGATTTAGAAGAGACTGTGGGGGCTGCACTCTGAGCTCTTTCCCTGGTACTCTCCATTGTTCATTCCAGCAGATTTGATGTACAGGTCTCTCCAGGCCGAGATTCAAGGCTGCAATGAGCAGGATGTAGATGGAAAGCAAGATCAACCCTCCCCTTTAAGAACTGGCCGGCGTCAGTGTGTCTGTGTTCCATTGCTGACTGACATTACATGAGCTTCGCCAGCGCTCTGAGGTAGCGCCTCGCTCCTCGGCCTTTGCGCCTTAAGACAGGTGTGAAGCGCCTGATTTAGCGCTCCAATCACCTCCAGGGGCGATAAAAGTCAAGTTTGCAGTCGGAGGCGATAATTAGCGCCAGGCGCTAATCTTTGCGCCCGGCCGATAATTGCGCCCCAAATGGGGCGATACTGAATTTCTCCCCCATAGTTTCTTCCATTTTGACCTTGGAATCTATGGCCCCGCTATTTACTGGGGCGAGTTGCGTAAGCAGGGGGGGAGGAGTTTTGGTCGGGAAAGCCGGGTTTCTCCGCAAGCTGTGGAGTTTAAACGCCACACTTTAAAAGCAGGATCCTTACCCGGAGGCCAGCCTGATTGACGGGCTTGGCTCCCTGCCGGGCGGGGAACACTCTGGAGGAGGCCGCAGCCCAGGAGCGGGTAAGGAATCTGCTGCTGCGTTGGTGAGAGCGTGGGGGTAGGGTGCGATCCCCGATCCCGGGGGCGGGGGGTGGGGTCCGATGGCAAGGGAGCTTGGTGAGCTTGGGAGGAAGCAGTCCTGCTCCTTCAGGCCCACGAGCAGTGCTGGAAGGGCGGTTACCTTCTCCCCAAAGCTGTCCTCCCCTCCCTTGAGCTGCCGGGTCTCCTGAGGCCTGAGAATCCTGGCTGCCCAGGGTTAAACCTGTAAGGCAGGTTTAATGTGAGGCCATACTATAATATTTAAATGGATAACCCGCCTCCTGGTAGCGGGTTGGCTGCCTGTCCCCGCCCCGCCTCCATAAAACCCGGCCGTGGGTGAGATGGAGTCAGGTTTGAGATTTTTAAATCTCAGCCGACCCATTTTTGGGGGTTAAAATTACCCCCAATGACATGATTTCGGGCAACCAACTCATCATATGATAGACTGGATAGTCACTCTGAATTACACTGCTACTGGGTCTTGCTGCAATTATTGTGTACGGTTTGGTCTCCTTGCCTAAGGAAGGACATACTTGCCTTAGAGGGGGTGCAACGAAGGTTCACCAGAGTTATTGCTGGGAAAAGGGGGATTGTCCTATGAGGAGCGATTGAGCAGACTAGGCCTATATTCCCTAGAATTTAGAAGAACAACAGATGATCTCATTGAAACATATAAAATTCTCACAGGGCTTGACCGGGTAGATGCTGGGAGGATGTTTCCCCTGACTGGGGAGTCTAGAACCAGGGGTCGCAGTCTCAGAGTAAGGGGTCGGCCATTTAGGACTGAGATGAGAAATTTCTTCACTTAATGAGCTGTGAATCTCTGGAATTCTCTACCCCAGTGGGCTGTGGATGCTTCGTCATTGAGTATATTCAATAGGGTGGGGGGGCGGTCAATAGAGGGAGGGAGGGGCTACAAAGAGGGGAGAGGAAATTGGAAGATGAAGCCAATGCTCGTGGTTTGGTCTGTATTTGAAAGGGAATGGCATTAAATATAAATATTTAAACCATTTTTAAAAATAAGCAAGTCTGGCACCTTTAGCATCAGAATGAGGTTCATCCCTTCTGTCCACTGACGAGTTGGTGTATAGACCATGATTCCCTAGGAGACTGGGCCTCGAGCTCCTGGCAGACCAGTTGGACTCCAAGGATCCTAGTTTGGAAGAACTTGTTTTTTTTTATTCATTCACGGGATGTGGCAAGGCCAGCACTTATTGCCTATCCCTAGTTGCCCTGGGATGGCGAGATTGTCCAATGAGGAGAGATTGAGTAGACTAGGCCTATATTCGCCAGAGTTTAGAAGAATGAGAGGTGATCTCATTGAAACATACAGAATTCTTACAGGGCTTGACAGGGTAGGTGCAGGGAGGATGTTTCCCCTGGCTGGGGAGTCTAGAACCAGGGGTCACAGTCTCAGAATAAGGGGTCGGCCATTTAGGACTGAGATGAGGAGAAATGTCTTCACTCAGAGGGTGGTGAATCTTTGGAATTCTCTACCCCAGAGGGCTGTGGAGGCTCAGTCGCTGAGTATATTCAAGACAGAGAGCGATAGATTTTTGAATATTAAGGGGATCAAGGGATATGGGGATAGTTCAGGAAAGTGGAGATGAGGTAGAAGATCAGCCATGATCTTACTGAATGGTGGAGCAGGCTCGAAGGGCCAAATGGCCTACTCCTGCTCCTATTTCTTATGTTCTTATGTTGAGAAGGTGGTGGTGAGCCGCCTTTTTGAACCGCTGCAGTCCGTGTGGAGTTAGGGAGAGAATTCTAGGATGCTGACCCAGCGACGATGAAGGAACGGTGATATATTTCCAAGTCAGGATGGTGTGTGACTTGGAGCGGAACTTTCAGGTGGTGGTTCCCATGCACCTGTTGCCCTTGTCCTTCTAGGTGGTAGAGGTCGCGGGTTTGGGAGGTGCTGTTGAAGCCTTGGCGAGTTGCTGCAGTGCATCTTGTAGATGGTACACACTGCAGCCACGGTACGCCGGTGGTGGAGGGAGTGAATGTTTAAGGTGGTAGATGGGGTGCCAATCAAGCGGGCTGCTTTGTCCTGGATGGTGTCGAGCTTCTTGAGTGTTGTTGGAGCTGCACTCATCCAGGCAAGTGGAGAGTATTCCATCACACTCCTTACTTGTGCCTTGTAGATGGTGGAAAGGCTTTGGGGAGTCAGAGGTGCGACACTCGCCGCAGAATACCCAACCTCTGACCTGCTCTTGTTGCCACAGTATTTATGTGGCTGGTCCAGTTAAGTTTCTGGTCAATGATGATGTTGGTGGGGGATTCGACGATGTTAATGGCATTGAATGTCAAGGGGTGGTGATTAGACTTGTTGGAGATGCTCGTTGCCTGGCACTTGTGTGGCGGAAATGTTACTTGCCGCTTATCATCCCATGTCTGAATGTTGCCCATTTTATGTGTGTTTCATTGTTGAGGTGATTTTTGTTGTTTCTTTTAGCGGTCTTGGATTTTTTTAATACTACTTTTTGCCTTTTATTTGTAAAATTTGAATGCAGAACAATGATGTTAGCAGTGTAGTCCCTGGTCACATGACACCTCTGACCATGATTGAAAATAGTGCTGTGAAAAATGGCAATTATTCCGCTGGTCTCGCACTCCTCCATTCCCGCACCGCAGGACTTGATTCGCAGGATTGATCTTGCTTTACGCTGCATCGGAATGATTTTTGCGATCTCCTTTCAAGATTCGCGTTCTTCCAGCTTTTAAAACCATCTTGATTTCCTGGAAGTTGCTCCTGGTCTCCATGCTGGCCATTTCAAAAGCCAAAATAAATGAAAGAGGAAATGAAACCCAAGCCTCAGTTAGCTTGTGGTTCTCTGTGAATGTGGTTTTCGGATGTGTGTTGGCTTTATGCTTAGTGGAATCAAAATGATGGGAAAAGCCAGTGCTTTTGGCTCTCTCGCCTGGGACCTCGGAGAACACTGAATGCATCCTAATCAGATTCTCGTGGCTGGTTTTAATGCATTAGGGATCATCATGCGTTCTGTGAATGTTGCTCCAGGAAATGCCTGTGGTACCAGTTGTCAGTAGATAGAAACGCGAGATAAAATGCTGTTAATTCTCTCGCTCCCAAATGAGTTTCTTCCAAGGCCGATGCTTCGCAGCGAATGCATTATCTTTACTTTGCAAAAGAAAGGTCTTGGAGTCTGTTTGCTGGTGTCGAAAGCTCGTTGAGAAGAGTTGGTAATGTCGGCAGTTCCAAATGAAAACCGGCTGCCAGTGCAAGATTGTTTCCGAAATGGGCTTGGAAACCTTGTTTTAAATTCCTTGTTTTTCAAGGCTGACTTGAGCCGAGCTCGCCAGGATCTCAAATCTTTGAAACTATGGGCTTGTCTGCCACAGCTTTGTGTTGTGTGTGTGGTTTCATGAGGAATGGCGGTGAGAGTTGAAATGACTTGAAGAGTGGGAGCAGGAAATGGCGCCTTCTCATTTTGTTTGCGTATTTGCTTCAAAAAATAAAGTGGCCAGGATCCAGTTCGTCACTCACCCGCACTTGCTCCACCTGTTGGGTGCTTTTACATTACATCGAACGTAGAGCACAGAAACTGGCCAGACGGCCCAACTGATCCGTGCCGGAGTTTGTGCTCCACACGGGCCTCCTCCCACCACCTCTTCACCTCACCCCGTCAACGTATACCGTGTTAGCTGTGGCTCAGTTGGGAGCACTAGCTACAGGTGTGGTGCCGGAGGACTGCTAACGTGGTACCGTTGTTCAAAAAGGGAGAAAGGGATAGACCGAGTAATTGCAGGCCAGTCAGCCTAACGTCGGTGGTGGGAAAATTATTGGAAAAAATTCTGAGTGACAGGATAAATCTTCATTTAGAAAGACCCGGATTAATCAGGGACAGTCAGCATGGATTTGTTAAGGGAAGGTCGTGTCTGACTAACTTGATTGAATTTTTTGAGGAGGTAACCAGGAGGGTCGATGAGAGTAGTGCGTTTGATGTAGTCTATATGGATTTTAGCAAGGCTTTTGATAAGGTCCCGCATGGCAGAAAGTAAAAGCCCATGGGATCCAAGGCAAAGTGGCGAGTTGGATCTAAAATTGGCTCAAAGGCAGGAAACAAAGGGTAATGGTCGAAGGGTGTTTTTGTGACTGGAAGGCTGTTTCCAGTGGGGTTCCGCAGGGCTCAGTACTGGGTCCTTTGCTTTTTGTGGTATATATCAATGATTTGGACTTGAATGTGGGAAGTATGATTAAGAAGTTTGCAGATGATACAAAAATTGTCCGTGTGCTTGATAATGAAGAAGAAAGCTGTAGACTGCAGGAAGATATCAGTGGACTGGTCAGGTGGGCCGAACAGTGGCAAATGGAATTCAATCCGGAGAAGTGTGAGGTAATGCATTTGGGGAGGGCTAACGAGGCAAGGGAAAACACAATAAATGGTAGAACACTGAGAAGTGCAGAGGATCAGAGGGACTTTGGCGTGCATGTCCACAGATCCCTGAAGGTAGCAGGACAGGTAGATAAGGTGGTTAAGAAGGCATACGGGATACTTGCCTTTATTAGCCGAGGCATAGATATAAGAGCAGGGAGGTTATGCGTGAACTGTATAAACCACTAGTTAGGCCGCTGCGAGAATACTGCGTGCAGTTCTGGTCACCACATTACAGGAAGAACTAGAGGGAGTGCAGAGGAGATTTACGAGAATGTTGCCTGGGCTGGGAAATTTAAGCTGTGAGGAAAGATTGGATAGGCTGGGGTTGTTTTCTTTGGAACAGAGGAGGCTGAGGGGAGACCTAATTGAGGTGTATGAAATTATGAGGGGCCTAGACAGAGTGGATAGGAAGGACCTATTTCCCTTAGCAGAGGGGTCGATAACCAGGGGGCATAGATTTAAAGTAATTGGTCGGAGGTTTAGAGGGGATTTGAGGCGAAATTTTTTCACCCAGAGGGTGGTGGGGGTCTGGAACTCACTGCCTGAAAGGGTGGTCGAGGCAGAAACCCTCATCGCATTTAAATAGTACTTGGATATGCACTTGAAGTGGCGTAACCTACAGGGCTACGGACCAAGAGCTGGAAAGTGGGATTAGGCTGGCAGCTGTCACGGACAAGATGGGCCGAATGGCCTCCTTCTGTGCTGTAATTTTCTATGATTCACTCTCACTGTGTAGAGGAGGCAGCAAATTTGTGCACAGCAAGGTCCCACAACAGCAATGTGATAATGGCCAGATAATTTATTTTGAAGTAATGTTGATTGAGGGATAAATATTGGCCGGGACACCGGGGGAAAACTCCCCTGCTTTTCTTCAAAATAGTGCCATGGGATCTTTTGCGTCCACCTGAGAGGGCAGACAGAGACTCGGTTTAACATCTCATCCGAAAGACGGCACCTCCGACAGCGCAGCACTCCCTCAGCACTGCACTGGAGTGTCAGCCTAGATTTTTGTGCTCAAGTCTCTGGAGTGGGACTTGAACCCACAACTTTCTGACTCAGAGGAGAGGGTGCTGCCAACTGTACCACAGCTGACAGCTCTTAAATCCTGTTGACAGTTATAGTTGGACCAACTAAGTTTAAACCAATACGATAGCAAAATACTGCAGATGCTGGAAATCCGAAATAACAACAGAAAACGCTGGAAAAACTCAGCAGGCCAGGCAGCATCCGTGGAGAGAGAAACAGAGTTAACGTTTCAGGTCGATGACCTTTCATCAGAACTGGGAAGAGCTGGAAATCAAATAGATTTAAGGCCAGGGTAAAGCTGGGAAAAGGGGGAGGGGATAAAGGAACAAAGGAGGAGAAGTTTAAACCAAGATGTTCTGTCAGCATTTAATCGACCATCTGAAAATGCCATTTTTATTCGTTCATCTGTATTTGTGAGTTGATCAGTGATGGAAAAGTTAAATTCTTATCTTCTATTGAGTGTCTAACCAGGGACCCATATCTACTTATGGTCATTACATGGATCAGTGGGAACACATCAAAAAGTGTTTCTTTTATTCTCCTTGGCTCTCGTAAAATCTTTACATTTTGTAATTTTCCCAAGAACCTTAATCATAAGCTTGGAAGAATAAAGACATTGAACATTAAAGTTTGAGTCTGTGCCCAGCCAGAGATGGTCTTTGTAAAATAATTGTTTCTGTGGCAGAAGCTGCAGTTAACTGCGCCAATCCATTCAAGTGAAGTAGCTTTTGCGTCACTCCAGTTCATGGGTCTGGACTGTGTGCAGAAATCTGGTGTATCTGCTTATTATCAAGGCCACTGGTTTAATTTGATAGGCCAAGTCCGATTCTGGTTTATTACATGGAATTATGAGATTTTCCCGGGATCTTTCCCGATGTTTTGATAATATCCTGTGGCGTCATCCATTATTTTTGTGAGAACTTGAAAATCAGTGGGCATCTTTTTTTTAAATCTCTTCCCTTCCACTTCATCCCTTCCCCTACTTCTCCCTTCCTCCTTCCTCCGAGTACGGTGGCCTTTGTTGATTCTTTCAATCTCCTAGTTTGTATGAGCAGAAATGTTCGAATTTTCACACAGCTATAGTCCAGAGTGAACCAATGTCCAGAGTGAACCAATGTCTTGTTGCTCAATAATAACAAAAAATCCCAATTATTTGCATTATTGCCTCTTCTTTTTTTGTCTTTTTTCTTTCACTCTATTCTTTTTCTCTCTCTCTCCGCTTCTTTCTCTTTCCCTCTTTCCCCTTCCCCCTCCCCCAACTCACTTAATTTTCTCAAGGTGCAGATTGATACCAGGGCGTAATTCCACTGGCACTGGCTGGGATCCAACAAAGACCAAGGCTGGAATCTGGGTCCCACTGATCTGTGTGGGAAGCTCAGACGGACTTGACCATATATCTACTGGTGGAATGTAGACCAACTGGAGAGAATTAAGGGGAACTGGTAGGGTAGACAGAGAGAAACTATTTCTGTTGGTTGGGGATTCTAGGACTAGGGGGGCATAGGCTAAAAATTAGAGCCAGACCTTTCAGGAGTGAAATTAGGAAACACTTCTACACACCAAGGGTGGGAGAAGATTGAAACTCTCTTCCGCAAATGGCAATTGATACTAGATCAGTTGTTAATTTTAAATCTGAGCTTGATAGATTTTTGTTAACCAGAGGTATTCCGGGATATGGGACACCGGGGAGAACTCCCCTGCTCTTTTTGGAAATAGTTCCATGGGATCCTTTATGCCCAGCTGAGCGGGCAGACGGGGCCTCGGTTTAACGTCTCATCCGAAAGACGTCACCTCCGACAGTGCAGCACTCCCTCAGCACTGCACAGGGAGTGTCAGCCTAGATTTTTGTGCTCAAGTCTCTGGAGTGGGACTTGAACCCACAACCTTCTGACGCAGAAGCGAGTGTGCTGCCCACTGAGCCACGGCTGACCACAGTTGAGTGGCTTAAGGCTGTTTAATCAGTAACCTGATTATAACATGCACATGAAGGAACAATGACGAAACTTGTTGCTTAAATTTTGGGGGTGCGAGGTACAATTGGGGTCACCTATTATCGCGTTAGCAGAAGAACACCAGCAGAAGCAAATCGAGCGCCAAATATGGTTAATCCTCTGGTGTTAGTTTCCACTTTACATCCATCAGATTGGCAGTGTTGGCTTTGAGTTGTCTTATTGCTGCATGTATCATTCATAGGAAGCTGGCTCAGATATTTTAAACGTGAGCCGGAGTTGTTGTTGGCTGCTGGGTTTGGCCACAGTTAAAATGGAGCTGTCCTGAGCAGACTCCTCTCAGAAGGGTTATTTCCATCTGGATAGTTGGCTTCAGTGACAGTGACAGGGGCTGAGCGTGGAATAATCTGCTTTACGTACAGCATATCATTTGTAATGACGCTCCCCAGTGTGCTGTCAGTAGAGACATGCTGTGCATTAAGTGGGTGACACTTTGTGCTGATTCATAGAGGTGAAAAGTAGAGCAGTGGGAAAGAAGGGCACCTTTACTGTGCAGGGCGAGATATATTGGCTGTATGTAAACCACGCACCAGTCACCAACGTTCCCTTTAAGCGCGGCCACGCAGGGGTCCCGCGCAGCCGGCTTACCGCCATTTAAATGGAAAAACCACGCACGTGCGGTATTTTGAATGGCCCGCGCAGCCCATTAAAGGGGCCGTGCGGCCCCCAAAAAATTACAGGGAACATCGCCAGTCACTTCTAAGTATCTTCCGAAAAAAAATCCGTCTGAAGTCGTTTTGAAGCAAGGTGCCTGCTTGAAGAACTAGAAGTGCAAGGCTCAGCATGGTTGGTCCTAGGATTCTGATGATAAGGGCCCACTGAGCTTCCCACCTCCCAGATTCCAGGCGACCAGTATTGGCTTCAAGAAATCAAAATGGGGGGAAAAACCTTGGTGCATACATGTTGCTCCTGGACATTCTTGCTTTCCTGAGTAAATGCTGCACGATGTGATGCGATTTCCTGCCCCCAAGCAGCAAGTATCACACTAAATTTGAATCATTTAACACGTTTTCAATTTGGATAATGAGATGTTTGCAAGAATGCCTAACTAGGATGTCAGCCGTCCATGGGATTACTGTACTGAACTGTAACCATATGTCCAGTTTTCCCCGCACCCTCCGCCTTCTCCCAGGATCTTTATTTAGACACTATTGCAGACTAAGAACCATTCTTCTTGACTGTCTAGTTACATGGGAATTGTATAGACGTTGTCACCAATTGTAGGCTTAAGTCTGAATGGTATCTGACACTTGGCATTCACCATGAGTAATCTTCACCACTTGGCCAAGATTCTGCCCCGCGGATGTGTCTGTGTGACCTTCTCTTGAGCTTCCAGCTGAACGTTGAGCCAACCAGGCGAGTGGGGAAAGAAGGGTGAAAAGGGACAGATGGAGGTGACGCGTTTACTTCACGACGATTTTGTTTCACCCCCGCCCCCACCATTTGCCACCTTCCTGACGAAAATACATTTAGTCCTAAGAACGCTCTTCGTTGCAGGGCTGAGGGAGTGCTGCATTTTTAGCGGCGCCGTCTTTTGGATGTGAAGTTCAACTGATGCCCTGTCTACCTGCTCAGGTGGATGTATAAGGTCCCGTGGCCCGACTCGAAGAAGAGTGAGGGAGTTCTCCCTGTGTCCTGGCCAATATTTATTCCCAACCAATATCACCAGAACAGCTAATCTAGTCATTTGTCCATTGCTGTGTGCAGATTGGCTGTTGCGTTTGCCTAAATAACAGTGACTACTCTTCAAAAGTGAATCATTGGCTGTGAAACATTTTGGGACCTTCTAAGGATGTGAAAAGTGCTATGTAAATGTTTTTTTATTCATTCGTGGGATGTGGGCATCGATGGCAAGGCCAGCATTTATTGCCCATCCCTAATTACGCTTGAGAAGGTGGTGGTGAGCCACCTTCTTGAACCGCTGCAGTCCGTGTGGTGAAGGTACTCCCACAGTGCTGTTAGGGAGGGAGTTCCAGGATGTTGACCCAGCGACGATGAAGGAACGGCGATATACTTCCAAGTCAGGATGGTGTGTGACTTGGAGGTGGTGGTGTTCCCATGCGGTTGCTGCCCATGGCCTTCTAGATGGTAGAGGTCACAGGTTTGGGAGGTGCTGCCGAAGAAGCCTTGGCAAATTGCTGCAGTGCATCTTTGTAGTTCAGGTCCGTGACCATTTGTCAGACATGGCACAGGTTGGCTTAATGTCACATCCAAAGAGCGGCAAAGAATGAAGTAAACAGAAAGAAAACTTGCATTTCTATAGCGCCTTTCACGACCTCGGGACGTTCCAAAGTGCTTTACAGCCAATGAAGTGCTTTTGAAGTGTAGTCACTGTTGTAATGTAGGGAAACACGGCAGCCAATTTGCGCACAGCAAGCTCCCACAAACAGCAATGTGATAATGACCAGATAATCTGTTTTTAGTGATGTTGGTTGAGGGATAAATATTGGCCAGAACACCGGGGAGAACTCCCCTACTCCTCTTTGAAATAGTGGCCGTGAGATCTTTTATGTTCACCTGAGAGGGCAGACGGGGCCTCGGCTTAATGTCTCATCCGAAAGACGGCACCTCCGACAGTGCAGCGCTCCCTCAGCACTGCACTGGAGTGTCAGCCTAGATTATGTGCTCCAGTCTCTGGAGTGGGATTTGAACGCGCGACAGCCTGAGTCAGAGGTGAGAGTGCTACCCACTGAGCCACGGCTGACAAGTAGGGTCCCTTGAAGTTGAGAGTTGAAAGAGAAATATAATACAGGGAGAATTCTAACAAAGAACTCCCCTGTCTAAGCGGTGGTTTGCTCTTTCAGGTAGTTGAAGTACAAAGGATCATTATAAATTGTGGGTGACATCATTATATCTTGGATATTTATAGACTGACAGAACCAGGGAGCCTGAATCCAAGGATACAGGAGGAAATGAGGTTAGAAGTGGGGGAATCTGTAGCTACATTTTATTTTTTGCTGTTCATGAAATACTGAAGATAGGATCAGAAGACTTGAAAATAGCTCATGTTCCCATTTGGCACACAATCCTGGGAAATGTGAGCTTGAATTCCACATGGCAAGTATATCGGAACTGATTTATGAAGGAGACCACTGAAGTGTATTTAATAATAAAGGCGGCCATTCTCGCCTACAGTGGTTTCTGAGGTGCTGTGGCCAGGCTCCACCTTGAGTATTTTTTCCAGTTCTCGTCACAGGGTAAATATTCAAACACTGGAGCGTGATGCAGAAAAGAGCCGCAAGACTGAGGGCCAGCATCAGATCTGAGTTATGAAGAAAGACTGAAAACATTTGGGTTATTCAGCGATGAAAGGAGGACCTCTATATAGGAGAGTAAACCGTATCGAAAAAGTAATTTTAGAAGGTGACTTCGAACAAAACTGTAAGAGTAGGACAAGTTCAAGCTGGCGATGTCGTCAAGAAATTCTTCATCTAAAGTGTGACCAACAGATGCAGTGGGCTTCTGCATCAACTAGTGGAGGTGAAACCCTGGAATCAAAGAAGAACTACAGTGAAAATTGTACGGACACCCCAGAAAATAGACACTGATTGACAGTCCCAAATAATTCACATTGTAAAACATACAGGCTGCACCTTGAAACCACAGACGCTTGCAAATTACGAAATACGCACAGCCTTCAATGCACCGAGACCGTTTAGAACTTAAGAGGCGGGACACAGCCTGACATAACTCTTTAAAATATTCAGAGTGTCTGACCTGTATGTGATTCTGAAGACCGTGATTCCTTTTTGTTCCTGGTTTTGAATCCGCTGCAGCCGCTGTCCCTGCCGCTGCGCAGGCACCCGACCGGGTGCAGACCCGAAGATTCGCGTGTGGACGATCTTGCACGTGTGTGTGCCTTCCGAGATCGCTCCCGCCCGCGCCTTCCGAGATCGCGATCGCTCCCGCGCCGCCTTCCGCGAGCGCGCCCGCCCTCCGCGATCGCTCGCCTTCCGCGATCTGCCTGTCTGGGCAACTGATGACTATCGTCGTACAACCTGACATTACTGTACTGTACAGTACATACAACGACCATTTTGAAAATATGGACACCTGCAAAAACAGGACACCTGATGCAAGTCCCTTAGGTGTCTCTAATTACTTCGGGGAACACTTCAGCAGCCAGGGGCATTCAGCCTCGGATCTGCGGGTAAGCGTTCTCCAAGGCGGCCTTCGAGATACACGACAGCGCAAAATCATAGAGCAGAAACTGATAGCCAAGTTCCGCACTCATGAGGATGGCCTCAATCGCGATATCGGGTTCATGTCACGATACAGAACGTGACTTGACATCATGGCCGGTCTTCCCAGGTGTTTTTTTTGTTTTTTTTTTTTTAAAAAGGCTAACACAAGAACACAAATTGACAGGATATGCAGCCAGCAGGTGGTTTGACACGTTGGACCCCCTGGGACACATCTCATTGTCTTGGCTGTGCTCTTTGTTGTAGCGAATAATGTGAATAGATTTTGTCTGGGTTTAAATTGTGAATTCTGGGAGATTCTCTCATTGCTAACTTACCTGACGAAGGAGCGACAGCTCCGAAAGCTTGTAAAATTAAATAAATCTGTTGGACTATAACCTGGTGTTGTGCGACCTCTAATTACTAGGTTTGACTGTAGATGGGTCTCATGATGTAGGACTGTTGATGTCTTTCTTTATCAGTTAAGATGGGCCAAATGGCCTTGGTCCTCTGTATATATCTTGTGAGGGACATGATTACAAGGTAAAGAAGTAAGTTTGGACAGTGCAAGATTTTAGAAAATGAGGTGGTGGGTTTAACTTTGTGGGATTCTCAGTTAGATTTCTGCTGGGGAGCTGTAATTGGGTTGAAGGTCGGAGATTGCGTTCCACTGTGAACAGACAGAGCGGCTCAAACACACCGTGGTTGAGTTGGATCCAGAGATTAAAAGATTGGAAAACCGTCAATGAACATTGTTCCTCGAAGCCTCGGTAACGAGCACATTCTCGGAAGGTAATGCTTTTAGTGGAGGCCATCTGATAATCTCACAGCACAAGAGTTTTTGGGCAGGTCAGGTGAGCAAGGACAGTCCAAAGTGGCCGATAAACAAAACGAGGAGGGAAAAAGTAAGTGAGGCCGATGAAATGGTGGAATGTGAGGGTAGAATTGTAGAAGTGAATAAGGCAGGGTCAACCAGATGAACCATTGTATTAAGGGGCTCGCTATTGAGATGCATGGATAGTGAGCTATATTTGAGTAAGAGGGAAGGTAATATTATAAGACTGTTTTTATTTGCCAAGGAGCAAAAATAAGATATAAAAATGAGGTCTGATTGAGCTAATGAGGATTGAGGCAGTATCACCGCTACGTACAGTCAGGATGTAAGAATTAAATGTCAATGTATTTCGGGTGTTGTCTGGAGATAATGATCTCTCAATTAGTGTCTCCTGCAGGAGAGAATTGACTGTAGAAAATCATTTTGCTTTTTATGAACAAATACATACACTCATGATGGACTGCACGAAACCTGATGGGAAGCAAAGCTTTTAGCTCCTAATAGTTCACTCAGAGTCTCCTCCAAATCCAGTTTAATAGTTTGGTACTTAGAGATGAGAAAATGGTTTTTGATTGTCAAGAGATAGTTTGAAATATTTTGTAGTCCAAGGGGAAGATAGAGATGCAAATGTGGTAAAGGATTCCTATAGGGATAAAGTCTCAAGGATAAGCTTCAATTAGCTTATGGTAATGTAACAAACATTAGAAATAAGCTTTTGGAATTAGAGGTATGCACACCAAGCCAAAATATTCAGAGTGGTGCTACAGAAGCATAGTGAGTGGAAGTTGGACATGATCCAGCTAAGAATATTTAGTGAAGACAGCCCTGTAAAGATACACATAAGAGAGCTCCTATTGATAAGGGATGTTCCAATGGCTGTTCCAAGGATGGACATAACAACCAGAGAAGATAACTCAAGGAATTAGGGCAGAATTCAGTCATGTGGGGCTTGAAGTTTTTGTTTCATTCATTCATGGGATCTGGGCGTCGCTGGCAAGGCCAGCATTTATTGCCCATTCCCTAATTGCCCTTGAGAAGGTGGTGGTGAGCCGCCTTCTTGAACCGCTGCAGTCCGTGCGGTGAAGGTATTCCCACACTGCTGTTCGGGAGGGAGTTCCAGGATTTTGACCCAGCGACGATGAAGGATCGGCCGATATATTTCCAAGTCAGGATGGTGTGTGACTTGGAGGGGAACTTGGAGGTGGTGGTGTTCCCATGCGCCTGCTGCCCTCGTCCTTCTAGGTGGTGGAGGTCGCGGCTTTGGGAGGTGCTGCCGAAGTTCTGACTCTGAGGCGAGAGTGCTACCACTGAGCCAAAGCCGACGCCTTTATTAATGGTTTTTGATGGCTTATTTTCTCATTCCTTCCCAAAATCAATATCCTCAATGGTGCAACGAGAGCTGTGGAGTAAGGCTGCACTCCTCCTGTATTTATCTGCTATCGAGAGCGCTACTGCTGAGCCACAGCTGACGCCGAGTAGTGGAGACAAAATCCTGGAATCAATTAAGAAATAATTGGATGCTACAATGGGCAGATGTCAGGATATCTTGAGATGGATCAATTAAGATGGGCAAATGGCCATGCTCATCTGTAATTATCTGGTGAATTAAACTGACTCATGATATTGAGAATGCTAATATCACGCTATTGTTTTTGATGATTAAAATGTCTGTTTATCATTAGTGCCATCAATATCAAAGATTAAGGGGTGATGTAATTGAGGTGTTTAAGATGATTAAAGGATTTGATAGGGTAGATAGAGAAACTATTTCCTCTGGTCGGAGAGTCCAGAGCAAGGGGGCATAAGCTTCAAATTAGAGCCAGGCCGTTCAGGGGTGATGTCAGGAAGCACTTCTTCACATAAAGGGTAGTGGAAATCTGGAACTCTATCCCCCAGCCCCCCCCTCCCCCCCACAAAAGCTGTCGTGGCTCAAGATCAATTGAAAATTTCAAAGCAGATCGATAGATTTTGGTTAGGTAAGAGTATTAAGCGTTACGGAACCAAGGCCGGTAGATGGGAGTTAAGAGGCAGATCAGCCATGACCTCATTGAACGGTGGAACAGGCTCGAGGGGCTGAATGGCCTCCTCCTGTTCTATGCTTACTGGGACCTCCGTAAAGTGTAATGGCAAATATGTGAAATTCTAATCCAGAATATAAAATAAAAACAGAAAATGCTCACGATGGTCTTCACCCAGAGTGCTGCCCAACCAAACCACCTTTTCCAAAATCAAACCAACTTGAGACTGAATTTCAAAATGGCCATATTTCTCTCAAAGAAAGCCAAAGTATGTTGGCATGATTTAGATTGATTCGAGGACTTGGGCATTTGTCCTTTTTCTGCCTGGTTCAACTTCGAGCAGCTTGCATACAAAACATTCGCTCGAAAACCGATGTGGTTGGAGATGCGAAGCACTGTGCTTCCATTTTAAAACAGACTCAAAGAAGATAGAAGTTTTAAAAAATCTATAAAATAGCGCTGTGCTAGAAATGGAAAGGCAACCGCTTGCACATCGCGTGGCAGGAATGCTGATTTTTGCTTTTGTCAGCTGGACTGTGCCTTCACAGATTTGTCGGAATGAAATCCATTCAGGGAGAAGGAAAGCGCTGGCTGGGAAGTGCTGGGACAAAGATGGAATGTGGAAAGAACAGGACGCAAGATACAGCTGGAAGGTCAAGTGGAAAAACTCAGCAGATGAAGACTGATGGGATCGGAGATGGGGGGAGGAATACGCACCATCAGAACTGAAAAATGGAGAGCGTTCCTGAATGAAGTAAAAAAACAGAGTACAAGGCTATGGAAGGAAGACTTCCTCCAATACAGACCGGAGAAGCTGGGGTTGTTCTCCTTGGAGCAGAGAAGGAGATTTGATAGAGGTGTTTAAAATCATGAAGGGTTTAGATCGAGTAAATAAAGAGAAACTGTTTCCACTGGCTGAAGGGTCGATAACCAGAGGGCACAGATTTAAGGTGATTGGCAAAAGAACCAGAGGCGACATGAGGGAAAACTTTTTTACGCAACGAGTGGTTAGGATTTGGAATGCGCTGCCTGATAGGGCGGTGGATACAGATTCAATAGTAGCCTTCAAAAGGGAATTGGATAAATACTTGAAGGTGAAAAAATGCAGGGATATGGGGAAGGAGCGGGGGGAGTGGGACTGACTGGATTGTTCTTCGAAAGAGCTGGCACAGACTCGATGGGCCGAATGGCCTCCTTCTGTGCTGTCCTATCCTGTGATTGTAAGATAAAAGGACAACTGAAACATGCAGAAGCAGTGCCGAGACAGAACTGGCACACGCCCAGCTTGTTAAACGCCTTTATCATGTCTATGTACATTAGCAGCAACCTCTGATTTTCTGTACAATTAGTCACAAAAGTATTTGAGCAGTGACACACAGCCAGGCAACCGCCTCTGAAAACAAAAGGTCGAAATCAATTTAAAGTTGACATTCTCTGCACAAAATGTAAATCTGAACCTTCACCGATTATGGTTCTGCTATCGTTTATGTTCTTGCAGGTCTCTCTCAGTGCTTTGGCGAGGAATTTCCTGTGTGAGGCACCATTAGCAAAAGTGTTTGGGAGTGTCGGCTTACCTCCAGACTCTTCAAAGTGTGAGCTTATTAACCTTTCAGGTTTACTAACCCTCCGAGCGCCACGGGAGGAGTTTAATGGTTCAGACACGGCCAGGCTACAGAACCAAGCACTTCCCGTGTTTGGATGTGATCTTTGCAACGAAGGTTGACCAGGCTGTATTGATGCCAATCTCCCGAATCTACGCTTTTAATTGCCTGGCTTTTAAGGCTGATTTTAAAGCCGATGGAAATCATTCTTTTTTAAAAAAACTTGCTCTCGCCTCTGAGCTGGTGGCAGCAGAGAGTCTGAGGAGGAATGGTAAGCTCAGCATTTTAAACTTGAACCAGCGGTGGGGTGGGGGGGGGAAATATGTGCGAATGAAGGTTAGAATTTTTTAAAAAAAGATTAACGGTTCAAGTTAAAAAGATTCATGCAACTCCTTATCGTGTCTGACTGAAACTTTCCAAAGGGCTTTATATGCAACCGATCAAAGTGCAGTGATTGCTGTTATGTTGGCCAATCATTTTGTGCACAGCAAGATCCCACAGCTGCGGATGGACTCACTTTGGAGCATCCACGATTCTGAGAGGGTTGTGAATAGCACATTTAGTGAGTTGGTCACACCGCAGGTTAAGGCCAGAGTAGATAGTACATGGGTGACCAAAAGGCAGAGCAAGGGCAGGAAGGTAGTGCAGGAATCCCCTGGGGTTGTCTCCCTCAGCAACAGGTTCACCGCCTTAGGTGCTGTTGTCGGGGGGGATGACTCATCGGGGGAAGGCACCAGCAGCCAGGCTCATGGCACCATGACTGGCTCTGTTGCAAAGAAGGGAGGGAAAAAGAGTGGCAGGGCTATAGTAATAGGGGATTCGATTGTAAGGGGAATAGATAGGAGTTTCTGTGGTCGCGACCGAGACTCCAGGATGGTAATTTGCCTCCCTGGTGCAAGGGTCAAGGATGTCTCGGCGCGGGTGCAGAACATTCTGGAGGGGGAGGGGGAACAGCCAGTTGTCGTGATACATGTTGGTACCAACGACGTAGCTAAAAAAAGGGAAGAGGTCCTACAAGTAGAATTTAGGGAGTTAGGAGCCAAGCTAAAAAGTAGGACCTCGAAGGTAGTAATCTCTGGATTACTACCAGTGCCACGTGCTAGTAAGAGTACAGAGAACAGGATAGTTAGGCTAAATACGTGGCTTGAGCAGTGGTGTAAGAGGGAGGGTTTTAAATTTTTGAGGCATTGGGACCAGTTTTGTGGTAGGTGTGACCTATACAAAAGGGACGGTCTACACCTGTGCAATGATGGAACTGATGTTCTCGGGGTAAATTTTGATAAAGCAGTTCGGGAGCATTTAAACTAGTATGGCAGGGGGCTAGAAACCCATGTAGTGAAATAGAGGAAAGTGAAAGGCAGACAGAAATAAATGGTAAAAAGGAGAGGAACAAAAAACAAAGGGCCAAACTAATTCATAAAAAATGTGAGCATAAAAAAAGCCTGAGGGTTTTATACCTTAATGCGAGAAGCATCAGGAACAAGGTAGATGAATTAGCTGTGGAAATAGAGGTTAATAATTATGATCTAATTGGGATTACGGAAACATGGTTGCAGGGTGAGCAGGGCTGGGAGCTTAACATACAGGGGTATTCAGTATTTAGGAAGGATCGACAAAAAAGAAAGGGAGGAGGGGTAGCATTGCTGGTAAAAGAGGGGATAAATGCAATTGAAAGGAAGGATATTAACTCAGTTAATACAGAATCTATATGGGTGGAGCTAAGAAATAGCGAGGGGCGAAAAACATTAATAGGAGTGGTATATAGGCCTCCAAATAGTAAAATAGAGGTTGGGGAGGGCATCACGAGGGAAATTAGAGAAGCGTGCAATAAGAGCACAGCTGTCATCATAGGTGACTTTAACTTACATATAGATTGGACTAGCCTAATCAGTAAAAATAATGAGGAGGAGGAATTCCTTGAGTGTTTAAGGGATGGTTATCTGGATCAATATGTCGAGGAACCAACTCGGGAACAGGCTATATTGGACTGGGTACTGTGCAATGAGAAGGGACTAATTAGTAATCTTGTTGTACGGGGACCCTTGGGTCAGAGCGATCATAACATGATCGATTTCTCACTCGAAATGGAGAGCGAAGAAATTGACTCAGAGACTCAGGTCCTGAATTTAAACAAGGGGAATTATGATGCCATTAGACGGGAACTGAGTAGGTCTGATTGGACAACGTTCCTGGGAGGACTGGAGGTAGATAAACAATGGCAAGCATTTAAAGATAGAATGACAAAATTGCAAAAATTGTTTATACCAATCTGGCATAAAAGGAAATCTAAAAAGGTGACTCAACCGTGGATAACAGGGGAAATTAGAGACAGCATAAAATCCAAAGATAGGGCGTATAAAATAGCCAAAAAACGCGCCAGAGCGGAAGATTGGGAACAGTTTAAGATAGAGCAAAGGAGGGCAAAGGGCTTAATCAAGAAGGGCAAAATAGCTTACGAAAGCAAGCTGGCGGAAAATATAAAAACTAACTCCAAAAGCTTTTATAAGTATATCAAGAGGAAAAGACTGGTGAAAACCAAAGTTGGTCCATTGCAGTCAGATACGGGGGAATATATAATGGGAAATAAGGAAATGGCAGACCAACTAAATGCATACTTTGGGTCAGTCTTTACGAAGGAAGACACAAAAAACCTCCCTGGGATATCGGGAAAAATAGGGACATTGGCAAAGGAGGAACTGACGCAAATCAATATCTCTAAGGATATGGTGTTAAGGAAGCTAAAGGGATTGAAGGCGGACAAATCCCCAGGGCCTGATAACATGCATCCTAGGGTACTGAAGGAGGTGGCCCTAGAGATAGCGGATGCACTAAGCATGATTTTTCAGAATTCATTAGACTCGGGAACAGTGCCCATGGATTGGAGGGTAGCTAACGTTACCCCACTATTCAAAAAGGGGGGTAGGGAAAAAGCAGGTAATTACAGACCTGTAAGCCTTACATCAGTTGTGGGCAAAATGCTGGAGTCCATCATTAAGGATGAAATAGCCGAGCACTTAGCAAATGGGGACAGGATAGGACAGAGTCAACATGGATTTACAAAGGGTAAATCGTGCTTGACTAATCTATTGGCATTTTTTGAGGGAGTAACTGGTAAAATAGATGGGGGAGAGCCAGTAGATGTGGTGTACCTGGACTTCCAAAAGGCCTTCGATAAGGTCCCACATAAAAGATTAGCATGGAAAATTGAAGCTCATGGGATAAAGGGGAAAGTATTGACGTGGATAGAGAACTGGCTGTCAGATAGAAAACAGAGAGTTGGAATAAACGGCTCATTTTCTGAATGGCAGGCAGTAACAAGTGGGGTACCACAGGGATCTGTCCTGGGTCCCCAGCTGTTCACAATTTATATTAATGACCTGGATCAGGGAGTCGAATGCAGCATTTCCAAATTTGCAGACGACACTAAACTAGGAGGGGGGGTGGGCTCAGAGGAGGAGACCAGGAAGCTCCAGAGCGATTTGGACAGACTGGGTGATTGGGCGGATAAATGGCAGATGCACTATAATGTGGACAAGTGCGAAGTTATCCACCTTGGGTGCAGGAACGGGAGGGCAAATTATTATTTAAATGGCAATAAATTGGGAGAGGGGGAAGTACAGAGAGACCTGGGTGTTCTTGTACACCAGTCACTGAAGGCGAGCATGCAGGTGCAACAGGCGGTCAAGAAGGCAAACGGTATGCTGGCCTTCATAGCAAAAGGGTTGGAATACAGGAACAGGGATACCTTGCTGCAGCTGTACAGGGCACTGGTGAGACCACACCTCGAGTACTGTGTACAGTTTTGGGCGCCTCATCTGAGGAAAGATGTTCTTGCCATGGAGGGGGTGCAGCGGCGATTCACCAGGCTGATACCAGGAATGGCGGGATTGACCTATGAGGAGAGACTATGTAGTTTAGGGATGTACACACTGGAGTTTAGAAGATTGAGAGGGGACCTCATAGAAGTGTATAAAATTCTGACAGGTCTAGACAGATTAGATGAACAGTAATGTGACGAATGACCAGTTAATTTGTTTCCTAACTGTTGGATGTTGCCCAGGACCCCAGAAGAAATTCTTGCTGCTCTTCAAAGAGTGCCATGGGATCTTCAGCGTCCAGGGACTTGAGCACAAAAATCTAGGCCGACACTCCAGTGCAGCGCAGAGGGAGCGCTGCACTGTCGGAGGTGCCGTCTTTCAGATGAGGTGTTAAACCGAGGCCCCGTCTGCTCTCTCAGGTGGACGTAAAAGATCCCATGGCACTATTTGGAAGAAGATCAGGGGAGTTCTCCCTGGTGTCCTGGGGCTAATATTTATCCCTCAATCAACATGATTAAAACAGATTATCTGGTCATTATCACATTGCTGTTTGTGGGAGCTTGCTGTGCGCAAATTGGCTGCCGCGTTTCCTACATTACGACAGTGACTACACTTCAAAAGGTACTTCATTGGCTGTAAAGCACTTTGGGATGGTTCGGTGGTCGTGAAAGACGCTATATAAATTAAAGTTCTTTCTTGAACAGGTGGGGGCGGGGGGGGGGGTGGCATGGAGAAGAGGGGGGTGAGTTGTGACTAACCGTCTCTCTCAAAGAATGACACATCTGACAATGCAGCATACCCTCCATGTTAGACTAGATTATTTGCTTAAGTCCTGGAGTCAGGCTTGAACCCACAACCTTCTTACTAAAGAGATAAGAGTGCTCCCACTTGAGTTTAGTTTTAATATTACAATAATAAACTTGATATTTGAGTACCATAGTAATGTTTATTTCAGTATGACAGTATGTGAGCTGAACTATTGGCCCAGGGAGATGGGCATTTTGCTGAAACTGCTGGCAGTCCATGGATTAATACACTTCACTCTAGAGTGCCAGAGAGAGCCTGTCTGAAATACATGAGCTGAATATCAATCTGGCCTCTGTTAAATCGAGAACTCCACTTGACTCGGTGCGCGATTGTGGTTGCGCTGCTCAGCTGGGGAATGCCTTAGTGTGCAATATTGTCCAGATATAATGGAGTGGTCTTCAATTCACCTCAACCCGCAGCAGAAGTAGCATGGCGTGACCACGTTCATGAGCTGGCCCAGTTGACTTGAAAAAGCTTCTATGAACACCACCAAGCAATTGTTTGTGAAGAAGAGGCTTCTGTTGGAAGTCAAGGTTGCGAGGCAGTTGAAAGGAAGTTACAGAGCTGACAATTGTGTCCAGGCACAAAGACTAACGCTGTATTTCAAGTATTTTTCTGGTCAGATGGCTTTATGCTCAATGCCAGAACCTGGTTAGAAAGATGTATTTGTGACGCAGCAATCAAAAGCTTTTAAGTTTCTGAAGAAACCGTTTGAATGAATCAACAAAGAATGTGCCACTCGCTGAAGACTCTCTGAACATTCAGAGTCTGCAACCATCCATAAAGTTGGGGGAAGATGGAAGAGAAATCTTCCCCTTCTGAAGTTACAGGTTGTCTTCATTTGTTTGGGATCCTATTTCATTAATGGCCCTGAAATTGTGGTCGCAGGTTTCCCGCGGGCGAATGCCTCCGATCCGCAAGAAAAGTACGCACCGACCTGGTGCCTCCATACCATCGGACTTTTGCAGTCCCGGGCCTGCGGGCGTACGCCTGCGTAAAGGCCCACGTATCCCAGGGGCGCACGCGGTCTGCAAACGCCCTGGAATCAGGTGGGCCGGCCAAACCAATCACAAAGGGCGATACCCATTATGCTTCTGGGATTCCATTTGCGTGCGGAATCCCCATAAGCTTAATAGGAATCACATAAAAAACACACTTTCACACAACCTAAATAAAAATAAATCACCGCATGTTTAAAATTAATTAAAATACAATTTAATTAAACATTTAAAACAAAAATTAAATTTTTTGAAAAATAAATGTAAACATTTGTAAAGGGGGCCAAAAAAAACCAACTAATTTTAAAGGTTTTAGAATGTTTAAATGATTTAAAAATGTTATTTTAATATTTATTCTCAACCGTACGCTGGTAAAGAAGGCCCTACTCCTGCTTTTATTAAGGGTTTCGTGGGCAGTAATTAGGCAAATAGCCTGACTCCCCGCCCACGAATGTCCATTTCCTGCCCCTGCAGATGATCGGTCAAGTTGAAACTTGGCAGGTCGCAAGTTCTGGGTTTTCGCGCAGCGCATCGGGAAACCCGAAATTTGCGGGGCACCTACAGCCACGTACACACACTGTACTCAGTCATAGGCCCCGTAAAATCCGGGCCAATGTTTTTTTAGAACTATCATAGGACGCCTGCAACTAGACTGTTGGGAGGAGGCTGCACACTTCAGCAAAGGTAATAGAGCATTCATTAGGCATGCCAAGTGCAGCAGGCCAGTGTTCTTGAATAAAGAAAGAAAGATTTGGATTTATACAGCGCCTTTCATGACCTCAGGACGTCCCAAAGTGCTTTACAGCCAATGAAGTAAGTGTAGTCACAATGACCATCTCCAACAAGCGAGAGTCTAATCACCGCCCCTTGACATTCATCGGCATTACCATCGCCGAATCCCCCACCATCAACATCCTGGGGGTCACCATTAACCAGAAACTTAACTGGACCAGCCACATAAATACTGTGGCGACAAGAGCAGGTCAGAGGCTGGGTATTCTGCGGCGAGTGTCTCACCTCCTGACTCCCCAAAGCCTTTCCACCATCTACAAGGCACAAGTCAGGAGTGTGATGGAATACTCTTCACTTGCCTGGATGAGTGCAGCTCCAACAACACTCAAGAAGCTCGACAGCATCCAGGACAAAGCAACCCACTTGATTGGCACCCCATCCACCACCTTAAACATTCACTCCCTCCACCACCGGTCTACCGTGGCTGCAGTGTGTACCATCTACAAGGTGCACTGCAGCAACTCGCCAAGGCTTCTTCGGCAGCACCTCCCAAACCCGTGACCTCTACCACCTAGAAGGACAAGGGCAGCAGGTGCTTGGGAACGCCACCACCTCCAAGTTCCCCTCCAAGTCACACACCATCCTGACTTGGAAATATATCGCCATTCCTTCATCGTCGCTGGGTTAAAATCCTGGAACTCCCTCCCTAACAACACTGTGGGAGTACCTTCACCACACGGACTGCAGCGGTTCAAGAAGGTGGCTCACCACCACCTTCTCGAGGGCAACTAGGGATGGTCAATAAATGCTGGCCTTGCCAGCGACGCCCACATCCCATGAACGAATATTTTAAAAAAAAGATGGGCCTCAGTTTAATGTCTCCGACAGTGCGGCACTCCCTCAGTACTGCACTGGAGTATCCGCCTAGATTTTTGTGCTCAAGTCTCTGGAGTGGGACCTGAACCCAGAACCTTCTGAGAGTGCTACCCACTGAGCCACGATTGGAATGGCTGGAAGGCAGGGCATGCCAGGATTCCAATCCAGTTGAGTAACTGTAGCACTGCCTGAAAGACACTCGATGCTTTGAGACCGGCCATCAACTGAGGCGCAAAGTCCATCCCAAGGTAGCTGCCTGTCTTTGGTTGATCCCATGCCCATCCTAACCACGGAGTGGAAACTCCAGCCATTAACTGCTGAAGTCTTTATGGTCTGGCCGAGGGTTCCTGTGTTGTTAACTTGGAGAACAACCTAGAAAAACAAAATGAAATCCATAAAAACATATTCAGTGGAAGAAAGATTAAATGAGATAGTATATCGGTGGGGCTGTGCTTTACAATAGATTATACCACTGTTCAGATACTTTGTGATGGACAGCACTTCTCTGCTCTTCAAACAACGCTAATTATTCCCCTGTAATCCACTGCAGTATATCTGAGAGTACTCCATCAACAACCAAATAGAAGATATTAAATACAACTCCATTTCACATGTCTAAATGGGGAAAAAAAAACTAATAATCGGTATTTAATTCCGGCCTTTTAATGGTTTTTCTGGGCAATGTAACTCGCTTATAAATCTGCTCAGCACTTCAGTTACGTTGTGGGCCCTTTCAATCTTGAAAAGTTAATAGTCTCTTCACAGTTCCCAGAAAAAATTGATTTTCTTTGTGTGATTTATTCATCTTTCCTGAAAAATTGCTTTCATCTGAATAAGCTGGTGAAATGGATTTTTTTTTTTTTGTTCCGCTGTATTCCCCTGTGCTTGACTTGGGCCCACTGGATGTTATGTGCAGTAAAACCCTTTAGAGCAGTTGTACTTTTAATGAACTTTGCATGGACGCTCTGAATATATATTGTGTTTTCTCGCAGGGATAGAATTAGACAGTTAAACGCTCAGCAAAAATGGGGTCATCTATTGGAGTAGAGATGTTCTGCAGTGTGACTATCCGTCCACCATCATAAGACCTCTTAGTGGGTAGTTGGCAGCACCCTTGCCTCTGAGTCAGAAGGTTGTGGGTTCAAGTCCCACTCCAGAGACTTGAGCATAACAACTTCTTCTTAGGCAGTCCCTTGGAACCGAGGATGACTTGCTTCCACACTAAAAATGAGTTCTCAGGTGACTGATGAGTCCAATGCAGGACCTATAGTCTCTGTCACAGGTGGGGCAGACAGTGGTTGAAGGGGCGGGTGGGTGGGGTGCTTGGGTTGACGTGCGCCCCTTCCGCTGTTTGCGCTTGGCTTCCGCATGCTCCCGGCGAAGAGACTCGAGGTGTTCGGCGCCTTCCCGGATGCTTCTCCTCCACTTTGTGCGGTCTTAGGCCAGGGATTCCCAGGTGTCAGTGGGGATGTTGCACTTTTTCAAGGAGTCTTTGAGGGTGTCCTTGAAGCGTTTCCTCTGCCCACCTGGGGCTCTCTTGCCGTGTCGGAGCTCCGAGTGGCGTGCTTGTTTTGGGAGTCTCGTATCGGGCATGCGGACAATGTGACCCGTCCATCGGAGCTGATCGAGCGTGGTCAAAGCTTCGATGCTGGGGATGTTGCCCTGAGCGAGAACACTGACGTTGGTGCGCCTATCCTGCCAGTGGATTTGCAGGTTCTTGCGGAGGCAGCGTTGGTGGTACCTCTCCAGTGCTTTGAGGTGCCTGCTGTACATGGTCCATGTCTCTGAAGCATACAGGAGGGCGGGTATCACTACTGCTCTGTAGACCATGAGCATGGTGCTGGGTTTGAGGTCCTGGTCTTCAAACACTCTCTTCCTCAGGCGACCGAAGGCTGCACTGGCACACAGGCACACTTGAGCATAAAAATCTAGACTGACACTCCAGTGCAGTGCTGAGGGAGTGCTGCACTGTCAGAGGTGCCGTCTTTTGGATGCGACGTTAAACCGAGGCCCCGTCTACTCTCTCAGGTGAATGTAAAAGATCCCATGGCACTATTTCGAAGAAGAGCAGGGGAGTTATCCCCGGTGTCCTGGCCAATATTTATCCCTCAATCAACATCACAAAAACAGATTATCTGGTCATTATCACATTGCTGTTTGTGGGAGCTTGCTGTGCGCAAATTGGCTGCCGCGTTTCCTACATTACAACAGTGACTGCATTTCAAAATAAGTACTTCATTGGCAGTCAAGTGCTTTGAGACATCTGGTGGTCGTGAAAGGCGCTATTTAAATGCAAGTCTTTCTTTTCTCTTGCAGTTAGTGTTGACCTGAGAGGTTCTGTGATGTGGACTTGTGCTTAGAAGGAACGCAGTTGAGACTGTCCAAATTAATTTTGGTTGCAGCCCTTAAAGTTAACGGAGAGTGAGCGCTGTACATTCCCCTCTCCCACCCCGCCTCCACACATTTCCTGGCTTTACGCACTGGAGGCAAGTTAGAATGAGAAGTATAAGGCGTGTGCCCCGAGGTTCGGGGTGCAGTAGATGGGCAGCCATGTTGCCTTGTGAGCTCCCAATGTCAACTCCCCTCAACTTCTACAGTGGAAAAGACGTGCAGTTCCTGAAAGGGTCCTTGACATCAATCTGGTCATTATCACATGGCTGTTTGTGGGAACTTGCTGTGAGCAAATTGGCTGTCGCATTTCCTACATTACAACAGTGACTACACTTCAAAAAGTACTTCATTGGCTGTAATAGCTGTGGGACGTCTGGTGGTCGTGAAAGGTGCTATAGAAATGCAAGTCTTTTTTTAAACACACAATGGATCACCAAAGTTACCTTTGTCATCGCTGCCGTAACTGCTTCTCCCTAACTTCAGATAAATGACTAATTTTTCAGTCTCGTACCCATCCTAGAACATGACAACACACCAGCCCTCTTCACCCTTACACAACTAAGCCAATAATAATTGGCCTTCAATCCCGTCAATTTCCCTAAAACCATTTCCCCGCAAATACTGATTTCTTTCAGTTCCTCCCTTTCATCAGACCCTATGTTCTCCAACATCTCTGGGAGGTTATTTGTGTCCTCCTTTGTGAAGACAGAACCAAAATATGCATTTAATTGGTCTGCCATTTCTTTGTTCCCCATTATAACTTCCCCCGCTTCTGTTTGCAAGGGACCTACACTTGATTTCACTAATCTTTTTCTCTTCACATATCTATAAATGCGAGGTTATCCACTTTGGTGTCAAAAACAGAAAGGCAGACTATTATCTGAATGGCAATAGATTGGGAGAAGGGGAAGTGCAACAAGACCTGGGTGTCCTTGTGCACCAGTCGCTGAAGGTAAGCATGCAGGTGCAGCAGGCGGTGAAGAAGGCAAATGGTATGTTGGCCTTCATAGCGAAAGGGTTTGAGTACAGGAACAGGGATGTCCTGCTGCAGTTGTACAGGGCCTTGGTGAGACCACACCTTGAGTACTGTGTGCAGTTTTGGTCGCCTTATCTGAGGAAGGATGTTCTTGCCATGGAAGGAGTTCAGCGAAGATTCACAAGGCTGATACCTGGGATGGTAGGAATGACATATGAGGAGAGATTGGGTTGATTGGGCTTATACTCGCTGGAGTATAGAAGAATGAGAGGGGATCTCATCGAAACATATAAAATTCTGACAGGTCTGGACAAACTAGATGCAGGAAGAATGTTCCCGATGGTCGGAGAGTCCAGAACCAGGGGTCATAATCTAAGGATAAGGGGTAAGCCATTTAGGACAGAAATGAGGAAGAATTTCTTCACCCAGAGAGTGGTGAACCTGTGGAATTCTCTACCACAGAAGGTAGTTGAGGCCAAGTCATTAAATATATTCAAGAATGAGTTAGATATATTTCTTAAAGCTAAAGGGATCAAGGAATATGGGGAGAAGGCAGGTACAGGGTACTGAGTTTGGATGATCAGCCATGATCTCATCGAATGGCGGAGCAGGCTCGAGGGGCCGAATGGCCTACTCCTGCTCCTATCTTCTATGTTTCTATGAATGAATAAGTCCTCTTTCCTACATGAGTCTAATCTCCATGAATAACCACGCATGTTATAAGAGCACGTTCTCTTTTAGTACAGCAAAGTCTAAAGTGAGCAGGAGGAAACTGCTTGTTCCTGACTCTCTCTTTCCCTGGCAGGCTAAACAAGCCTTTCCTTCTCCTATTAGTCATTCTCCTGAGGGGCCAGTATTGCGAGAGGCAGTTGGCTACACCAGCACCGTTGCGTCGAGTTGTTCTCCTCTCATGGCAGCTTGTTCCTGGAAGGGGCGCGTGGCCAGACACATTTCTGGAGCTCGCGCCTGGGCAGCCTGGCATCGTCCCCTGTGTTCGGTCAGATTTCTGCTGGCGAGCTGTAATTGGGTAGGTGGTCAGAGTTTGCGTTCCACTGTGAACAGATGGAGCAGCTCGAGCACATCCTGGTTGAGTTGGATGCAGAGATGAAAAGATTGGAATACCTGCAATGAACATTGCTGCCCCCAAGCCTCAGTAATTAGCACATTCTCAGAAGGTAATGCTTTTTGTGGAGGCCATCTGACAATCACACAGTACTGAACTTCTAGGCAGGTCAGGTACTATCCAACTTACCTGCTGCTGCAACCTTCGGCCAGACTTGGCTTTTTGAAGACTGCACTCTAATTTCCAGCGCGCATCTCCTATGTTCCACAGGATTTGCCCTGGCAAACTTGCAGTGGGTATATATGCATATAAGCTGAGACGCAATTCAGCTGTGCAGAGCATCAGCGAGTCAACTCCAGACTCATTGGTGCAATTCACCGCGTGGAATTTCAAGGCCGTGACTTTAGTCTGAGCGAAGAATGTGTAAGAGTTTTACGTGCAGGATTGATGTTATAGGTGGCCTTTTTCTGGGTGGAAGGAGAGGCACCGTATGATGATGGGAGCATGTTGGGGAATTAATCAAAGTACCTTTAAAAGAAAGAAGTTGCATTTAAATAGCGCCTTTCTCGACCTCAGGACGTCCCAAAGTGCTTTACAGCCAATGAAGTACTTTTTGAAGTGTAGTCACTGTTGTAATGTCGGAAACGCGGCAGCCAGTTTGCGCACAGCAAGCTCCCACAAACAGCAACGTGATAGTGACCAGATAATCTGATTTAGTGATGTTGGTTGAGGGATAAATATTGGCCAGGACACCCCTGCTCTTCTTCGAAATAGTGCCATGGGATCTTTTGCATCCACCTGAGAGGACAAACATTCAGATTCATCGTGTATGAATGGATCAGAAGATAGAAAACTCCAGTGAAGTTCATATATATATATATGAAACTGTTTAATATTCACTGCATCTTTTTGTTTCCTAAATTGCTTACTGTTGAGAATTGCGCCGAATGTCCCACTGGTCGGGTATCTCAGTGCTACTCAATTATAATTTGTGGTTTGGTTTTTTTTCTGTGAAATTTATTTGTGCTTTGTATGCTGTACAAAATCTCATTATGCCGAGCGGTTTAAAAAAAAAATTGTTGTTTGAAGTGAAGAACGTGAAACATTCATGAGAAATTGCATGGCCGTCGGCATAGATTCCTCTGTTTGGTGCCCCTGTAGTGGTACCTGTGCCGAGACTTGAGAGTCAAGCATGAAATGAGAGTCAAAGCTTGTTCGTTGCCGATTGTCGATCAGTGTGTTTGACAGTGGAGGAGGCCAATGGTGTCTGAACGACCAATGCCTTTCTGCTCTTTGGCGTTGCTTGGCTCAGTTTGTATTTCCATTAAATTAGCTAAATCTTTGAGAGAGATGGGCCCCGATTTTTAACTCCAGGCGGATTCCCCGCTCAGGCCCGAGTTAAAATTACAGTCGGGTCTCAGTGACGTCATCGGGCCGCAACGTGCATGTATTAAGAAGGACCCTGTTGGCTTCGGACGCCTGTCCTTGCTGCCTGCTCAGGAGAGCAGGTTAAAATTGCAGATGTTGGGATCGTGGCGGCTTTCGGACAGTCAAGAGCCCAGGGCGATTTTAACCACCCGCCCGCCAGGTTTCTGCTGGGCGAGTAGGGTTAAAATCGCCCCCATATTGTTAGAAGATGCAAATATTGTACAGTTGAGGGGATGAAGTATTGGAGCAGTGAACTCTCAATTTTCTTTTGTTCCTCCCATTTTTCTCCCTTCCTCTCGTGAGGGCACTGTCTTGTGCTGGGTTTATTTTCCATGCCTTCACCCAAGTAACCATATTTCACATGAGTCTGGACAGTAAGTGTTGGTGGGCTATTCGACTGCAGTAGGACTTGCTAGCCAAGCCTGATGCGGTTCGCAGGTGCATTATCTGGCAGGATTCATTGAATCGCGATCAAGAGTAGGAACCCTGACTAATTTCACCCCCACCCCCTCCCCACAAGCCAGGAGTGTTGCGATTAATCAAAGGGCCCTGATTCTTAGCCTAGCTGAGAACAGCTAACTCGCCATAGACTGGAGATCGCCCCCTGGGATCTTCCTGGTCCGTATTGCTGAGTGCCACATTGGATGGTGCTTATTCTCAATGATCGTGCTCTTAAAATAAATTTTGATGTATTCTCAAAGACTTCTTAACGTTGGTAATGTACAGATTATAATAGGCCTTCTTCATGAATCAGGTCTCAAGATGGCTGAATTGTATAATATCTTACTGTAAAAGTGCTGGAGCTTCCTAGTGGGCAGCGTATCAGTTTTATTTGTGGTTTTATGTGAGTACTGTCAGCTGTGGCTCTGTGGGCAGCACACTCGCCTCTGAGTCAGAAGGTTGTGGGTTCAAGTCCCACTCCAGAGACTCGAGCACATAAATCTAGGCTGACACTCCAGTGCAGTGCTGAGGGAGCGCTGCACTGTCGGAGGTGCCGTCTTTCGGATGAGATGTTAAACCGAGGCCCCGTCTGCTCTCTCGGGTGGACGTAAAAGATCCCATGACACTATTTCGAAGAGGAGCAGGGGAGTTCTCCCCGGTGTCCCAGCCAATATTTATCCCTCAAACAACACAACAAAAACAGATTATCTGGTCATTTTCACCTTGCTGTTTGTGGGAGCTTGCTGTGTGCAAATTGGCTGCCGCGTTTCCTACATTACAACAGTGACTACACGTCAAAAAGTACTTCATTGGCTGTAAAGCGTTATGAGATGTCCAGTGGTCGTGAAAGGCGCTATATAAATGCAAGTCTTTCTTTCTTCACTCCCATTCGTGGATGGCCCCTGTCATCAACGTGATGGGATTGTGGGGATACACCAACAATAACTTGCATTTATATAGCGCTTTATAGGAGTGTTATCAGACAAGACTGGACACCGAGCCACATGAGACATTAGGACAGGCTTTATTAAAGAGGGAGGTTTTAAGGAGCGTCTTAAAGGAGGAGAGAGAAGTAGAGAGGCGGAGAGGTTTAGGCAGGGAATTCCAGAGCTTAGGGCCCAGGCAACAGAAGGCACGGCCACCAATGGTGGAGCGAAGGAAATTGGTGGGGTGGGGGGGGTGCGCAGGAGGTGAGAATTGGAGGACCGCAGAGGTCTTAGCACCAGCATTTCTAGAACTGCTGCTGGATTTCCGCTAATCTGGACCCCATTTTATTCATTGCAGGTTTTGGGCTCGCTCAGTCGGAAAACTGAATCTTAACAAGGTTGCAAATGAAGGAAATGATAACGTGAAATATTCCCATTGCTTGCTGCACTCGCTCTGTTTGTGGGACCCTTCCACACCCACTGCTGTGCTCAGTGTTGCAGCCAGGGTGATGGGAATCTCCCCAGTTTGTTCAGTTGAAAAACATTTCACAAAGTATATAAATGTGAAGATGTAGGGCAGAGGTTGTAGATTGCTTTGTAAATGGAATTCATTATTGTTTAATGGCACTGAAATGAGCTATTGTACAATTTGTAGTGATGTTTACTTTTCTGTGTGGTTGAGTCATGCTCGCTCCTGAAGGCAATTTGAAGACAAAGTACCTGTAGTTTTGTCGCAGTATTGGGATCTCTAGTTAGAATCGTAGAAACTTGTAGCACAGAAGGAGGCCATTCGGCCCGTTGTGCCTGTGCTGGCCCTTTGAAAGAGCGGTCGTGCTTAATCCCACACCCCCCGCTTTTTGTCTGTAACTCTCTAAGTTCCTCGTCCTCAGGAACCCATCCGACTCCCTTTTTAAAATTATTGATGGAATCAGCTTCCACCACCGTTTCAGGTCGAGCGTTCCAGATCCCCACAACTCTCCGAGTGAAAACATTTCTTCTCCTCCTCTCCCCGCTAGATCTTTTGCCAGTGATTTTAAATCTAAATTACAACAGTGACCACACTTCAAAAAGTACTTCATTGGCTGTAAAGCGCTTTGGGATGTCCGGTGGTCGTGACGGGCGCTGTATAAATGCAAGTCTTTCTTCCTTTTTTATAAAAGTGAGAAGTCGCACAACACCAGGTTATAGTCCAACAGTTTTATTTGAAATCACAAGCTTTCGGAGCGCTGCCCCTTCGTCAGGTGAAGTGAAGGAATACGAATCGGCAAAGCATATATAGACAGAGAACAATGCCTGTGCAGTGTACAATGTCAGATGACTACAGTTAATCCTCCTGACTGCCTTTCGTCACACCTCGGCAGAGAAACAATCAGGTCAGCCAGGAAGGCACCACATCAAAGACATAGCAAGATACAACTGAGACAATGAGGTGGGGTCACAGGGGGTCTAATGTGTCAAATGCTGCAGTCTGTATGGAAAACCATAAACTTTAAAATTTTTACTTTTTTTTTACTGGAAATCACATCTGTGAACAAACCAACGACGACTCGAGTCTGGATGACTCTACGTCATGTAGCGTGACATGAACCCAAGATCCCGGTTGAGGCCGTCCTCATGAGTGCGGAACTTGGCTATCAGTTTCTGCTCGATGATTTTGCGTTGTCGTGTGTCTCGAAGGCCGCCTTGGAGAACGCTTACCTGCAGATCCGAGGCTGAATGTCCTTGACTGCTGAAGTGTTCCCCGACTGGGAGGTAACAATCCTGCCTGGCGATTGTTGCGCGGTGTCCGTTCATACGTTGTCTCAGTGTCTGCATGGTCTCTCCTTTTTTATGACCTCTGGTTATTGACCCACTCGTCGGAGGGAATAGTTTTGCTCTCTCTCCACTCTATCAAAACCTCTCATCATCTTGAAAACCTCTATTCGGTCACCTCTTAACCTTCTCTGTTCCAAGGAGATCAGTCCCGATTCCTCTTTGTTGCTTCGTTATCTCAGTTGCACTTCTATTGAGTTTCACGGGGTGTTAGTGCTGTTATAGGGTTAGGATCTTGTGCAGCCGGCGACTACCTTGTGTAAACTTGCTGGATTTGCAGAGGCAAGCCGCTGGTAAGACATGTTTTTGTACCGCCGCTTTCTCATGGCTGCCCTCCGGTGAATCAGGCAAGTTTACCCTGGGATTGCTATTGGCTGCAGCGGGACCCACAGGTTGTAACCACAACATCAAAGCAGCTCAAAGCCAATTCCTGCTTCATTTTTGGTCTAAATAGAAAAGTGATGTCGTTAAACTTGTCTCGCCACTACCTCAACGTGAAGAACTGGTTACGGGAGAGCTTTGGTTTTGCACCCCTGCGTACATCTCGTTTATCGAGAAATGCTTCGCAATACAGTGGAAGAGTTGCTTGGATTTTCACGTTTGCCATTGACCTTGAATGTAGAATGTCATGGACAATCATTTCTCTGCCCTCTTAAAATCTTAAAGGCCTAGAAATTCAGCTTGCGGGGGGTGGCGAAAAACAGCGGTATCGGATTGGCCGCCCGTAATATGCAACATCTGATCGTCAGTTCCATTGCAGTCAGTGGAACGGAATATCAGGAGCTGCATCTAACGGGCGGCCGATCCGAGCCCGTCCGTTGTGCGCCACTGCCCGGGACTGCAAAAAAGTTTAAGGTACATTTTTATGACCATTTATTTAAACATGATTTTGACCAGATTAAAGAAGGGATGTTGGTGACCTCGCTGGGGGGGGGAAGTGACCTTCGCTTGCTGTGGTCTCCAGCCGTGTGAGGAAGCGAGGTTACCAGAGGAGGAGAGAGCCAGTAACCCAGGGCACTTCAGTGTGTGTGTGTTGGCTCAACTGTGCTTGTTTAGTTAGCTCCCGCACGCAGTTCCGAATGAGCTGAGGTATTCAACAGTTCGGCGTAAACATCGGAAGATACACTATATATAATAGAGTTTGTCATGCCAGTACAGCGCTTCATGTACAAGCATGTACACATAGTTACTGAGAGTGGGACTGCTTCTCACGTGATTTTGTTACAAATTGTTAGTAACTAAACCTTCCAAGAACTCTTTGGTAAACCTCTGATCTTTTTAACCAGCACAGTATTTACTATTTTCTCGTTAGGTCATCTTGTCATAGATAAATTGACGGTGACACTTAGAAGAAAAGAAAATATTTGAAAGATGTTGCATCAGTACCTGTGCCAACCACGCTCTTGACACCATAAGTTTGAGCTTGTACCGAGCTAGAAGAAGGGGCTTTCCAGATTGGAGCTGGAATGCGAGAGGCAGAGCAAGCCTATTCACCCGAGATAATTTCTTAATGTATCTATTCACCTTCAAAATAGACTTTATTTGCAAAGTTCATGCAGGCGTCTCCGGCAAGCCCAAACATCTTGCGGTGCTCCTCTCCTTTACCATTTAAGGTACTCTTTCAATTCTAATGGACTTGAAGCAATTTGGCAAGTGGGGCGCAGGTTTGCACCTATCGCTCTCTCCGTCTCAACTGTGTCTTGTGGAAGTTGTAATGCTGAGGCAAGAGGTTCATAGCTCCGGTCGTACCGAGCAACTTGAACATTTATTAACAGCTGCCAAAAGCATACGTGGGGTGGGGTAGGGTGGGGCGGGGGAGGGGGGGCTGCGGAAGCACAAATAAAAATCATGGCGTCTGCCGTGGCTCAGTGGGTAGCACTCTCTAGCCTCTGAGTCAGAAGGTTGTGGGTTCAAGTCCCACCGCAGAGACTTGAGCACCAGAATCTAGGCTGACACTCCCAGTGCAGTGCTGAGGGAGTGCCGCACTGTCGGAGGTGCCGTCTTTCGGAAGAGACGTTAAAACCGAGGCCCCGTCTGCCCCCTCAGGTGGACGTAAAAGATCCCATGGCACTATTTCGAAGAAGAGCAGGGGAGTTCTCCCTGGTGTGCTGGCCAATATTTATCTCTCAATCAGCATCACTAAAGCAGATTATCTGGTCATTATCACATTGCTGTTTGTGGGAGCTTGCTGTGTGCAAATTGGCTGCCGTGTTTCCCACATTCCAACAGTGACTCCACTTCAAAAAGTACTTCATTGGTTGTAAAGCGCTTTGGGACGTCCAGTGGTCGTGAAAGGTGCTATATAAATGCAAGTCTGTCTTTCTTCCTTTAGAGAAGTTGTGTTTCAAATCTATTAATGCTCCAGTTAGATTTCTGTCGTGCTCCTCACATCTCAAAGCGCTTTACATTGATGGAGGAAATCGATAGCCACTGTTCGGTGGGGAAGATGGGCATGCGTGTGTGTGTGTGAGAGAGAAGGGAAGGTCGGAGAGTTTTAAGGAGCTTTTTAAAAATGGGGGAGGGAAGTAGCAACATTGCGGGATCACGGGAAGAGTTCATAGAATCACAGCCATTCAGCCCATCCTGCATGTGCCAGCTCTTTGAAAGAGCAATCCAATTGGAGCCTGCTCGTTCCCCGTAGCCCTGCAGATTTTTCTTTTTCAAGTATTTATCCAATTCCCTTTTGAAAGTTACTTTGAATTTGCTTCTTTCAGGCAGCGCATTCCAGATCACAATAACTTGCTGCGTTTAAAAAAAAAAAAACTCCCCTCTGGTTCTTTTGCCAATCACCTTAAACCTGTGTCCTCTGGTTGTCGACTCTTCTGCCAGTGGAAACAGTCTCTTCCTATTTACTCTATCAAAACCCTTAGTTCCAGCTAAAGAACGCACTTTCCCAAGTTCAAGAATTCTGTTTGCGAATAAGGTGATAAACTTTGAGTAAGGCCAGTCATAGAAACCCCCTAATTCTGTACTCGGTTATTCATTTGTCTTAACTCAGTAACGCTGATTTAATGATGAAACTGATTTGAATCTTTGGTGCCATTGATTTGTTTTTTATATCTAGCTCGCAGGCAGGGTGACATTCATGCGTTGTTAAAAAGGGGCCTTTTGTAAGTAACGCTGAGGTTTCTCCATTCTTCTGGTGGCATGGTGAGAAGTCATGCGGAATAAACCCACCCCAGTGTCCTTTAGTCCAACAATGCCGCCTTCTTACTTCTCTTCTGGTAATCAGATGAACAGTCCTTGTGTGTCTCTGTTGATTTACTTATTCAGATGCTAATGAATAGGGGAACTTGAGGGCCTCTGTGCAGTATGTGTGGAGGGGGGAAAGCCCTCTAAATCAGAGGGGAAAAACAGGGAGATACTGCGGGGACAGGTGACGTTGTGGGTGACGTTTGCCAAACTTTGATTGCCGAAAACACTTAATTTTGAAAGCAGAGTAAATGCAACTGAGTTGCAACATTCAGGGTTTAAAGCTTCATAATAATCCCTGTTGTGTGTCTTCATGCCGTGAGATTTCACGACTTAAAGCGCCTGTTTACTATGTTTACAGAAATGGGAACTAATTTTTGCAATCCAGTTGGCCCATGGTGCTAATTTTTTTTTTTAACTTGGATTTAAATTTCCTTTGCTCTGCCGGCGGCTGTAGATCTGAACTAGTGAGTGTGTAGAGTTGGTTAAGGAGCCCTGTCAATTCCAGAGAATAACAAGGAGCCGAACGTAAAAAGGAACAAGCAACATCCTGCTAGGATGGGTTTGAGAATCGGGTTGGTGATTTGCAGCAGTTGTCCAACCTTTGATGAATCATTGAATCCTGGGCACCATTTATCCCAGAGACATTGAAATGAGATTTACTTGCTTCCCCCTCCTCTCTCTCTCTCAGTACTGCCTAGGAGAGTATCTTTTTTTAAATAAAAGAAAATCCTCGCACTCGTGATCTGTCTCGGCTTGTGTAAAGCAACAATATTGCCTTTGTTACAAGCAGCGATTTTGCAATTCTCATCCTCCTCCACGGCCTCGCCTCTTCCTATCTGTGGAACCTCCTCCAGCCCTACAACCCTCCGAGATCTCTGCGCTCCTCCAGTTCTGGCCTCTTGCGCATCCCCCACTTCCTTCGCCCCACCATTGCCGGCCGTGCCTTCAGCTGCCGAGGCCCTAAGCTCTGGAATTCCCTCCCTAAACCTCTCCGCCTCTCTCTCCTCCTTTACGACACTCCTTTAAAACCGACCTCTTTGACCAAGCATTTTGGTCACCCGTCCTAAAGTCTCCTTTTTTGGCTCGGTGTCAATTTTTGTCTGATTACGCTCCTGTGAAGTGTTTTGAGATCTCATACTGCATTAAAGGTGCTATATAAATGCAAGTTGTCTCGACACAAAAGGCATCAAGGGGTATGGGGAGAGAGCGGGAATATGGTATTGAGATAGAGGATCAGCCATGATCATATTGAATGGCGGAGCAGGCTCGAAGGGCCGAATGGCTGACTCCTGCTCCTATTTTTCTATGTTTGTGAGTGTTTCTGGTAACTGTGTGCTTTTAAACTCAGCAGCATGATGTTATTTTACCAACTACTGCACCGAGCTGTAGCTGGGGACCCATCGAGCCAGGACACTATGTATGGAGCTGTCTCCCGTTGGAACAGGAGGAGGCCATTCAGCCCCTCGAGCCTGTTCCACCATTCAGTGAAATCATGGCTGATCTGCGACCTAACTCCATACACCCGCCTTTGCCCCATATCCCTTAATACCTTTGGTTAACAAAAAGCTATCAATCTCAGATTTCACATTAACAATTGACCTAGCATCAGCTGCCGTCTGCAGAAGAGAGTTCCAAACTTCCACCACCCTCTCCTGTTTCTATTTCAACAAACATTGGAACCCTTGCAGCTTTTCATGAGCTTAGGGGACAGTACAACAGTAGACATGTCGATTCCAAGTTTTGATGGGAGGAATCCTAACCGCTGTAATTGAGCGGATTGGGTTTGGTTTTTATACTGGATTGTATCCAGTTTCTGCCAGTGAGGCTCCTGAACTGAGAGTTTGCTGTGATCACCTTGCAACTGCATCTAGAGATGACAGCCAAGGGGGTTTGGTTATGATTTATAGGTTAACAACAACAACAACAACAACTTGTATTTATATAGCGCCTTTAACGTAGTAAAACGTCCCAAGGCGCTGCACAGGAGTATTATAAAACAAAAAATTTGACACCGATCCATATAAGGATAAATTAGGGCAGGTGACCAAAAGCTTGGTCAAAGAAGTAGGTTTTAAGGAATGTCTTAAAGGAGGAGAGAGAGGTAGCGAGGCGAAGAGGTTTAGGCAGGGAATTCCAGAGTTTAGGGCCTAGGCAACAGAAGGCACGGCCACCAAAGGTTGAGCGATTATAATCAGGGATGCTCAAGAGGGCAGAATTAGAGGAGCACAGATATCTCGGGGGGGGTTGTGGGGCTGGAGGAGATTAGAGATAGGGAGGGGCGAGGCCATGGAGGGATTTGAAAACAAGGATGAGAATTTTGAAATCGAGGCGTTGCTTAACCGGGAGCCAATGTAGGTCAGCGAGCACAGGGGGTGATGGGCGAACGGGACTTGGTGCGAATTAAGAGGTTATAGAAAGGATGTTGATGTTACAATAGGTGGTACAAGGTGGCGGGGGTCGGGAAAGGGGTGCAGGGGGGCTATACATCTAGAACCTTCCCTCGCGCGTGAAGGAGTTGCGTTGGCCAGGCTGGGGGGGGGAAGCAAACACTTTGTGGAACCGTACCTCTTGGTGAATTGAACGTAAGGCGTGAGTGCACAATCCAGCAGTGACGGGAGGGGGGCTGTGGCCGCACGGAGGGTGGGTCACAGGTAAGGTTGTCGCCGGGTTCCTGCTGGGATTGTGGGACCCCGGAATTACCCCTCTAGAACGGAACTGGCGCGAAGAAGTGAGAATCTTGTTGCATCTTTGACATACATTTGCACCAAATTTACAGCAACCGTCCACTCGGTCCAACTGGTTTACGCTCCGCACGAGCCTCCCCTCCCCCCTCTTCGTCTAACCCCATCAGCGCATCCTTCTATTCCTTTCTTCCTCATGCACTTATCCAGCTTCCCCTTGAAATGCATCTATGCTATTTGCCTCAACTTAGCGCAGGGAGATGGCTGGGTGGTGCACTGGGACCCAGGTTCAGAGCCAGCCCCCAACCCATGGGGTGAAAGTCACTTCTGTCTGGTGACTAAGGGTGAAATGTGTTTTGGGCATTCCCCAATCCAGTTCGTCGTTGACTGACTGCAAGTTGAGCATTGATGGACATTCTCACTGAGGCTGAATTAACGGGTGATGTTCATCATTTTAGCAGAGTGGAACACGATCTAACCTGACCTGGTAGTGTTGTTGCTGACATTGGCTGCCTGAAATGGAGGGTACTTAATCCATTTCCCAGCACCAATATCTCTCATCTTGATAGAAAGAAAGACTTGCATTTCTATAGCGCCTTTCACGACCACCGGACGTCCCAAAGCGTTTACAGCTAATGAAGTACTGTCACTGTTGTGATTGTGGGAAACGCGGCAGCCAATTTGCGCACAGCAAGCTCCCACAAACAGCAATGTGATAATGACTGGATAAACTGTTATTGTGATGTTGATTGAGGGATAAATATTGGCCAGGACACCGGGGAGAACTCCCCCTGCTCCTCTTCGAAATAGTGCCATGGGATCTTTTACGTCCACCTGAGAGAGCAGATGGGGCCTCGGTTTAACGTCTCATCCGAAAGACGGCACCTCCGACAGTGCAACACTCCCTCAGCACTGCACTGGAGTATCAGCCCTAGATTTATGTGCTCAAGTCTCTGGAGTGGGACTTGAACCCACAACCTTCTGACTCTGGAGGTGAGAGTGCTACCCACTGAGCCATGGCTGACACTATGAATGTTGATGGGACAACATTCACATTAAAGAACAAAGCACCGAGACAGGCTTTATCTGTGGATGGGTAACATTCAGTCTTGGGACAAAGGCAAGGTTACATCACAGTCACGACCAATTTCTCAGCGTACTGAACAGTGGGCGCGGTGTCTTATATAAAGCATCATTTGCAGCTCGAGTACATTCAACATAGCCACTCTGTTCCCGATATATAGCAGAAGTGTCCTGTCCCTTGGCAGATCTCCCTCCGTCCCTCTTCAGTTAGTAACCTCTTGGGGGGAGGAATATTTATTCATCTGCAGGTGACCTAGATGCAGCAGAGCTGTATTGCTCGCTCTATATGGCGTGACTCAAGGACGTGCATTCATAGGACTGTCCTAAAGTGAGCTTGCGACATCTCTGAATAATAATTAAAAATATTAGCCGCCTCCAAAATAAGTGATGCTTGGAGCATTGGTGTTGGCTTTTTTTCTGCTGTCACGCTGCAAATTCAATTGTGTGTCATTTTCTTTGGCGCTGTTATACATGCTTGTTAAGAATTCTATTTATGACTCATCTCAGTGGTTGCCTTTAGATTTACCCTGAATAGCTGAATAGTTCCTACATTCTTGGATTTGCACACATCATTATAATGTGTGTATATATATTTATATTTATTTATGTATATTTGTATGTACTGTATATGTTTATATGTGTGTCTGTGTCTATCTGCGTGTGTCTGTCTATCTGTGTCTGTCTGTGTGTGTCTGTCTGTGTGTGTGTCTGTCTCTGTGTCTGTCTGTGTGTGTCTGTCTGTGTGTGTGTCTGTCTGTGTGTGTCTGTCTGTGTGTGTGTCTGTCTGTGTGTGTGTCTGTGTGTGTGTGTGTCTGTGTGTGTGTGTGTCTGTGTGTCTGTCTCTGTGTGTGTGTCTGTGTGTCTGTGTGTCTGTGTGTGTGTATAATCATTTTCTGAGATGAGCCTTTGATTTAGCTCTTGGGATTAAACATTGGCAGAAGGGTCGGTAACCAAAGGATACAGATTTAAGCTGACTGGCAAAAGAACCTGAGGCGAGATGAGGAGAAACTTCTTTACCCTGCGTGCTGATGTGATCGGGAATGCGCTGCCTGAAAGGGCGGTGGAAGCAGATTCAATAATAACTTTCAAAAGGGAAATTGGATAAATACTTGAGGGGTTGAAAATTGCAGGACTGTGGGGAAAGAGCAGGGGGAGTGGGACTAATTGGAGAGCTCTTTCAAAGAGCCAGCCGGCATGGGCCGAATGGCCTCCTTCTGTGCTGTGTGATTCTAACCACTACAGTGTTTAGAATCATAGAATGATACAGCACAGAAGGATCCATCCTCCGATAAAGGGTTTGATGTGTACGGCTCAACTGTGTCCTGCTTGAAAATAATATCAAATGTAATTTAGAATGCACGAGAGGCAAGGGCGAATAACTGGAAGTTGCTGGATTTTGGCAGCTTGTAAATATATTCTAAATAATAATTACTGTTGGGCAGATGGGGGGTTTATTAGTTTCCCACTCTGCATATTCCCTGGGCATCTCATTTGAGCAAACCACTTAATTTGGTTGCTTCAGAAAAATTTGTTGGTGAGCACTTTGGAGAAGTAACATCAGAGAATGTCTGAGAGGAGCAATTCTTTCTGGAAAAAAGCCACCGTGATGAGGAAACTTCTGAAGTGCCAGCCACGGCTGAGTGAGTAGCGCGCTCGCCTCTGAGTCAGGATGTTGTGGGTTTGAGTTCCACTCCAGGGGTTCAAGTCCCACTCCAGAGACTCGAGCACAGGCTGACACTCCAGTGCAGTGCTGAGGGAGCGCTGCACTGTCGGAGGTGCCGTCTTATGAATGAGACATTAAACCGAGGCCCCCATCTGCCCCCTCAGATGGATGGAAAAGATTCCATGGCACTATTTTGAAGAGGAGCAGGGGCGTTATCCCTGGTGTCCTGGCCAATGTTTATCCCTCAATTAATATCGCTAAAAAAACAGATGATCTGGTCATTATGACATCCTTTGTGACTGTGACAAAGGTAAACTATCCCTCCTCGTCCTTCTTGACACGGTTGACCACTCTATCCTTCTCCACCGTCGTCCAGCTGGGTGGGACTGCACTCGCCCGGTTCCATTCTTATCTATCTAATCGTAGCCAGAGAATCACCTGCAACAGCTTCTCTTCCCGCTCCCCCATCGTTACCTCTGGTGTCCCCCAAGGATCTATCCTTGGCCCCCTCCTATTTCTCATCTACATTTTACCCCTTGGCGACATCATCCGAAAACATAGCGTCAGTTTCCAAATGTACGCTGACGACACCCAGCTCTACCTCTTCTCTCGACCCCTCCACGGTGTCTAAATTGCCAGACTGCTTGTCCGACATACAGTTCTGGATGAGCAAAAATTTTCTCCAATTAAATATTGGGAAGACCGAAGCCATTGATTTTCGTCCCTGCCACAAATTCCGTTCCCTAGCCACTAACTCCATCCCTCTCCCTAACATCTGTTTGCGGCTGAACCACACTGTTCGCAACCTTGGTGTCATATTTGACCCTGAAATGAGCTTCCGACCACATATCCGCTGCATAACAAAGACCACCTATTTCCACCTCCGTAACATCGCCCGTCTCCGCCCCGCCTCAGCTCATCCGCTGTTGAAACCCTCATCCATGCCTTTGTTACCTCTGGACTTGACTATTCCAACGCACTCCTGGCTGGTCTCCCACGTTCTACCCAACGTAAACTTGAGGTGATCCAAAACTCGGCTGCCCGTGTCCTAACTCACACCAAGTCCCGTTCGCCCATCACCCCTGTGCTCGCTGATCTACATTGGCTACCGGTTAAGCAACGCCTCGATTTCAAAATTCTCATCCTTGTTTTCAAATCCCTCCATGACCTCTCCCCTCCCTATCTCTGTAATCTCCTTCAGCCCCACAACGCCCCCCCCCCTCCCCCGAGATATCTGCGCTCCTCTAATTCTGCCCTCTTGAGCATCCCTGATTATAATTGCTCAACCTTTGGTGGCCGTGCTTTCTGTTGCCTGGACCCTAAGCTCTGGAATTCCCTGCCTAAACCTCTCCGCCTCTCTACCTCTCTCTCCTCCTTTAAGACGCTCCTTAAAACCGACCTCTTTGACCAAGCTTTTGGTCACCTGCCCTAATTTATCCTTATGCGGATCGGTGTCAAATTTTTTGTCTTAAAATACTCCTGTGAAGCGCCTTGGGACGGTTTACTACGTTAAAGGTGCTATATAAATACAAGTTGTTGTTGTTATCGCTTTGCTGTTTGTGGGAGCTTGCTGTGCGCAAATTGGCTGCCGTGTTTCCCACATTACAACAGTGACTACACTTCAAAAGTACTTCATTGGCTATAAAGCGCTTAGGACGTCCGGTGGTCGTGAAAGGCGCTATAGAAATGCAAGTTTTTTTTTAAATAGAAGACTGTCTGCAGGTCTGGGGCTGTGAGCGCTAATTGATTTGCCAAGGAGCAGATCAGAATTGGCACGTGCATGCATTTAATTCTGCATGTACAGAAACACAGCTCACACTGATGCAGTAAATAGGACTGAAATGTATTCTAGGTTTTGAGCTGCTAGTTAGGATCTTTTTTCTCTCTCTTGTGTTTTGAAGAAACTGAGGTTATATTGATTTGACACGACAGTAACATTCTCCCGTTTAATCACAGAGTTGCCCTGTTTCTGTAATGTACCCAAATGCTGCAACAGCGACACAATATCGGATTACCAAAATAATTGACTGCCTGGCACAGCGCTACATTAAATTTTAAATAGATCGGATATTTCTACGGTTGAGCCAGTCTTCTCCCTCCAAACACGCGCTCAGCATGCTCCCTGTTTGCGCCTGTACTCTGACCTCGTTTGCCACAACGCAAGCGGAGCCGCGAGACAGCTGCAGCATTCCGCAAATTGCAAGGAACCAACCGCAGTTAGTTTACTTTCTAGATCACGGGTGTTCCCCCTCCCCCCCCCCACCCGTGACGATCAGGATTCCAGGGTGAGATTGCAGGATGTCCATGAGTGTTTTTTTAAATTCATCCTCTGGATGCGGGCAAAGCTGGCATTTATTGCCCATCCCTAGTTGCCCTTGGGAAGGTGGTGGTGAGTCACCTTCTTGAACCGCTGCAGTCCGTGTGGTGAAGGTGCTCCCACAGTGCTGTTAGGGAGGGAGTTCCAGGATTTTGATCCAGCGACGATGAAGGAACGGCCGATCTATTTCCAAGTTGGGATGGTGTGTGACTTGGGTGTCCCTGAGGTCATCAAATTTCTAAATTAGTTGACGGGTGTTCGTTCTCTTGCTATACATTGACTAATTTCCGATGGGTAACTGGTGCTGTCTTTTGGAATTTAGGACTGGGATTCCTCAGGAGTGTGCCAATATTTGCCGGGGGCAAAGTGGGTTCTGTACGCAGTGTAAGATTTGGATCGCAGGTCACACACAGATTACCCAAAAGCTCTTGGGAGTCATAGGTCGCTTTATTAAGGAGCGGCAGTTTAGGATAAGCACAACACGTAATCAGGATAGACATAGTCGATATACGGCCGTGACAAGCAGCTGGTATCGGTCCCGATTGGACAGACTGCTGGCGTGCGCGAACAGCTCTTCCCTTCCCTTCACCGTCTGTGCTAACAGCTCTTTAGATATCTCTTCTACTCTCTCTTTAGGGCTGGGCAGTCAACAACCTTTCTAGCACACACACAGCAGACGGCGAGTCTGGAAACAAGGTCACCGCCACGGTGCAGAATGTTTTAACATCCGCAGGGAACCAAGAACATCAGCAAGTTCTAAGCGTCTCTCCAGTTATTCCAACACCAGTCTGAAGAGACTTTTTTTTTGTCTCAGTTATTTCTTCCAATTCACGATTTCTTACAGCAGAAAATTCGGAAAACTACCGCGCCAGATAATTTACTTTGAGTGATGGACTAAAAATGAGAGCTTTTGGGTTTGTGTTCATGGCTTTTTTTTTAACTGCATAAGCAGTTTTCAGCTTTCAAATCCTCTTCCCCCTTGTTATTCAGCTCAATTTAAGGATATGGTCACTGTGGCCATGATGGTATTGGACTATCAAGCCAGAGGTCAAGAGTTCAAATCCCACCACAACAAGTTGTGAAACTGAGTTCAGGAAATCTGGTGATTTGCAGGTTGGCGCCAGAAATGACCATGAAAGCAGCCCGATTGTCCTTCGAAACCCAGGGAAGGACACCTGCCGCCCCTGCCCGGTCTGGCCACCATGTGACTCCAGTCCCACACCACACGATTGAGTCGAAATGCTCTCTGAAGTGACCCAGCAAGCCAGACAGTTGCACCAACAACCGCTACCTTAGAACGACCGCCTTCTCGAGGCAGCCTTGCCAGTGTTGCCCATATCCTGAGAACAGAGAAATTCAAAAGAAAATGTGCCCAAAGTGTATTGAGAGTTGTTGTGATCTGGAATGCGCTGCCTGAAAGGGCGGCGGAAGCAGATTCAACAGTAAATTTGAAACTGGAATTGGATAAATACTTGAAAAGCAAAGATTTGCAGGGCTATGGGGGAAGAGCAGGGGGGGAGCGGGACTAATTGGAGAGCTCTTTCAAAGAGCCGGCACAGGCACGATGGGCCGAATGGCCTCCTTCTGTGCTGCATGATGCTATCAATGGCTGCCACTAATCAAGTTCGCTGTACTGTGAGTGAAGTCTCATTGCTTCTTGGATCTCAGTGTTGAGAAATCGTACATGTCGAATGTTAATTCTCTAGAATCAATCAGTTCACGAGAATTCACTTACACAGCTCTGTACCATAAAACTGCTGTGCGTGTGTACTAGTTGTGTTGATCTCTTAAGTGCCGCAGTTCTGGGATTAAACAGGGATGTTTCTATGAGACGGGCCATCCAGAGAACTGGCTGCGCACCTGCTGTGGATGGGTTGGGAATAAAAACTGCTGAAACTAATCCAGATTTATTATCTGTCTTGGGGATGAACACTCCTCATTATATTAGACTCCCTTCATTAGACCTCGAGAAGCCTAGTTAAGATTTTCATAGCCTGTCGCTGCAGTTTGGATACATGCCTCACATTGGTTCAAAGCTATTTTCCGCGCTGCACCAACGCAAGATGTACATTAAATCTCCATGGCCTCGCCCCCTCCCTATCTCTCTAACCTCCTCCAGTCCCACAACCCTCCGAGATCTCTGCGCTGTTCCAATTCTGGCCTCTTGCGCATCCCCGATTTTATCGCTCCACCATTGGCGGCCGTGCCTTCGGCTGCCTTGGGCCCTAACCTCTGGAATTCCCTCCCTAAACCCCTCCACCCCTCTCTCCTCCTTTTAATAGCCATGATGTGGAGATGCCGGTGTTGGACTGGGGTGGACAAATGTGAGAAGTCGCACAACACCAGGTTATAGTCCAACAGCTTTATTAGAAATCACAAGCTTTCGGAGCGACTGCTCCTTCGTCAGGTGAAGTGAAGAGATCCCACTTCACCTTTTCTTCACTTCACCTGACGAAGGAGCAGCGCTCCGAAAGCTTGTGATTTCAAATAAAGCTGTTGGACTATAACCTGGTGTTGTGCGACTTCTCACACTCCTCCTTTAAGACGCTCCTTAAAACCTACCTCTTTGACCAAGCTTTTGGTCATCTTCCCCAATATCTCCTTATGAGGCTCGTGTCAAATTTTGTTTGATAATGGTCCTGTGAAGCACCTTGGATGTTTTACGCCGTTAAAGGTGCGATATAAATACTTGTTAAATCTGCCGCGTGATGCTTCACCTTGTCCGGTGATGCAAGACCGTTTGGAAGAAGCGTTTTCATTTGGGGATCCTTTCCAGTTGCAACCTCCAGCGATCAATCAACCAGTTTACGGTGTTTTCAGACTGAAGACTGGAGCTGAGGTAACTTTCATCAGTAGTGTTGCAGTAATTGGCATGTGCCTTCTATTTATGTGCGGAGTGAGTTCAGCCACTGGAATTGTACCAGAGTTTTACTGTGAGCAATAACGCCAATGCTAGCATGTAACGCCGAAAAGATTTAACAGGAGCAAAAATGGAAGTTTTTAACAAGGTAACAGTGAGAAAGAAAGACTTGCATTTATGTAGCGCCTTTCACGACCACCGGACGTCTCAAAGTGCTTTTGAAGGGGAGTCACCGTTGTGATGTGGGAAACGCGGCAGCCAATTTGCGCACAGCAAGGTCCCGCAAACAGCAATGTGATAATGACCAGATAATCTGTTTTAGTGATGCTGATTGAGGGATAAATATTGGCCAAGACACCTGGGGTAACTCCGCTGCACTTCTTCGGAATAGTGCCATGGGATCTTTTACGTCCACCTGAGAGGGCAGACGGGGCCTCGGTTTAACGTCTATCCGAAAGACGGCACCTCCGACAGTGCAGCACTCCCTCAGCACTGCACTGGGAGTGTCAGCCTAGATTTTTGTGCTGAAGTCCCTGGCGTGGGACTTGAACCCACAGCTGACTCTGTGCTACCCACTGAGCCACAGCTGACACTAACATTGGCAGTAGTTGGATCATTTGAGAAAGCTATCTGATTAGGTGCATGAGGAGGATGGAGGAGTGAATGGAAGAAACTCCAGGTACTGCAGAGCGCCAGAGGTCGGCCATTTTGAATGTATTAATATTCGGAAAAATGACAGACAGGAAAAGACCCACTGGTCCAGCCAGCCTGTCCCACACAGTTGTTGATGTCTTGTGCATCACAATACACACGAGCCCATCTGGAAGCCATGCGATCTCCTGGGAGAGATGAAAAAACCAGATGGAAACCCAGGCCGACTAGGGGAGAATCTTGGAAAATTTCTTTTCGACGCCCTTAGGCGTTCGAAACTAGTCCAGGAGACCACATGGCGGGCGGGGGGACACACACCATATTATAGATGCCAAACTAGAAAACTAGCAAAAACTGATCAACTGCTTCAAAAAAGCAAGCGAGCAACTCGAGGCCGGCCCTGTCGAGCGGTTAGTCAGGTTTTCTAACGCTAGCGGCAGGTGGGAATCCCTGCTTTCGTGAGAGTTCCTACCGATGGTGCACAGCAGTTGCAATCCCTGCTATTGGGACGTGTTGTTGATGGGAGAGAGGGACCCAGGACGGTGCATTAATACTCAGACTCGAGTAAGAGAGGGGCCTGGTCCATGCTGACTTTTGTCAAAAAAAAAAGCACCGTTGAAATGAAGCGAGGATGATCAGTGGGTATGTTGATTATGCTGCCGCTGGTGTTTCTGTTGTAGTTGGGGATATGGAAACGTCTCTCAAAATGGTGCACGTATGAATGATGCGCTTTGTTGTTTTTTTTGAAAAGTGCTGTTTCCACTTCGGGTCCTCTGTTGTAAGTGGATCATACCATGATGCTGTTATCTAATGTTCTCGTTCCATTGTTCTCCCTGATGGGGGAGTGATTAATGCAAGACACCGGTGCCTGAGCCGGAAGGTCTCTTCATTTCCGCTTCATGCCGCGCCTTCATTTTCATGTGTCAGCTGTGGCTCAGTGGGTAGCACTCTCGCCTCTCGAGTCAGAAGGTTGTGGGTTCAAGTCCCACTCCAGAGACTCGAGCACAAAAATCTAGGCTGACACTCCCAGTGCAGTACCGAGGGAGCGCTGCACTGTCGGAGGTGCCGTCTTTAAGATGAGGCGTTAAAACGAGGCCCCGTCTGCTCTCTCAGGTGGACATCAAAGATCCCATGGGCACTATTTCGAAGAAGAGAAGGGGAGTTATCCCTGGTGTCCTGGCCAATATTTATCCCTCAATCAACACTTAAAAACAGATGATCTGGTCATTATCATGTTGCTGTTTGTGGGAGCTTGCTATGCGCAATTGGCTGCTGCGTTTCCTACATTACAACAGTGACTCCACTTCAAAAAGTAAGTGTAACAACCTTTGGGCTCCTACTGCAGTGACACAGCTACTATATTCTATACCCACAGTAACATCTCAACGGTATCCTGTAACAGCATAAGAACTAGGAGCAGAAGTAGGCCATTCGGCCCTTCGAGCCTGCTCCGCCATTCAATGAGATCATGGCTGATCATCTACCTCAACTCCACCTTCCCGCACCATCTCCATATCCCTATCAAACCCCTTTGTCATTTTAAAGACCTCTATTAGGTGACCCTTCAGTCTTCTCTTTTCTAGAGAAGACAGCAGAGGTAAAGTGACCTAGAACATTCTAAATTGCCTGACCTTCCTCGACCTTTTGAATGGCCAAATGTTTCTAAGTAGCAGTGCTTCCCAAATGCACCAGAAAGTATTTCTTGGCAGACTTCATTGGCTGTAAAGCGCTTTGGGACGTCCTGAGGTCGTGAAAGGTCCTATATAGATGAAAGTCTTTCTTCCTTCCCCCTTCATTCATCACCTTCATGAGCTCAAAAAAAAAACTTTGAGCAAGAGACTGAAACTCAAGTGCAGAGTTTTGTTTTACAAAAAACTTGTGCTAAATTAATTATTAGACAGTAAAAACTCACTTCACAGACCATTAACACCAGGCAGAGAGAGGATGTTTTAATCCCATCAGACTGGGCTGGATTCCAGTGCAGATCCTGGGACAGTGTCTAACTTGCTGGGCCAATGAAGTCTGCCAAGAAATAGTTTCTGGTGCATTTGGGGAGCACCACTAGTCAGAAACGTTTGGCCATTCAAAAGGTCGAGGAAGGTCAGGCTATTTGGCATATTCTAGGTCACTTTACCTCTGCTGTTTTCTCTAGAAAAGAGAAGGCTGAAGGGTCACCTAATGGAGGTCTTTAAAATGCCGAAGGGGTTTGATGGGGATAGTGTGGGAAGGTGGAGTTGAGGTAGAAGATCAGCCGTGATCTCATTGAATGATGGAGCAGGCTCGAGGGGCCGAATGGCCTACTCCTGCTCCTATTTCTTATGTTCTTATGCTGTTACAGGATACCGTTGAGATATGTTACTGTGGGTACAGCAGTGCAGTAGCTGTGTCACTGCAGTAGGAGCCCAAAGGTTGTTACATCACCTCCCAAGGATTTGGGGAATTGAAGTCGACAAGAGCACCACAATTGCTGATGAATTGTTGTAAAAACCCCAATCCGCCTCCCATACCCGTCCTAGACTGGTTGACGCTTACTGCCCTCTGCCACTCTGAAGTACCCTCTGGCACCTTGGGATGGGCCATAAATGCGGCCTTGCCCAAGGCCGGAGGACAAATAATAAATAAGCAGCATCTTCTAGTGTTAGCGTGATGCTGCACTGGTATAGTTGACGGAGTACTTGAAATCATAAATAACCACACAGAGATTTTCAAAGTATTTTTGTGGAAATAAGCAGAACATCCAGTGCTCCCAGAGGAGGGGAATGCTTGAAAATGAATCTATTAATCTTTGGTTGCTCCACATGGCATTCGAGTGAATGAGCAGGTAGTGGGTTTGCCCAGTGTCCCTTTTGAGTAATCCATCCGTAGGAGCGCCCTATAGTCCTCTGGACTCCTTGCTGACAAAAGCAGATTTAATTGTGTTGTTCGAAGGAGTGCTGACCTGTCAGAGGTTCTGTTCCTCAGATGAGATGGTTGAACCGAGGTGCCGTCTGGCCGTTTCGGTGGTTCTGGTGGTCGTTGAGAATCCTGGTGTTCTCGCGTCAAGGCCGACATTCCTCCCTTATCTGCACCCATCCAAAACGGGCTAACCGATCGCTCATCTCATTGCTGTTTGTGAGATCTTGCAGTGTGAAAACTACCTGTTTGTGAGATCTTGCAGTGTGAAAACTACCTGTTGCGTTAAGTCATAGTAATTCACTCTACATGCAGTAGGTTTGAGATGGTCTGAGAGATATGCTAAGGGCCTTATTTACTGAGGTAAACTGATTACATCGAATTTACAGCAGAGAAACAGGCCATTCGGCCCAACTGGTCCGTGCCGGTGTTTATGCTCCACACGAGCCTCCTCCCACCCTACGTCATCAAACCCGATCAACATATCCTGCTACTCCTTTCTCCCTCATGTGTTTATCCAGCTTCCCCTTAAAGGCATCTCTGCTATTCGTCTCAACCACTCCCTGTGGTAGCGAGTTCCACATTCTCACCACTCTCTGGGTAAAGAAGTTTCTTCTGAATTCTTTATTGGATTTATTAGTGAGCATCTTATATTGACAGCCCCATTAGAAACATAGAAAAATAGGAGCCGGAGTAGGCCATTCGGCCCTTCGAGCCTGCTCCGCCATTCAATATGATCATGGCTGATCCTCTATCTCAATGCCATATTCCCGCTCTCTCCCCATAATAGAAACATAGCCTAACATTGTTGGACTGCCCCACAAGTGGAAGCATCTTCTCTACCCCAGGGTCTACCCTATCAAACCCCTGCATTATTTTAAAGACCTCTATTAGGTCACCCCTCGGCCTTCTCTTTTTCTCGAGGAAAGAGCCTCAGACGGTTCAATCTTTCCTGATGGTTATAACCTCTCAGTTCTGGTATCATCCTTTATTGTTTTTGGCACCGTCTCCAATGCCGTTTTGATAATACGGAGACCAGAACTCTTCACAGTAACTCCCAAGTGTGCTCTAGCCAAGGTGCTGTGCAAGTTTAACACAACTTCCCCTGCTTTTCAATTCGATCCCTCCGGGAATGAGCCCCAGTGCTTTGTTTGCATTTTTTTTCTTTTACGGAAAGATTTTACCGGAAAGATCTCTGAAGCCAGGCTTGGCAGAGATTGTGATTCATGGGCAGCGCAGAATAATTTTGCGGTGTAGGTGTATGTGCGGAGTGGTTGAACATTGGCGAGTGATACTTTTTTTTTATATGCCTTTCAACCAAAGTGCACTTGGAATCCCTCATGGAATAGATTGCAGTCTAATTGATTGAAGTAGTAATATTCTAGAGTGCATTTTTTTTTCACGGTACTGAAATGTTTTGTTATACTCCTTTAATGGAGCTTTTACTCTAACTAGTCCTTAAGGAATAGGACTCATTGGAACTGATGTGCATTCATTCCGGTTTTTTTTTGTGCGCTTCGAGATATTGTTGTAAATTTCCCATCACTCAGGCTAACTTCCTTGCTTATTCCAGACTCGGCTTTTAATTGTTCTCTTGTAAATAGTGTCTCACTGGCATAGTTGTTGCAGTTTTTTTTTCTTTGGTTAGCTAACCTGATCTGTGTGTTTTTTCTTAAAAAAAAAATATAATTATGCATTGGGGGGTGCATAACATTGATTTTTTTTTTTCCACTGCTCAAACCTAGACTCTGAAACCACGTTGTCCCAGTAGATGGACAAGAAAGGAATACATTCATCTAAGCCTTAGAATCGCGCTCTCTTTACTGGCCAAACAATCCTCCATTTAATAATCATTTAGGAGGATTTTGTTAGATGCTTCCTCCCTGCTTCCCCCTTTTGGAAAGGTCAGTACAGTAGTACTAAACCTTATATTCTCCATGACTCTTTTATACCTAGTGTAAGCTACCAGTTGGCCCATTTACCAATTAACATTTTCAATCAGTTTAAGTTTGCAATTTTAGGCCTTGACCATTTAATTATTCCACATAGTTGCAGCTGCCCGGGATGGATATGCAGCCGTTGTGTTCCTATCTTTTAAATTCTGCTTTTTGGGCAGCGCAGTTTTAATACTTGGAATTCTAAAGATTCGCTCCTTTCGGGTTGCTCGTGGAGGAAACCAACATTCTGACGCCATTTGGAGAATCTCTTCTCGAGATAAATGAAAGTCTCCTTTGCTCGGTGCACTTTCCTAGCTTGAACCTCACTTTCTCCTGAAGGGTCTGAAGCTGGAACCCGATATCTACTGGCACTGCGTCCGGCTGAAGGGACAGTCCTGACCTGTTTGGAAGTTGCTTTACTGCAGGTTCAACTCCTGGAAGAACCTCCACATTTCATCTCTCTCTCTCCTCCCCCAATTCCTGAAGGACTTGACTCCTATTGAGATACATTTCCTTGGGTGTCAGCGGTCAACATTCTGCCCACGTGGCTATTCTGCATTCTTGAGTTGACGCAGTATTATCAAGCTGCTGAATTGTGGTAAGGGTAGGGGTACCCATCCGATCTGAGGCCAATCCCAGCCTTACCCATCACCCATACACAAGCACTTGACAGCAGGGAGCACGGGATAGCAATTCAGAGTGGATGTCCTGGCTGATTTCTCCCCCTCCTCCCCAAACTCCATTGAGACACAGATCAGCCAACTCCGCACAGGCCACAGAACCACCCTCCAGCTTTTCGGTCTTGTGTGGCTCAGTACTGCACCATTTATCTAGCAGGAGGGCAAATAGCCTACCCTTGTTGCTACGGTCAGTGTTCACTCCATATGATGCCTGTTGGAGTAGGTTTTGCTGCAACTGATGTTATAATACAGTGTCAGCCGTGGTTCAGTGGGCAGCACTCTCGCCTCTGAGTCAGAAGGTTGTGGGTTCAAGTCCCACTCCAGAGACTTGAGCGCAAAAATCTAGGCTGACACTGCAGTGCAGTACTGAGGGAGTGCTGCACTTTTGGATGAGACGTTAAACCGAGGCCCCGTCTGCTCTCTCAGGTGGACGTAAAAGATCCCATGGCACTATTTCGAAGAAGAGCAGGGGAGTTAACCCCAGTGTCCTGGGCCAATATTTATCCCTCAACCAACATAACAAAAACAGATTATCTGGTCATTATCACATTGCTGTTTGTGGGAGCTTGCTGTGCACAAATTGGCTGCCGCGTTTCCCACATTACAACAGTGACTACACTTCAAAAGTACTTCATTGGCTGTAAAGCGCTTTGAGATGTCTGGTGGTCATGAAAGGCGCTATATAAATGCAAGTCTTTTTAACGTTAATGTGGGACATTTTGCCCTGCCCACACACCCAACGCCTCAGTTGTTGCTTAAACTGTATGAACTTGTTAAGGCCAAACTGACTCAGGCGGTGACATCATTGTCTAACCAGTTTGCATCATTGTGTGGAGCCCCACTTGCAAGTCTCCCAAGTTCATTTTACTGTGAAGTCCCGACCCCTCAGTGCATTATGGCGCATTCATTAAATTAATAAATGCGCTTTGATCTGGATTTTTCGATCAGTGTCTTGTCACCAACAGTAATTACCGCCATCGTTTGCCTCGTTGCTGGTTGTGGGAACTTGCCGTGCACAAATTGGCTGCTGCGTTTTCCTACAGTACACCAGTGACGGTACTTTCTCCAACAAGCAAGAGTCTAACCACCGCCCCTTGACATTCAACGGCATTACCATCACCGAGTCCCCCACCATCAACATCCTGGGGGTCACCATTGACCAGAAACTTAACTGGACCAGCCACATAAATACTGTAGCAACAAGAGCAAGTCAGAGACTGGGTATTCTGCGGCGAGTGTCTCACCTCCTGACTCCCCAAAGCCTTTTCATCATCTACAAGGCACAACTAAGGAATGTGATGGAATACTCTCCCCTTGCCTGGATGAGTGCAGCTCCAACAACACTCAAGAAGCTCGACACCATCCAGGACAAAGCAGCCCGCTTGATTGGCACCCCATCCATCACATTAAACATTCACTCCCTCCACCACCGGCGTACCGCGGCTGCAGTGTGTACCATCTACAAGATGCACTGCAGCAACTCGCCAAGGCTTCTTCGGCAGCACTTCCCAAACCCGCGACTGTTACCACCTAGAAGGACAAGGGCAGCAGGCACATGGTAACACCGTCACCTCCAAATTCCCCTCCAAGTCACACACCATCCTGACTTAGAAGTACATCGCCGTTCCTTCATCGTCGCTGGGTCAAAATCCTGGAGCCCCCCCACCCCCCCCCCTGCCACAGCACTGTGGGAGCACCTTCACCACACGGACTGCCGCGGTTCAAGAAGGCAGCTCACCACCACCTTCTCAAGGGCAATTAGGGATGGGCAATAAATACTGGCCGTGCCAACGACGCCCACATCCCATAAAAACGAATTTTAGAAAAGTACTTCATTGGCCGTGAAGAGCTTTGGGACGTCCTGAGGACGTGAAAGACGCTATATAAATGCAAATGTGTTATTTTAACAGTGATTGGGGCGGGGGAAATCCAGACATTTCTCTCTTTAGCTGTCTGAGTGAAGTAGACAAGCCGGCAGCATCTGAATGTTTGATGGTGCCAGTTTTTGCAAATGAAAGTAATTGCTCAGATATAATGACATTTTGTTTTTCCAACATAAGTGGAAAATTTTCCTCCAGGTTTGGTGACACTGAGAAACATCTGTTTTCGACATCTGCGCACAACCAAATTACTGTGCTTAAGTGAGGCCTTTTTAATCCATTGACAGCTGTAATATCTTGAACGAGCTGTCATTGTAGGATAGACAACGTTATAAGGACACGCAGGGGCAGCCTGAGGGAAAATGGCGCCCTATCTTTTAAGTTTAAAAGTGTGTAGCAGTATTTGCGAAAGTTTCAGAAATAAAGTTGTAATCGCAAAAGTTTTTATAATTTACTAAAAAAAAATACAGAAGAGGAAACCACACACAATTCAGTTAAATTCAATTTTATCCATGATATAAGTCATAAAGAATAACATTATAGCTAAGCGACAAATGAACGAAACTTTAAATTAAACACAAAGCTACTAAATAATAAATAAAAAGCTTTAATAAAAACAAAATGCTGGAGATACTCAGCAGGTCAGGCAGCATCTGTGGAGAGAGAAACAGAGTTAACGTTTCAGGTCGATGACCCTTCGTCAGAACTGGAAACAGTTGGAGATGGAACAGGTTTTTAAGCAAGTGTAAGGGGAGGGGAGGAAAGAACAAAAGGGAAGGTCTGTGATAGGATGGAAGGCAGGAGAGATTAAGAGACAAAAGGGATGATGGTGCAAGGCAAAAGGAGATGGTAATGGGACAAGTTTAGAAACAAAAGATGACTCTAGATGAAGTGAAAATGGTGATGGCAGAATGATCGACAGCTGCCATGTGAGAGAGAGAGGAAAAAAAAATGACAAAAGATAAAGCTTTGAAATAAAAAGCTTTGTTCAGCACGATTCCAAGCCTCAGAAGGCGACTTTTCGTGCCTTTTCTGCCGCAAACTCTGATATTGCTTGTTACTAGCATTCCCTTTAAGCTGCGCCGCGCTCTCCAGCTCCCGCGCAGCCGGCTCACCGGCTTTCAAAGAAAGAAAGACTTGCATTTATATAGCGTCTTTCACGACCACCGGACGCCCCAAAGTGCTTTACAGCCAATGAAGTACTTTTTTGAAGTGGAGTCACTGTTGTAATGTGGGAAACGCGGCAACCAATTTGTGCACAGCAAGCTCCCACAAACAGCAATGTGATAATGACCAGATAATCTGTTTTTGTTATGTTGGTTGAGGGATAAATATTGGCCCAGGACACCGGGGAGAACTCCCCTGCTCTTCAAAATAGTGCCGTGGGATCTTTTACGTCCACCTGAGAGAGCAGACGGGGCCTCGGTTTAACGTCACATCCGAAAGACGGCGCCTCGGTTTAACGTCACATCCGAAAGACGGCACCTCTGACAGTGCAGCACTCCCTCAGCACCGCACTGTGGTGTCAGCCTAGATTTTGTGCTCCAGTCTCAAGTGGGACTTGAACCCACAACCTTCTGACTCAGAGGCGAGGCTGCTACCCACTGAGCCACAGCTGACACTAGAAGAAAAACCGCGCACACGCAGCCTTTGGAACAGGCTGCATGGCCCCCCCAAAAAATGAGTGGGAACATTGCTTATGACCGGTCTATATTTTGATCCACATTTTTATTTTGAATTTTTTGATTTAACACCCACGGCGCCCCCCCCCTGACCACGGCGCCCTGAGCGGTCGCCCAGCGCGCCAGGCCGGCCCTGATGCCAGGCTCCCAGAATCCAAACAATACAAATAATGTAAAAGCTGCTTTTGGTCCCTTCGAACTGAGAAAGCACTCGACCTGTCAGCTGTTGTGGAGCATGTTTTCTTCCATCAGTGTAATGTATCCACTCGACAGGTTTAAGGACTGTAATTCTCTCGAGCTTTCCTCTCCCCCTTCACCCCGCCAACCCTTTAGTATTTTCAGCATCTGATTTTATGCAGTCTTTGCAGATACGGAATTAAATAGCACATTAATGAAGAGGCTCTTTCATATTGTAATTGGCACTTGTAATGGATTTCTTCCACAAAACGATGCTTTTTGAATCTGAGCTTCAGTGATGAAAAGATTTTGTGAACCAGAGTTCTTTTGGAGGGGGAGGAGATGCTTTGATTTTGGTTTTGATAAATATCAACAACAACTTGTATTTATATAGCGCCTTTAACATAGTAAAACGTCCCAAGGTGCTTCACAGGAGTGTTAAGACAAAAAATTTGACACCGAGCCACATAAGGAGAAATTAAGGCAGGTGACCAAAGGCTTGGTCAAAGTAGTAGGTTTTAAGGAGAGTCTTAAAAGAGGAAAGAGGTGGAGAGGTTTAGGCAGGGAGTTCCAGAGCTTAGGGCCCAGGCAACAGAAGGCACGGCCACCAATGGTTGAATGATTATAATCAGGGATGCTCAGGAGGGCAGAATTAGAGGAGCGCAGATATCTCTGTGGGGGTTGTGGGGCTGGAGGAGATTACAGAGATAGGGAGGGGCGAGGCCATGGAGGGATTTGAAAACAAGGATGAGATTCTGAAATCGAAGCGTTGCTTAACCGGGAGACAATGTAGGTCAGTGAGCACAGGGGAGATGGGTGAACGGGACAAAATATTGACACGTACGTAACAATAAGCTCGAATGTAATGTTTCCAGAAATTTCACCACCGAAGGTGGCCATTCGGCCCATTGTACCTGTGAGTGCTAGCTCCACTCAACCAGGGGTCGGGAGTTTGGCACAGGCGCGATGGGCCAAATGGCCTCCTTCTGTGCTGTAAATTTCTATGATTCTATTCCACATTGCTGCTATCTACTTTAATCTCATTTTCCCTGTATTTTTCCCCACATTCAAAAGGATGATTTGGAAAAAAATGCCCTCCTTTCCTTTTTTATACTTTAAAAACTAAAAAAAAAGGCAATTGTGTTAATATAATCGGGGGGGGAACATATTAAATGAAGCAGACAAACTCGGATAGGAATCATGAGTGAAATGATGACTTGCTACAAGTAATGGATGTTAAGACATTGAGACAAAAGGTGAGTAAATAGCTAAGAAAGTAGGAGGCCTTTGGAAAAGTAAAGGAGAGAGACCTGCATTTCTATAGCGCCTTTCACGACCTCAGGGACATCCAAAGCGCTTTACAGCCAATTAGGTACTTTTTGAAATGTAGTCACTGTTGTAATGTAGGAAACACGGCAGCCAATTTGCGCACAGCAAGGTCCCATAAACAGCCATGAGATAAGTGACCAGATAAGCTGTTTTAATGATGTTGGTTGAGGGATAAATATTGGACAGGACACCGGGGAGAACTCCCCTCCTCTTGGAATAGTGCCATGAGATCTTTTACTGAGGGGGCAAATGGGGACTCGGTTTTAAGGTCTCATCCGAAAGACGGCAACTCCGACAGTGCAGCGATCCCTCAGTACTGCACTGAAATGTCAAGCCAGATTTTGTGCTCCAGTCTCTGGAGTGGGACTTGAACCCACGACCTTCTGAGAAAATGGGAGAGATGAAGAGCAAGGCGGTCAGATGTGGGATTTAAATCGGGTTGAAAACGAGGATATAGCTGAAGTCTGAGGTTAGTGTTCAGATGGTTGTAGGGTGCCTCGGAGAAAGATGAGACATTGTCCTTGATACTGGCATGGAGCACCTTTTGGATGAGGCCAGTGGCCGAGAGGTGGGAATGGGGAGGGGGTGTTGAAGTGGTGAGCCACAGGTAGCTCACAGTCACACTTGTGGACAGAACAGAGGTGTTCGGCAGAGCAGTCACCTAATCTGCATTTGGTCTCCCCAGTGTCGAGGAGCGAATACAACATACAATTTACTTCCTCCAATCTGGTACACAGCAGTGCGGTGTTTTTAGGCTGTGCTTTGTTCCCTTCCTTTTGCCTGGTTTCCCAGGCGACACACGAGCAGCTTCGAAAAGGGTGGGCAACCTGCTTCGAGGTCCCATTAGATCCTACTCTGGAACAATGATTAGACACAGCCGAGATTGGCTCAGGGATGGCTGTCCTCGGCCTTTTCCCCTCTCTGTCCCCCCTCGTCACTCCCAGCCTCCCAGTGGGAAGATCTCTTGTCTTTGTTTAGCAATCACCCACAGCAAGATGGCTTGAGATTGGGATCGCACTGATGTGGAGTCCCACCCAACGATGACACAGTGCGCAGTTGCGTCAATGCATTGTGTCACCAGCAATCTTGCGTTCTTGAACCTGGTACAGAAATTAAAGCTATTAGTCCTCCTAGATTTAATCTAGTTCCAAATTTAAATATACTTTCGGCTGTCGCTTAATGAGTGCACACACGACAGACGAAAGCCCATATCTACTTCTCCAAATCTACTTTTTTTTTCAAACCTCCAGCGGTTTCAGTAAGGTCTGTTACATGCAAGGCTTTGAAAAGGTTAATGATATTCCGTTCCCGTGAACATTTTGCTTACAGAGCCCGAAACTCTTGCTCCTGAAATGTGTTCGCATTACTACACTGAGTGTTGCAGTGTCCTTGAAGAATCTGTAAGCGCACGCCGATGTAATGTGAAGCAGTTGTCTGCCACGTAGACAATGTTAACACGTAGATCTTCGACAGCTATCTCTGTAATCTCCTCCAGCCTATGCTCCCTGTGGTTTTTTTGGCCCTGCGTGGCCCCTTTAAGGGGCTGCGTGGGCCGTTCAAAATACCGCGCATGCGCGGTTTCTACATTGAAATGCCAGCAAGCCGGCTGCGCGGGTTCCCTGGAGCAGCGCACGGCCGCCCGCCTTACAGGGAACACTCCCTCCAGCCCGACATTGCTCCGAGACCTCTGCGCTCCTCCACTTCTGGCCAATTGCACAAGCCCGATTTCCTTCGCTCCACCATTGGCGGCCGTGCCTCCAGCTGCCTCGGCCCTAAGCTCTGGAATTTCCTCCCTAAACCTCTCCGCCTCTCTCTCTTCATTTAAGTTGCTCTTTAAAACCTACCTCTTTGATCAAGCTTTTGGTCACCTGTCCTAATATCTACCTTTTACTATGTTAAAGGCGCCATTTAAATGCAAGTTGTTGTTGTTGCTGCTGCAGCAGCATAGACTCTTTGCCGACCATGTACAGTGATCTTGGAAAGTGAGTTACTGGAGTGTCGGCCTGGATTTTTTGCTCCAGTCTGTGGAGTGGGACTTGAACCCACGACCTTCTGACTCCGAGCTACCCGCTGGGCCCCGGTTGACACCTAATTAGAAGCGCAGGGGCCGTTGTGCAGGCAAGCAAAATGGCTATTGTGCACGAGCAGCCATCCCACAAGCAACCACGAAATGAATAACCAGTCAATCTGCCTGTAGGACCAGCGCACCGGGAAAACTCCCAGCCTTTCTTGGACCTCGAATGTCCACTGTGGAACAGGCAGCCATGACCTTGGTTCAGCTCCGCCAAAGCGTAGAGGCACAGTCGAACAATAAAACTCAGCCTTTGAGGTTTCAGCACGTACTTGGCACAGTTAATATTTATACTCAATATATCAAAGTAGCACGAGCATGCTTCCAGTTAAGTCTTTGATGACGTGATTAAAAAAGGCTACAACCTCTTTCATCAGGCAACAGATCTGTTGGTGTATCGCACAGTTCAATATTTCTTGGCGGTGTGCTGATTCAGCTTCATGGTGTCTTGTCTTTTCAAGTCAATTGTAGTTGCCTAATCTGCTTGGTTAGCGGCAAGCTTCTTTATCTCTCATCTCTCTCTCTCTCTTTCCTCTGCAAAACCACCTCAAACCCTTCTTCCTCCTCAGAACTACTAGTTCAAGTCAACAGTGCACAACTTTCAATTTAAGTTCACTTAACCCCACTTCAGGCAATCTGACCAACCATTTAAATGATCTGATTCCGCTGTAGAAATGTCCTACGAATTGTATTGGTCAAAATAACTTAATGCTTGACCCTTTCACATTCATGTGTGAAACATTCATACGATGACTTACTATTACTGATAACATCATGTATAAAATCTTTTGAGACAGAATTAACGGCCACCAGACCAGAGAGAAATAAATACTTTTAAGTCTTTGTTTCTTGCTCATCGCTCTTTATAGTTTTAGTGTTGTCCGCACTTTGGCATCAATAACAGTTGAAGGACTTCAAAAGAATTAACGCTTTAAGACATTAAACTAGCAAATCTGATGCCAAGGACTGAACTGAATCCAGTGTGAAGCAGAGTGAGACCCATTCCTCCGCGGAGTCGCACTTTAGTGTCAGTTCGGGCCAAATGTCAATGTGGAGACACATCTTTGCACTGACTCTGCTGTTGTAGTATCAGCCGTGGCTCAGTGGGTAGCACCCTCGCCTCTGAGTCAGAAGGTTGTGGGTTCAAGCCCCACTCCAGAGACTTGAGCACAAAATCTAGGCTGACACTCCAGTGCAGTGCTGAGGGAGTGCCGCACTGTCAGAGGTGCTGTCTTTCAGAGGAGACGTTAAACCGAGGCCCCGTCTGCGCTCTCAGGTGGACGTAAAAGATCCCATGGCCACTATTTCGAAGAAGAGCAGGGGAGTTCTCCCCGGTGTCCTGGCCAATATTTACCCCTCAATCAACATCACAAAACACAGATGATCTGGTCATGATATCACATTGCTGTTTGTGGGAGCTTGCTGTGCGCAATTTGGCTGCTGCGTTTCCTACATTACAACAGTGACTACACTTCAAAAAGTACTTAATTGGTTGTGAAGTGCTTTGGGACGTACTTAGGTTGTGAAGGACGCTATAGAAATGCAGGTCGATCTTCCTTTAAGATTGACTTTCACCTATAGCTAGAGGTGAAATATCTGGAGTCTCAACATACCAGGTTTAATGTTTGAGAGATAGGATCAGTTGTTGAATCCCGTTGCCCATAATCTCATATTCCAGTTGAATCTTAATGGGCAGATGTTGAAGAAGGCGGAGTTTAGGATGCAAATTCTTTTCTCTGTTACCCTGGGCTGTTATGTTGCTGTTTCCACTTGGGCTGCTGCACCTCTGGTTTTGGGGGTTGCTTTTTTTTGGTAGCTTTTATTTGATTGCCAAGTTCACGAAAATATTTTTGGCTGCAAAGATATTGATTGAAACTCTTTCTTTTGTTCCAGATCTGCGAAGATGCCTTCTCACCTCAGTACAATGTTGTAAAGTGACAGGTAAGGACGGCGTACCTTGTTAAAATGGGCATCTTGTATTAATACTACTCGGCCCTAGAGGCTCCCTGTCATAGCAAGACGGTCCAAGGATGTGGTCAGCCTATTTTATTGTGGACAATGGATCAAGTCCTTTGTTTTGGATGGTTTGTGTAACGTTCCTGTTTGAACTTGCTGGCTGGCTTGCGAGTAATATTCTGTACTTTGCACGTTCTTCCATATTTGCCCCAAAAGAGACACCGGTTCTTGAATGAAAAGGTTCCTCCCTCAATCTGTAAGGAGGAATTCCCTTCGCTCTTTGCCCTCTCCCCTTTCCCCTCTTCCTTTTCCTTTCTTTCTCCCTCAAAATAAAAATGATTTTCAATCTTTTAAATTGCTACCATGTTTGGCTAAACATCTGCTTTAAAAGCAAACACTATCTATCAATGCACGTACACAATGAATGTACACAGGTGGTGACACTTGTTGGTCAGGCCCTCACAGACTGAGGCATTTACATACTTAGTGTTTCTTATGCAATACGAGGCATCTTAATTGGCTTCCACCCCAAACTCTTGGGGGGAGAAATTGAGTCGCGCCCCCTTTGGGATGCTGACTTTGCCGGGGCGCTACAAATTAGCGCCCCCGTGGCCGAAATTGAGTGGTAGCACCCCAAGAGGGAAGCGGGGTGCTACTGGAAGTGCCCCGCCTCCGTCTTGTGGCGCTGCGAGGGGCTGCGGCACGTCGCGCCGCGGTATTGCAGACCTTCCTCCCCTTCTTAAAGGGGAGGGGCCTTGCGTAGCGCGACCCGGGGCCCAGCTGGGCCACCGGGGATCGGAGTGCCGGCACTCCAGAGAAGCGCTGGGCTCATGGAGCGCAGCCGGCACTCCGCGGGGGGGACGGGTCAGGAGGCCGGGGACTGGAGCGGAGGCAGGTGCTGGCAGTCGGCCAGCAACAAAAATGGCCGCCCGGCACCTCGCCTATAAATAGCGCCGTCCTGGCCGCAGGTAGGCCCCCCCCTGACCCCGTCGGACATAGTGTCTGGCGGTAAGTCAGGGGGGTGCTACCGAAGATCGCGGCCGGGAATGCTAACGGTTAGCGCCGCTGCTAACCTCCCGCTGAATTTCACGGGAGGCGTTGGCGGCGCCGCGCCCCGCGCTAACAGGAGGCGCAAAGCAACTGAATTTTTCCCCCCTGGACTTATGAAGCAAGTTGACCTAAAATTCAGCATTTTGGGGTTTCCCGAACAGCTTGGTGTTGATGTGCACACATCTGCTTGTTGTTTTGTTCTGTATCCCAGCATGTGACAATATATTGGTGTTGTGCGGTGTGTATGGTATGAATGAAGCTCGAACCACACTTGTCGTATGCTACCAAAGGCAGCTGAGGGTGGATTTGTTCCACTTGTCTCATGGTCAGACTTAATTGTGATGCTTATCGGAATGAGCTGCACACCATCTAAAGAAAAAGACTTGCATTTATATAGCGCCATTCACGACCACCAGACATCCCAAAGCGCTTTACAGCCGATTAAGTACTTTTTGAAGTGTAGTCACTGTTGTAATGTAGGAAACGCAGCAGCCAATTTGCGCACAGCAAGCTCCCACAAACAGCTATGTGATAATGACCAGATAATCAGTTTTTGTTATGTTGATAGAGCGATAAATATTGGCCCCAGGACACTGGGGAGAACTCCCCTGCTTTTCTTCAAAATAGTACCACAGGATCTTTTACGTCCACCTGAGGGGGCAGACGGGGCCTCGGTTTAACGTCTCGTCCGAAAAATGGCACCTCCGACAGTGCAGCACTCCCTCAGCACTGCACTGGAGTGTCAGGCCTAGATTGTGCTCAAGTCCCTGGAGTGGGACTTGAACCCACGACCTTCTGACACAGAGGCGAGGGTGCTACCCACTGAGCCACGGCTGACACACACAAACCAATTCACACCAGACTGTGTGTGAGGTTTAACAGCACTGCTATCTCTTGTCACTTTTCATTTGTTTTAGAATGGCTCACGGCAATGCTGTTATATATAAATATTTTCTAATCTGCTTTTAAGGCACATTGAAGTGGACTTTTAACTCGTAGAATAGGCAGCACCTCTGCTCAGCGAACATCAATGTGTAAACTGCTGCTGGGCGAACTCTGACCCTCAGAGTGCAGTCCGACAAGAGTTGCTCATCATGAATGATTGATGGGCAGTTCTTCTGTAAATACTTGCAGCCAGCGCGATTCTGTTTTAATGCGTAAAGCTGGGGCATTAAATAATAGATGCGAACGGCACTGAATAAATCATCTCTTTCATGCATGGCATCATGTTCTGAGTGGCGTGTGCAGGATAAACCGCAAATGCTGGAAGTCTGGAATAAAAAAACATACCAAATGCGGGAAACACAGTTTCTGTAAAGAGGTGAGATGGGTTGGGATGTGACGTGTGTGCACGACCCTTCATCAGGTTGAAAATCATTTAACTCTTGGCATACCAGAGATCAAGAAATGAATGAAAACGCAGAGTTGTATCTCTAACAATAGTTTATTTTCCTAAGTCTGTGCTGTAAGGAAACCTGTTTAGCAAAGTGGGTGTCACAATATTGATAAGAACTTGGTTTCAGAGGCACATCAGTACAACGGTGGCTGGGTTCACCTGATGTAACTTTCTTAAAGGGAGTTTGATAAATATTTGAAAGGGAAACATTTGCTGGGCGATTGGGGAAAGTGCAGGACAGTGGGACTAATTGGCGAGCTCTTTCAAAGAGCCGGCACAGGCACGATGGGCCGAATGGCCTCCTTCTGTGCTGTGTCATTCTATGATGAGAACTGAAGGCTGGGAAATAAATGGGCGTTTCAGTAAAGATAGAGAGGAGGGGGAAGAGAACCAACAGATGGACCAATCACAGAGAGGGAGTTAATGGACTAAAAGCCTTGCTCAAGACCAAACTGTCAGATGATGCAGGAGATCAAGTGCAGAGATATAAATACGACGGAGGAACGTGGGAGGGGCAGGAGGTTGAAAAGCCACGCAAACAAAACGAGGAAAAACAGAATAAAAGAGAGAAAAACGTGTGGTTCCTGCGGCAGCTGTGAAACTATCACCAAATATGCAAATGAGACACACTGGCTCTGCCAATCATGAGAAAAGACAAAGGGGCGATGACCTCAGACGCTCGTCGGGGCTGTGCTCCAGTCAAGGACTCTCCACCCCAGGTGTCCACCTGTCTCCCCCCTGACTCTACTCACCGCTTTGTTATTTAAAATTATATTTTTAATAGGCCCCCCCCCCCCCCCCCCCCATCGCAAACCCGAACATTAGGTCATCCCCACAACATGCCATGACTGAGGGGGAGATTACCTGACATACTCCAAGGTCTTGTCCAGTGCTTCTCCATAATGTTGGAGAAGGACCATTGTCTCCTCCCCCTCTCATTCCAGTGGCTAATTTTAAAATTCTTCATCCTTGTTTTCAAATCCCTCCATAACCTCGCCACCCTCCCTATCTCTGTAACCTCCTCCAACCCTCCGAGATCTCTGTGCTGCTCCAATTCTGGCCTCTTGAGCATCCCCGATTTTTATCGCGCCACCATTGGCGGCCGTGCCTTCAGCTGCCAAGATCCTAAGCTCTAGAATTCCTTCCCTAATCTCTCTACCTCTCTCTCTCTCTCTCTCTCTCTCTCTCTCTCTCTCTCTCTCTCTCTCCGTCCTTTAAGATGCTCCTTTAAACCTACCTCTGACCAAGCTTTTGGTCACCTAATATCTCCTTATGTGGCTCGGTGTCAAATTTTGTTTGATAACGCTCCTGTGAAACACCTTGAAAAGATCACAAATGGAGTGGAGGGGGTGGAGGGGAGGGGAGGGATTTAGGGGACAGTAGTTTACCTTCCAACCCACAATAAAGATAATGGGACCCCAATTCCTGGAATGGGAGAAGCTGCAGTGTGGTTGGATCTCTCAAGGTTGGTCAGAACTCCGAACTGGCAGAGACTTTGGGGAAGTGTTGCGGGCACTTGCCAGGGTAGCCCGGGAATTCTGCCCGGTATGCCACCTGATGGGGCCCAAGGAGAGCTGGCATAGGTCCCATTCTGGGCCTTCTAGAAAGACCCCAAGACTGCCCAGATCAGATACCTTTCATTTTTTTTTTTAAAAGCCCAATTGCACCCCTAGGAGTACTTTAAAAAAATAATTCCTTTAGCCCTTCCCAGGCCTCAGAACAACCCCACCCTACTTCTTAGGAATGGCATGGCTGTCATCCCACTGGCTCGGGTGTCCCCTTTACAGGCACCGACCCTTAACCCTTCACCTGCGCAAATGACCCCAACCCCGTCAATTGGGAGGTGGTGGGGTGGGGTGGGGGAGGTGGTGGGGTGGGGGGAGGAGGCCAACATTGTTGACACTCGCCGTCTGTTAGTCCCACTCCACTGAAGCTTTATGCGCCGCCCTCCGGAATCCATGGTCACGGTGTTCGAAAGCAAGCAGAGGGGCAGCCCTAGATTACGAGCTTCAGTCCTGAGGTGGGGCTCAAACTCGCACCCGTCCGACTGGGACGGGAGAGTGCAACCGAGCCAAACTCTCACTCCGAATGCTTCAATTAAATAGATATTTCAACAGGCCTGACTGTACGGATGAACAGAAACAGATTTCAGTAATCCTCCTGAAGATTGCATAACTTTTATATATAAAAGAAAAACCAATTAAACTGTGGGTGGACTCAGTAATTGGAATTCTTATTTATTAAGCTGAGGAGTTCAGAATAACCACTGTTGGATACGGGAATAATTGCAATTGTGAATTTTGAAGCAGCCTATTTACTTTCAATATTCCTTTTATTTACTCCGAAATACTGCTTCTGTCAATAAATTGTTTCTTTTGGAGAAATGTATTATTCAGCAATGCTGCGAGTACACAGAACATGCACATCGTTTAAAAAATATCAGCCTCGTGTCTGCAAATACAAGAAAATAATTAACAGGAGCCGAATAAATAACACTAAAAACAGACCCGCAGTGTCCCGTGTTGTGGAGCTATAATTACTATTGAAGCTTTAGTGAACCCAGATTGCATTGGCTCCTGGTCCACCAACGCCTCGATTTTTAAAAATTCTCATCCTCGTGTTCGGATCCCTCCGTGGCCTCGCCCCTCCCTGTCTCTGTAACCTCCTCCAGCCCCGCAACCCTCCGAGATCTCTGCGCTCCTCCAATTCTGGCCTCCCCGCCCCCCCTCACTTCCTTGGCTCTACCACTGGTGGCCTGTGCCTTCAGCTGCCGGGGCCCCAAGCTCTGGAATTCCCTCCCTAAACCTCTGCCGCCTCTCTCTATCTCCTCTTTAAGCCGCTCCTTAAAACCGACCTCATTGACAAAAGCTTTTGCTCACCTGTCCCAATGTCTCCTTACACGACAGCAAAATACTGCGGATGCTGGAAATCTGAAATAACAACACTCTGACCTCTCTGTCCTCGGCCTCTTACACCGTTCCAATGAAGCTCAACGTGAGCTCGAGGAGCAGCACCTCATCTTTTGATTAGGCACTTTACAGCCTTCTGGACTCAACATTGAGTGCAACAATTTCAGACTATAACCCCTGCCCCCATTTTTTTTCAGGCGGCAGCTGTTGATGATTCTGCCATCCCCATTTGCAACATTTAATCTCTCCTGCCTTCCATTCTAGCACAGACCGTCACTTTTGTTCCTCCCCTCCACTTCCCTGCCTCTGCGCCTGCTTAAAACCTGTTACTTCTCCAGCCTTTTCCAGTTCTGACGAAGGGTCCCAGACCTGAAACGTTGACTCTGTTTCTCTCTCCACGGATGCTGCCTGACCTGCTGAGTGTTTCCAGCATTTTCTGTTGTTCTTCCTAATGTCTCCTTATGTGGCTCAGTGTCCGGTTTGGTTTGCTAATGGCTCCCGTGAAGCGCCTTGGGACGTTTTACCACGTTTAAGGTGCTCGGTTAAATGCAAGTTATTGTTTAATTTTACCAGAGAATTCTGTCAGTATGGGGTCGAAGGTTCCCTCGAAGCTGCACGGCCTCACGGGTGCGCGGTGTCTGTGAGGTCACGCGCAGGCCGCTCACCGGCTTTTGCGTTGTAAAAAAACTGCCCGTGCGCAAAATTTGAATGGGCCGCGTGGCAAATTTAAAGGGACTGCGCACGGCGGGGGGGAATTAGAGGAAATATTGGGCTCTCATGGGTGTTCTGTCTTTTTATTTCTGTAGTTCTCTGGTGACCAGGGGCTGGTTACCACTGTTACCGTTGAGCAGCGCAGCGGTCTGGAGGTCCCGCGCAGGCAGGTCGCCGGCTTTTGAACGGAATGGGCCGCCAAGCCAAAAAAAAATAATTAATTCGAGGGAAACATTTCTGGTTTCACTCCGGGTACCAGTTAAAGTAGTACCTGCTTGGGAGGAGGACAGCATGGGGTTGGCAGACCCGAGTTATACTGCTGATTAATGTGTCTGTGCAGAGCCACCGCGGATTACGCTCGCTCGCTTCCAAATGCCCGTGACATTTTACATTTGGAAACTGCTGACTTGGACCAGTGCTTAATTTGGGGAAAAAAATAAATGAAGTTTTAAAAACTTTTTCAGGAAGCAGTTTTTGATTGTGTGGTGACACCAACTGCCCCCCCCGCCAACCCCTGTTGCCATGGTACTGACTTCTCCCCAAGATGCATTGCACAGTTTGAATTGAATTAATTCATTGAACCTCCCTTCATGTCAATGCAGATGTTTTCTTTGGAACAAAGGAGGCTGAGGGGAGACCTAATTGAGGTGTGTAAAATTACAAGGGGCCTAGATAGAGTGGATAGGGAGGACTCATTTCTCTTTGCAGAGATGGTCAATAACCAGGGGACATAGATTTAAAGTAATTGGTCGGAGGTTTAGAGGGGAGTTGAGGAGAAATTTTTTCACCCAGAGGGTGGTGGGGGTCTGGAACTCACTGCCTGAAAGGGTGGTAGAGGCAGAAACCCTCATCGCATTTAAAAAGTACTTGGATACGCACTTGAAGTGTCGTAACCTCCAGGGCTACGGACCAAGAGCTGGAAAGTGCGATTCGGCTGGATAGCTCTTTGTCGGCCGGCATGGACAAGATGGGCCGAATGGCCTCCTTCTGTGCTGTAAATTTCGATGATTCTATGAAGGTTTTCATTTGACACAGCCCGTGGGCACAGTGAACCCAGTCCGAATGCTTCCTGTTCCTGCCTGATGATTTTATTCTCAAAATGAAACCCCTCGCGGCAGAAAGAATCGCACAGCGAAAAGAAATGAACAGCCGCCAGTTCGGATTCACTCGTTGATGGTTCCCAGCGTAGCCGTGGCGACCAGGTTTTCTGTGCGAATTAGCATTTCCTGTTGCACTTTCAGACTTAATTGAGAAACTGCAGGTTTGACTGCTTTTTGCACATCATCTCTTCTCTCTGCAGTCAGCGGTCTGACTGCACCATGCAGTGTTCAGTTCTCAAACCAGCTGCTTACTGGAGAGGCCCACTGTGCACAGCATCTCTCCAGTTCAGCTTCTCCTGGGTGTGTGTCTGTGAGGGTCCGCGTGTGTGGGTGTGTGTGTGTGTGTATTTTCATGTAAGTTACTTCCGTGGCCGTTTGTAATCCAAGTTCGATCGCTCCATTCTCATTTACTTTCTTGGTTCTACACAGCGGTCACCGATCCTGGTTACTGCCGTTGCCCAATATTGGCCAGGACACCGGGGAGAACTCCCCAGCTCCTCTTCGAAATAGTTGCATGGGATCTTTTGCGTGCACCCGAGGGGGCAGACGTGGCCTCGGTTTAACGTCTCATCCGAAAACGATTTTAACTTTGCTTTTTCTAAATCAGTGTTACAGGCAGTTTAGGCACCTTGTCTTTCCATACAAATCGAAGCGGCTTTTATAAATACTCCGCATTGCGCACTTATTACCTTTCAGCTGTGGCTCTGAGGAGCACACTCACCTCTGAGTCAGAAGGTCGTGGGTTCAAATCCCACTTCAGGGACTTGAGCACATAAATCTAGGCTGACACTCCCAGTGCAGTGCTGAGGGAGTGCGGCACTGTCAGAGGCGTCGTCTTTCGGATGAAACGTTAAAACCGAGGCCCCGTCTGTCCTCTCGGGTAGATGTAAAAGATCCCATGGCACTATTTCGAAGAAGAGCAGGGGAGTTATCCCCAGTGTCCTGGCCAATATTTATCCCTTAATCAACATAACAAGCACAGATTATCTGGTCATTATCACATTGCTGTTTGTGGGAGCTTGCTGTGTTCAAATTGGCTGCCGCGTTTCCCACATTACAACAGTGACTACACTTCAAAACAGTACTTCATTGGCTGTAAAGCTCTTTCAGATGTCCGGTGGTTGTGAAAGGCACTATAGAAATGCAAGTCTTCCTTTTCTTTTTCTTCTTCAGTGGTCTGGCTGGCTTTGGCGCCGCTTCTTGCACTTCCCCTCTCGTGCGCTCTCTCAATCTCCCTCTCACACTCTCTCTCGCTCTCCATCTCCCTCAATTAGGCACAGGAATATGCTGAGTCTGAGTGCACAGAGGCAGTCTTTTTTTATTCGTTTATGGGATGTGGGCGTCGCTGGCAAGGCCAGCATTTATTGCCCATCCCTAATTGCCCTCGAGAAGGTGGTGGTGAGCCGCCTTCTTGAACCGCTGCAGTCTGTGTGGTGAAGGTACTCCCACAATGCTGTTAGGGAGTGAGTTCCAGGATTTTGACCCAGCGACGATGAAGGATCGGCCGATATACTTCCAAGTCAGGATGGTGTGTGACTTGGAGGGGAACTTGGAGGTGGTGGTGTTCCCATGCGCCTGCTGCCTTTGTCCTTCTAGGTGGAAGAGGTTGCGGGTTTGGGAGGTGCTGCCGAAGAAGACTTGGTGAGTTGCTGCAGTACATCTGGTTAGATGGGAGATGGTGGAGAGATAGAGCTGGATGCCATCCACTTAAATGTGGATACTGGCCCCATGTCTGTGGATAATGAGGAATGTAGATGAGAGCGAATCCTTGGGGAACTCTGAAGGTGGCGATACAGGGGTGGGAAGAGAAGCCATTGCTGGAGAAGCTCCAGCTGTGATTAGAAAGGTTGGATTGGAACCATGCGAGGGCAGACCCACTGAATTGGACAGTGGAGGAGAAACCTTGGAGGAGAATGACATGGCTGAGAAAGGGTAGTACAGTCGCAGAGGGTGTTATTGGTGACTCTGGCTGGGGGTCATTCTTAAGTGCCCCCTCCCCCGAGAATGACCGAAGCCCGACAGGAAGAATGTAAAGAGGGAGTCACAGGAGAGATGGGCACGGACGGAGCTGGGAGGTGACAACACTTTGAAGAAGAGAGAGAGAGAGATTGGAAATGGGCTGATGGTTGACGAGGCCAGCAAGGGACGGAAGGGTCAAGGGTGGATTTTGTGAGGGTACTGGTGGCCATTTTGATGGCGAGGGGGGGGATGGTGACTGAAGAGTGGGAACCAATGACGATGCCAGCCCCAGTGGGGGCCAGGAAGAGGAGCTAGGCTGGCTTATTCTCTTTTCGGATACCGATGAGCCTGCTATGTATTTCCACTTGTAATTTATCTAATAGAGTCCTTTCTCATTTAGCTGTTGAAGTACATTTTATTGCAGTTTTATCTCCCTGGCATCGCAGGCTGCTTGTACTGTCGACTAGATTTAGCCAGACGAGACGCTTGCTGTGCACAGTGTTTGGAGCTGATATTTATTCCTCCAGGCAATTCAATGCTGTAGAAAAAGACAAATGTCTTGGATCACTTTGTGCTAACTTGGTGATCAATATCTCTAGATTTTTCTAAGTGCTGTTGGTTTTTGCAGAAGAAATAGCCCAGACCTGTCAGCAGGAAAATGGAATGGGTCTGCAACAGAGGAGGGAGATGAGCAATGATTTTGGCAGCCCGTTAATGCCTGTGCCGTTCACCCTCTCAACTTTGTTTTAATTAACGATAAGAATACCTCATCATTGACTGAGAAAATAATCATTCTAATTACATGTTTTGTTTATTTTCCCCCCTTTTTAAAAAAAAAAAAAATCAATTTAAAACCGCTCTCTGGCTCACTGAAGCCATCTTAATTCATTGTGTTTTCTGTGCAGCCCTTTCAGCTAATGAGCACATTTCAATGCACAGAACTGATGAAATGGAAACAGAAAATGCTGGCAAAACGTCACGGGTCTGTCGAGATTAGAAAAGAGAGTTAAGCCGGGCCAGTGTTTTCGCCCTTGGCCTAGAAACCGGCTCGGTTTCATCAGTTAATGAAATAAATCTGGAATAAAAAGCGAGTGTCAGTAATGGTGCCCATGACACTACTGGATTGTCGTAAAAACCCATCTGGTTCACTAATGTCCTTCAGAGGAGGAAATCTACCGTCCTTACCCGGTCTGGCCGATACGTGACTCCAGACCCACAAGCAAGTTGACTCTTAAATGCCCCCCTAAAATGGCCAAACAAGCCACTCGGTTGTATAAGGTTACTCACCACCACCTTCTCCCAATGCAGTTGGGGACGGCCAATAAATGCTGGCCTTGCCGGCGACGCCCACATCCCGCGAATGAACGATTTAAAGAAAAGCTCGCCCGAGCAAAGATCCGTATCGGGCCAAACGCCTCGCTGGCAGCGGTCCGCCGGTAAGTCCCGGGAGTGGGCGGGGGGGGGATTGGAGCGGGCTACAGTGGGGGAAGGGGCATGGCCGCGACTCCTGTAGAATCGGAGGACCGCTGCTGTCCTTCGTTGGCTGTAAAGCGCCTTGGGACGTCCTGAGGTCGTGAAAGGCGCTACAGAAATGCAAGTCTTTCTTTTGCACCTCCTGGCAACACAGGATTTTTTGTTTTCAAACAGAAAGACATTTGAATCAGTTACTTGGAGTTAGCAGCCACGGTTGGGGGCGTTGAAGAATCGCCGACTAATTTCTCGATGGGGTCCTTCAACAGATGATGGGTGCCTAATTTACATATTTAAGGGGACCAACGCCTGTTTTAGGCGTCCATCCCGAACAGCTAGTAAAAATGGTCCCCTGCATTTAGCAGTCGAACCAATGCCTGTGGAGGTTGGGAGCAGGCCGCCCCACTGCTAAATTGATCCGCTTTGGTGCCCGTTTTACACCCAAAAAAAACAGGCGCAAGGCGGACTGATTTCCACCCTTTTGTCAGCACTTGGGTCAATCACAGTTTCCGCGCGAGCTTCTCTTTATACTCTTGACAGAATCTTGCGTGCGCCCTCCACGTAGGACTCTTCCATTGTGATCATTACCTCCATGGTTAGCACCTCTCGCAGATTGTCACTTCTGGCAGTTGAAGGCAGCAGCTTTTCGCCAAACCTTTTTTTTATTAATACGATAGCAAAATACTGCGGATGCTGGAAATCCGAAATAACAACAGAAAACGCTGGAAAAACTCAGCAGGCCAGGCAGCATCCGTGGAGAGAGAAAGAGAGTTAACGTTTCAGGTCGATGACCTTTCATCAGAACTGGGAAGAGCCGGAAATCAAATAGATTTAAGGCCAGGGTAAAGCTGGGAAAAGGGGGAGGGGATAAAGGAACAAAGGGGGAGATGGAGAGACATTAAGAGATATGCAAGGCTAGAGGTGGTGTTAATGTGACAGATTAAGGCTGAATGAAGTGTGAAATCCACTGGCAGAATGAAGGACAGCTGCCAGCTTCTAGGAGGAAAAAAAAGGTGGGGGGGGACAAATAAAAGGGTGGATAAAATAAAATATAAATGTGATTGGAGCTGAGGTTATGATCTAAAATTGTTGAACTCGATATTGAGTCCAGAGGGCTGTAGCGTGCCTAAACGAAAGATGAGGTGCTGTTCCTCGAGCTTACGCTGAGCTTCCGTGGAACAGTGTAATAGGCCGAGGACGGTGAGGTCAGAGTGGGAGTGAAGCGGTGAATTAAAGTGACAGGCCACCGGGAGCTCGGGGTCCCCCTTACGGACTGAACGGAGGTGTTCCGCAAAGCGGTCACCCAATCTGCGTTTGGTCTCCCCAATGTAGAGGAGTCCACATCGTGAGCAGCGAATACAGTATACTAAATTGCAGGAAGTACAAGTAAATCGCTGTTTCACCTGGAAGGGGTGTTTGGGGCCCTGGACAGTGGGAAGAGGGGAGGTATAAGGGCATGTGTTGCATCTCCTGCGCGTGCACGGGAAGGTGCCGGGCGAAGGGGAAGGGGTGCTGGGGGTGGTAGAGGAGTGGACTAGGGTGTCGCGGAGGGAGCGGTCCCTACGGAATGCTGAAAGGGGAGGTGAGGGGAAGATGTGTTTAGTGGTGGGATCACGCTGGAGGTGGCGGAAATGGCGGAGGATGATCCGTTGAATGTGGAGGCTGGTGGGGTGAAAGGTGAGGACAAGGGGAACCCTATCATGGTTCCGGGAGGGAGGGGCAGGGGTGAGGGCAGATGTGCGGGAGATAGAACGGACACGGTCGAGGGCCGTGTCGACCACGGTAGAGGGGAATCCTCGGTTGAGGAAAAAGGAAGACATGTCGGAAGCACTGGTATGGAAGGTGGCATCATCAGAGCAGATGCGGCGGAGACGGAGAAACTGGGAGAATGGAATAGAGTCCTTACAGGAGGCGGGGTGGGAGGAAGTGTAGTCCAGGTAGCTGTGGGAGTCGGTGGGCTTGTAGTGAATGTTAGTCAATAACCTATCCCCAGAGATGGAGATGGAGAAGTCGAGGAAGGGAAGGGAAGAGTCGGAGATGGACCATGTGAAGGTGAGGGAAGGGTGGAAATTGGAAGCATAGTGAATGAAATGTTCTAGTTCAGGGCGAGAGCAGGAGACGGCACCGATACAGTCATCAATGTACCGGAAAAAGAGGTGAGGGAGGGGACCCGAGTAGGACTGGAACAAAGAGTGTTCCACATATCCCACGAAAAGGCAGGCATAGCTAGGACCCATGCGGGTACCCATAGCAACACCTTTAATTTGGAGGAAATGGGTAGAGTCAAAGGAGAAGTTGTTCAATGTGAGAACAAGTTCAGCCAGGCGGAGGAGGGTGGTGGTGGATGGGGACTGGTTGGGCCTCTGTTCAAGGAAGAAGCGGAGCGCCCTCAGGCCATCCTGGTGGGGAATGGAGGTGTAGAGGGATTGTACGTCCATAGTGAAGAGGAGACGGTTGGGGCCGGGAAACTGGAAACTGTTAAAATGGCGGAGGGCATCGGAAGAGTCGCGGATGTAGGTGGGAAGAGACTGGACAAGGGGAGAAAAAATAGAGTCGAGATAGGAAGAGATAAGTTCCGTGGGGCAAGAACAGGCTGAAACGATGGGTCTACCGGGGCAGTCCTGTTTGTGGATCTTGGGAAGGAGGTAGAAGCGGGCTGTGCGGGGTTGGGGAACTATGAGGTTGGCGGCCGTGGGGGGAAGATCTCCAGAGGAGATGAGGTCAGTGACAGTCTTGGACACGGTGGCTTGATGTTCGGTAGTGGGGTCATGGTCCAGGTGGAGGTAGGAGGAGGTGTCAGAGAGTTGGCGTTCAACTTCCGCTAGGTAGAGGTCGGTTCGCCAAACAACAACAGCGCCACCCTTGTCAGCAGGTTTAATGACAATGTCAGGGTTGGATCGGAGAGAATGGAGTGCTGCAAGTTCAGAGGGAGGTAGGTTGGAGTGAGTGAGGGGAGCAGAGAAATTGAGCTGGCCGATGTCACGGCGGCAGTTAGCAATGAAAAGATCAAGAGAGGGTAAGAGGCCAGAGGGAGGGGTCCAGGTGGAACGAGAATTCTGAAAGCGGGAGAAAGGGTCAGCCGTGCGGGGGGAAGACTCCTGGCCAGAGAAGTGGGCACGGAGACGGAGGCGGCGGAAAAAGAGCTCAGCATCGTGCCGAGCTCGAAATTCATTGAGATGGGGGCGTAAGGGGATGAAGCTCAGGCCTTTGCTGAGGACTGATCGTTCGGAGTCAGAGAGGGGAAGGTCAGAGGGGATAGTGAAAACGCGGCAGGGGGTGAGATTGGGAGAAGGGGGGTCAGAGGAAAGTGAAGGGGAAGAAGGTTCCGGAGGGGCGTTAGTGTCCAAGAGTTGTTGAAGCTTGCGATCCTTGACATCGGAAAGGAAGAAGAAAAGTTTTTGGTTGAAGCGTCGGATGAGTCTAAGGATGAAATGGAACTGTGGACCCGGACAGCTTTGAGATAGAGTGCGTCGGTGCTGCTGAAGAGAGATGTCGAGAGTGTTCATGTGGCGCCGCATGGCGTTGAGCGTGGATCTCAAGATGCGGCGAGAGCAGTAGTTCGAGGAACGATGAATATCTTGGAGATATTTGTAATCCTGGGTGGATCCGAAACACGAAGGGTGGAAGTTTAGTTGGAATCCGCGTGGGATAAGTCGGAACCGGAGACAGTTGCTGAGGAAAGTAATGTGGCTGTGAAACCGAGTCTTGGCAGATACCTGATCAAACACGAGAAGGGAAACTGAAATCAATGAAGATGAACAAGGTTGAAGAGCCAAACGGAAATCCCGTCGAAGAGAAGAGCAGAACTTCTTCAAGGTAGGCATTCCAAGAAGAGAGGTGGCAGTGAACCAAACACTAATACGATAGCAAAATACTGCGGATGCTGGAAATCCGAAATAACAACAGAAAACGCTGGAAAAACTCAGCAGGCCAGGCAGCATCCGTGGAGAGAGAAAGAGAGTTAACGTTTCAGGTCGATGACCTTTCATCAGAACTGGGAAGAGCCGGAAATCAAATAGATTTAAGGCCAGGGTAAAGCTGGGAAAAGGGGGAGGGGATAAAGGAACAAACCTTTTTTTTATTAAGGTTGGTGCAAGCTGCACTTCGCAAGGTGACGATCTAGATTTCTTCCGCATCCATTCTTTTTGATTTTTGTCCAAACAGCGATTCAGAACTGCGTGCCGATTTGCTAATTGCAGTTAAGTTCTGTTGCCGGCAGTCCGGGACTCGAGCGCCTGGATTATCCGATCGCCGTTATTTTAACACCTGCGTTAACCTGATTAAAATGGACACGGTGATGCCGATCGGGAAATCCGGGCTAAGCTGAGTTTTCCGTGTTTGCATAAACCAGTCGGGCTGAATGGCCTGTTTCTGTGCTGTAAATTCTATATACAGTCTACTCCTGATGAATTTGAATTCTTTTTTATTTATTCATTCATTCACGAGATGTGGGCGTCGCTGGCAAGGCCAGCATTTATTGCCCATCCCTAGTTGCCCTTGAGAAGGTGGTGGTGAGCCGCCTTCTTGAACCGCTGCAGTCCGTGTGGTGAAGGTGCTCCCACAGTGCTGTTAGGGAGGGAGTTCCAGGATTTTGACCCAGCGACGATGAAGGAACGGCCGATATATTTCCAAGTCAGGATGGTGTGTGACTTGGAGAGGAACTTGGAGGTGGCGGTGTTCCCATGCGCCTGCTGCCCTTGTCCTTCTAGGTGGAGGAGGTCACGGGTTTGGGAGGTGCTGCCGAAGAAGCCTTGGCGAGTTGCTGCAGTGCATCTTGTAGATGGTACACACTGCAGCCACGGTACGCCGGTGGTGGAGGGAGTGAATGTTTAAGGTGGTGGATGGTGTGCCAATCAAGCGGGGCTACTTTGTCCTGGATTGTGTCCTGCTTGGTATCGAATGTGCGGTAAAAAAAAATTGGTGTTGTCCACAAAACTAGGAACAGTTTAATAATCTCAGGCCTTTTTTTGGTGTTGCAGTTGGATTGACCATTGTCTATGTGAGCCTAGGCAGTGAGCATGAGCAGGTGATTTGGCCATGGGGGTTTATTGATTTCGAAGCTGATGCTGTTCACGGGGACATCCACACTTTCTAATAGGAGTCACTGCCCTCGAGGGTTTAATGCCTCACAAATCCGTAATGATGGGAATAAGTCATTGCTGGATCGCAACTTGGCTGCTCCAACTCCCCTCCCGCCCCCAAACCTAGAGGCTAACTGTAGATCTCCTCAACCCATACCATCTGAGATCAGCCTAGCCAACGTGGATCAGGGATTGAACTGCACAGACCCAGGGATTGAACCAAGGACCTTGTCTGGATGTCTGAGTTTCACCCTGGGCATTGCACCAACTAATTGGACAACTGGCACACCTCTAATTCTATGCAATTGGCTTCAAGAGAATGCATCTTTATTCCAAAGGTAAGTGATACAAGCTCAGAATTTTAGTGTATCGTAGAATCATACAGCACAGAAGGAGGCCATTCGGCCCATCGTGCCTGTGCCGACTCTTTGAAAGAGCTCTCCAATTAGGCCTGATCTTTTCCCCATAGCTCTGCAAATTTTTCCTTATCAAGCATATATCCAGTTCCCTTGTACTGAACCTTCAAGTCCCATTGCATGAAGCAAGTCCTGTTGCATGAAATTCTGATGCAAGCCCCGCTCCAAGCATGAACTGTTCCAGTGGACTCTATCCAGCTGCCAAGTTTCACATTCAGGCAGCAGCACATTTTCAAATCTCGAATCACTTCTCGTGTTTTAAAAAAAAAATTGCACAAAGAATGATTATTCAGTGACTGGTTGAACAGGCAGTGATACTAATATTTTCAGATTGGGTCTTGTTGTCTGCCGTTTGTGGAACTTTAGATTCAAACAGTCATGAACCAAGTGTAACATTTCTTGGCCAACAGCTCTCTATTACAGTCACTGAGATCTCTGAAGAGTGTAAACTTGGTTGTGAAAGGGAGCCAGGATGTCTTGAGTAAACAAGGCTGTATGTTTGGAAAGAAGCTTTGTCTGGCTGTGATTATATGTGTCTGCCTTTTCGATTGTTTAAATCTCACTTTTTATTGTTGGAGCAAAAAATGATTCTACGTGCATCAAGAGGACTGACAGGAGGAACGTGTCTAATTATTGAGAAGTACCTGTGCAAAAACAGATTCTTCCAGCTCAATTCCAGTGAGATGGTGTCATGACGAGTAGGTAGTTCCTTGTTGGACAGGCAGGGAAGCTTAACCCCATTCTAAGAACACATGAATTAGGAGCAGGAGTCGGCCATTCGGCCCCTCGAGCCTGCTCCGCCATTCAATAAGATCATGGCTGATCATCGACCTCAACTCCACTTTCCCGCCTTATCCCCATATCCCTTGATTCCCCGAGAGTCCAAAAATCTATCATCTCAGCCTTGAATATACTCAACAACTGAGCATCCACAGCCCTCTGGGGTAGAGAATTCCAAAGATGCACAACCCTCTGAGTGAAGAAATTCCTCCTCATCTCAGTCCTAAATGGCCGACCCCTTATCCTGAGACTGTGCCCCCTAGTTCTAGACTCTCCAGCCAGGGGAAACAGCCTCTCAGTATCTACCTTGTCAAGCCCTCTCAAAATCGTGTATGTTTCAATGAGATCACCTCTCATTCTTCTAAACTCCAGCGAGTATCAGCCCAATCTACTCAATCTCTCCTCATAGGACAACCCTCTCATCCCAGGAATCAATCTAGTGAACCTTTTGTGCTGATTAAACTCCAGCATTATCCCTGTGCACATTTCAGAGTCCCTAAGCTTTGGCACTTTTTAACCTTAGGCTGTCTGGATGTGGGGAAGTGGGATGAGCCCCAATAGGAAACCAACTCTGCCTGTCTGGTTTGCTCAGTAGATCGGTTTGAAGACTCTTAAGCATGGGGATGGGTTTCTCTGCAGGTCAGACACCTGGATAACTGAAAAATCTGTGAGTGAGGTGTCCTGATCACAATGGGACATTGGATAAACATTGCCTTTAAATATGGCTGGCTAAAGTTGCTTATTCTCCAAATCATCTGCATTTATACCTTATTTACAGTTGCTGACTCCACTCTCATTTACCATTAAGAGCATCGGTGATTGTGGAATGTCACACTGAAAGATACCCACCTTTCTGATGGGCTTCAAAACTTCAGAAATGGTATGATGTCATATGGCACTTATGTTGAGGTGGTTTAAAAACAAAACAAACATGGTCACTGATGTACGAAAACTACTAGGCACTTGGTCTAAGCGTTAAACAAAGCTTTAATCAACTGTTTCACAACATGGAGATCTAGTTGTGGCCTTCACTAGTTCCTGTTAAGAATGTCCTGCGCAAGCTGGGCCCGTGCCAGAGTATTTATACTCTCCCTGGACAGCGCCACCCGCAGGTCACTCAGTATTATTTCATAAGTCATGACTGACAGATTCATGTCAGTCACTACCTATCAACCTTTTGTTTCTCTGAGTGGCAGCTGAAAATAGACCTACTGCAGTTGGGGAGGAGACCCATCCCCACCCCTTGCTGATTGTGTGGCGGTATACCTTTTTTCAAATCCCTCCATGGCCTCGCCCCTCCATATCTCTGTAACCTCCTCCATCCCAACAGCCTTCAGTGATCTCTGCGCTCCTCCAATTCTGGCCTCTTGTGCATCCCCGTTTTTCATCGCTCCACCATTGGCGGCCGTGCCTTCAGCTGTCTAGGCCCTAAGCTCTGGAACTCCCTCCCTACTCCCTCTCTGCCTCTCTACCTCTCCTCCTTGAAGATGCTGCTTACAACCTACCTTTTTGCCCAAGCTTTTGGTCACTTGTCCTAATACCTCCTTATGTGGCTCGGTGTCAAATTTTGTTTACGCTCCTGTGAAGCGCCTTGGGAGGTTTTGCTACGTCAAAGGTGCTATACAAATACAAGTTGTTGTTGTAGGTTGGTGCCCATTCTCCCTCCAGCACCATGGCCAAGATCGGATCTGAAGTTCAACATTGGGGCAATGGATTGGCACAAACTCACATTACATCACCCTGTGGCTCCATGCACAGAGCCGCAACGCATCAACTACTGTAGAATTCTTTTGGATGGAGTCTTGTTGGGGAGGAGCAGAACCTCATTTCTTGTAGGTGGATCAGGGAGAAGCATTTTTTGGATGCACACACTGGAAGGATTTAATTATTTAAGGATCAGGGCGAGGGGTTTGATCTTTGAGCGTTAGGATGTTTATTTTGGTCTGCCTGAGGGCATGCATGAAACCTTGGGAGGCAATGTTTCCTTGTTGGAGACTAGACTGATCATATTAACTGGTAAAACATGAGGTGTGCATATCACATAGTGAAATCAGGAAGCACTTCTTCACACAAAGGGTAGCATCGAAGCTCTGACCACGCTCGAACAGCTCCGATGGACGGGTCACATCGTCCGCATGCCCGATACGAGACTCCCAAAACAAGCACTCTACTCGGAGCTCCGACACGGCAAGAGAGCCCCAGGTGGGCAGAGGAAACGCTTCAAGGACACCCTCAAAGACTCCTTGAAAAAATGCAACATCCCCACCGACACCTGGGAATCCCTGGCCTGAGACCGCACAAAGTGGAGGAGAAGCATCCGGGAGGGCGCCGAACACCTCGAGTCTCTTCGCCGGGAGCAAGTGGAAGCCAAGCGCAAGGAACACATGTCAACCCAAGCACCCCACCCACCCGCCCCTCCAACCACCGCCTGCCCCACCTGTGACAGAGACTGTCGGTCCCGCATTGGACTCATCAGTCACCTGCGAAATCATTTTTAATGTGGAAGCAAGTCATCCTCGGTTCCGAGGGACTGCCTAAGAAGAAGAAGCAAGAAATCAGGAAGCACTTCTTCACACAAAGGGTAGTAGAAATCTGGAAATCTCTTCCTCCAAAAGGTTGTGGATGCTGGGTCAATTGAAATGTTCAAAACGGAGATCGCTAGACTTTTGTTGGTCAAGGGTATTGAGGCGGTATGGATCAAAGATGGGGAAATGTGGTTGAGGTACAAATCAGCCATGATCTAATTGAATGGCGGAGCAGACTTGAGGGGCTGAATGGCCTCCTCCTGTTGCGATGTTCCTTTCTACTTGTCACCTTGTGGAAGCACTCGGCATTTCTTTGTGACTCTCCGAGGGTGTGACTCTCGTGACAACATCACCGTATGCAATGAAACAAACATCCGTTCAGATTTCATCAACATCCGACAACTATCCAATTCATCGCAACGAAAAACTGACACCGTGAGGAGATTTAAAAATAAACGTTATATTATGGGTCATATATTTTGATGGACTTCTTTAGAAGCTTACTTGGACAAGACTGCATTGCAAAAAATACACTTGCGTTCAGAATAGCCCCAAGAGCAAATCATTGTAATTACATCAGACCAGAACCTCGCCCATGGCAGCTAATTCACGGTATAATTGTGTTCTCGTTTTCATGATTCTGGTTGTAACATTGTTTTAATCTTTTCTGTGGCTAAAACAATAAATTGCCTCACGGCAGCACTTTCATTGATTCTAACCAGCTAAAAGGATTAAGCATCTGTGGATTGCTTCAACCTTAAACGGCGGCATCATTCTTACGAGGGGAAAAAAAAAACCTAACCGCGCAAATTGCGTTTGATTGGCGGTTTTCCATTAATCGATTGCAACCTTCGAGGGAAAGCTGGGATGCTGCGTTCTGCAAAACGGGCGGGCAGGAAAAGACCAGCTGGTCCATCAAGCCTGCCCCACACTCGTGATGGCCGGAGCACCGTGACTAGATATTTCTTCCCACCTCACCCTCCCGCAGCTGTGGAACCTCCTGTTGAGGCACAAAAAAAACCCAGAATTAAAACAGGGCCACTAAGGGGAAAATGCTCTCGGATTCCTCTCCGAACGCCTCAGGTGATGGAAATCAGCCCAGGAGATCACGTGGAAAAGATATCAAGTGTATCTACTGGAATTATCCACAGTCTGCTTCTATTTAAAAGCTCGAGGTGGTAAACGTCTCATTTTCTTTCTGGGCGCGAGGTCCCTTTAACGGGCCGCGTGGCCCATTAAAATTTTCGCGCCCGCGCGGTTTCTTGTATTGAAAAGCCGGTGAGCGGCCTGCGCGGGACCTCCAGAACGGGAACGTTGGCGGTAAACGTACACCATTGTCTCGTTACATTTTAATTCATCTCATTTAGTGGTCAGAAACCAGCAGTGCCAACTTGACTCTCCTCACTCGTGTCGGCGCCAGAAGGTTGTCGATCAAGCCCGACTCAGGATTTGAGCACACGGTCCAGGCCACACAATAATGCGTTGGTGCTGCATTGTCAGAGTGTCTGTATTTCAGATGAGATACTAAACTGAGGCCCCATCTGCTTGTTCAGGTGGGTGTTAACGGTTCCACAACAATATTCGAAGAAGAGCATTGCATTCTTCCATTGTCTCGGTCAACCTTCCTCCCTCAACCAACTCCATTAAAACAAGATAGATTAACTGGTCGTTCATCTCATTACTGCTCGTAGCATTTTCCCGTGCGCAAAATGGCTGTCAGGTTTGCCTGACACTAATCTGTACTTCAGAATAATTAATTTTTGGTGGAGCGCTAATAAATCCAGTGAGGAAGTCAGGAGAAACTTCTTGACCCAGAGAGTGGTGAGAATGTGGAAGTCGCTACCACAGGGAGTGGTTGAGGTGAACAGCAGAGATGTATTTAAGGGGGAGCTAGATAAGCAAAAGAGGGAGAAAGGAATAGGAAGATATGCTGATAGCGTTCGATGAAGTAAGGGTGAAAGGAGGCTGCTCACAACGCGGTCTCCTCTACTTTGGGGAGACCAAACGCAGATTGGGTGACCGCTTTGCGGAACACCTCCGTTCAGTCCGTAAGCGTGACCTCGAGCTTCCGGTCGCCTGTCACTTTAATTCTCCGCTCCACTCCCACTCTGACCTCACCGTCCTCGGCCTCTTACACTGCTCCAACGAAGCTCAATGTAAGCTCGAGGAACAGCACCTCTTTCGATTAGGCACTTTACAGCCTTCTGGACTCAACATCAAGTTCAACAATTTCAGACCATAACCTCAGCCCCTAGTTTTTCAGGCAGCAGCAGTTGATGATTCTGCCATTCCCATTTGCAACATTTAACCACTCCTGCCTTCCACCCTATCCCAGACTGTCCCTTTTGTTCTTTCCTCCCCTCCCCCCTTTCCCTGCCTCTGCACTTGCTTAAAATCTGTTACATCTCTAAATTTTTCCAGTTCTGACGAAAGGGTCACAGACCTGAAACGTTAACTCTGTTTCTCTCTCTCTCCACGGATGCTGCCTGACCTGCTGAGCATTTCCAGCATTTTCTGTTATTTCAGATTTCCAGCATGCACCGTCTTTTGCTATTGTGGGAGGAGGCTCGTGTGGAGCATAAACTCTGGCGTAGACCAGTTGGGCCGTGTGACCTGTTTCTGTGCTGCAGACTCGATGTAATTCTGTGTGCAACTTCTGTCCATCTCATCTGGTTTCTGCTGTACTTAGTAAGCGGTTCTTTCGGTCTCTGCAAGCGACCTGCTTAGAAGGTCAAGAGGAAGGTAAAGGAGAAGCTTCATTCACTTGGACAGTTTTAGCTAACAGTAAACAAACTCGCCAAGCAAACTTAAATCCAGCAAAGCTAACACTGGCATTGAGATCTAACAAGCTGACGGTGATTTGTGACTTATAGTTGTGCTCTGAGGTGACGCTGGTTCTGTGTGGTATTCCTGCAGTTTCCTTTCTATCTAAACATCTCCGATCTGTTAAACTCGCTATGTATGTCATGCACCCCTTGGAGATCTACCCATCTGCCGTACCTTTAGGTGGCATTTTAATTGGATTTTCCCATTATAAAGTCTCTTCGTTACACCTGTGCCACTTGCTACGGTTTCATGAGTCCTGCAAGCAGCAGATCCCCCCCCCCCCCCATTCAACAACAACAACTTGTATTTATACGGCGCCTTTAACGTAGTAAAACATCCCAGGGCGCTTCACCAGGAGCGTAATCAGACACAGTGTGAGACCGAGCCACATGAGATATTCGGACAGGTGATCAAAAGCTTGGTCAAAGAGGTAGGTTTTGAGGAGCGTCGTAAAGGAGGAAAGAGAGAGGCGGAGCGGTTTAGGGAGGGAATTCCAGAGCTCAGGGCCCCAGGCAGCTGAAAACGCGGCCGCCAATGGCGGAGCGATGGAAACCGGGGATCCGCAAGAGGCCAGAATTGGGGGAGGATCGCAGAGATCTCGGGGGGGTTGGTTGGGGCTGCAGGAGATTAGAGAGATGGGGAGGGGCGAGGCCATGGAGGGATTTGAAAACAAGGATGAGAATTTCAAAATCGAGACGTTGTAGGTCAGCGAGAGCAGGGGCGATGGGCGACCTGGACTTGATGCGAGTTAAGGTACGGTCAGCAGTATCAACACCGACAACATCACTGATATACTCTGAGGGAAAGACATGTTGCCTTGACGTTGAAGGCATTACCGCGGGAGATCTACGAGTAGATTTGAAATAGGCTTTGATCTGGGAAGTAAACCGAATAAGCGGAGGTACAGAAAATACCCGAAGCCTCCCCTTTCTTTGGCATAAGAACATAAGAAATAGGAGCAGGAGTAGGCCAATTGGCCCCTCGAGCCTGCTCCGCCATTCAATAAGATCATGGCTGATCTGATCCTAACCGCCAATCTACTATCACAGAACCATCTCCTGAACCTAACAGAATTGGACACACAAAATAGGAGCAGGATCAGGCTACACGGCCCCTGGGCCCGCTACGCTACCCACAGGGCCATGACCGATCCGAACCTAGACTCATGTCCAAATTCCTGCCCGCTCCCCGTAACCCTTAATTCCCTTTACTTCTAGGAAACTGTCTATTTCTGTTTTAAATTTATGTAATGATGTAGCTTCTACAGCTTTTTGGGGCAGCATATTCCATGGACCTACCACCCTCTGAGTGAAGTAGTTCCTTCTCATCTCAGCTGTTTCCGTGTGTAATCCCCTTGCTTGCTGTCTCTTTCCCAAGATTGCAATACAATAACGCAAGACACAATTCATTGCAGGAGTGCCAGAAATGTCGGCAGCAGTGACCCTTCATATCGCACTTAAGTGAAAAAATAAATGTAACCGCTGGAACTGGTCTAGTTTAGAGGTGCGCGAGGGACAGTTGTTGCTGTAATTATTTGGCAACACAAGTACAATAAAACTATAATTATAAGATGACTCAAGCAACTGAAGGATGTTTTGATGAACAGAATCCCAATTCAAGATAACGGGAGCGATTTTAACCCTACTCGCTCAGCAGAAACCTGGCGGGCGGGCGGTTAAAACCCCCCTGTCTCTTAGCTGTCCGAAAGCCGCCACGATCCCAACATCTGCAATTTTAACCTGCTCTCCTGAGCAGGCGGGAAAGACAGGCGCCCGAAGCCAACAGGGTCCTTCTTTATATAAGCACATTGCTGCCCGATGACATCATTGAGACCCGACTGCAATATTAACTCAGGCCTGAGCGGGGAATCCGGCTGGAGTTAAAATCGGGGCCAAAATGTCGCAAGTCATTCCGAGTGTTCGGCTATGTTCTGGAGTGTAATGAAATAACAAGTTGTGAGGGTGAAGAGGAATAAATGCTGGTTATAGCAACAAATCTATTACTTTAGCCATTTCAATTCCCACTCTGCAGAAATCCCTGGCGGAAGGAAAATGTGAGAAAGCGAAAATCTCGCTGATGACTTGCTACCTAAATGCCAGAAACAGGCTTTGCGAAGAAAACATGATTTCCAAAGCAATACTGCAGGATATATAGATTTAAAATGGGTAGTCTGCATGCAAAGAGAATCTCTGTAATAGTCAGCAAAGAGAACCCCTCTATGATACACCTGCACAGAGAATCCACCCCCCTCCCCCCCACCCCCCCATAGTATTCACACAATATTCCCTGTATAGGAATCTCTCAAAGAATTCCTCTATAATATTCATCCAAAGAAAATCCCTCTGTTTGAAAAGCTTTTTTTATTCATACAGTGGTTGGTTTCCAGATCCGGTTAAGCAACGCCTCGATTTCAAAATTCTCATGCTTGTTTTCAAATCCCTCCATGGCCTCGCCCCTCCCTATCTCTGTAATCTCCTCCAGCCCCACAACCCCCCCCCCCCCCCCCCCCCCCCCGAGATATCTGCGCTCCTCTAATTGTGCCCTCTTGAGCATCCTTGATTATAATCGCTCGACTGTTGGCGGCTGTGCCTTCTGTTGCCTGGGCCCTAAGCTCTGGAATTCCCTGCCTAAACCTCTCCGCCTCGCTACCTCTCTTTCCTCCTTTAAGACGCTCCTTAAAAACTCTTTGACCAAGCTTTTGGTCACCTGCCCTAATTTCTCCTTATGTGGCTCAGTGTTAAATTTTTTGACTTTATAATACTCCTGTGAAGCGCCTTGGGACATTTTACTACGTTAAAGGCGCTCTATAAATACAAGTTGTTGTTGTTGTAAGCTACCATCTTGCCATTTCTGAAGTTGGCCACTGAGAGTGACATTTCAACTTTGAACTTTGACTCCCAATTGAAATGTTTTCCATGCTCACCTCATGAATCTAACCAGGACCACAGTGTGATTAGGTCTGTTGCCCCGTTGTGATTTGGGGGAAGTTTCAAGTTTCTTTAGAGAAAGGGTACACCGTATCTGGGTAGAATGGCGAACCGCTTTCAATAAAGTGGCTTCCTGTTTGGTGACTGCCCTGAATAGTTTTGTCTTCTGGTAAACTCCCTGTTCCCGGTCACTGGCCTCCCCACCTCGGCCCTTCGCAAACCTCAGCTGATCCCAAGCGGCAGTGCAAAAATGGAGTCACCGAAACAGAAGATGATCTGAGCATCGCAACCTGGCAGTGGTGGGGTGGGGGTGAAGATACGGCAGAAAACAATGGCAGTACCATAAGACACCCATTTGTGTTTTTTTTGGGGAGGAGGGGAAGTGGGGAAAGAATCTGTAACTGTGCCAGTTCTTTTCATCTCTTAGCCAGTATCCCAGCAGACTTCTTTTTCTAAGAACGTAAGAACTAGGAGTCGGCCATACGTCCCTCGAGCCTGCTCTGCCATTCAGTAAGATCATGGCTGATCTTCTACCTCAACTCCACTTTCCCGCCCGATCCCCATATTCCTCGATTACCTTCGTGACAAAAAAATCTATCGATCTCAGCCTTGAATATACTCAGCGACTCAGCATCCACAGCCCTCTGGGGTAGAGAATTCCAAAGATTCACCGCCCTCTGAGTGAAGAAATTCCTACTCATCTCAGTCCTAAATTGCCGACCCCTTATCCTGAGTCTATGACCCCCTAGTTCTAGACACTCCAGCCAGGGGAAACAACCTCTCAGCATCTACCCTGTCAATCCCCCTCAGAATCTTGTATGTTTCAAACTCCAGAGAATTTAGGCCCAATCTACTCAACCTTGCACTAAGAAAATGCAGCGGGTCAGCTGCAGTGGCGGAACGCAAACACTTAACGAGCTGGTTGGGCGGTGGACAGAGTGCCAATCATTTCTCCTGCACCTGCACCATTCTTATGGCTTTGATCAGTTCCTAATGTTAGTTAACGGAAACAATTCTGGCTACATGTTCAAGCTCTGTTTCCTTTGTCAGCTGTGGCTCAGTGGGTCGCACTCTCACCTCTGAGTCAAAAGGTCATGGGTTCAAGTCCCACTCCACAGACCTGAGCACATAAATCCAGGCTGACACTCCCAGTGCAGTGCTGAGGGAGTGCTGCACTGTCGGAGGTGCCGTCTTTCGGATGAGAAGTTAAAACCGAGGCTCCGTCTGCCCTCTCGGGTGGACGTAAAAGATCCCATGGCCACTTTTTCGAAGATGAGCAGGGGGAGTTCTCCCCGATGTCCTGGGCCAATATTTATCCTTCAACCAGCACCTAATACAGATTATCCAGTCGTTATCACATTACTGTTTGTGGGAGCTTGCTGTGCGCAAATGGGCTGCCGCATTTCCTACATTACAACAGTGCCTACACTTCAAAAAGTACTTCATTGGCTGTAAAGCACTTTGGGATGTCCTGAGGTTGTGAAAGGCGCTTTCTGACCTGCAGCTTTGAGCTTACTTAGAATGATTGACTTTTTTTAAGAGTTCGGGGACCAATATCAAAATAATATAAGAAAAAGGTCCGTGTGCACTTCATGTCAGCTGTTTCTATTATAAATTCCTATGTCCACAGTTATATTGAGAACTGCTTATATATTGACCATTGACCAGAAACTTAACTGGCCCAGCCGCATAAATACTGTGGCAACAAGAGCAGGTCAGAGGCTGGGTATTATTCGGCGAGTGTCTCACCTCCTGACTCCCCAAAGCCTTTCCACCATCTACAAGGCACAAGTCAGGAGTGTGATGGAATACTCTCCACTTGCCTGGATGAGTGCAGCTTCTACAACACTCAAGAAGTTCAACACCATCCAAGACAAAGCAGCCCGCTTGATTGGCACCCCATCCACCACCTTAAACATTCACTCCCTCCACCACTGGCGTACCGTGGCTGCAGTGTGTACCATCTACAAGATGCACCGTAGCAACTCGCCAAGGTTTTTTCGGCAGCACCTCCCAAACCCGCGACCTCTTCGACCTAGAAGGACAAGGGCAGCAGGCGCATGGGAACACCACCACCTCCAAGTCACACACCATTCTGACTTAGAAGTACTGTATATCGCCAATCCTTCATTGTTGCTGGGTCAAAATCCTGGAACTCACTACCTAACAGCACTGTGGAAGTACCTTCACCACACGGACTGCAGCGGTTCAAGAAGACGGCTCACCACCACCTTCTCGAGGGCAATTAGGGATGGGCAGTAAATGCTGGCCTTGCCAGCGACGCCCACATCCCATAAAAACGAATAAAAAAAAATAATTGTCAAGTTATAATTACACCCTCCCACCTCCCACCAGTGGAGGCAATGTGTCACCACTGGTGGGAGAGCGTAATTGCAACGTGACACGTTTACACAGCCAGTTTCCCATATAAATTTAGATTAAGAGATTTATAATGGAAATACAAAAATAAGATGGCATAAAAACGCAGGCTGAATTATGCCAGTGTGCCCTAGTCGCTCGACCTCTAACCTCACTTCACCTGAAGACTATATTTAGTCTTGACTCCCCCCCCGTGCACCACCAAAGGAGATTGACTCGCATTAACAAACCATTCGCACGGGCATGGTTTTTTATTCATTATCTTTTGAAAAGAAACCCTAAAAGTGCAGCAGAATATCGCTCTTTATATCTCGGACTCGCATTCCCCGGCCAAGAATGTGCCAATTATCAGGTTTTTTTTATCGAATTGCAAATGAATTTCTGACGGTGTCTCACTCCTGTGCTCCCACCAGCATTTTATGCCAATTTTCTCCCCTCCTGCCTTCGAGGCACCGACAGATTTGTTCTAAATCTGTCAATCAGTGTGTTGAAATCTTCAGCAATTTCTTTCAACCCCCCTTCTTCCCTTTGAGATTGTTACAAAAGGGAATTAATAATAGTTTATATAATTTCAAGGCAACCGAACTCACAAGCTGGTTTCACTTGGGTTTTTTTTTTAGATGGTTTTAACTTGCTGGTTTTTTTTGTCCCTTACTTTTATCTTCCATTTTTTCCCCTTATTTTAAAGATATTCCATCCTTATTGAACCAGAGAAGCTCTCTTCCTACTGCAGCTGTTTTGTGTGCATAAACCTTAGAGAGCAAACAAATCTGGAGACTTGATGCCAGAATCGGTGAGATGTTGTGGCTGTGGTTAACCTTTTGAATCATGTTTCAGGCTTGTGGGGCTGAGCAGGTTTGTTGATCCCAATGACACTGGTAGCTATAAATAAAGGGTTAGGCCTCCGCTCTGGAGTATTGTGTCCAAGGATGAGATTGCTGGACTGGGAGCCAATGTAGGTCAGCGAGCACAGTGGGGAAACGGGACTTGGTGCGAGTTAGCACACGGGCAGCAGAGCTTTGGATGAGCTCAAGTTTATGGAAGGCGGAAAATGGGAAGCCGGCCAGGAGAGCGTTGGAACGTTCGAGTCTTGAGGTAACAAAGGCTTGAGTTGCTCTTGCAGAGAGCCGGCACGGGCTCGATGGGCCGAATGGCCTCCTTCTGTGCTGTAACCATTCTATGAATTCTGGGCCACCACACTTCAGGAAGGATGTCAAGGCTCTGGAGAGGGTGCAAAGGAGGTTCACGAGAATGGCACCAGGGACGAGGCACTTCGATTACGTGGAGAGACGAGAGAAGCTAGGATTGTTCACCTTCATGCAGATAAGGTTGAGGGGAGATTTGATGGAGGTGTTCAAAATTATGAGGGGTGTTGATAGAGTAAATCAGGAGAAACTGTTTCCACTGGCAGGAGGCTCAGTAACCAGCGGACACATATTTAAGGAAATTGGCCAAAAAAATCAGAGGGGAGATGTGGCTGTAAAAATGGACCTCTTAGAGCTAGTGTCTTGCAGTTCCACATTATACTTCTGTCTGTGTCAGTGCCAGCCATGGCTCAGTGGGCAGCACACTCCCCTCCTGAGTCATAAGGTTGTGGGTTCAAGTCCCACTCCAGGGACTTGAGCACAAAAATCCAGGCTGACACTCCCAGTGCCGGCTTTCGGATAAGACGTTAAACCGAGGCCCCGCCTGCCCTCTCAGGTGGACGTAAAAGATCCCACGGCCACTATTTCGAAGAAGAGCAGGGGAGTTCTCCCCGGTGTCCTGGCCAGTATTTATCCCTCAATCGACATCATTAAAACAGATTATCTGGTCATCATCTCATTGCTGTTTGTGGGAGCTTGCTGTGCACAAATTGGCTGCCGCGTTTCCTACATTACAACAGTGACTACACTTAAAAAAAAAAAAAGGACTTCATTGGCTGTAAAGCGCTTTGGGACGTCCTGAGGTCGTGAAAGGCGCTGTAGAAATGCAAGTCTTTTTGTGCGATCAGTACGTTAATAAGCCACCTTGCTTTGTCATTGTATAAACATGGTTGTTCTGAATATTGCTTCACAATCACTGTCTGCAAGTCTCCCTTTGGGACAGTGTAAGACCGTGTATCAGAGAGTCACACAGGTAATATCCAGACCGATTGACTGAATGCACATTGATTCTGTAATATGCTGTTGGCAGAATGCACGCTCGGAAACTGCAGCACCGTTTGACGTTTACGCTGCTTTTGTGGTTGGTTGTTGCGTTTATTTTGTGTAGCTGTGTGGTCATTGCCACAGTGAAGGAGCCTTTCTGCTGTTTTATTATCACCAGTTAAAGGAACCTGGTTCGTGGTCATTTGCATTCTGTCAGTCAGGGTGCTGAAATCCTGAAGCTTTGCACTCCAACTTTTTTTTAAAATTCATTCTCGGGATGTGGGCGTCGCTGGCAAGACTGGCATTTATTGCCCATCCCTAGTTGCCCTCAGAAGGTGGTGGTGGGCCGCCTTCTTGAACCGTTGGAGTGATTCGATGCAACTGAGTGGCTTGCTGGGCTTCTTCAGAAGGTAATTAAGAGTCAACCACATGGGTGTGGGACTGGAGTCACATATAGGCCGGACCGGGTAAGGACGGCAGGTTTCCTTCCCTAAAGGACATCAGTGAATCATTTGGGTTTTTTCCTGACAACTTCATGATCACTTTTACTGACACCAGTTTTTTATTTATCTCCAGATTATTTGAAACTAAGTTCAGATTCTCAAACTGCCAAGGTGGAATTGGAACTCTCGTTGCCTGGATTATTAGTCCAGTAACATAACCACCACACCACTGTCTGCCTCTTTCCTTCCCCCATCAGATTAAAGAAAGGAAGACTTGCATTTATATAGCGCCTTTCATGACCACTGGATATTCCAAAGTGCTTTACAGCCAATGAAGTACTTTTTGAAGTGTAGTCGCTGTTGTAATGTGGGAAACGCGGCAGCCAATTTGCGCACAGCAAGCTCCCACAAACAGCAATGTGATAATGACCAGACAATTTGTTTTAGTGATGTTGATTGAGGGATAAATATTGGCCAGGACACCGGGGATAACTACTCTTCGAAATAGTGCCATGGGAGTTTTTAGTTCCACCTGAGAGAGCAGACGGGACTTCGGTTTAACGTCTCCTCTGAAAGACGGCACCTCCGACAGTGCGGCACTCCCTCAGCACTGCACTGGGTGTGCCAGCCTAGATTGTGCTCAAGTCTCTGGAGTGGGACTTGAACCCACCACCTTCTGACTCCGAGGCGAGGGTGCTACCAGCTGACACTTGTCAAAGAAAAATCTTTAATTATTACAAGGTAAAATGTAGCCAAAAGCATACCCGCAGGCTGGTCCTCCATTTTATTTGGTGGGTTGTAACTTGTGTTTATTCCCTTTTATTTTAAGCATGCATCGGTCTAGCTGTGCACACATTCCACAGGAACAGAGAGAGCACTTTCGCTGCGCCTGCTTTTGACTGAACAAGGCGACATTAGAAACCCTGTAGGGTGTCAGTATAGGAAAAAAACAAAACTGCAGAGGATGCCAAAATCAATGGAGCTATGCTGCTGTGTCACCACAAGCTATTTCTTCATGTTCTGTGGAATTGCACGTGATTTTGGCAATATATAAAACACTACTTTGATGGCTGGTCATTGATGTGATTGAGGCACAGTAGTGTGGTGCTGTTGGTGCTGGATTAGTAACACAGGAGGTTGGGAGTTCAAAACCCATTGTGGCAAATTTAACTCGGTTCACCTTGTGGGCTGGCTTGCATTTAGTTTGTTCGCTAATGCCCTTCAGGCTCCTGGCCCACACACGTGGCTCTCAATTTCCCGCGGACGTAAGCATAGTGGTTATGTTACTGGACTAGTGATCCAGAGGCTTGGACTAATAATCCGGAGACAAGAGTTCAAGTCCCACCACGGCAGCTGGGGAATTTAAATTCAGTTAATTAAATAAACCTAGAATAAAAAGCTAGTGTCCGTAATGGAGACCATGAAACTATCAGATTATTGTAAAAACCCATCTGGTTCACTAATGTCCTTTCGGGAAGGAAATCTACCGCCCTTACCCGGTCTGGCCGATATGTGACTCCAGACCCACAGCAATGTGGTTGACTCTTAACTGCCCTCTGAAATGGCCCAACGAGACACTCAGTTGTCAAGAAGGTGACTCACCAACACCGTCTCAAGGGCAATTTGGGACGGGCAATAAATGCTGGGTTTCCCAGCGGCGCCCACATCCCATGAATGGATTTTTTTTTTAAATTCCACACGAAGTGATTAATTCTAAATGCCTTCTGAAGTGGCCCAGCACCACCTTCTCAGGGCAGCTCGGGTTAGGCAATAAATCGAGTCGTCCTGGTGCTGCCCACATCGTGAGAACAGCTCCAGAATTTGGGGGTTTGAAGGGGACCAGCCTCTCGATGGCATCACCGCTGGTGCCTGTCGGTGCGCCCTTGTCCCTTACGATCTGAATGCTGAACCCCTTCAACACTCGATCTTCACAGAGAAGCGGAGCTGAGGGGTTAACAATTGCCCTCATTTATTTTCTACCGACTGGATTGTAGCTTTGCTCTGCGCCATGTGACTCTCTTTGAAGTGCTGTTGATATTATGACTGATTAGAGGTTTTACAGAATGAAGTAATTAATACATTTACTTACAATTAAGTCGTAATATGAAGCACGTGGCCTGTACTAATAATTCAATATATGTAGACTCGGATTCTGAATAACATATGGTGAAGGGTTGTCTACCCTTTGTTAGCACATCTATGCATTGATTATGTTGATGGGGTGAGATGAAGTAAGGTGGCAGGAGGCTCGTGTGGTGCATAAACACCGGCACAGACCAGGTGGGCTGAATGGCCTGTTTCTGTGCTGTAAAGTTCTATGTAATTGCGAAAGACTCTTCAGCTTTGGCAGTCAAAGTTTGGGTTTCTGGCACAGCCATTTTTGAGTTTTTATATAACTCCTGACATCAGCTTATCATATTGATGAGACCACACCTGGCGTACTGTGCACAGTTTCGGTCTCCTTGCCTAAGGACAGATATACTTGCCTTAGAGGGAGTGCAACGAAGGTTGACTCGACTGATTCCTGGCATGAAGGGATTATGCTATGAGGAGAGATTGAGGAGACTAGGCCTATATTCCCTAGAGTTTAGAAGAATGAGAGGCGATCTCATTGAAACGTGTAAAATTCTTACAGGGTAGATGCTGGGAGGATGTTTCCCCTGGCTGGGGAGTCTAGAACCAGGAGTCACAGTCTCAGAATAAGGGGTCGGCCATTTAGGACTGAGATGAGGAGAAATGTCTTCACTCAGAGGGTGGTGAATCTTTGTAATTTTCTACCCCAGAGGGCTGTGGATGCTCAGTCGTTGAGTATATTCAAGACAGAGATCGATAGATTTTTAGATACTATGGCACTTGAGGGATATGGGGATGGTGCGGGAATGAGGTAGATGATCAGCCATGATTGTATTGAATGGCGGAGCAGGCTCGAAGGGCCAAATGCCTACTCCTCCTATTTTATATGCTCTTATCATATGTTCTTCTTACATTCTCTCCCCATGAAAGTGGAATTGGGAGGATTTGCAGCCCTGTTTCTCGCTCCAGCTCTTAAACCCAAAACTGGCAGTACAGTGAGCTCCTTTGATGCAGAGCATCTCAAATGGACTTGGCCAAATTTCATACGTCCCCACAGTTCACAATGGAGAGTTGACGTCACAACTGCAGTGTTGACTAATCCCAGAAGATAATGAATATTTTGCATGCAGTATCTTCACAGCAGAACAGGAGGTTTCTTTCATGTATAAGATACACTGACGATAATTAAATCAAGGATAGAAATCCCCATTTGATCCACTGATCAAAGGCTCAGTCCGATCTTTAATTAAGCGAACAGCTCAAACTTTTTGATGGGTCACGCTACGACTATAGGATGATTTTAAATGAAGTAGCATAGTTGCTAATCGTGTCTGCGAGGCAGTGTGTGTCACCGAGAGCACTTTTGACAGGGTTTTCATGACTCTGACAGTATTTCAGTCGTGATTCAATGTACATCATAGCTGACTGCCGCTGCCATCGTCTAATTACCAGCTCTCCTCATCTGTTTTTGAATCAAAAAGACGATCTTATATTTAAAAAAATTTACAGCATTACACAGTGTCCCCTGAAATGTTCCCCCTATTTTCTTTTTTGGGTGTGCGGTCCCTTTAACCGGCTGCGTGGCCCATTCGAAAGGTCATTTCACAAACATGCAAGATTCATCCAAAATAACAACAGAAGGTTGCTGGAAACACTCAGCAGGTCAGGCAGCATCGAGGAGAGAGAAACAGAGTCAACGTTTCGGGTCGAACCCTTGGTCAGGATTCCTGTTCCCTTTCCAATTGGCTGTTGGGAAGGCGGTGACGCCTGGCGGATGGACCAATGGCGGGAGAGCAGGGGGCGGGGTGGTTCGAGGTGCGAGGTCATGTGATGAAACCTCCAGGAACAGGCCCGACTAGAGTTGGCCTCCTGCTGTGCATTTCCAGCATTTTCCGTTTTTACCTCGGACTCTTGACATTTGCATATTTTATTTGTTTGCCCGGCGGCAATTGTTGTGGGTTTTTTTTAAATTCATTTATGGGATGTGGGCGTCGCTGGCAAGGCTAGCATTTATTGCCCATCCCTAATTGCCCTCGAGAAGGTGGTGGTGAGCCGCCGCCTTGAACCGCTGCAGTCTGTGCGGTCTTATTATTGTGTTTCGTAGCGGTTTTTTTACAACTGAGTGTCTCGCTGGGCCATTTCAGAGGGCAGTTAAGAGTCAACCACATTGCTGTGGGTCTGGAGTCACATATCGGCCAGACCGGGTAAGGACGGCAGATTTCCTTCCCTAAAGGACATTAGTGAACCAGATGGGTTTTTACAACAATCCGATAGTTTCATGGTTACCATTACCGATACCAGCTTTTTATTCCAGATTTATTTAATTAACTGAATTTAAATTCCCCAGCTGCCGCGGTGGGATTTGAACTCACGTCTCTGGATCATTAGTCCCGGCCTACTGGATTACTAGCCCAGTGACATTATCACTATGCTTCCTGCGTGGCCTTTTCTGACTCAGCAGATCATGTGTGTGTGTGTGTGTGTGTGTGTGTGTGTCCTGCACCCCAGCCGATGGCTCTTAATTATGATTGAAGGCAACAGGATGACATTAATACTTGCTCTCGTGCTTGCCCGCCATCGGTAGTGGACAGGCCGGGCCCAGTCCCTGGAGCACGGTCGTCAGGAATGTCTCGCCGAGTCCGTGCAGCGGGCTTTGGCTAACTCTTGCATCTGTACCCGGAGCCCAAGTGGCATCTATCTGGAGTCCGTGGCCTAATTATTTTCAAGGATTAGTGTCCTGCTGTACGGGAAATGATGAAGGGAAGCGGAGAACGTCTCGTGTCTAATTATTTCACTTTGCCCTATTGATTTTTCTCGTGTGGCAACCATTAATCTGTGTCCATTTACCCGTGGGTGTGATTATTGCTGCCATTTGTATGGACTGAAGGTTGTGACTTGATGAAACGGGAGCCTCACGCACCCACCCCCCCACCCCCATATTTCCCTCAATGTAATTAGACGTTGAAGACAAATTCTGCTACCAGTGATTAATTGGACGGTGTCGTAAAATGAGTTAATCCTGTGCCCTCTGCAGAAGAAATGATTTTACATTTGAGAAATTGGATTTAGCCCCGGTGCGGTTTTTTTTTGGTCATTTGCTATCTGCTAGATCGCTGCTTTAGCATTGTTTGACTGGGCCGTGCGACAAAGGTTATTATTGAACCCTGGCCGTGAACAGAGATGGATTCTGGGACTAATGACTCGTCTATGTGATCAACATTTGCAGTCGCTTTATGCCGAGCAAGAACTAGCACTTGTCGAGTGCTGTTAGCGTGTCTTGTCACCAACATCGCAAAGAGCTTCATGTACAACGAAATGCAGCCACCGTTAGGGCGGCCATTTTGTGCGCAGCAATGTCCAGCACGGAGATAAAACAACCAGTTGATTTTTTTTTTTTTGGCAGTATTGGTCGAGAGGAGAGCAGGTCGCGGGATTTTTAGTTTCCACCTGGACCACCGGCGACCGCCACCACAAGTTAAAGTCTCATCTGAAGGTTGGCACCTCGGCCAAGACACCGCGCCCACAGTACTGCCCTGAAGTCTCAGCCCAGCTTATGTTCTCAAGTGTTGGAGTGGGGCTTGGACCCACCACCAATGTTCCCTTTAAGCCGCGCATTTTGCGATATTTTGAACGGCCCGCGCAGCCTCTTAAAGGGGCCGTGTGGCGCCGAACAAAATTAGAGGGAACATTGCCCACCACCCTCTGGTTCAGAGGCAAGAGTCCGAGCCACTGAGCCAAGCTGGCACGGAAGGACTGTCTTGACTTGAACATTTATTCAGGACACCTTCAGTCAGGACCAGAATCCTGGGGCAGGATTTGCTCTCTGCAGTAAGGGGCAGCAAATACGTTCTTTATAAACACTTTGACATTATGCTTTGCACAGAGAGCAAATATTTTCCCCTTGGAGACTAAAACATGAAATGCATCTTGTCTTCAAAATGTGCCTGGTTGGTTTTGTATTCCGGCAGAAGATGTTGAGCTTCAAATCTTGTTCGAAATATTATATACAATGGAAGTGGACTTTTTAAAAAGCACTTGTGCAGAGCGACACCACATGTCTATAATGACCATCTGCTGTCGACTCCAACAATAAGTTAATGGTTTATAGCCTGCGGGTGGGCGTGTGAGCAGAAAGACCACCCAGAGTTAGTCTTCGGGTGGTCGTTGTCGGCCAGCCTCGCTGCTAACCGATAACCTTTTACTGCTTAGCGATAACCTTTACTGAGACCTTGAGCACTCGGGAGTCACTCCTCTAGTTTAAAAAGTGATAATCATTTGTAAATGATCAATACGATCCTGCCCGGTGCAATGCACTTGTGCTCAGTGTAGGTTACCGCAAGATCGAGGTTCCCTGCTTTTTATTTCTGTGGCAGGTTCCTGATAAGTGTGGATAACTTGAGAGAGAGAGAGAGGTGCTTAACTGCTGGCTCGGTATTCCCACCGCCAAGAACAACGGCAAATCGGGCAACCTTCCGAGCCCTCGCAGGAGCGCAGCTCAAAGCCGTCTTGGACAACGCCAAGGAGGAGAATGTACAGCGCAGAAACAGGCCATTCGGCCCATCTGGTCCATTCCTGTGTTCATGCTTCACACGCGCCTCCTCCCACTAGAATGCCTGTGCTGTCCACTGAGAGTGAATATTGACACACACACACACACACACACACACTCTGGTGGAAACACTCAGCAGGTCAGGCAGCATCTGTGGAGAGAGAAACAGAGTCAACGTTTCAGGTCGATGACCTTTCGTCAGATTGTACCTCACAGATAGCTAAAGCGGGAGAAAATTTGTCTACATTTTTTTAAAGAATATTTATTACCACCTGTGTTTTTTTTTAAATATTGGTTTATGGGATGTGGGCGTCGCTGGCAAGGCCAGCATTTATTGCCCATCCCTAGTTGCCCTCGAGATGGTGGTGGTGAGCCGCCTTCTTGAACCGCTGCAGTCCGTGTGGTGAAGGTGCTCCCACAGCGCTGTTAGGGAGGGAGTTCCAGGATTTTGACCCAGTGACGATGAAGGATCGGCGGATATACTTCCAAGTCAGGATGGTGTGTGTAACTTTTAAAATGGGGAGTGAATTAGGTGTGTGCCGCCCTGGTCCAATTATCTCCTGCCCTCTAACCCTGCTTCACCTGAAGACGATACTTGTCCTGTGCGTGACACCACAAAAAGATGGACCTTTTTTTTCCCCCTCTAAAAGTCGAGCGTGGTGATTGCTGAGCGGACAGCGTTCTCCATGCTGAGACAGAAATTGAATGTAACCATGGCAGCGCATCCCTTCCATTCCAAACACAGGTGGCTTGCGTTAGTGCACTTAAATTAAATCGGCTGCAGCCAAGGCTGTTGCTTCGCTTCGCAATATAAAAAAACCCACCACTGGCTACTGGCAGTGGCAAGGTTCGGTACAGCGGCTTTGATTGATGGCTTCATTGAGCGATGCGAGAATTGACGGAAAGAAATTGAACTGTGCTTGCAGGAGGTTTCAAGTGAAATAGTGTTTGGAATTTAGAGCAGGCAGTCAGCGGGGAATACAAGTGGCAGTCGTATTATTGATATTCGTAAATCTATTATAACGACACTAATAAATGAATATAAATATTGCAGGATCCGTCAGTTTCTGTATTTATATTCGTACAAATATAGTCTGGAATGATTTCCAGGACTTTTTATTTGTTACGCTGTTGTCGTTCTTGCTATTCATTAGCTCCCCCCAGTTACAGCATCTTTACCGGAGGGAGGAGCAGTAGAATTGATGGCAAGTTGTATTTTGATGGTGTTTTTCTTTTAACGGTCACTTTTTGAAAGCGAGGGACGCTCGAGCTGAGGAATGGGACCTTCCATCTCCCACACCCAGTGTCAGCACCAAGTGCACATAAGTCAGGCTTCGGCAGCACCTCCCAAACCCGCGACCTCTTCCACCTAGAAGGACAAGGGCAGCAGGCGCATGGGAACACCACCACCTCCAAGTTCCCCTCCAAGTCACACACCACCCTGACTTGGAAATATATCGGCCGTTCCTTCATCGTCGCTGGGTCAAAATCCTGGAACTCCCTCCCCAACAGCACTGTGGGAGCACCTTCACCACACGGACTGCAGCGGTTCAAGAAGGCGGCTCACCACCACCTTCTCAAGGGCAACTAGGGATGGGTAATAAATGCCGGCCTTGCCAGCGACGCCCACATTCCAGGAATTCCGCCCCAACCGCGGCTTTGCCATACGCGGATTTCACGTATACACGGTTTCCTCTCTGCGACAATTTTTGCCAACCATGGCAGTGAAATTCGCGTATCTGCGGTTTTTAATTTAGGAATAAGGTAAAACAAAACATGATTTTTATGCTTTTTATATTTTTTATTGTGTTTATACTGAATTTGCCATTTACTAACCACAGGGGTTTTCAGGAACGTATCCCCCGTGGTTGGGGAGGGATTCGTGTATAAAAAAAAAAGGTATGCTCCCTCTTCTCTGCCCCAACCCGAGCCACAGAAGACCATCCCCAACTGCATCAGGATCAGATTTTTCCATTTCTCACTCCAGCCACTCTTTGGCCTCTGAGTGAGAAATTTTGTGCCAACTAGAGGCCGTTCTGTGTTGAGGGGCCGTGCCCTGAGGTACAGGTTTGGGAATTGTGCATTTTCAGATTCTCATTTTGATCATTTCGGATATGGCCATCTTAATAGATGGTATTGCATTTATTTAACTCCAAGAGGGCTCCGATTGCACACACTATTCCAAGTTATACCCGTTTTGTTCAATTTTTGATCAGTTAGTTGTCAAATGATTTTCTTAATAGTGCAGTGCTGAGGGAGTGCTGCACTGTCGGAGGTGCCGTCTTTCGGATGAGACGTTAAACCGAGGCCCTGTCTGCTCTCTCAGGTGGACGTAAAAGATCCCATGGCACTATTTCGAAGAAGAGCAGGGGAGTTCTCCCCAGTGTCCTGGTGCCAGTATTTATCCTTCAACCAACATCACTAAAACAGATTATCTGGTCATTATTTCATTGCTGTTTGTGGGAGCTTGCTGTGCGCAAATTGGCTGCCGCGTTTCCCACATTACAACAGTGACTCCACTTCAAAAAAAGTACTTCATTGGCTGTGAGGCGCTTTGGGACATCCTGAAAGGCGCTATATAAATGCCAGTCTTTATTTAATAATCGGCATGTATGAAGTATTTCCTGGGAAACGTTCGGAGGAGATCAGATGTATGGATTTGTGGATCTAATTGGAAATTGGACCATTTAAGGAGCCCCAACGATGTGTTTCCTGAAGTGAAGCAGGCATGATTCAGAGTACCTGCTTCTTGATTGGGGCTTCCTGGTCACTGATTGCTGTGGTTGAGCAGAATGGCAGGAATGTCTTGGACATTAATCCCATTGTTCCAGTCGGAACGTCACCATTAATAGATACAGTGAGCAAACGAAAGTGCAGATATTTGAGTTTTTAAAAGCAGCAGATCAGCGCAAACTCTGTTTCTTGGCGCCTGATATGTGGGGAGATCGCTCCAGTTTTTGTTGGTGCGCGCAGGCGGCAGATGGACAAGGCGACTGGTTCACTTTGCCCTGAAAAATGGGCACAATCACGGAATACAATCCACATGAGTACAAATCCCAGAGTGCCATATAATGAAATGGGATTTTGATTTGTTCACCAGATGTGGGTGATGCTGACTAGGCCGCATTTATTGCCCTTCCCTAGTTGACCTGCGGAGGTGGTGATCGATCTTCTCCTTGAAGCACTCATTATGGTCACAGTACTCCCATGATGATGAGCCCTATAACCCTCCGAGATCTCCGCGCTTCTCCAATTCTGGCCTCTTGAGCATCCCCAATTTTAATCGCTCCACCATTGGCGGCCATGCCTCCTGCTGCCTGGGCCCTAAGCTCTGGAATTCCCTCCCTAAACCTCTCCACCTCTCCCTCCTCCTTTTAAGAAGCTCCTTAAAACCTACCTCTTTGACCAAGCTTTTGTCCTAATATCTCCTTATGTGGCTCGGTGTCAAATTTTGTTTGATAACGCTCTTGTGAAGCGCCTTGGGACATTTTACTACATTAACGGTGCTATATATATGCAAGTTGTTGTTGCTGTTAGGTAGGGAATTCCAGGATTTCATCCCAGTGACTGCTGCATTTTTCCTGCTCGGAGATAGAGGTCATGGCGTTATGAGGTGCCATCGAAGTAATAGTGAGTTGCTATTGTGTTTCCTCTAGATTAGAAATAGTGCGCTGGTGGTGGAGCGGGTGGTCATGTAGTCCAGTGGCTGGGATGCTGGAGGACCTCTTCTTTCACCAGAAACCAGTGGTCCTAATGATAAATGGTGGAGTACAGACCCCCAAAATGTTGGCACGAAGCCCATGCAGTGAAATGGGAATTAACTTGCTCGGTCCCAAGATCCCGTATTGAAGCCTAAATAGAGACCTGGGGCTGGATTTTGCCAATGGGGAGCCATCAACTTCTGGCCAACCCACGCTATTTTCCCTTGATTGACCTTGTTTAGCCCGCCCAGCGGGCTTAGCAGGCCAATTAAGGGGAAGCCGGTTACAGAGAACGTCAGCGTATGACGTTTCATCTGTCAAAAATTTTTGACAGATGAATTGTCATCGTTTGACAGCTCTGTGAAGCTGTCAAACACTGATATTCTCTGTAGTTTGATGAGCACTTGAATTCAAGACCTCATCAAACCTCTTTCTTTTGCAGAAATGAGATGGTTGTTGCATTGGAGAATGCAACGACCATCTGTCATCTCTGCCGCGGAGGTGCGAGACTCTCCGCATACCCACCGACTGAAGCCTGCAGGAAGAAACAAAGGTAAGTGAACTTTTTCTAACACTTCCACTTACCTCAGATACTCATCTCTCCACACTTGCACCCATCACTTACCTTCACAGCGCACTTTTGGACCCCGCAGACCCACTACTCGCCTTGGTGACTCTGGCGGGGTTCGGAGCCTTTGGGAAGCCCGCACTTGTGTGGGCAAAATAGGGATAATCCTCTTATCTGCCTGTTAACTACCTGTTAACAGGCAGTTAAGTGGCTGTAATCCCCTTCCCGCCTCCAAGGAGACGGGACCCGGCGCGGGATGGCTACCCGCCTCCTGGCAAGATGGCACGGAGGTGGGTTGGGTTCCCGCCCCCAGATTCTGCCATTTTCCCGGCAGTCCCGCCTCCATACCCGCCTCCCCAGGGCTGGCAAAATCGCCCCCCTTTGTGTCAGTGGAGGCTGAAATACTGACGGGATCAATTATAGTAACATTTTTCTATATAAAAAAAAATAAGCTGGAAGCGAGGCAGAGTCCACTGAGATAACAAATAATGTTTCACAAGCGCTACGGTGTAGTGATGTCCATTGTGCTTTGGGTTTACGAAAACTGGACCCTCGGTAGGTCCGGTTGTAATTCGAGTCTACGTTTGATTTCATTAATGTTCCCTGGAGAGACTAAAGAAGAACGTAGCAATAAAACTAGAGGCATAATGGAGATCTCGCATCAGTAAGCATTTACCAGGCTTTTCCCCACCAGGCGTACAGCAGGCGCACTGCGAAAGATTTGTGATAATCATAATATTTGATGGGATGCTAACAGCCAGGCTTTAGTCAGGAAGTTGTTGTTAATCATAATTGATTTTCAAGAGTTCAATTCAAAGAAACACAGTTTCACAGTGATTTTGCCCCCCACCCCCCCGACCCTCGCCCCTCGCCCCTCGCTACGGCCTGGCCACGGGCAAGGGGTTGGGTCGTCAGCACGACTGACTTGGCAGCTGGTGTTCCTGGTAATGTAGTGACACAGCCAGTGGTGAGACCAGAGAAAGACCAGATGGATTTCCTGGGCCTTCGTGCGGTTTATACGACCAATGATGTGTCCTCAGTGGAAAAAAGAAAAGAAAGACCTGCATTTATATAGCTCAGCATGTTCCAAAGTGCTTTACAGCCAATGAAGTACTTTTTTTTTGAAGTGTCGTCACTGTTGTAATGTAGGAAATGCAACAGCCAATTTGCGCACAGCAAGCTCCCACAAACAGCAATGGGATAATGACCAGTTATCTGTTTTTAGTGCAGTTGATTGAGGGATAAATATTGGCCAGGACACCGGGGAGAACCACCCTGCTCTTCTTCGTATTAATGCCATGGGATCTTTTACGTCCACCTGAGAGGGCAGATGGGGCCTCGGTTTAACGTCTCATCCGAAAGACGGCACCTCCGACAGTGCAGCACTCCCTCAGTACAGCACTGGAGTGTCAGCCTGGATTTTTGTGCTCGAGTCTCTGGAGTGGGACTTGAACCCACAACCTTCTGACTCAGAGGCGAGAGTGCTGCCCACTGAGCCACGGCAGACCCTTTGACAGTTGAAATGAGACTCCAGCTGCACATTTGGTGAATTCCTTGTGTTTGAGGGGGTGGAAGCTGATCAAGAATAAATATATAACCCTCTACCCGCTCTGTGTATTTGGAATATTATATTATTCTATATAAAATATTCATCTCTAAGATAGGTGCCGTTTGCTCCAGAAATAGATCCTCTTCCCATTTCAGTCATGGTGCTGTCTGCTGTTCAGCAGGGCTATTTATGATTGCTACTGATCACAGTCTTCCTTTGAATCCTTTGGGAAGAGCTTTGGCCCAGTTACTTAAAGCACTTGAACTGATGGCTCTTGACATGGAGACGATGCCAAGTATAGAGCTGTTATTAAATGTTAAAATGGTATCGCTGTGTCTGGCGAGTAATGTAGTCGGCCTTTTCTGCTTTATTAAGGCTAAGCATTAAAATTAATTTCTTTCTCCCGAGTGCTGTGGATTAGTAAATTTAAATGTGTGCGTTAGTGGTGGAGACATCTGGCCAGCCTCTGAGAGAGGGGAACCTGCGAGCGAGGATAGAAATCTAGAGTCTGAGGATGGTTCTGATCATTGATGTTCAAAATTAATCTTTAATATGGATGGAGCTAAAACATATAAACATTATATCTGCACACTTATTGGGGGGGGGGGGTGGTGGGAAGGGGTTAAAATCAACGTGTAACAAAGACATCAATCCATTTAAAGTTGCATTGTGATGAAGTGGCTCTGTTATTTTAGTGTTGGCGTTAATCTGTTATAAATGCAAGTGTTAATGGGCTTGTCACTAATATCAAACTGTGCGATTTTGGGCAAGACAGCAGAATCCACGGGAATGTGTTTGTCTATTTGTGACCAGTGTCTCTCAGCGTGATTTCAATTCCAGAGTGTTGCAATGCGACAGTAAGTTTTTGGAATAGGTCGATTAATTTTGGAACAGGCAAAAGTTAGTCCTGAGCACTGTTTCAAGTTCGAATACAACCATAATGGACAAGGGGAACATAAGAATTAGGAGCAGGAGTAGGCCATACGGCCCCTCGAGCCTGCTCTGCCATTCAATAAGATCATGGCTGATCTTCAACCTCAACTCCACTTTCCCGCCCGATCTCCATATTCCTCGATTCCCCTGGAGTCCAAAAAATCTATCTCTCTCAGCCTTGAATATACTCAACGGCTGAGCATTTACAGCCCTTTGGGGTAGAAAATTCCAAAGATTCACAACCCCCTGAGTGAAGAAATTCCTCCTCACCTCCGTCCAAAATGGCCGATCCCTTATCCTGAGACTATGACCCCTAGTTCTAAACTCTCCAGCCAGGGGAAGCAGCCTCTCAGCGTCTACCCTGTCAATCCCCCTTCAAAATCTTATGTTTCAATGAGATCACCTCTCATTCTTCTAAACTCCAGAGAGCATAGGCCCAATCTCCTCAATCTCTCCTCATAGGACAACCCTCTCAACCCAGGGATCAATCTATTGAACCGTAGTTGCACCGCCTCCGAGGGAAGTATATCCTTCCTCATATAATTAGACCAAAACTGTGCACAGTACTCCAGGTGTGGTCTCCTCCAGGTGTGGGAGCACAGGTACAAACTGGTTGAAAGGCAAGTTCAGGACTGATGTCAAGAAGTACTTCTCCACATAATGGTCAATGCCCGATGAGAATAATGGAGGCAAAAACTCTGGCGTCATTTCGAGAGGCAGTTCCGCTGTTGTGATGGAGGTTCGTGGGTTTCTACGGCAGGATGAGTTGAGTTGAGTGAGGAGAATGGCTGCCCTCTTCTGAACCTACCATTGTGAATGTACCAGCTGATCCCCAGGGAGCAGGCTCATTGGTCAAGATCTGTTTTGATGTCTTACTACAGTTATACAGGTCCTTGGTGAGACCACACCTGGAGTAGTGTGCGCAGTTTTGGTCTCTTTACCTAAGAAAGGATGTACTTGCCATAGAGGGAGTGCAGCGAAGGTTCACCAGACTGATTCCTGGGATGGCAGGACTGTCGAATGAGGAGCGATTGGGTCGACTAGGCCTGTATTCACTAGAGTTTAGAAGAATGAGAGGGGATCTCATTGAAGCGTATAAAATTCTGACAGGGCTAGACAGACTGGATGCAGGGAGGATGTTTCCCCTGGCTGGGGGGTCCAGAACGAGGGGGTCACAGTCTCAGGATACGCGGTAGGACATTTAGGACTGAGATGAGGAGAAATGTCTTCACTCAGAGGGTGGTGAACCTGTGGAATTCTCTACCACAGAAGGCTGTGGAGGCCAAGTCACTGAATATATTTAAGAAGGAGATAGATAGATTTCTAGACACAAAAGGCATCAAGGGGTATGGGGAGAGAGCGGGAATATGGTATTGAGATAGAGGATCAGCCATGATCATATTGAATGGCGGAACAGGCTCGAAGGGCCGAATGGCCTATTCCTGCTCCTATTTTTCTATATTTTCTTTGATCGCAAGGAATTGTGGGTCTGTCCGCGGTGTTTGAGGGATTGCGTTCCGCGAGTCTGTCTCTTTGTAATTAGGGCCGGTGGTTTACCGTGACGGAACAAGTCGGATTCCGTTTTATTACAAGGGATTTGGGAGTTCTCGCCTGTAGTTTTGGGGTCACGTTCCAGGATTCCGTTAAACACTGGAAACTGTAAATCTGGCCTACGCCATCTGTTTCTGACTCAGTTAAAATGTGTGCTCATATTTCTCAGTTTACTAGTCATTCTAGTTACAACTGCACAAAAACCGATTGTGATTCTTCATTCTTTGTATTTTGCAATATTTGTTCCAATGCAGTGTGATTCCTCGTAGTATTTATACAGCCTGAAACAAACAGGATACTATAGTTTCACACAAAGGGTAGGAGAAATGTGAAATTCTCTTTCCCCCACCCTCCCAAAAGGGCGGTGGATGCGGGGGGGGGGGGGGCATCAGTTGAAATTTTCGAGACTGCGATCAGTAGACTTTTGTTCGGTAAGGGTATGAAGGGATATGGATCAAAGGTGGGAAAATGGAGTTGAGATACAGATCAGCCATGATCTCATAAGAACATAAGACGTAGGAGTAGGAGTCGGTCATTTGGCCCCTCGAGCCTGCTCCGCCATTCAATAAGATCATGGCTGATCTGATCTTGGCCTCAACTCCACTTCCCTGCCCGCTCCCCATAACCCTTATCATTCAAAAATCTGTCTATCTCCACCTTAAATACATTCAATGACCCAGCCTCCACAGCTCTCTGGGGAAGAGAATTCCAAAGATTCACGACCCTCAGAGAGAAGAAATTCCTCCTCTTTTCCGACTTAAAAGAGTGCCCCCTTATTCTGAAACTATGCCCCCTAGTTCTAGATTCCCCCACGAGGGGAAACATCCTCTCAGCATCTACCCTGTCGAGCCCCTTCAGAATTGAATGGAGGAACAGGCTTGAGGGGCTGAATGGCCTCCTCCTGTTCCGACATTCCTATTTTTTTTGTCAGAATGGATTTCGAAAGCTGATTACAATTTATCCAACGCTTGTAGTTTGTGATGTATATGGAGTCTTGTCCTCAGCATGAATGACCTCTGCCCTGCAGTGCGCCCCTCCCCCCCCCCACCCACCCATTTTTCTGGACTCGCAGTAGTAGAGCCTTCAGTCATCTTGGCCCTATTGTCTGGAACTTTCTACCTAGTTCCTCTTCCTTGCTGCTCCTCTTCTAAATTTCAGAGATGTCCCTCTTGTGGACTGTACTTTCGCTTGCCTTTCCTAACTCCCCTGATAGCCAGTGTCCATTTTATCCGCGTTCTGTGAAGTGCCTCGGGCTGTTTACTACGTTAATGGCGCCATATAAATGCAAATTGCTATTGTAACATCCTATCCTCAAGCAATAAGTGAATGTATTTGTTCGGGTGAGAGATCGCGGTGGGTTTTCTTTTAACTTCAGCTGTTGAATTGCGTCGGGAGGTGAAATCTACAAAGTTGGCACCAATAGGGAATAGCAGCTTTTATCATGAGGCAATCTCGTCCAAATTGATTTTATTTGTTTGTTCTTGCTTTGTAACCTAGAAGTTAATAAAGTAAGTGTGACACTTCAAAAGTAAGTTGCTGTAAATATCAATAAATGCTGGTTTGTTTAGTAAGGCAATGCGAAGAGTCGGTGTTCGAGTGAAGATCTTTCAGCTGGATGATGTCGTTTTCTCATTGGTGCAGTCTGAAGATGAAGGTGCCATATTTCACTGGAACGGTACTACATTAATTTGCCGAAAGAAAATATTCCCACTGCATATCTTTTTCTTTAAAGAATAAACAACTGACAAAGCAGCCTGCTTGATTGGCACCCCATCCACCACCTTAAACATTCACTCCCTCCACCACCGGCGTACCGTGGCTGCAGTGTGTACCATCTACAAGATGCACTGCAGCAACTCACCAAGGCTTCTTCGGCAGCACCTCCCAAACCCGCGACCTCCACCACCTAGAAGGACAAGGGCAGCAGGCGCATGGGAACACCACCACCTGCAAGTTCCCCTCCAAGTCACACACCATCCTGACTTGGAAATATATCGGCCGATCCTTCATCGTCGCTGGGTCAAAATCCTGGAACTCCCTCCCTAACAGCACTGTGGGAGCACCTTCACCACACGGACTGCAGCGGTTCAAGAAGGCGGCTCACCACCACCTTCTCGAGGGCAATTAGGGATGGGCAATAAATGCTGGCCTTGCCAGCGACGCCCAGATCCGATAAAACGAATAAAAAAAAAATTTTAATTCCTGGTTTTCAACAGATTACGCACAGCAGAAGCTAAGAGTACAACTAAACTAGAAGGTTGGCCAGCTGGTTTGAGTGGCGGTGAACGGCACTTTATTATGGTCTCTGCAGGTCCTATTGCCCCGACTCAGCAAATCGCAATCGCTGATGTATGGAGATGGGCCGGCCAAAATCCAGGCACCAAATCTGGACCGGGACGGAGAGCAGGAGTCAGCACTTTCCGACGAAGGGTTTCGACCTGAAACGTTAACTCTCTTTCTCTCTCCACGGATGTTGCCTGGCCTGCTGAGTTTTTCCAGCGTTTTCTGTTGTTATTTAGGAGTCAGCACTCGGTCGCCTGTGATTAAGTGTTTGAGAGTCATCAGAGTTTTTTTTTGTGATGTTGGTTGAGGGTTAAATATTGGCCCAGGACACCAGGGAAAACTCCCCCTCTTTTCTTCGAAATAGTGGCCCTGGGATTTTACCCGAGAGAGCAGGCAATCGGTTTAACGTCTCATCCGAAAGACGGCACCTCCGACAGTGCGGCACTCCCTCAGCACTGCACTGGAGCGTCGGCCTAGATTTTTGTTCTCAAGTCTCTGGAGTGGGACTTGAACCCACAACCTTCTGACGCAGAGGCGAGAGAGAGCGACCCACTGAGCCACAGGCTGACATTTAATCCAAAGTGAATCCAGTTGGGCCCAATGTTCCTGTGAATGTTTTTTGCGGTGGGGGTGGTACTTGGCCCCTTTAAGGGGCTGTGCGGCCCATTTATAATACCGCGCATGCACGGTTTTCCCCATTGAAGAGCCGGCTACGCGGGAGGTCCATAGGTGCAGCTTAAAGGGAGCATTGGTTGGGCCACTCTTCTCTTTGTGATCTAGTGCTAGGAGATTGTCTCCAAACACTGCCCCTTCTCCCTTTCTTCCCTGTCTTTCTTGAAAACGTTTTTTTAAATCCCGGAATAACTAATTGCCACTGCAATTTCAGTAATTGGTAATATGCTATCATCTCCATTTCATTCAGTGTCTCTGGTTCCCCAGTGTTGTTTCTTATACTATGTACAATATAAGACATCTTCGTTTGGATTCCCTGGTTTGGCAATTACTCCCCTTGATGTCTTTTTCCATCCTGCTTTCTTCTTCACTTAACCTCTTTCAACATTCCCACCTCCTTATTTACTTTACTTACTTTCCCTTTCAAGGTGCTAACCTGCCTCTCTTGATTTCCACTCTCCCCCCCCCCCCCCCGCGCGCCCCCCCCCCCCAGAAGCCCGCCCCCGCCAGATTAGCTTAAACCCACCCCCGAGCTCTAGTTTTTATATTGACTGATTTTTTTCATTATAAAAAGATTAGTCAAGCTATTTTTGATGTGGGTTGAGGAAGGAATCTTGGCCAGGACCCTGGAGAACTCCCTGCTCTTCTTCAAATAAGATGCTCGAATATCTTACATTTCTAACTGAGCCACTGGGATGGGCAGCTTAATGTCTTACCCAAAGGTCAGCACCTCCGACAATGTAGCTCTCCCTCAGTGCTGCACTGAAATGTCAAGTCTAGTTCAATGTAGTCAAGTCTCTGGAGTGGGGCTTGAACCCACAACCTTCTGACTCAGAAGTGAAAGAATTTAGTTATAAAAACAAAAGTGCTGGAAATACCCAGCAGCTCAGGCAGCATCTGCGGAGAGAGAGTGAAACAGAGTCAGGTCGATGACCTCTAACTTTTTACCAGTTCTGGCGGAAGATGTAACAGGATTTTAAGCAAGTGTAGGGGCAGGGAAAGGGGGGAGGGGAGGAAAGAAAAAAGGGGAAGGTCTGTGATAGGATGGAAGGCCGGAGAGATTAAATGACAAAAGGGAATGATGGTGCAAGGCAAAAGGGGATGATAATGGGACATGAAACAAAAGGAGGTGTAAATGGCAATAGTAGAATCATTACCAACAGCTGCTGTCCGAAAAAATGATCTGATATTAAACTCGGTGTTGAATCCGGAAGGCTGTAAAGTGCCTAATCGGAAGTGCGCCGCCCGCCATATTGGATAAGGACAAACAAGAGACATCCTTTCCCTGTTCCTGAAACAGGCGTTGAGCACTTTGAATATTCCCCAGTCAGGACTCAGGCCTCCTTTCAATGTTCCCGGCGAAGAGGACTCCAAGTTTGTGCCGCTGCTGGTGTCGCAGCGGTCCTGACCCCTGACCCTTGGCCCTGACAACACTTCGCCGAGGATCTCACTGAAACGTCTAAAATTCTTAAGAGGGCTTGACAGGGTAGATGCTGAGAAGCTATTTTTCCCCTGGCTGGAGAGCCTAGAACTATGGGTCACAGTCTCAGGATAAGGGGTCGGCCATTTAGGACTGAGATGAGAAGGAATTTCTTCACTCAGAGGGTTGTGAATCTTTGGAATTCTCTCCCCCAGAGGGCTGTGGATGCTGAATCATTGAGTATATTCAAGGCTGAGATTGATCGATTTTTGGACTGTAGGGGAATCAAGGGATATGGGGATCGGGCGGGAAAGTGGAGATGAGGTCGAAGATCAGCCATGATTTTATTGAATGGTGGAGCAGGCTCGAGGGGCCGTATGGCCGACTCCTGCTCTTAATTCTTATGTTCTTAGGACCACTGCGACACCAGCAGCAGCACAAACTTGGAGTCCTCTTCGCCGGGAACATTGAAATGAGGCCTGAGGCCTAATATCTGGAGTGCCTCAAGCCTCACTGTTCTGGCGCGTGGGGCGCGAACTACGCCCCCCCCCCCCCCCACCTCACCGTGCCCCCAAAATGGTCGCATCGCAATTTCTAGGCCATTGAGTTCTGTTACAACAACAACAACTTGTATTTATATAGCGCCTTTAACGTCATAAAACATCCCAAGGCGCTTCACAGGAGTGTTATAAAAATTTGACACCGAGCCACATAATGAGAAATTAGGGCAATGAGGTAGGTTTTAAGGAGCGTCTTAAAGGCGGAAAGAGAGATAGCGAGGTGGAGAGGTTTAGGCAGGGAATTCCAGAGCTTAGGGCCCAGGCAACAGAAGGCACGGCCACCAATGGTTGAGCGATTATAATCAGGGATGCTCAAGAGGGCAGAATTAGAGGAGCGCAGATATCTTGGGGTGGGGCGGGGGGGTGTCGTGGGGCTGGAGGAGATTACAGTGATAGGGAGGGGGCGAGGCCATGGAGGGATTTAAAAACAAGGATGAGAATTTTAAAGTCGAGGCGTTTCTTAATTGGGGGCCAATGCAGGTCAGCGAGCACAGGGGGTGATGGGCGAACGGGACTTGGTGCGAGTTAGGACACGGGGCAGCCGAGTTTTGGATGACCTCAAGTTTACGTAGGGTAGAATGCGGGAGGCCAGGGGTGCATTGGAATAGTCAAGTCTAGCGGTAACAAAGGCATGGGCCTTTAAATATATGTGTTTGGAAGAACTGGAATTTTGAAGCCATTCTAGTGCTCGCGTGTATTGATGAAGGATTCGTGTTACAGCTGCTTGTGATTCACATCATGCAATGGTTTATTCTGTGTGGTTTCTTTGCTGCCTGTCATTCCCGATTACATCAGTCTCCTGCCTGAGGCACGTACGGTGAAGACATGTACTGAGAAGATGTGCCTCAGTCAACTATGAATAGAAAATATTTTGGGCACAGCGGTGACAACTTGCTTATTTTTTTCTCTTTCTTTTAATGTATATCAAAGCACAAATTAGGAAAGAAACCTTCAGCCAATTTGTTTACAAGTCCTGCTCACTCACCCACATTAGTTCTTGGTCCCACAAATTTTAGATTCTCATCCTTGTGGTTAAATTCTTTCACTGCCTCACTCCTCCCTATCTCAGTAACTTCCTGCAATTCTTCAGCTCCCCACGCAGCTTCTCTGCTTTCTGACCCTTGGCGTCTTGTGAAGCCCTCTCTCCTCACCGCACCATTGGCAGCCATGCCTTCAGCCAGCTAGGCCCCACACTCTGGAATTCCCTCCCTGAACTCCTCTGCTTTTGCCCCCCCCTCCGTGAAGACCCACCTCTTTGCCCAAGCTTTTGGTCATCACTCCAAATATCTCCTTCTCTGGCTCGGCGCCCATTTTGTTTGATTATGTCTCAGTAAAGCGGCCTGGGATATTTTTCTACATTAGAGGTGCTATTCTACTGCTCCTCCCTCCGGTAAAGATGCTGTAACTGGGGGGAGCTAATGAATAGCAAGAACGACAACAGCGTAACTTCCGCCGATGGCGATTTCGGCCAAACCCGCAAAAGACCGTCACCTCAACACCCATCAAGCAAACTAAGCTTTGAATGTCTCCTTTTACAGCGCAGAGGTAAACCATGCCAAAAAACCCTCCTATTTAGGAGTCACGCTCGATCGCACCCTGTCAGAGACAACCTCTCCAGAACCTTGGGAAGAAACTGAAGAGTAGGGTCAACTTGATCCAGAAACTTGCCGGATCCACATGGGGAGCAGACGCTCGAACCCTCCGTACGGCAGCACTCGCCCTGGTGTACTCTACAGCGGAGCACTGCTCTCCGGCATGGCTATCGAGTCCGCATGTCAAATCCGTTGACGTCCAACTGAATTCTAATATGAGAATTATCACCGGTACGCTTTTATCGACACCAACACCTTGGCTGCCTGTGCTGGCAAACATCGCACCTACACCGCGAATATGCAGTCTCCAGAGAATACAACCGCTACACCAGCAAAGACATGCCGATCCAGGCCGATTTGAACAACCTACCACCAACCCATCTCAAATCTAGAAGGGCATTTTGGACCGTCGCCGAAGCCCTTCAGCGATCTCCCCTCAGCCTTGATGACCGATGGCGAAATGCTTGGAAGAACTTCGACATACGGAATGGATTCCTTATAGAGGACCCCACCGTACAACCTGAAGGATCAAACCTTCCTCGCAAAGCGTGGACAACCATCAACCGCCTCAGAACCGGTCATGGTAGACGCAGCCACCTTCTCCATAGATGGAAGACGAAAGCATCCCCATCGTGCGACTGTGGAGCTCCTAATCAGACCCCTGGAGCACATCATTGAGCACTGCCCTCAGAGGAAATTCGCAGGCAGCCTACAAGACATAGGAATCAGGAGCAGGTGTAGGCCATACGGCCCCTCGAGCCTGCTCCTCCATTCAATAAGATCATGGCTGATCATTGACCTCAACTCCACTTTCCCGCCCGATCTCCATATCCCTTGATTCCCCTAGAGTCCAAATAGCCACGCTGTTACACGGGAAGCTTTGGCCTGGATATCTGACTTAGACATTGACATTTGATTTGCTTTGCTACTACCATACGAAAGAAGAAGAATATTATTATTATTTTTGGGTGGTGAAACGTGACGGTCCTTTACTCGAAGAATAATATTTAATAGAAAGAAAATACTACCTAATAAAAAATTGTGACATTGACCACCTCAGCTGGAAGGAGGCAAGTCAAGAATTATTGAGAGTCCCATCTGTGTCTACATCAGTTTGTAATCGTGTGAAATGCCTTAAAGAACATGCACATCATGCTTTGGGTTGATGTAATGACAGGTTGTTCGAGCATTAAGGTCAAAAGGCGTCCCAAGGCGCTTCACGGAGGCGCGAGGCAAACACACGTTCAGCCAAAGAAGGAGAAAGGATGACCAAACACTCGGTGGAAGAGGTGGATTTTAAGGAGGAGCGGCAGGCAATGGGATTTCGGGAAGGAATCCCAAATAATGGGGCCTCGACACCGGAAGGCCCTGCTGCCAGTGGTGGGGCGAACGGAGTGGGGGAATGCCCAAGAGGTCGGAGTCAGAGGAACAAAGAGTTTTGGGCAGGGAGGGGGTTTGTAGGGATGGGGGACGTTACATCGATAGGGAGGGACAAGGCCGTAAAAGGATTTAAACGCAAGAGAATTTGAAACTTGAGGCATTGGGGACCAGGAGCTACTGTCGGTTGGGTTACGGTGAGTTTGATTTGCCCACATGGCTCAATTCCAATCTTGGCCTGGTTTGTTGGCAAGATACCAAGAAAAGGTCTTGGTTATGGATTTTCTGAGGAAATGTTTTCTCTCTCTCTTTAATTTCTCCTGCAACCAATGGGGTTGTGGTGGGGGCGGGCGGTTCTGTTCTCTGGCCTCAGCTTGTGCCTCCACATCAGGAAGTCGACACCTTTTGGGGTGGAGCGGTGTTATTCAAATTCTTGTGTGCGAGTCCCCCACCCCTCAAATAGTGACACAGTCCTTGGCACCCCCTGATTTAACTTCCAAAAGATCATGTCAACTACCCAAAGGTAAGCTGCGCTGTCATTGCCGAAGATGTTTGCAATTCATGTACAGCAACCAGAAATAATGTGCGCTGGTAAGTCAACAAATAGAGAGAAATGCAGGAAACGGGTGAGGTGGTGGGTTTCCCCCTTGGTGGCTCACTCGCCACCATGGGTAGTCAAGCTGGACCCCTACCATGTGTTGGCGCTCCTTCACTTCCCTGCCACTGCGAGACACTGAACTCTTGGTAGCCTGACCAGATAAGGCATCAAATACTGGAGCAGTGACTGGCTCATGTGCCTATGTTGGTGAACACATAGAGTCCTTATCAATGCACTGGAGAAGGATGAGTGGACCATTTTGAAACAGTGGGGCGCCAGCAAAATATCCAACCTCCTTTTGAGTGCTTGATGCGCAATGCTATAGAAGCTGATCTATTTTCAGTGTTACAGGCTAAGTAAATACAAACTAATAGATGATTGCCAGTTTAATAGAAGGCAGTCATTTAATTGAGCAAGACTGAAGTCTTGCACCTTGACAGTAAAGCTCGAGCAGTTGGTGAGATCAGCAGAGCATTGATGTTAAATTATTGCTTAAAACTCGCTGTCGGAGATACCATTTTTCTTCATGATAATGATGGATCTCCTGTGGCGTTTTACACTGGGTGTCGAGACCGAATGTAGTCTTCTGGTGAAATGGGTTTAGAGGGCAAGGGGATTAATTGGACCGTGGTGGGCAATGAACGTCACGCCCCATTTTAAAGTTGAACATTCTCTCATTTTTGTACAATACTTGGGTTTTATATTATTATTTATAGTTAAATAGCAAAACCTACAGCAACTTGGGAAGCAGGGCAGGTTGGATCGTAGAAGTTTCTCTGCAGTACAGGCTAGGGAGCTGGGGAGACACAACTTCAAAAGGCTTTAATAACCAGGTTTATTGAATTCAATTTCACAACATGCTGTGGTGGGATTTTAACTCTGGGTCCTTGGGCTTCTTATCCAATACCATAACCGCTACACTACTGTACTCCTATAAACCTTGTATCGCTGAGGTTCCTTGTGGGTAAGCACTACACTGTGGTATGTAATCATCAGTGAACTTTGAACAACAATAAAAAAAAAATCAAAAGCAAAATACTGTAGATGCTGGAAATCTGAAATAAAACCAGAAAATGCTGGAAATACTCAGCAGGTCAGGCAGCATCTGTGGAGGAGAGAAACAGAGTCAACGTTTCAGGTCGATGACCTTTCGTCAGAACTGGAAAAAGTTAGAGATGTAACAGATTTTAAGCAAGTGCAGGGGCAGGGAAAGCGGGGGAGGAAAGAACAAAAGGGAAGGTCTGTGATAGGATGGAAGGCAGGAGAGTTAAAAGACAAAAGGGATGATGGTGCGAGGCAAAAGGAGATGGAAATGGGCCAAGTAAAGAAACAAAAGATGGGTCTAGAAGAGGTGTAAATGGCAATGAATGGCAGAATCATCAACAGCCGCCATGTGAAAAAATAGGGGCCGAGGTTATGGTCTGAAATTGTTGAACTCGATGTTGAGTCCAGAAGGCTGTAAAGTGCCTAATCCTCAATCTTACATTTGAACAGTGTAATAGGCCGAGGACGGAGAGGTCAGAGTGGGAGTGGAGCGGAGAATTAAAGTGACAGGCGACCGGAAGCTCGGGGTCAAGCTTATGGACTGAACGGAGGTGTTCCGCAAAGCGGTCACCCAATCTCTGTTTGGTCTCCCCAATGTAGAGGAGACCGCATCGTGAGCAGTGAATACAGTATACTAAATTGCAAGAGGTACAAGTAAATCGCTTTTTCACCTGGAAAGAGTGTTTGGGGCCCTGGACAGTGGACAATAAAAACCCTTGTTCTACTTACGGAACTATTTGCCCTTCCGATGCTGAGGTCCCAAGGAAGATGCCTTACTGTTGGAGCCTCCTCGAGTACGCCGGTGTAGTGATGATGTTACTGGACTAATAATCCAGGGAACGCGAGTTAAAAATCCCCACCATGGCAGTTTGAGAAATTGTATTCAGTTTTTAAAAATCTGGTAATAAAAAGCTGGTCTCAGTCAAAGTGACCATGAAGCTGTCGGATTGTCGTAAAAACCCAACTGGTTTGTTAATGTCCTATGGGGAGGGACACCTAAGCAGGTCTGGGCCTATATATGACGTGGTTGACTCTTAACTACCCTCTGAAGTGGCCTAGCAAGCTGCTCAGTCCTCAGGGCGATTAGGGATGGGCAATAAATGCCGGCCAAATCTGTGACGCCCACATCCCGAGAATGAATTTTTTTTTAATTCACTTAACAAAATGAAATAATTAACTAAAAATAATAACATTGTACATTCATGATTTGGGTTGAATTTGTAACGGTGCTATTGCTCAATTGGGTCTGGAGGCTAATTTAATACATTCAGTTTTAGCTATGAGGAAAGATTGGATAGGCTGTGGTTGTTTTCTTTGGAACGGAGGAGGCTGAGGGGAGACTTAATTGAGGTGTATAAAATTTTGAGGGGCCTCGATAGAGTGGATAGAAAGGACCTATTTCCCTTAGCAGAGAGGTCAATAACCAGGGGGCATAGATTTAAAGTAATTGGTAGAAGGATTAGAGGGGAGTTGAGAACATTTTTTCACCCAGAGGGTGGTGGGGGTCTGGAACTTACTGCCTGAAAGGGTGGTAGAGGCAGAAACCCTCATCACATTTAAAAAGTACTTGGATATGCACTTGAAGTGCCGTAACCTCCAGGGCTACGGACCAAGAGCTGGAAAGTGGGATTAGGCTGGAGAGCTCTTTGTCGGCCGGTGCAGACACGATGGGCCGAATGGCCTCTTCCTGTGCTGTAAATTTCTATGATTGAGCAATTGATCTGCTTTATGGTGAATACAGATTGCGTGTTTGCCGTGGTCACGGAAGGGCTGTGGTGAGAGTGTCATGCATTCCGGTCCACATACACCAAATGTGAGTGAGCTGAGGCCTCTGTGTCGTGCTGCGAAAGCAAAATGGGTCACGGAGCATAAAAGCAGGTTTCTTTTGTTGTCTGAAACACAAGATATATTAGATAATTTAGGATGTGAAGCTCAATTTTAAGTGCTGGCATTATGCCAAAGAATTGTTTTTTTTTAATTAAAAGTTTATTTTGATTTTTTTATTGAAAGCCCAGTTTCTCAGTGCTCAAAATCCCACGGTGCAAAACTTCTTGTAATGAACCCAGCATTTTAGCTGTTTCTAGCCTGTAAGAATGTGGGAAGTGAAGATATCAGACTGGAGCATAAGAACATAAGAAATAGGAGCAGGAGTCGGCCATTTGGCCCTTCGAGCCTGCTCCGCCATTCAATAGGATCATGGCTGATCTTCTGCCTCAACTCCACTTTCCTGCACTATACCCATATCCCTTGATTCCCTTAATATCCAAAAATCTATTGATCTCTGTCTTGAATATACTCAACGACTGAGCCTCCACAGCCCTCTGGGGTAGAGAATTCCAAAGGTTCACCGCCCTCTGAGTGAAGAAATTTCTCCTCATCTCAGTCCTAAATGGCCTAGAGATTGGAAATACTCAGCAGGTCAGGCAGCGTCTGTAGAGAGAGAAAAACAAGTTACCCTCTGTAAAATAAATCAATATTTCAAAAAATAATAGGGTAGAAAATGAGGAAGACCCTGGAGGCAAACCTACTTATCCTGACTCCAGGGTCACATGCTGTGAAATTAGAGAAGCGTGCAATAAGAGCACAGCTGTCATCATAGGTGACTTTAACTTACATATAGATTGGACTAGCCTAATCAGTAAAAATAATGAGGAGGAGAAATTCCTTGAGTGTTTAAGGGATGGTTATCTGGATCAATATGTCGAGGAACCAACTCGGAAACAGGCTATATTGGACTGGGTACTGTGCAATGAGAAGGGACTAATTAGTAATCTTGTTGTACGGGGACCCTTGGGTCAGAGCGATCATAACATGATCGATTTCTCACTCGAAATGGAGAGCGAAGAAATTGACTCAGAGACTAAGGTCCTGAATTTAAACAAGGGGAATTATGATGCCATTAGACGGGAACTGAGTAGGTCTGATTGGACAACGTTCCTGGGAGGACTAGAGGTAGATAAACAATGGCAAGCATTTAAAGATAGAATGACAAAATTGCAAAAATTGTTTATACCAATCTGGCATAAAAGGAAATCTAAAAAGGTGACTCAACCGTGGATAACAGGGGAAATTAGAGACAGCATAAAATCCAAAGATAGGGCGTATAAAATAGCCAAAAAAAGCGCCAGAGCGGAAGATTGGGAACAGTTTAAGATAGAGCAAAGGAGGACAAAGGGCTTAATCAAGAGGGGCAAAATAGCTTACGAAAGCAAGCTGGCGGAAAATATAAAAACTAACTCCAAAAGCTTTTATAAGTATATCAAGAGGAAAAGACTGGTGAAAACCAAAGTTGGTCCATTGCAGTCAGATACGGGGGAATATATAACGGGAAATAAGGAAATGGCAGACCAACTAAATGCATACTTTGGGTCAGTCTTTACGAAGGAAGACACAAAAAACCTCCCTGGGATATCGGGAAAAATATGGACATTGGCAAAGGAGGATCTGACGCAAATCAATATCTCTAAGGATATGGTGTTAAGGAAGCTAAAGGGATTGAAGGCGGACAAATCCCCAGGGCCTGATAACATGCATCCTAGGGTACTGAAGGAGGTGGCCCTAGAGATAGCGGATGCACTAAGTATGATTTTTCAGAATTCATTAGACTCGGGAACAGTGCCCATGGATTGGAGGGTAGCTAACGTTACCCCACTATTCAAAAAGGGGGGTAGGGAAAAAGCAGGTAATTACAGACCTGTAAGCCTTACATCAGTTGTGGGCAAAATGCTGGAGTCCATCATTAAGGATGAAATGGCGGAGCACTTAGCAAATGGGGACAGGATAGGACAGAGTCAACATGGATTTACAAAGGGTAAATCGTGCTTGACTAATCTATTGGAATTTTTTGAGGGAGTAACTGGTAAAATAGATGGGGGAGAGCCAGTAGATGTGGTGTACCTGGACTTCCAAAAGGCCTTCGACAAGGTCCCACATAAAAGATTAGCATGGAAAATTGAAGCTCATGGGATAAAGGGGAAAGTATTGACGTGGATAGAGAACTGGCTGTCAGATAGAAAACAGAGAGTTGGAATAAACGGCTCATTTTCTGAATGGCAGGCAGTAACAAGTGGGGTACCACAGGGATCTGTCCTGGGTCCCCAGCTGTTCACAATTTACATTAATGACCTGGATCAGGGAGTCGGATGCAGCATTTCCAAATTTGCAGACGACACTAAACTAGGAGGGGGAGTGGGCTCAGAGGAGGAGACCAGGAAGCTCCAGAGCGATTTGGACAGACTGGGTGATTGGGCGGATAAATGGCAGATGCACTATAATGTGGACAAGTGCGAAGTTATCCACCTTGGGTGCAGGAACGGGAGGGCAAATTATTATTTAAATGGCAATAAATTGGGAGAGGGGGAAGTACAGAGAGACCTGGGTGTTCTTGTACACCAGTCACTGAAGGCGAGCATGCAGGTGCAACAGGCGGTCAAGAAGGCAAACGGTATGCTGGCCTTCATAGCAAAAGGGTTGGAATACAGGAACAGGGATACCTTGCTGCAGCTGTACAGGGCACTGGTGAGACCACACCTCGAGTACTGTGTACAGTTTTGGTCGCCTCATCTGAGGAAAGATGTTCTTGCCATGGAGGGGGTGCAGCGGCGATTCACCAGGCTGATACCAGGAATGGCGGGATTGACCTATGAGGAGAGACTATGTAGTTTAGGGATGTACACACTGGAGTTTAGAAGATTGAGAGGGGACCTCATAGAAGTGTATAGAATTCTGACAGGTCTAGACAGACTAGATGCAGAAGGAATGTTTCCCTTGGCGGGTGAGAACAGAACTAGAGGACATAATTTAAGGATAAGGGCTAAACCATTTAGGACAGAAATGAGGGGGAATTTCTTCACTCAGAGGGTGGTGAACCTGTGGAATTCATTGCCACAGAGGGCAGTGTACGCCAGCTCATTAAATATATTTAAGAGGGAATTAGATATATTTCTACAGGCAAAAGGGGTTAAGGGTTACGGAGAGAAGGCGGGGACGGGATACTGAATTGGAGGATCAGCCATGATCTCATTAAATGGCGGAGCAGGCTCGAAGGGCCGGATGGCCTACTCCTGCTCCTATCTTCTATGTATCTATGTATCTATGTAATACCTTTAGCAGCACTGCCCAAAATGCAGCCATGGGGCAGTGCTATCCAACACTGAGTCCTCACGCTAATTATCCCTGTCCTTGCTCACCTGCAGTGGCTCACTAGCAATCCAACACATTGAATTTAAAATTCTTGTCTTCGTATTAAAATCCTGCCATTGGTGGTAGAGTCTCAACGGCCTCAGTCGTGCCCTCTGGAGCTCATTGCCTAAGCCCGTCTGCATCTCCTTCTTCCTCTTTAAAAAACAATGCTCAAGAGCCATCTTTTTGACCACTCTTTCGGTCATCCTTTCTATGGGTCGGTGCCCATTACCCAATCGCTCTCTATTGTAGAGCGTATGAGGGCTTTTTTTCATGTTAAGGCGCTATATTAATGCAAGCTGTTATTGTTCCAGTAGTGGCAGTGCCTGGTACCAATCATCATCACTTCTAACACCATCACCTAGAAAAGCCCATTATCCCTACCTTTTTACTGAGCTCTATTTATTTACTCTGATACCAGAAAGCTGCCCATCTCTTGCGATGGGAGTTCATTCCACCTGCAAGAACTTATCCTTTATTCCCAGGTTTGCAAACTTTGTTTTCAAATCCCTCCACGGCCTCGCCCCTCCCTATCTCTGTAATCTCCTCCAGCCCCACAGCCCCCCCCTCCCCGAGATATCTGCGCTCCTCTAATTCTGCCCTCTTGAGCATCCCCGATTATAATCGCTCCACCATTGGCGGCCGTGCCTTCAGCTGCCTGGGCCCTAAGCTCTGGAATTCCCTCCCTGAACCTCTCCGTCTCGCTACCTCTCTCTCCTCCTTTAAGACGCTCCTTAAAACCTACCTCTTTGACCCAGTTTTTGGTCATCCGTCTTAATATCTCCTTATGTGGCTCGGTGTCAGATTATGTTTGATAATCGTTCCTGTGAAGCGCCTTGGGACGTTTTACTACGTTAAAGGCGCTATATAAATACAAGTTGTTGTTGCTGCTGCTCCTTTATCTCCACAACTTCAACTCTAGTCCCCAGTATCATTTTTCTAGGTTTAATTCAAAGACTACCCTGCCTCTTAACTACTTACTTAATTAACTTAAAGATCTGAATCGTATTACCACTCAATCATATTCTCTATATAATGAGGGCACTTAAGTGTAATGATGCAGGCAGAAGCTAATGGACATAACTGGAACATTAAACCAACATCGTATTTGTCTGTACCAGGTTTGTCTGGTTTGGATGTTAAAGATCCCCCTGGTACAGTGCTCTCCCCTCGACCATTTTTACTTTTTAAAGATTACTTTTCATCTCATCTTGTTTGCGAAGGAAAGAAAAGAAAGAACTTGCATTTATATAGCGCCTTTATATTTATATAGGCTAAAGGGATCAAGGGATCTGGGGAGAAAGCAGGGACAGGGTACTGAATTTGGATGATCAGCCATGATCTCATTAAATGATGGAGCAGGCTCGAGGGGCCGAATGGCCGACTCCGGCTCCTATCTTCTATGTTTCTATGTTCACAACCTCGGGATGTCCCAAAGCACTTTACAGCCAATGAAGTACTTTTGAAGAATGGTAATGTAGGAAGCGCAGCAGCCAATTTACACAGAGCAAGGCCCCATAAACAGCTGCTGCTTTTTCTTCTTAGGCCGTCCCTCGGAACCGAGGATGACTTGCTTCCACACTAAAAATGAGTTCTCAGGTGACTGATGAGTCCAATGCGGGACCTACAGTCTCTGTCACAGGTGGGGCAGACGGTGGTTGAAGGGGCGGGTGGGTGGGGTGCTTGGGTTGACGTGCGCTGTTTGCGCTTGGCTTCCGCTTGCTCCCGGTGAAGAGACTCGAGGTGGTCGGCGCCTTCCCGGATGCTTCTCCTCCACTTTGTGCAGTCTCGGGCCAGGGATTCCCAGGTGTCAGTGGGGATGTTGCACTTTTTCAAAAGGAGGCGTAAACAGCAATGTGATAATGACAACAGAAAATGCTGGAAACACTCAGCAGGCCAGGCAGCATCTGTGGAGCGAGAAACAGAGTCAACGTTTCAGTTCGATGACCCTTCGTCAGAACTGGAAAAAGTTGGAGATGGAACAGGTTTTAAGCAAGTGTAAGGGGCAGGGAGAGGGGGGAGGGGAGGAAGGAATTGAAGGCATAGTCTGTGCTAGGATTGAACCCAGGAGAGATAAAATGTTGCAAATGGGGATGGCAGAATCTCTCTCCACGGATGCAGGCTGGCCTGCTGAGTGTTCCCAGCATTTTCTGTTATTTCAGATTTCCAACATCCGCCGTATTTTGCTATTGTGTAATGTGATAATGACCATCTGTTTTTGTGATGTTGGTTGAGGGATAAATATTGGCCAGGACACCGGGGCGAACTCCCCTGCTCTTCTTCGAAATAGTGCCATGGGATCTTTTACGTCCACCTGAGAGAGCAGATGGGGCTTCGGATTAACGTCTCATCTGACAGTGCAGCACTCCCTCAGCACTGCACTGGAGCATCAGCCTAGCTTTATGTGCTCAAGTCCCTGGAGTGGGACTTGAACCCACAACCTTCTGACTCAGAAGCGAGGGTGCTGCCCACTGAGCCACGGCTGACGGCTGTGCAAAACGGCTGCTGTGCTCTCCTATGTAGCAGTCAGCGTACGTTCTTGTATGTGAAGCACTTTAGAGATGTTTGTGAGAAATGTATGAAAGTGCTTTTTGACTGCAAGTCTTTCCTTTTTTGTACTTTTGCAATCTATGAAACAAAATTGGATTTCTAAAGGTTGTCTGAATGACAGTTTGAAAAGATAAGTTTATCGGATTCTTTGCTTCTAACCTTCACACCCCCTCTCAAAAAAATAAAATCTCTTGAGGATCACCGAATCACTGCTAAATAAATCAATCGTGTGGCTACATTTTAACCAACCTGATTGATGCCTGTTTAGGAACATGGGAAATGTTAGGAACAAACTCGGTCCAACAAGCTCTGCTATGTTCTTCACCTGGTTTGATGATGTGATGTTGCAGCAGCGACAAGTGGCCCCGTGGAGTGGGCAGGACATGGATTGGCAGCCATTAATCCCTACGTTACTGGTCTCTGGAGAGGGTGCAAAAATGCAAGGATGATGCCGGAACTGTGAGGTTATACCTGTCAGGAAAGGATGAACAGGCTGGGTCTCTTCATCACTTGAAAAAAGAAGGCTATGGGGTGACCAATGTTCCCTCTAATTTTTTGGGGGGGCCGTGTGGCCCCTTTAACGGGCTGCGCGGCCCTGTCAAAATTTCGCGCATGCGCGGTTTTTCGATTTATCAGCTGGTGAGCCGGCAGCGCGGGACCTCCAGAGCGCTAAAGGGAACATTGGGGGTGACCTAATAGAAGTCTTTAAAATTAGGCAAGGTTTTCGTAGAGCAGACACAGAGTGTTTCCACTTGTGGGGAAGAACAGAACTCGCAGCCATCAATATAAGATAGTCACCAAGACATTCCAATAGGGAATTCAGAAGAAACTTCTTTACCCAGAGAGTGGTTAGAATGTGGAACTCGATACCACAGGGAGTGGTTGAGCCAACTAGCATAGATGCATTTAAGGGGAAGCTAGATAAACACATGAGGGAGAAAGGAATAGAAGGATATGCTGATAGGGTTAGATGATGGTGGGGGTCTGGAACTCACTGCCTGAAAGGGTGGTAGAGGCAGAGACCCTCATCGCATTTAAAAAGTGTTTGGATATGCACTTGAAGTGCTGTAACCTACAGGGCTACGGACCAAGAGCTGGAAAGTGGGATTAGGCTGGAGAGCTCTTTGTTGGCCACCACGGACACGATGGGCCGAATGGCCTCCTTCTGTGCCGTAAATTTCTATGATGAGGAAGGATGGGAGGAGGCTTGTGTGGAGCATAAACGCCAGCATGGGCCTGTTGGGCCGAATGGCCTGTTTCTGTGCTGTACACTCTGTGTAATTCCATGGTCTCGGCTGTGTTGATGTGGCAATGTGCTATGGGTACAGGGCAACTTGGCTAGCTTTTGAGATAGGCCGAGGAGCAAGTTGCCAAGGTGACCTCGGTCTCACTGGTGTCGAATAAGGGTTGAAGAGGAGATAACAGTGGGGGGAAAAAGAGAGTGTTCTGGACTCAATTAAATACTTAATATCAACAACCTGCATTTATATAATGCCTTTAATGCAGTAAAACCTTGCCAGGCACTCCAGGGACAAATTACTTTCAGAGAGGCTATACAAATAGGTTAAGTATAGTTCCTGCAAGCCTGTGCTTAAATTTGGTCTTTGTGTTGTCCGCATGTTCATGAAAATAATCCCTCACCGACACTTACTCATAAACCCATCAACTCGGTGTCTCTCAACCTAACTGCACAATGCTCCAGTATAAAAATACACAGGCTCACTTGAAGCCACTCATTCCTGTCACTCAGGCCAAGTGCTGCCTCTCTCAATCAACTAATTACCACCTGCAGATAGAGTTCTGTCTCCGCCATTTCCAATCTAATGAAGATGTCACCACTAAATATAGGGAAGTAGGAATCATTATGCTTTATTCGTCTTCTGTAAATGTTGCATTTGAAGTTTTGCGATCTGTCACGCAGTGATGGCAGTCTTCAGACAGTGAGGCAAATATCATACAGCTGCGCATTCAAAAACTGCAAGTGCTGGAAGCGTACAGCAGCAGGTTCATCAGCACCTACAAAGAAATCCGATGGGTTGATGTCGACCCTTTCAACAGGTGAAGGTTCAACACATGAAACATGAACACGGCCCTTCTATTTATAGATACTGACAGACTTGCTTCTAATACTTGCAGCGTTTTCCATATTTTATATTTTCAGTTGATTGACGTTCGACGCAGAACCCCTGACTCAAGTACCAATCGTAGTCCAAATTTAGAAAAAGAAAGCACTTGCATTAACGTCGTGGTTTTCATGACCTCAATACATCTGAAAGCCCTGCACAGCCAGTAAAGTACTTTTGAAGTGTAGTCACATGACAGCTGAGTTAAATGGCTATTTATTGAGTTAAATATTCTATTTTTGGTGTTATTAGTTGAGGGATAAATATTGGCCAGGACACCGGGGATAACTCCCCGGCTCCTCTTCGAAATAGTGCCGCCGGGATCTTTTACGTCCACCTGAGAGAGCAGACGGGACCTCGGTTTAACGTCTCATCCGAAAGACGGCACCTCCGACAGCGCAGCGCTAAGAGTGCCAGCCGACATTCTGTGCTCGAGTCTCTGGAGTGGGACTTGAACCCATGACCTCCTGACTCGGAGACGAGAGAGAGAGTGCTCTGCCCACTGAGCCACGGCTGACACTAACTCTGGATAAATTGCCACCTTCAGGAACTCGTGAGACGTGTCGATGCTGGAAGTCTGTACAGCTGAGCCCATCATGTCACAAGTGGCACACTCAGGAAAGGGGGTGGTGAAAGAAGGATTAAATCAGCTAGGCTTCAGGTGAGTGCAGTACAGTACATGTACACTTAAAACACATTACTCTTTATAAAACCACCTATAGCGGCTGGGAATTTGACTCTGCACACACTGGAGTAAGACAAAATACATTCGTTCAAAAATAGGATTGCATATGCTTTCCATCTAAATTTATACATCTTTGCCGAATTTAAAGATCGTTGCTACTTTCACATTTTTAAGTTTCAAAACCAGTACCTAATCAGTTTTAAACACCTGTATAGTTACACTGTCCGGATTTACAGCCCAGAAGATAGCACCTTTCCCAATCTCAGGATGTCCCAAAGCGCTTTACAACCAATTAAGTAATTTTGAAGGGTAGTCACTGTTGTAATGTAGGAAACATGGCGGCCAAGTTCTGCACAGCAAGCTCCCACAAAGAGCAATGATATAATGACCAGATAATCTCTTTTTTTGTTTAGTATTGTTGATTGAGGGAGAAATATTGGACAGGACGCCGGGGATAACTCCCCTGCTCTTCTTCACCATAGTAATATAGGAATGTGATGTAGAAATCGGTCTTATTAATGGCACCATTTTTTAAAGCAAAGTTTCAACCCACTCCAGGATTTGAGAACATGAAGGTAGACTGACTCTCCAGGGCAGTGCTGGGTTTCTCCTGCATGGGTCAGAGGCATTGCCCTCTGGATGAAACGTTAAATGACATCGAATTTACAGCACAGAAACAGGCCATTCGGCCAAACAGGTCCAGCCGGTGTTTATGCTCCACACGAGCCTCCTCCCACCCCTCTTCATCTCATTCTATCAGCCTAACCTTCGATTCCTTTCTCCCTCGTGTGTTTATCTAGCTTCCCCTTAAAGTTATGCTAGTCGGCTCAACTACACCATGTGGAAACACATTCCACATTTTAACCACTCTCTCTGAGTAAAGAAGTTTATCATAAATTCCTTATTGGATTTATTAGTGACTATCTTCGGTTTATGGCCCCTAGTTTTGGACTCCCCCATAAGTGGAAATATCTTAATTTTAAATTCCACACTCCTGCTCTCGCGCTCTCTCTCTCTCTCTCTCTCTCTCTCTCTCTCTCTCTCTCAAACTCTTGCTCTCATTCACTCTTTTCTCTCTCTTCCAATTTATTGCTCTCTCTCTCATTCTCTCGCTCTCATGCTCTTCATGCTCTCTTTCTATTTTTCCTGTCTCTCCCCTTCCACATTGCAGATCGCTGATGCGCTCACTTTAATACCAAATAGATCCTTCCTGAGGATGCAGTGACGCACCAGTGTAATTTTTCACAGCATCATACTTCCTGAAGAAACTATTTTGATCCTGAGCCATAAATCTTTCCAAGCGCTTGATCAGTTTTATCAGGTAAAAAATTAGTGACATTGTCCCTTTCCGTTTGGAGTCAGCTTCAATGCGAAGGCCCCAGGTGCAGCATCAGCTCATTAGTGTCAATGTGACAGTGAACAAATTAATAATTTTCTTTCAAAGCTTTTCTTTCACTGGCCCTGCGAAGAATGTTTTCTTTTGTAAAATTGAACAATGCGATTTATTTTCAGGAGAATTGAAGGGAAGCTTATATTAAATGCTTTCCTTAGCGACATGATTATGAAAAGGCCTAGTGACTGTCAAGTATCCTTAGTTTTGGAGGCAAAGAGAAAAAATGACTTGACCTTCACTCCTCCTTCATGATGCTGGTAGGACAACAACTAACCTTCCTTTACTGTGAATCATCCCATCTACAAGATGCACTGCAGCAACTCGCCAAGGCTTCTTCGGCAGCACCTCCCAAACCCGCGGCCTCTACCACCTAGAAGGACAAGGGCAGCAGGCGCTTGGGAACACCACCACCTCCAAGTTCCCCTCCAAGTCACACACCATCCTGACTTAGAAGTATATCGGCCGTTCCTTCATCGTCGCTGGGTCAAAATCCTGGAACTCCCTCCCTAACAGCACTGTGGGAGTACCTTCACCACACGGACTGCAGCGGTTCAAGAAGGCGGCTCACCACCACCTTCTCGAGGGCAATTAGGGATGGACAATAAATGCTGGCCTTGCCAGCGACACCCACATCCCGTGAATGAATACATTATAAAAAAAAATCTTCAGTGCAATGGCAGCAAGCAAGTCTCATGCAATAAATGATTGGCATTATCGAATTTTGCGATGGAACTCTGGTGTTGTTACAATGGGAAGGGACAGAGAACTATAACGCAGTATATAGGGGAATATCATTTAGTTTTCAGTAAAGCTGTGTGCCCATTCTGCAGCCATGGTAAAATTCTTGGCATAGTTTTGGAATGTATATTGTGGAAAAGTGGGAATGGTGCAGTGAATTTGTTTTCTGTGACCCATCACGATGCCTGCTTAATAGATTCCAGACGGAAGTACATTTCCAGTCACCATTGCTAACGGACACATTCATGGTCCCGCGGGGAGTGCGAATCGGATGCGTTTTGACGACCTGCGCTGGTGTATAGTTGAGGACTTGCCAACTCTGGCTGGGCGTAGTCCTGGAGGTTTCGTCATGTGACCTCCCGCCTCGACCACAGCCCCCCCTCCGCAAGCATTCCCGCCATTGGTCCATCCTCAATGTGCCACTGCCTTCCCAATGGCCAATTGGAAAGGGAACAGACTCTTAGTCAAGAGTTATCCAATTGAGTAACAATCAATCAAACAGCCGTCCCCCCCCCCCCCCCATCTCCAATATTTTCATAACTAATAAATAAAAGTGTTCAAAGAAAATGAAAAAAACCAGAATTTTGTTTAATTCCCCCATGAAATGTTCTCGCGGCCGCGTCCGGGAGATTAATCTTCAATTCCTGGAGACTCCAGGGCAATCCTGGAGGGTTGGCAACCCCTACATTCAACCAAAGTTTCAACCACCTTAGCTTGGAGTAGCTGAGAATTAGCAGTACCATTCATTGCAAGAGGATTTGAGTACAGGAGCAAGGATGTCTTACTACAGTTATACAGGGCCTTGGTGAGACCACACCTGGAGTACTGTGTGCAGTTTTGGTCTCCTTACCTAAGAAAGGGTATACTTGCCATAGAGGGAGTGCAGCGAAGGTTCACCAGACTGATCCCTGGGATGGCAGGACTGTCGTATGAGGAGAGATTGGGTCGACTAGGCCTGTATTCACTAGAGTTTAGAAGAATGAGAGGGGATCTCATTGAAACGTATAAAATTCTGACAGGGCTAGACAGACTGGATGCAGGGAGGATGTTTCCCCTGGCTGGGGGGTCTAGAACGAGGGGTCACAGTCTCAGGATACGGGGTAGGACATTTAGGACTGAGATGAGGAGAAATTTCTTCACTCAGAGGGTGGTGAACCTGTGGAATTCTCTACCACAGAAGGCTGTGGAGGCCAAGTCACTGAATATATTTAAGAAGGAGATAGATAGATTTCTTAGACACAAAAGGCGTCAAGGGGTATGGGGAGAGAGTGGGAATATGGTATTGAGATAGAGGATCAGCCATGATCATATTGAATGGCGGAGCGGGCTCGAATGGCCGACTCCTGCTCCTATTTTTCTATGTTTTTTCTATGTTTCTCCTCACTGGTTATATCTATTGAACACTAAGCTAAAGCAGAACACTGTTCTCTTTGACGCGCGAGATTGAATGAATGTTTTCGTGGAAGCCCAAGGCTATAGATGCGGACAGCTGCAGCTGTGTTAACAAAAATTGCATTTTTAAATGGTTTCTAAAGTTGCTGTTAGCCGCCTGCAATACGCATCTTAAGAATGACGGTACATGCCGTGTATCATGATACAATCACGAGCATCGCAAGCAAGAGGGTTATTCTTCTCGGGAGGTAGTGTTGACGATTGGAATGATCCATTGGTGTCCTGGGGCCAATATTTATCCCTCGGTCAACATCACTAAAGCAGATGATCTGGTCGTTATCTCATTGCTGTTTGCGGGAGCTTGCTGTGCACAAATTGGCTGCCGCGTTTCAACAGTGACTACACTTCAAAAGTACTTCTTTGGCTGTCAAGTGCTTTGAGGTGTCCTGAGGTCGTGAAAGGCGCTTATATGCTTGTTTGTCTTTTTGTAGGAAACCTGGCAGCCAATTTGCGTACAGCAAGGTCCCACAACCAGCAATGAGATAACGACCAGATCATCTGGTTTTTTTTGGCGTTGGATGAGGGATATAAATATTGACTTGGACACTGGAGAGAACTCCCCTGCTCTTCTTTGAAATAGCGCCACGGGATCTAGCGGGGCAAACAAACACGCCTTCAGGCAAGACCCGACCTAACCAGAGGTGTACTTTGATTCCCTGCAAGGTTCCTTGCGTATTTCACACTTTTTGCATGTGTGGTCTGAAGTAGATCCCAGTTATGACTGTCTTCTCCCATTGCTGCCTCAGGTTTCAATTGGTATAGATCCTGTCTCCATATCATTCAAGGTTCCATCTGCTCTGCCGGAGGCCGACAGATCTTCCATTTCTAGAAACCTAACTGTGTCAAATTCCTCCCAAATTTACATTCACTTTCACAAAAACTATAATCTGGACAAACTGAAGCGGGACTGTGGCAGCCGTGGCTCAGTTTGTAGCACCCTCGCCTCTGAGCCAGAAGGTTATGGGTCCTAGGCTGACACTCCAGTGCAGTGCTGAGGGAGTGCTGCACTGTTGGAGGTGACATCTTTCGGATGAGACATTAAACCGAGGCCCCGTCTGCTCTCTCAGGTGGACGTCAAAGATCCTATGACACTATTTTGAAGAAGAACAGGGGAGTTCTCCCCATTGTCCTGGGGCCAATATTTATCCCTCAACCAACATCACTGAAACAGATGATCTGGTCATTATCACATTGCTGTTTGTGGGAGCTTGCTGTGCGCAAATTGGCTGCCGTGTTTCCCACATTACAACAGTGACTACACATTCAAAAAGTACTTCATTGTCTGTGAAGCGCTTTGGGACGTCCGGTGGTCATGAAAGGCGCTATAGAAATGCAAGTCTGGTCTGTCTGCCTTTCTGTGTTTAAAACCTCCAGGGCCACTCCTTCATCGTCGCTGGGTCAAAATCCTGGAACTCCCTCCCTAACAGCACTGTGGGAGCACCTTCACCGCACGGACTGCAGCGGTTCAAGAAGGCGGCTCGCCACCACCTTCTCGAGGGCAACTAGGAATGGGCAATAAATGCTGGACCTGGCCAGCGACGCCCGCATTCCATGAATGAATAAAAAACAGTATTCGACGATAGATAGTAAATTTTGTGTGCTTATTCAAAAAGGACACAGAGAAGCTGCATCTTTTTAAATCTGATGGCATATTTGTGCGTTGCGGTGGTGACAGACCAACAGGCAGTGAGTGAAAGCACCGATGCTAATTTTCTCCTCCCAAAAAACGCACGCAAACGGGCAGGAGATTAGCGAGGGCAAGCTCTCCGCACAAAGTTGATGGGAGTCATAACCACACACAGTCAAGAAAAAAAAATCAAATATTGGGAACAAAACAGCCTTAATAATTTATACCTATAACAAATTTTATGAGTCCTCTTCAAGCAACATTTACTGCTAATAGGAATTTATTGTAATAATGATTGGGTTCAATTTTACCCCTGGACCATTACCATAGGTTTGCACTCTTCATAAATCTCAAATGCTATTAAAATGACTATTTGAATTTAATTGATATCAACCTGGAATCTGTGTAGCTAACCAGGCAGTCAGACAATTTAGAATCTACGACTTTTGCCAGCTCTGTAAATTAGTATTATTGTGTCACCAGGATGGTTGCCATGAGACCAGCAGCACTTCATGTTTGAGGATTAAATTTATCACTGCATTAAAAAAAACTTAGCTCTGTCACGGAATTAGCTCACTGCGCGAAGCTTCAGTTTTTTTTTTGCTTCAAAAGATTCGCTCCATTTCTGCTGTTCTGCAGGAATGACGGTGGGGAACAAACTGGGCTTGGTAACCGCAGCGTACAACAACCTGTGCTCGTCACAGTTAGGGCTCATTTCGTCCTCCCAAAGTTGGTTCTTAATCAACGTCCTCCTCGCCTCCAAAGGCAGTATTTCACGGCGTCTCCGCTGAATTAGCTCAGGCGGCCGGGAACTTCGTAAACGATGACCTGTCCAGCTTTGACCGAGCTACCCCCCACCCCACTTGTCGAGAGTGCAAGGTGTGTGAATGTGCTGTAAAGAGCCTGTTCCCTTCTGCGTTTCAAGGCACAGAATGTGCAGAATGTGGATGTGTCTCCCCTTTACCCACTAAGAAATCAACAGTGAATTGTGTTGCACATTTGTGATAATACAGGGCAACTTACTGAAAGGAGAGATGTGCCCCATTGCTGTACAATGGAAACTCGATTGATCCATCACTATGGAGGGCTTGTCTGGTGGATCATGGAAACTGGCAGTTCGTCAAGGTTCCACTGGAACAAAGAGCTGTTGGCAGTGGAGGAGCCTCTTATTAAGGCTCTTCTTACATAATGTTTCAAATCGTTTGAGCTCGAGAATGCCTGAGTATTGGATTTGCTATTCCCAGTGGCTGGTCAATGCTCCCCTCGGGTTTTTATCTTTGGAACAGAGGAGGCTGAGGGGAAACTTGTTTGAGGTGTATAAAATGATATGGGGCCTAGATAGAGTGGATAGGAAGGACCTGTTTCCCTCAGCAGAGAGGTCAATAACCAGGGGGCATAGATTTAAAGTCATTGGTAGAAGGATTAGAGGGGAGTTGAGGAGAACTTTTTTCACCAAGAGGGTGGTGGGCGTCTGGAACTCACTGTCTGAAAGGGTGGTAGAGGCAGAAACCCTCATCGCACTGAAAAAGTACTTGGATACGCACTTGAAGTGTCGTAACCTACAGGGCTACGGACCAAGAGCTGGAAAGTGGGATTAGGCTGGAGAGCTCTTTTTCGGCCGACACAGACACGATGGGCCGAATGGCCTCCTTCTGTGCCGTAAATTTCTATGATTCTCTCTCCTCCTCCTCTCCGCTTCCTCCTCCTCCCAATAGCTGGTCAACGCTCTCCTCTCTCCTGCTCCCAACATTAGAAGAGCTACAATTGGCCTCTGCGTTTCTGGGTCAGCGAGGGGACTGTCACTCCCGGCTCTTGCTCCAGATTGTTATCGAGTGAGCCCTGCTGGATGTGCATGTGTGTGGACATCAGGCGAGTATAGGATTGGTTTTCTCTGTCGCAAAGCTGGTCAGTTCATCGTCGAGACTCGCGGAATTTTTCCACAGCAAAGAATCGGGCCTCCTGAAAGGAAAGGGAGGCAACCAATGAGGAAGAAGAAAAACGCAACATTTTCAGGATGGGCAAAGCACTCTGCATCTTGCAGTGAAATCAAATCAATGTCACATGATGCTTAAATAAACATAATAGTTTCTAATTGTGGGTTGAGAAGACCCTCAAATTCTGATCCTTTAATTTCAGTCATAAAGTAAAAGGGAGGGCTAATTGGGGCCTTTATCCCTTTTAATGATGCGGCTTTGTCAACCATTCCCGCTTACTTGGTTTTCCTCAGGGTGCTAAGTAGCAACAATCCTCCCCACGTTTTAGGGATAATCGCTGTGCTTTTCAGTTTGCTTGCTGGTGCAGACTGGAGGGTCCAGGCCAAGTTGGATCAGCGACATCAGGCACTTTCATGAGCCCACACATGAGATGAAATTGACAGTCCCCTCAATGTTCACATCCCTCTGTGGCCTCGCTCCTCCCTATCTCTGCAACCTTCTCTAGCCCGACAACCCTCGGTGAACTCTGTGTCTCCCCTCCCCCACCAACTCTGGCCACTTGCACGTCCCCCCCCCACCATTGGCGGCCGTGCCTTCCACCGCCTAGGCCCCAAGTTCTAGAATTCCCTCCCTGAACCTCTCCGTCCTCCTTTTAAGACGCTCCTTAAAACCTACCTCTTTGACCAAGCTTTTGGTCGCCTGTCCTAACGGCTCCTTCTTTGACTCGGTGTCCAATCTTGACTGATTCCACTGCTGTGGAGAGTCTTGGGAGGCTGTCCTACATTAAAGGCGCGATATAAATGTGAGCTGTTGTTGTTGTCGGCGGTTTCTGGCGTAAGTCTGCAGCCTGGAGCTACCGACGACCAAGCCTCCATCTGTCTGGTCGGAGCGGACACTATAGAAATTTCTGGAACAACGACAGAAAATGCTGGGAACACTCAGCCGGTCAGGCAGCATCCGCGGAGAGAGAAACAGCGTCAACGTTTCAGGTCGATGACCCTTCGTCAGAACTGGTTAAAAAAAAAACACAAATCTGTTACTTCTCCAACTTTTTCCAGTTCTGACAAAGGGTCATCGACCTGAAACGTTGACGGTGTTTCTCTCTCTACGGATGCTGCCCGACCGGCAGAGTGTTCCCCGCATTTTCTGTTGTTGTTTCAGATGTCCAGCATCCGCCGTATTTTGCTATTGTAATAGAAATTTCTGCCATGTGTTTTTGTCATTCACTGACTAAAAATGAGCCTTGAATCTCGGTGCACTGTTCAGTTTGAGCGTCCACTGTGACTGGGAGCACGGGAAGCGTGAAAACTGTCCTGAATGTAATGCTCGATTTCCTCATTTACATTTTGATTGTGAATTTAAAGTCTGAATAATGATCAGTGGCCCATTCCCGGCGTAAGTGGATGTTCAGGCAGAGCAACGTCTGAAATTAGAACAAAGTATGACAAAGTGTCTTTGCTTAAAGCCAGCTGTACATGATGTATAACATTGCTGAATGTCTATGAAGGGCTAAATGGGAGAACAACTTCCTACATTGTACTTCCATTCATTATGTGTCATCAAAACAGCTGAAAGCGTGTAGCACACTGAATTATTTTTGGAGTTCAGTGACTGTTAAGTTGTAATAATGCCAAATATGATCAGTCCTAACCCGAGATGAGTTATTTTTCCCATATTTCTTTTCGTGGGATGATGCGTGAGCTACGCCACTCCCCTCTCATCTCTCGGGTTCAAATCCAGACTCGGACTGAACATCTTCTCCGTCTCCACAAAGAAAGAAAGGTTTGCGTTTATATAGCGCCTCTCACGTTGGGCCTCCCATACTATAAAAGCAGCTGGAATCCCGCTCTCTCATCCCAACGTTTGACGGACCGGGGCGGGCCCAGGATTTACGAAGCTGCAGCCAGGGTGAAGGAGCTGGATTTGGTCGCGTCGACGCAGCTCCCGAAGTCTGAAGGAACTGAATGGCAAAGCACAAGCAACACGGGAGACTCCCCGTTGCCTGCTGCACTCTCTGCTTTCAATCATGGGGCGCGAGTCGCACCACAGGTCTTGACTGGGGCAGAGATCACATCAGGTAGAAGGTAAGCGGGTTTTAAAGATACAGAGAATTGCATTTCTATAGCGCCTTTCACAACCTCAGGATGTCCCAAAGTGTTTTACAGCCAATGAAGTATTTTGAAGTGCGGTCACTGTTGTAATGTAGGAAACGCGGCAGCTAATTTGCGCACAGCAAGCTCCCGCAAACAGCCATGCGATAATGACCGGATAACCTGTTTTAACGATGTTGATTCAGCGATAAATACCGGCCAGGACACCGGGGAGAACTTCCCCTGCTCTTCTTCGAAATAGTGCCATGGGATCTTTAACGTTCACCTGAGAGAGCAGACGGGGCCTCGGTTTAATGTCTCAACCGAAAGACGGCTCCTCCGACTGAGCCACGGCTGACCCATGGTCCACGTGATCTCCTGGACTGGGTTTCGATCACCGGAGAGGCTGGAGAGGAGTTTTCCAGAGTATTTTTTTCCCCCTTATTGGTCCTGGGGTTTTTCTCTGTTTCTTTTGCCTCTCCCAGGGGGGGCGGGGGGGCGGGGTGTTTGGAGGGGAGGGAGAGGGAAGAAGTGTTTGGCCACGATGCTCCGACCTCCATGACTGTGGGGGCAGGCTTGATGGACCAGCTGGTCTTTTCCTGCCCCGTTATTATCGTACGTTATGCTACAGTTCAGAGTGACCTGGGGGTCCTTGTGCATGAAACAGAAAAAGTTGGCATGCAGGTGCAGCAAAGTAATCAAAAAGGCAAATGGAGTGTTGGCCTTTATTGCAAGGGGGTTGGAGTATAAAAGCAGGGAAGTCCTGCTACAACTGTACAGGGTATTGGTGAGACCACACCTTGAGTACTACGTACAGTTTTGCCCTCCTTATTTAAGGAAGGATATACTTGCATTGGAGGCAGTTCAGAGACGATTCACACAGTTGATTCCAGGGATGAGGGGGTTGACTTATGAAGAAAGGTTGAGCAGGTTGGGCCTATACTCATTGGAATTTAGAAGAATGAGAGGTGATCTTATTGAAACATATAAGATACTGAGGGGGCTCGACAAGGTAGATGCAGAGAGGATGTTTCCCCTCGTGGGGAAATCTAGAACTCGGGGGCACAGTTTCAGAATAAAGGGTCGCCCTTTTAGAACTGAGATGAGGAGGAATTTCTTCTCTCAGAGGGTCGTAAATCTGTGGAATTCTCTGCCCCAGAGAGCCGTGGAGGCTGGGTCATTAAATCCATTTAAGGTGGAGATAGACAGATTTTTGCAGGATAAGGGAGTGAAGGGTTATGGGGAGCGGGCAGGGAAGTGGCTTTGAGCCCTAGATCAGCCATGATCTTATTGAATGGCGGAGCAGGCTCGAGGGGCCAAGTGGCCTATTCCTGCTCCTATTTCATATGTTCTTATGTTCCTGGGTTTAACGAACAACCGGTCGATGCAGTATTTTTGCAATTGTGCTTGTAGGTTTATTGCCTTCTGCATTCTGATTGCGGTTCCACTTAGAATTCACCATCAGGATGTTGTGAAACACTAGGGGGGGCGGGGCAGCCAGTCTTTTTTTAAATTGTCCTTTTGTTCCGCGGAACTGAAACCAATTAAAGTTGCAGGAAGTGTTTAAAATCTGTTCCTCCTGTACGTTTTACAGTACATCGCACACTCATTACATTCCAGCGGAGGCGAGATATGCTTCAGTGGGCAAAGTTAAATGGAACACGCAGGGTTGAAGAACAGGGCACAAGCTTAAAGAGCTTTATCAGGGCCAGTCAAACGGTCATGTCTTCATTTTGGACATGATTGTGGTACTTAAGAGAGAATCGACGGGCATTATTTCCCCCGCTTCCTGTTATCAGCTTAAGAGTTCTGATCTTGATGGAGAACTGGATTCTGTGCCTCGATCATAATTGCATTTCGAGTCGGATTTGCTTTGTGCAGGCTTCACCGGGCGTGGCAGCGCTACTGCCGCTCTGAATGATCACTCTAGTCAAATGAGGACCGGCAATCTCTCGCAAAAGGGAGGCATTCATTGCCTGTTTGACAGCTGCCTTGATTGCTTCTTGCCGCTCTGCAGCTTAAGGTGGTCGCTTCTCCCTTATCGATTACACTTCGTTTTAATCTCTGCCGCTGATCTGTAAAACCTTAAGTGATTTCCGTCATTCAGTGAGTGACCGCGTCTAATTTTCGGTGGATCAATTTTCAAAGTGGAATTGCTGCCATTTCATTTTTCGCGCCGCCTACCCCGTATGTTAAACGCGTTTGCACCGATTTCAGTTTATAACCCCTACCTACCGTTGCATGGATTAGTTTCCAACATTGCGCTACCACTGTGAAATGAAAGATGGCAGTCTCCGTGGGCATTGCTTTGTGGTGAAGCAGTCGGGAGATATAAAGCGCTGCTTTCCTTTTAAACATGAATCTCATTTTATTTTAATGTGAGCTTGAATCATTGCAAAGCTTGTATGAGTCACATATTTCCCTTAAATTGGGGCATATGAGTTGCATAAATTTGGGTGTGACGGTGCAGTTGCAGTTCATGTATTCAGGCTGACTCTTACTTTCTCTGCCCAGTTTTACCATTCACTGTAAAGCTCTCTGGTTAGATGCTCCACCACTAGGCTCTCGGACAAAGAGTAATGGCCCAGGAAATCTTGTAAGTATTGTGCACAATCGTAGACACTTTTGGAGTGTGGTAGAAGGGCGGGACATTATTTGGGAGTTAACATCCATTGAATTTTCCAGCTTTGCCGCAGCTTTTGATGTCTGCGGAACCTCATTTTGGGTGTCTGTTGTGGTGTGAGTGAAGTTCACATGATTGCTCTGTTTCTGTCTCGACCTCATGACTTTTGGGTGTCGTTCCGGTAACCTGGGCAAATCTTCCAATGGTTTTTGTGAGGAGGCACGTGCACTTGGATCACGTGACTGAAAGCGTCACCTGATCCCTTCCCCCTCCCCACCAGATTTAAACAGGCGACTCACGCGAGACCTGTCTGTCTATCCCGGTGTGGCTAAAAAGAAATAAAAGGAAGCAAAGTAGCTTTACCCGTGGAAATAAGTAGCTTCGTGTCAGCTGTGGCTCAGTGGGTAGCACTCCGAGTCTGAGTCAGAAGGTCGGGGGTTCAAGTCCCACTCCAGGGACTTGAGCACAAAAATCCAGGCTGACACTCCGGTGCAGTGCTGAGGGAGTGCTGCACTGTCGGAGGTGCCGTCTTTGGGATGAGACGTTAAACCGAGGCCCCGTCTGCCCTCTCAGGTGGACGTAAAAGATCCCATGGCCACTATTTCGAAGAAGAGCACGGGAGTTATCCCCGGTGTCCTGGCCGATCCTCAATCAGCATCACTAAAACAGATTATCTGGTCATTATCACATTGCTGTTTGTGGGAGCTTGCTGTGCGCAAATTGGCTGCCACGTTTCCCACATTACAACCGTGACTCCACTTCAAAAGTACTTCATTGGCTGTGAAGCGCTTTGAGACGTCCTGAGGTCGTGAAAGGCGCCATATAAATGCAAGTCTCGCTTTTCTTTTTGTAATCTGCTTTTAACTAATATGCCCTCAGCCTAGCTCCTTTCCTCCTTAATGTGACACGTTATAAGCTAGCTCACTCATTGTGGCACACTTGGGGGAACTAAAAATATGGGAGTCGAACAGTGGAATAGAAGAAAAAAAGGAAGGCCCCTGAAACAAATTGATCTCCTTTTGTCTCATTCTTTCCCCCTCCTATTAGTTGCTTGTTGTTTTAATTCTTTGATTTCTTGTCCGTATATCTCATTTTCTTTCTTTTCAAACCTCCTCCTCTTGTCCCTGTGCCAAGGATCAATAAGTACCGTACTTGTGAAATTCTGCAGTGCCTGAACAGGCTGACGTTGGTGTATTTTGTGGGTACTTTTTGTTTGCTTAATTAATATTTCTCTGAAATTCTGTAGGAATATCTGATTAGATCCTCGAAGCTTAACTTGCTTGAGGCCGTGTGAGAGGAGATCAAAGGGAAACGGGGCAACTAGAAATGATTTTTTTTAAAAAAGAAGAAAGTGCATTATTTAAAACGACTGCTAATGTACTTTTGAGTGGAGCTTGGGGACAGGACCAAAGTGAGTTGAACGTGATGGGTTATAGTGGGTGATGATTACGCTGGTTTGGTGTATGAGTTGTTAATGAGTTAGACGCTTTTCTTTGCAAATGTGTTTTTACATACAAAGGAAGCGGATTCTATTTCGAGGTTTATTCCTTCGCTTAGCTCTCCCCTTGCCAAAGTCACCTAAGTGGCAAATGGGGAATGGTTCACCGACGCCGCCACGCAAATGTATTCAAGGGCCCGGAGCTTCCGCTCGGCTGCGCTTTCACTTCGCCCCAAAAATTGGCCAGACCAGCGGAGAAGATTGTGGGATTTCGTGTTTCCGCGATCTTGTGCGTTGGTTTAAGAAAACCGCGCTGGAAGTCGGCCCCCCTCCCCACACAAAACTTCCCCCAGATCCAGTTAATCACCGTGGCACGTTTCCGCTTAACTGCGCCGTTTGCGGCCCTTCATAAGAACAAAAGAATTAGGAGCGGGAGTCGGCCATTCGGCCCCTCGAGCCTGCTCCATTCAATAAGATCATGGCCGATCTTCTACCTCAACTTCACCTTCCCGCCCGATCCCCATATCCTTCGATTCCCTTAATATTCAAAAATCGAGGAGGCTCTTAAAATTAAGCGTTTTTTTTAGGCGAGAGGACACGATTAAAAAGATTTTAAATATTGTTTTAATTTACTAAGAAATTGACTCCTGGACACCAATGTAACGAGTAAATGGTTCAGTGTTTTTTTAAAATTATTTTCAGTTCTTTAAAGTCGGGTTCCTCACAGGTGGTGGACGAGACACGGCTCTTTTACAGCTGTATTAATAAAATGCACCAAGTCACCACTCGAGAAATATTTTTTAATGCAAACCTCAAATAAAATTTTTTTTAAAACCATCACATTAATAAAATAACTAGTTAAATAAATTAACCACTTTAAACAAAAATTTAAATTTTTGAAAAAATTAAAATACATTTTAAAAGTTATAAAAATAAACTTACCTTTCTTTAAAGTCTCTAAAAAAGATAAACCTGTTGAAAAAAATTTAAAATTATACTTAATTAAGTACTTACCTTGTTCAAAAGGGGTCTTACGCCTCCTTTTTACTAGCGTAGAAGATTCAATACTTACCCTCGCGTTGAAACCTGAAAAAAAACCTAAGTGTGCTGCGTGCGCGCAGCCTCTAGTGCGCATGCGGTTCACCTAGGAACCGCCCCCTTCGCCATACTGGAAGTGCCGGTTTCCCGCGCATGCGCAGTGCATGCAGGAAACCGGCATTTCGGGAATGAATACGGGTGAGTACGCACTGAGTACTCACCCGGGAACGGCCGAATTTTTGGGCCAATATCTCTAAAGTAGACGATATGTATAATGTATAATCTGATCGATGGGAAAAGTTACACTGTTCATTGGCATGGTTGAGATGATTTCACCTCCTGATGCTTTCTCTTCACATTCCCAATACATCTTATCTTCCTCATTCGAGGTCACTGGACCCGCTTCACCAGGTTGCACCCAGTGCCGTGTATGGGCCCTTTCATACAGGACGCGATAAGCGTGCAGGTGCATGACTTTTTCTTGAGGCCCAGCTTGCATTCCAGAAGGAGGGAGTAAATGCATGAGATTCTGTGTTCAGCTCCCGTTGTAGTTTTGAAAATACATTTAAAAAAGTACATTTAACCCTTTTCCTGCCTATGTCTATTAACACGGCGAAGGAGCCCTTAACTCCTGAAGAGTCTCTTCATAACTCCAAGCCTGGTATCCCCGGTGACCAATGTTCCCTTAAAAAAACATTTTTTTGGGTGCGCAGCCCCTTTCACAGGCTGCGCGGTTTTTCCATTTAAAAGCCGGTGAGCCGGCGGCGCGGGACCTCCAGACCGCCGCGTGGCCGCGCAACTTAACGGGAACATTACTGGTGACATCTTGTGAATCTACACAGCACCGTTTCTGGTTTTAAGTATTCTTCCTCAAAACTATACTCCATATAGTTGGGGAAATCTAGAACTCGGGGGCATAGTTTCAGAATAAAGGGTCGCCCTTTTAGAACTGAGATGAGGAGGAATTTCTTCTCTGAGGGTCGTAAATCTGTGGAATTCTCTGCCCCAGAGAGCCGTGGAGGCTGAGTCCTTGAATATATTTAAGGTGGAGATAGACAGATTTTTGCAAGATAAGGGAGTGAAGGTTTCAGGTCGAAGACCTTTGGTCAGAACTGGAAAAAAGCAGGAAATGAAATAGATTTTAAAGCAAGTTAGTGCTGGGAAAAGGGGGCGGGGATGAAAGTACAAAAGGGAAGGTCAGTGATAGGATAGAAAGCAGGAGAGATTAAGAGACATTAAGAGATATTCAAGGAAAGAGGAGGTGGTAATGTGACAGGTTGAGGAACAAAGGATGGCTCTAGATGAAGTGTTAATTGCGCTGGCAGAATGAAAGACAGCTGCCATGTGGGAGGGAAGAAAAAAGGCCAAACAAAAGTGTGGATAAAAAAAAAAAATATATATATATATGTGATGGGGGCCGGGGTTATGATCTGAAATTGTTGAACTCGATGTTGAGTCCAGAGGGCTGTAGAGTGCCTAATCGGAAGATGAGGTGCTGTTCCTCGAGCTTACACTGAGCTTCCGTGGGACAATGCAAGAGGCCGAGGACGGTGAGGTCTGAGTGGGAATGGAGCGGTGAATTAAAGTGACAGGCCACCGGATGCTGCCTGGCCTGCTGAGTTTTTCCAGCGTTTTCTGTTGTTATTTCGGATTTCCAGCATCCGAAGTATTTTGCTATCGCAAGGGAATGACGGGGTATGGGGAGCGGGCAGGGAAGTGGCTTTGAGCCCAAGATCAGCCATGATCTTATTGAATGGCGGAGCAGGCTTGAGGGGCCAAGGGGCCTATTCCTGCTCCTATTTTTTATGTTTTTATAGCCTCTAACTGCAGCCTCAATAACATCTTGTACAGGTTCAGCATTACCTCCTTGCTTTTGTAATCCCTGCTTCTAGCTGCAAAATCAACAATTTATTTTGCCTTTTTATGGACTTATCTACTTGCTGTGCTCCCTTTAATAGCCTGTGTATCTCCACACCAGTGTCCCTCTGCTCCTCTACTCCATTTAAAATCTTACAATTTAAGATGTACTTCCTTTTCCTATTTTCGCTTCCGGAATATATTATAGCACATTTCTCTGAATCTAATTGCGAACGCCAACACTCTTGTCTATGCCGTTAGTTTATCCGTGACCTCGTTCCTAAGTGTAGACCCTTTAGATACAGAGCTGTGTGGAATATACCGCTCCTCACAGCGCGACAGTGCAAGAAACCTCCCTTTTACCCCTTTACCTACTTGGCACAAGAAGATTACTGTAAATGTCACTATTCCACGACTTAAGTTGTGTTACCAGTGGCTTATTGGCAATGTAAAAGAAAGAAAGACATGCATTTATATAGCGCCTTTCACAACAAAAGGACATCCCAAAGCGCTTTACTGCCAATGAAGTACTTTTGAAGTGCAGTCACTGTTGTAATGTAGGAAACGCGGCAGCCAATTTGCGCACAGCAAGCTCCCACAAACAGCAATGTGATAATGACCAGATAATCTGTTTTAGTGATGTTGATTGAGGGATAAATATTGGCCAGGACACCGGGGAGAACTCCCCTGCTCTTCTTCAAAATAGTGCCATGGGATCTTTGACGTCCACCTGAGAGGGCAGACGGGGCCTCCGACAGTGCAGCACTCCCTCAGCACTGCACTGGGAGTGTCAGCCTAGCTTTATGTGCTCAAGTCTCTGGAGTGGGACTTGAACCCACAACCTTCTGACTCAGAGGCGAGGGTGGGACCCACTGAGCCACAGCTGACACAAAATGTGAAAGAAAATCAGAAGTACATTTAACATTCTGTACCTGAATTATATTTTTAAAAAAAAGGATATGCAAACACTCAATGCATCTACGCCAAGTTATTAAAGGTGATGACGGTTGTTTTTCATCAGTAATGTATTACAAAAATGCACTGGGTCACGGGCCGAGCTCCACTGTTGCGAGGACAGAGACTGCTCTTTTCAGTGCTGTGTAAATTGGTACTGTATTTGGTTTCAAAAAAATTCTCTCTTACAGCTTGGCTCACAAGCAGATTTATTTCTCGGGGTCACAGATCAGGAAACCAGTGATATATTTTTCTAGTTTCTAGTAACGGCAGCCAGTGCTTCACCTCTTCCGTTCCCAAGTTTAGATTTCACTGGCTTTGCACACTCTGGGTTGGCCTTTCCGGCTGAACTCGGCTCTGCAGCGGCTGATTTGTTTATAACAACACTGCACTCTTTAGAAACATGCTGGATCAAGAAACGGGGAAAACCCTGGCGGAGAAAGAAACGCCTGCCATTTTCTGTCGTGGAGCCAAGCAGCGTCTTTTAATTCCGCAGGCCTGAGTAGTAAAATGTCCCAAAGCCCTTCGCAGGAGCGATTATCAGACAAAATTGGACACCGAGCCATGTAAGGAGATATTAGGACAGGTGACCAAAAGCTTGGTCAAAGAGGTAGGTTTTAAGGAGCGTCTTAAAGGAGGAAAGAGAAGTGGAGAGGTATGTGGAGGGAATCCAGAGCTTCGGGTCAAATACCCCAAATAACCCATCAAAACTTGGCTAATTTTAAGTAAGTACATTCCTCAACGACAGCTGCAATCTCCGTGAGGTTAAGGTGACTGGTGGCACTATCTCCTCAGCCCATCCAGCTTCTGTAACTGGAGATATCTTCCATGTGCAGGAACTCGCTCAGCTCCCTTCTGAATGCTTGTAGCAAATCAATACTTGCCGCCCGTGCCAGTAACTTGTTCCAGAAGTTGTCCTCTCGCTGCCAGAATAACTTCTTTCTGGCATCTAACCTGACTCTGTGCTTCTGCAGCCTACATTCATCATATCCCTGTCAGTGCGCCCATGAATAGTAATTTGTTCTGAGAACTGTTCCCCATTTTGAGATCACCTCTTTATGCCCCCCTCTGGTATCTTTCCCTAATCTCCTGGGAGAGGCACGGGAGGGTTGGTAACGTTCTCCCTGCTGTCTGCGCTTGGCCACTAGGACCCTGTGCCAACAGTGTCCAGGTGCAGTGCGGCATAAATATGCTGATGCACTTTCCTTGACTGACTCTGATTGAGACTGGTAAGAATGTGTTCCATTAATCTACATTCAATTTTTTTTTAATGACTGAAGAAGGACATTTTTGCAGAGGCCAGCTGATTACTTCCCAACTCATTCCTCGGTTTTCTTTTCTTTTGAAATATGAGTTAGTGAAACAAATATTTCCGTTTTCAAATGCAAGAAAAGACTCTTCACTCTGTTGCCACATAGCATGTAGAACTATAAATGATGGAACATTGTGTTTCCTTGTGATTCTTACTGAGCATTGTTTTATCGCTTCAATCTTCACGTGGCACAGCAAAACGTTTAACATTGTAGATGTATTTTTCCGGTTTATATCATAATGCAGATATCATAGAAACTTACAGCACAGAAGGAGGCCATTCGGCCCGTTGTGTTTGTGCCGGCTCTTTCAAAGAGCTGTCCAATTTCGTCGCACGCCAAAGTTCCCCCTCATTTTAAATCTGGGTGCGCGGTCCCTTTAACGGGTTGCGCAGCCCGTTCAAAGTTTTGCGTATGCGCGAAATTTCACCTTGGAAAAGCCGGTCCCGGGCTGCGCGGGACCAGCGGACAGCTGTGCAGCCGTGCTGCTTAGCAGGAACGTTGTCGCACACCCCAGCTTTATCCCCATAACCCTGAAAATGAGTTCTCTTGAAGATATTTATTATATATATAAAGTCTTGTGTCACTCCTCAATGTGTCACAATTCACATGTCACACTATTCAGATGTCACGCTACAATGTGTCACAATTCAGATGTCACGCTACAATGTGTCACAATTCAGATGTCACACTACAATGTGTCGCACATTGATTTGCATCTGTAACAACCTTGGGAAAGAAAGCTTGTCATTTTATGGTGGGTTCTTCAGACCTGGAGCCCGAAATTTGCCGGCAGTTGGAATTGTTCTCTGATCTGAGGAATTTCGAAGCAGTTGCATATAACTTGGATTTCATATTTCGACCATTTCTCGGCAGCGAGTTTTTGAACAACAGGGTTAACGGGACAGGCTAGGTTAGCTGCCAAAAATCACAAGTGCGCAACGTCATGAGCGATCTACTAGATCTTAATCTTTCGCTGGTAAAACATCTGCCCACACATACGTAAATTGAAGCTTCAAGCACACCAACAATTTCACACATGGCTTTGGTGTTATTACCACTCTGAACTGCTCTGTGATTACATTAGCCTATGAATGGGACATGCAGCGCCCCCTGATTATAGCAGTTCAATCTGTGGGCAGGGTAATCAACGCCATTGCATAAATACTTGTCTGAATTTTTTAGAAATCAAAAAACTGCAAATTCTTGTCCTCTAAATCACATTTAACTTTCCAGGGAGTTTTATTTGCTCTGTTGCATCTTACTTGTGCCACGCATCACCCCAGTACTGACCCCCTTCTGTCTCCTCTGCCGAAGGTGCTGACTCTTCCTGGGTCCTCTTTCACTCCAGGTCTGTACTATATGATGGATATCGTTCGACAATTACTGGGAGTCTCGCTGCCGTGTCTAGCTTTTTAAAAATGTGTTATAGGGAGATGGGCGACACTGACGAGGCATTATTTATTGTCCAACTCTAGTTGCCCTGAGGATCTTCAGAGACCACCACGTAATGTGGGACAGGAGTCACAAGTAGGCTGGACCAGGAAGGGGAGGCAGTTCCATCTCTGAACATCAGCGAACCAGTTGGGTTTTTTCAAACAATATATAGCACCTTTTATGGTTGTTTCTGAATTGTGTCGCATTGTAGTGTGACAGATTCTAGTAATGTGACCTCTGTTCGAGGAGTGTTGGCTGGTCAGTGTTAGGATGCTGGAATGGCCATTCTTCATATCGGCGATTGGGCACTGCCCACAGAGTACCTGCTTGGGGCAGGGCACCACAGTTGAGCTGAATGCGGTTCTTACCCCAAGTGATCAGGAGCGGAAAGCTTGGCTGTTTCCCCCCCACCACACCTCTTTACCCACTCCTGCTCCCACCCGGCCCTCCCTCTCTGGCTGAAATCTGCTGACAGCAGGGACACCAGATTGAACCTGGGATCTGTGCAGCTCAGCTGCACACACTATGATGCATACACCCATTGGATGGATATAACTTGTATTACTTTTGAATTATTTCCTCCATTTTGGGTCTCATCTCTGACCCTGCAATTTGGCAAAAATTGGAGAGTGACAATCAGTCATTTTGATTTATTTTGATCCAGGTAGGGGAGGCAGGTCCATCTCTGAAGGACATTAGCGAACCAGTTGGGTTTTTTCCAAACAATATAGCACCCTTTTTGGTCATTTCTATGTTTTACATTTACCTGTTTTTGGCTACACTTTTATGATAAACTACAGCCTCCCCCCTTTCTTTACAATTGTTGGAGGCCAACACTGAACCTAAAAGGTACATTCAGGACTAGATTGATCCTTGGGATGAGAGGGCTGTCCTAGGAGGAGAGGTTGAGTTGATTGGGCCTGTACTCGCTGGAGTTTAGAAGAATGAGAGGTGATCTCATTGAAACACATACAATTCTGGGGGGGATTGACAGGGTAGATACCGAGAGGTCGTTTCCCCTGGCCGGAGAGTCTAGAACCAGGGGTCACAGTCTCAGGATAAGGGGTCGGCCATTTGAGACCGAGATGAGGAGGAATTTCTTCACTCAAGAGGGTTGTGAATCATTGGAATTCTCTGCCCCAGAGGGCTGTGGATGCTGAGTCTTTGAGTATATTCAAGGCTGAGATCGATAGATTTTTGGACTCTAGGGGAATCAAGGGATATGGGGATCAGGCGGGAAAGTGGAGTTGAGGTCGAAGATCAGCCATGATCTTATTGAATGGCTGAGCAGGCTCGAGGGGCCGTATGGCCTCCTACTAATTCTTGTGTTCTTATTAGGACAAGTATTTGTGTAGTTAGAGGAGTTATAGCCTGGTTCAAGTGTTATTTTAGGTAGGTTTTTAAAGAAAGGCATCATTTGTGCATTATTTTGACAGATCCCAAAGTGTGTCTCGGGTTTCCATCAAACATACGAATAATGATAGACGAGTAAAGACCCTCTGGTCCATCCAGCCTGTCCCACACAATTGTGAACCTTGTGTGTCACAACATGTGCACTCCACCCCATCCAAAACCATGCGATCACCAGGAACTGAAGATTAATCTCCAGGACATAAGAACATAAGAAATAGGAGCAGGAGTCAGCCACACGGCCCCTCGAGCCTGCTCCGCCATTCAATAAGATCATAGCTGAACCTCTACATCCCTCAGTGCCCAAAAATCTATCGATCTCTGTCTTGAATATACTCATCGACTGAGCATCCACAGTCCTCTGGGGTAGAGAAGTCTTCCATTGGCGGCCGTGCCTTCAGCTGCCGAGGCCCTAAGCTCTGGAATTCCCTCCCTAAACCTCTCCTCCTTTATGAGGCTCCTTAAAACCGACCTCTTTGACTAAGCTTTTGGTCACCTGCCCTAATATCTGCTCATGTGGCTCGGTGTCAAATTTTGTTTGATAACGCTCCTGTGAAGTGCCTTGGGACGTTTTACTACACTAATGACACAGCATAAATACAAGTTGTCATTGTTGTCATGGTGGGACTCAAGCCTACTGTCAAGTGCATTCAGAAGACGGAAGGAGAGAAAGGGCAACTCTTCTGGCCAAGGGGAAAAGGAGCACATAGTGTCGAGAGTGTGAAGCGATGCGTCAGGCAAGCAATAATTCAGGCTGCAGATGGTATTTGCTGCGGCTGTCTGCGGTCCTTTGGAGGACTGCCGCCAACTCCTGAGCGACAGTAGCCATGAATTCACGTCGTCTGAATCGCAGATCTTTCAGTGGCCCGTGACGACTGTCTTAGAATCGGGCAATGAATCAGGGATTTAACCATCTCTGCAAATACCCCGTCAAAGCACATCTATCCACTGAGCTACTGATGTAGCAGTGTGTGTGCAAATTGGATAAACATATCTGCAGTTAGTGTTATTTTTTGTGGTAATAGTGAATAACCTGCTTGGGGAATATAGTGTGGGCGCATGCATGCGCTTGTGGTTATTACTACTGATTAGAATTCTGTAGCACCTTAACGGTCTCGCGAATTAACAAAGTAGAGAAGTGAGTGAAGTGGAATCAGAGCTGAGAGGGTATCTGTATTCAGAATATACTTTCATTTTTTTATTCATTCATCGGATGTGGGCGTCGCTGGCAAGGCTGGCATTTATTGCCCATCCCTAGTTGCCCTTGAGAAGGTGGTGGTGAGCCGCCGCCTTGAACCGCTGCAGTCCGTGTGGTGAAGGTGCTCCCACAGCGCTGTTAGGGAGGAAGTTTCAGGATTTTCACTAATGGGACTAAATGTCAGAAGATGTGGATTTTGACAAATTAACTTTGTACCGCAGTTTGAACGAGCCCAAGACAAGCACCAAATGTCTTTTAAGCAGAATTAAAAATTGGCTCTAAAACCTCACGGCCTGATAAATGAGAGAACTTGAGCAGGAAGGTTCTGTCATAAATAATTCATTTTTAAATTTGCTGGAGAAATCTCATTTATCTCATAACTTGTGTGGTGATTGGCCAAACTGCCCACAGTGGCTGAGGTGCTGCTGGTTCATCTATTCTTCTCCCTCCTGATTTCAGTTGGTGCTCGTATCTCGGGCGGGTAGTCTTCGTGTTGGCCAGTGCAAAGCCTCCCTCCCTGAAACATGGCGGAGGTCTCAGATCAGGCGTTTGACCATGTAGCTTTTTTTTGGATCGGGATTGATCTGTTGGTACTGGACTATGGAGCTGCCACATAACATATGTTGCCTTTGTTTTTTTAATGGTATGCATATTGACACCACTGCGTCAGCCAATGTTGGAGGTGGAGCGAGACTTACAGCTGGACTTACAGCAAATAGGGCTGGATTTTCTCAATGGAGACGTGCTGGAGGCGGGACTTCTGGTTTCCGGGTTTCAGTCCCGCCCCCAGCGACGTCTGACCAACCCACACTGTTTTCCCTTGATTGGCCTTGTTAAGCCCGCCCTGTGGCCTTACCGGCCAATTAAGGGAAGGCCGGTGACAGATGACGTCAGCCTATGACGCCTCATCTGTCAAAAAAATGTTGACCGATGAATTGTCAGCGTTTGACAGCTTTGAGAAGCTGTCAAACACTGATAATCTCTGTTCTAAAGTGAGCCCTTGCACACAGGCTCACCGAGACCTCTCTCCTCAGTAGAAAGCAGATGGCTGCAGCATCTGAGAATGCAGCAGCCATTCTGTCATCTCTGCCGTTGAGATGAGGCACCTCCGGATCCTCAACGGTTGAAGCCTGCAGAAAGAAGCAAAGGTAAGGAAACTTTTTCCAACACTTTACACTCACCTCTCATACTTACCTGTCCACACTTGCACCCATCACTCACCTCTACATCTGTCATTTCGACTCCTCTCACCCCCGCAGACCCACTGCTCGCCTCGCTGACCCTGGCGAGGTTCGCAGCCGTCGGGAAGCCCGCAATTGCAGGCGTGAATTGGGGAAAAGCCTCAAAACTGCCTGTTAACAGGCAGTTAATTGGCTCTAATCCCCTTCCCGCCTTGAGGAGACGGGTCCCTGCGCGACTCGGGGACCCGCCTCCCGGGAAGATGGCACGGAGGCGGGTTGGGAGCGGGGTCGGTACCCCCTCCCAGTTTCTGCCATTTTCCCGGCGGTCCCCAGGGCTGGGAAAATCCCCCCCACAGAGTCTATTTTACAGCAAACAGAATCTATTTAAATAGAGTCTCTATGAACTACAGCAAACAGAACTCATGACCAAAACTACAGCAAAGTCTGCCGACAAAAGCAGGATTATTTCTCCAGCAACATGCAGTGAGTGGCGGATAGTTACATAATGCACATTATGTGCGTTGAATCAATCCCAGCCACTTGCAGGGGATTGACGGGGGAATTACCCAATCATCTCCATTCTGGCCGGGACTTGTGGTGTCACCTATATGCAGCCTTGTTTTTAAGACACAGATCTTCTGACTGGTTCTATATCTTCACTGCTGCTATTACGAGATGTTCTGAGGGGATGAAATCACTCTTGGTGACAGTGGCAATAAATGTGTAACTTTCATATGAAATTCTTTTGTGCTCTATTTATAACACACCTGTTAACCTGTGAATTTTCTCTCTGTGCAAGAACAGAAATGAGTAAATGTGTGAGAGAGCGATCCTGGACATATGTGGTGACTCATCCATTGCAGATACTGCTGACGGTAATTTAATTGACTACAATTTAAGCTGATCAATGAGTGTGTCAGACCAGAGCTATCGCTCGACTCTCTCATCTCCTGGGCCCAATTGGCCCACATTTCTTCCGTGTCCTCTCCAAACGGTTCAGCATCTCCCGGTGGCCCTACTCAATTCAAAACTTTGGGGGAAAAATTATATCTGGGCAGCAAAAAATTGTGATCTAGAGATAAATCCTACAAAGGGCTTGTTTGATACAGTCTCCTTTCCACCTTTCTCTTCCCCCCCCCTCCCAATCTTATTCACCCCATTCCAAAATAGGCTGTTAACCTTTCTTGGTTTGCCTTTGCCCTTTCTAATTTATTTGGGGTATTTTCCTGTAAAATACAGGAATTCCCCTTAGAAACGGGAGCACTGGAAGAGTTGCCGTGGGTAACGAATACATTGCATGCAAGAAAGATGAACTTATGGCGCTCCATCTTGGCATCCGTTAATCTGTTGTCCGTGCACGAACGTAAAAAGGAGTCGCAGTCAGCCATGGGCTGCAAGGACTGTGCTGTTGGATTGGGCTCGTCCGCACATTTCCCAGTCCCAGCAGAAGCACGAACTACTGTTAGTCATTTTATTGTAATTTTCGCAGGAAGTTTCATTTCTGTGTCCGCTGTCGCAAAATATTCAAATAGTTGTGTGTGCTGTTTGTATCTGCTGCGCTCCTCCAATTCTGGCCTTGTGCGCATCCCTAATTTCCTTCACCCCTCCATTGGTGGCCGTGCCTTCAGCTGCCCAGGCCCTAAGTTCTGGAATTCCCTCCCTAAACCTCTCCGCCTCTCTTTCCTCCTTTAAGATGCTCCTTAAAACCTGCCTCTTTCACCAAGCTTTTGGTCACCCTAATATCTCCTTGTGTGGCTCGGTGTCATGTTTTGTCTGATGACGCTCCTGTGAAGTGCCTTGGGGATGTTTTGTTATGCTTAGGGCGCTATATACCAGAAACTTAACTGGACCAGCCACATAAATACTGTGGCAACAAGAGCAGGTCAGAGGCTGGGTATTCTGCGACGAGTGTCTCACCTTCTGACTCCCCAAAGCCTTTCCACCATCTACGAGGCACAAGTCAGGAGTGTGATGGAATACTCTCCACTTGCCTGGATGAGTGCAGCTCCAACAACACTCGAGAAGCTCGATACCATCCAGGACAAAGCAGCCCGCTTGATTTGGCACCCCATCCACCACCTTAAACATTCACTCCCTCCACCACCGGCGCACCGTGGCTGCAGTGTGTACCATCTACAAGATGCACTGCAGCAACTCGCCAAGGCTTCTTCGGCAGCACCTCCCAAACCCGCAACCTCTTCCACCTAGAAGGACAAGGGCAGCAGACGCATGGGAACACCACCATCTCCAAGTTCCCCTCCAAGTCACACACCATCCTGACTTGGAAATATGTCGGCCGTTCCTTCATCGTCGCTGGGTCAAAATCCTGGAACTCCCTCCCTAACAGCACTGTGGGAGTACCTTCACCACACGGACTGCAGCGGTTCAAGAAGGTGACTCACCACCACCTTCTCAAGGGCAATTAGGGATGGGCAATAAATGCTGGCCTTGCCAGTGACGCCCACATCCCAGGAACTAATAAAAAATATAAATGCAGGTTGTTGTGTGACAGTCAGTAGGTATGCAGATGTACAAATCAACACGTAGCCTGTATAAAGTGATGAAACCAGTGTGGGGAATAGAAAAGCGAATACAGCTGGGATGTCCATTTGAGGAAAAAAGCTCTTGAGTTGTTCTGTTTTGTGCATGTCTATTACAGCAGTAATTTGCATTTTAACATAGAATTTTACAGCACAGAAACCGGCCATTCATAGAAACATAGAGCAGGAGTAGGCCATTCGGCCCGTCGAGCCTGCTCCACCATTCAATACGATCATGGCTGATCATCCAAATCCAGTACCCTGTCCCTGCTTTCTCACACAGAATCCCCACAGTACAGATAGAGGCCATCTCGGCCCATCGAGCCTGCACCGACACATATCCCACCCTATCCCCGTCACCCCACGTATTTAATTCCCCCTAACATATCCCATCCTATCCCCGTAACCCCACATATTTAATCCCCCCCCTAACACTAAGGGTCAATTTATCATAGCCAAATCAACCTAACCCGCACATTTTTGGACTGTGGGAGGAAACCGGAGCACCCGGAGAAAACCCATGCAGACACGGGGAGAATGTGCAAACTCCACACAGACAGTCACCCGAGGCCAGATTCGAACCCGGGTCCCTGGCGCTGTGAGGTACCAGTGCTAACCACTATCGTGTCGGCCCAACAGCTCTATGCCGGTGTTTATGCTCCACACGCGCCTCCTCCCACCCTACTTCATCTCACCCCATCAGCATATCCTTCTCTTCCTTTCTCCCTCATGTACTTTATCTACCTATAAGAAGTGCTCTACTTATCTAGTGTCAGCTGTGGCTCAGTGGGTAGCCCTCTTGCCTCTGAGTCAGAAGGATGTGGGTTCAAGTCCCACTCCAGAGACTTGAGCACAAAAATCTAGGCTGACACTCCCAGTGCAGTGCCGAAGGAGCGCTGCACTGTCGGAGGGGCCGTCTTTCGGATGAGACGTTAAACCGAGGCCCCGCCTGCTCTCTCAGTAGGACATAAAAGATCCCACAGCCACTATTTCGAAGAAGAGCAGGGGAGTTCTCCCCGGTGTCCTGGGGCCAATATTTATCCCTCAATCAACATCACTAAAACAGATTATCTGGTCATTATCACATTGCTGTTTGTGGGAGCTTGCTGTGCGCAAATTGGCTGCCACGTTTCCTACATTACAACAGTGACTGCACTTCAAAAAGTACTTCATTGGCTGTAAAGCGCTTTGGGACGTCCGGTGGTCGTGAAAGGCGCTATAGAAATGCAAGTCTTTCATTCCCCTAAAATGAATCTATGCTATTCGCCTCAACTATTCCCTGTGGTAGCAAGTTCCACATTCCCATCACTCTTTGGGTCAGAAAGTTTCTCCTGAATTCCAGATCGGATTTATGAGTGGCTATCTTTTATATTTATGGCCCCTTAGTTTTGGATTCTCCAGCGTATATAGACACCACTCTCCTGCCAGCTCCAATACCCTTCAATATTCCTCTTTTTGAAGCTTCTATCTGAATGGGTTTTTAAAAAAAAGAATTTATGGACCCTGCTTACACAAGAGTTTGTGATGGAGTGTTCCACCTTTGAATCACCAGACTGCCGCCAGTGGGACTTAATCTCCTGCTGGTTGTTCCTTAAAAAAAAAGAGAGTTGGAACGATTAGATCATGATCGTGGAAGCTGATTATAAATGGCATCTCACAATGCCACACAAGTTCCTATGTTATACCCACCTTTGTTACTTTTTCGTCTACATTACGGAAACTCCCTATTGTAGCTGCCAAATGAAATCACCTTCGAATAACCTACAACTTCCTTTTATTAAGAAGGAACTCCGATTTCACTGACGTTGGTCAGAAGCAAGATTGCAACGAGAAAAACATGGTCACGCGCAGCTGACCAGAGTTAACAGCAAGGGTCAGAGTGTGAAGGGAAAATGTAGGACAGATGTGAGGAAGTATCTCTTTACACAGAGGGCAATCAGCAGCTGGAATGGGTTACTAGGTAGAGTGGCTGAGGCCAAGATACAAGGCCCAGAAATTAGATGGATTCTCTAATGGGAATATAGAATGTGATTGTTAGTCCAGAAAGGTGAGATCAAAATGGGTTACGATTCTGGTGATTATTAACATTCGTTTCAGGCGCTATGGCTTTGCGACATGCACGTTATGTTTTGTAACCAGCATACTTGGCATGTGCAGCCCACATGTTTGCCACAATAAACTGGGTACATAATTCACTGCTGTGCTGGGAGTAACACTGTGGCTGCAGAAGATATCCTGTGATATGAAGAAGGCCGTAATGACCTTGGACGAGCCAGACAGGCACAGAAACACAGCAGGGAACGTGAAGCTTTGTAATTTGTTGGTCTCGGTACTGAATTTGAGGATGATGCGAATGTGATTGCGGATTGGTGTCGGATGAAGCATTTTGATTTCGACCAGTAGCAATATTGAACTTGACGAGAGTGCCCGACTTCATTAACGATCGATTAAAAAAAGAAGAGGGATTTTTTCTGTGATTGTATCTGTGGGCGAGGGTGGTGTATGACTTTAGAATTCCATTCCATGCATCCATTCCGGAATACCGTATTTCATTAATCTATGGTGGCATAGTGGTTAGCACTGGTGCCTCACAGCGCCAGAGACCCGGGTTCGAATCTGACCTCGGGTGACTGTCTGTGTGGAGTTTGCACATTCTCCCCGTGTCTGCGTGGGTTTCCTCCGGGTGCTCCGGTTTCCTCCCACAGTCCAAAAATGTGTGGGTTAGGTTGATTTGGCTATGATAAATTGACCCTTAGTGTTAGGGGGGGATTAAATATGTGGGGTTACAGGGATAGGATGGGAGATGTTAGGGGGAATTAAATACGTGGGGTTACAGGGATAGGGTGGGATATGTGTCGGTGCAGGCTCAATGGGGATTCTGTGTGGGAAAGCAGGGACAGGGTACTGGATTTGGATGATCAGCCATGATCGTATTAAATGGCGGAGCAGGCTCGACGGGCCGAATGGCCTACTCCTGCTCCTAGTTTCTATGTTTCTATGTTTCTATGTTTCTATTCAAATACCAGTCGTTTATGATGCTGGAAACGCTCATTCTGATTAACTGGTTTAACCTCTTATTTGCCTTCTCTTTAGGCCGCGCAGCGCTCCAGAGGTTCCGCGCGACCGGTGAGCCGGCTTTTAAACTGAGAAAGCTGCGCATGCGCGGACTTTTGAATGGGCAACGCAGCCCGTTAAAGGGACCGCGCGGCCCCGGAAAAAATTACAGTGAACATTGACCGTGACTGCATTTCAAATGACTTAACTGCATGTGAAGCACTTCGGATCATTTCTGAGAGGACTGATAAGGCGTTATATAAATAAAAGTCTCTTTTTTCCCTTTCATGTACGGTCGCCACCACTCACACCATCCACACTAATCACGGACGGCGGCCTCGATCAGGCAAATGCCGCGAGCCATTGGCCATGACCCGAGGAGTCGATTGCAAAGGCGCCGCTTGTAATGTATTAGGTGCGCCAACTATTCCAGGCCTATACGGGAGTTAGAAGTTTGAGTCATCATGTTCAAAAGTTGCCTCTTTTCAATGCTTTTGAATTGATGGGCTCCACAGCAAAGACACCCCAATCACTTCTTGAATTGCTTCGATATGTCATAGCGGCACATGGAGTCTGCGGGGGACTCCATCCGGCGAAGTAGGGAGAATCCCAATGATCCAGAGATGGAGACCCGGAGACAATCCACCAACTTGCTTTTTGTACACATCGCACAGCAGTTTTACCCAACCCCCACCCCACTCCTTATTAGGGTTGCCAACCCTCCAGGATTGTCCTGGAGTCTCCAGGAATGTTTAATCGCCTGGGCACGGCTTCCTTTTCGTTGAACATTTTCATGCATTAGTTGTAACGAAGTTGGGAGCTGGGGAGAAAGGCTGTTTGACTGATGGCCAAGAATCATCCAATCGGTTAACGGAGAGGCTGTTGACGTTCCGATTGATGTGGGAAGGCGGGGTTCCAGGAGGTTGGACGTGTTGGGCAGCCAATGGCAGGGGTGTGGGGGCGGGGCGGTTGGAGCCGAGAGGTCACATGATGAAACCTCCAGGAATACGTCCAACCAGTGTTGGCGACCCGCGTCCTGATAGCAGGCAAATCGCATGGACACCAACACGCCCGCTATAAGGGGTCGGATTGCCAACTCTCTGCATAAATTTCTTTGGTGGAGTCGGTGGTGTGGGGGGGGAATTGTTCTTCTGCTCTCTGTCCCCTCTTGCTGAATTGGACCTCCCTGCACCACGCATCGCTGAGCGAGGATGGACCCAGCTCCCAGACCTCTCCCACTTTCAATCTAGAACCGGTCGTGCAGGACACGCCTCTGCTCTCCTCCCAGCTCAGCGGTTTGGGAGATGCGAGATGTTGTCCCCGTGTCGCGCAGCTAAATCTTTCCATTTCTTTTTTTGAAAGCGACCGGCCCCGTGACGTTAAGAAAATTGAGGATTTTGATTCAACTGAGTCGTGGTTTGGAATTTTAGAATGAAAAAAAAATAGACAGGTCCACTAATGCAGGTCAGCCACGATCTAATTGAATGGCGGAGCAGACCCAAGGGGCTGAATGGCCTCCTCCTGTTTCTAATGTTCCTACTCTCCATGTCATTCATGCGTCCTGGGTTGTCGAACTGGAGTCTGCAAGGGGACTCCGAATCGGATTTCTGTCTGTCTGGGGCCAGACATATCACGTGCTGTGAGCCCCATGTCTGCTGAACAGTGCGTCCCGTCTTCCCTCGGTATCTTTCTCTCGTCATTGACTTACTGGCGCGTTGTCTCTGCTGCCGTAGAATAAATGTCTTGCTGCCGTGATGGCACGGGTTTCCTTTGGGGAATTGACGCTGTCTTTTGGAAGTTATGTCAGGGGGTGAGTCATTATTTTCCCGGTGGAGGGTCGTTGGAGGGGCGGGTGGCGGGTAGACAGTCCCTGGCAGTGTTGTCAGTATTAGCAGAGCATCTACAACATGGACAAGCTCATAAACCACCAACATGGCCCACAGTCTTATGAGGTGTAATTAATTACGACAAATTAAAATCCAAATTTGCAGTCGCAAATTAAACGTCTGAAAGCTTTAAGAGTAGTTAATATAATTCTATAAATTATTTGATGGTGTTTAGCGTTTTATGACAAGAAATAGGAATTCATTAGTGCAATTAATTAACTGCCGAGGTATGAAACTGATAGTCAAGTAATATTTAATAAAAAGTGTCGAATGTCAACTTGGTGTTTTAATTAATCTTAATGTAATTTCTAGATGTTAAAAAAAAGAAAGACTTGCATTTCTATAGCGCCTTTCATGACCACTGGATGTTGCAAAGCACTTTACAGCCAATGAAGTACTTTGTGAAGTGGAGTCACTGTTGTCATGTGGGAAACGCAGCAGCCAATTTGCGCACAGCAAGCTCCCACAAACAGCAATGTGATAATGACCAGATCATCTGTTTTTTGTTATGTTGGTTGAGGGATAAATATTGGCCAGGACACCGGGGAGAACTCCCCTGCTCTTCTTCGAAATAGTGGCCGTGGGATCTTTCACGTCCACCTGAGAGAGCAGACGGGGCCTCGGTTTAACGTCTCATCTGAAAGACGGCACCTCCGACAGTGCAGCACTCCCTCAGCACTGCACTGGAGTGTCAGCCTAGGTTCATGTGCTCAAGTCCCTGGAGTGGGACTGGATCCCACAACCTTCTGACTCGGGAGCGAGTGTGCTACCAACTGACAATTATTTGACAGTGTTTAACGTTTTATGACAAGAAATAGGAATTCATTAGAGCATTTAATTAACTGCCGAGGTGTGAAACTGATAGTCAAGTAATATTTAATAAGAAGTGTCAGATGTCAACTTGGTCGTTTAATTAATCTTAATGTAATTCTGGATGTAGGCACAGCACAGATACGTTTGTTGGGTTGGGTTGGTGTAGATGAGCTCATTCTGACTTCGCAGCTGGGATTTGGTATCTGTCCCGGGCGCTTGAAGCGAATGCTATCCAATTTGAACTAGTAGACTGCTGAGTTGCTTAGTGATCCACTGGTGTGTTTCTGCCTGCGTTCAGCTTACTCCTCTGGTACCTCTTAGTACGAGCTTTTGATAGCATCTCGTGTTTGTTTGTTTCTGTGCCTACAAACGACGTTGTTCTTCATGGGAGGAACGCTTGCACGCCCACCACCGGTTTTGTTTCGGTGCCACGATCCTGGCCTTCGATAAAACCTCGATCAGGTGGTTCAAACCGATTTCACTTGATGCGACGCAAGTCGTCAAAATAATTGAAGTCAGCAAGTTTGGACGGAGAACATAGGACCAGAGGAGACACAAGATTATAATTCACTAATCAAGGGCGAGGTTAGAGATTAGGAGAAAACTCTATCTCCCCGCCCCCAGTATAGTGAGGTTGTACAGCAAGCTCCCAGGGAAACTAGTTTGGCTCCGTGTCACTTGATACATAAGAACATAACATAACAAGAATTAGGAGCAGGAGTAGGCCATACGGCCCCTCGAGCCTGCTCCGCCATTCAATAAGATCATGGCTGATCTTCGACTTCAACTCCACTTTCCCCGCCCGATCCCCATATCCCTTGATTCCCCTAGAGTCCAAAAATCTATCGATCTCAGCCTTGAATATACTCAACAACTCAGGATTCACAGCCCTCTGGGGCAGAGAATTCCAAAGATTCACAACCCTCTGAGTGAAGGAATTCTTCCTCATCTCAGTCTTAAATGGATGACCCCTTATCCTGAGACTATGCCCCCTAGTTCTAGACTCCCCAGCCAGGGGAAACAACCTCTCAGCATCTACCCTGTCAATCCCTCTCAGAATCCTGTATGTTTCAATGAGATCACCTCTCATTCTTCGAAACTCCAGAGAGTATAGGCCCATTCTACACAACCTATCATCATAGGACAGCCCTCTCATCCCACGATCAATCTAGTGAACCTTTGTTGCACCGTCTCCAAGGCAAGTGATACCTTTGAAAAGAAGCTGGGTCTATCTCTTGAAAAGGGATAGTAATAGCATTGCTTGATTTTCTTGTTGTTCAAGAGCAGTAGGGCAGGAGCTGAGTGCATCTTAATGTAGGCGATCAACAGTCGGTAGAAGTGGGCGGTTGTGGTGCTGGGACCAAGTCCAGAATAGAGCATTTATACATGGACTCTGGCAGGAGTGGGTTTGATGGGCTGAGTGGCCTTTTCTTGCTCCAGAATTTATGTTCTTCTGTTCTTGATCTGAGCATAAGTTCTTGTCTACTGATATTTCTATTTTTTCTTGTGACTTTGAAAGTCCAGATGATTGTCAACAGTCTTTTATCTGGAGCTTTCTACCATCAAAACCTGCTAGTAGCCTGGTTGAAATTCAAGATGACTACCTGTAGTAGGGTTTTTTGTGGCACCGGACCTTGTGTTTTCAACTACCAAAAATGTTAAATATTAACGACCTTAGAAGTTGTTGATGATATGGTCCTTGCATTTTGGTAACTGAACACTAGAGGGCCCCCTGATGGGAGCAAGCATATTGGAGCAATTACACTCCAGATGTCCCTGGAGAGAGTGCTGCAGAGAGTTGTGACTGAAGGTTTAACGGACATAACAGTTGCATGATCAGTTTAGGTTGACTGCAAATCAGTAGATTTTTAAACACCTGTAGGCTTTATTTCTTTTGATTACATTTGGAAATTGAAACTTGTGTTCATTAACATCCAATTAAAAGTAGCGTGAGGGGTGAGGTCCTATAGATATTGCTAGGTGTCGCTGCTGCAGTCAAGGTCCTGGAGTTTTGCAACCTGATGCCATCATGGGAGTGCCATCACTGCACAAGGACTGCAGAGGTCCAAGCAGGTATGCCAACACTGCCTTCTCAGGGCAGCTAGGGATGGGCAACAAATGTGGCCTTGCCAGCTTCAGCCACCTCCTGAGAAGAAATTTTAAACATCTTGGAATTGCCTTGTATTCTTACAACTTGGGCTCTCTTCGATGTTTCATTGCACTCCTTTCACCAGCACCATACCATCCAAATATACAATGACTTTATTTTTAAAAAAAATGTGAATGTACACCTTTTGAGAATTCAATCAGAAAGGATTAGCAGGCTTTGTTTGGAGGCACATGTCCTCATTGGTCATTAGAGAGAGGAGACAATCATCTCTTTCGTTGGTGCTAGAAAAAGACCATCCCTTAGTCACACATGGCCACTTAGATGAGGGACTTGGATGGTGTCTACGAAACCATTTCCTAGCGTAAATCAGTGGCTTCAAGAGAGGAGGGCGACTACAGCAGCAGATTGACACCAGGAGTACTGTTCCTGCTGAGCGAGAAGGGCCTTATTCCTCTTCAGGACTGTGAATCACAATCATAGAATCTTAGAGCACGGAAGGAGGCCATTTGGCCCATTGTGCCTGTGCCGGCTCTCTGAAAGAGCAATTCAATTACAAAAGCAAAATACTGCGGATGCTGGAAATCTGGAATAAAAACAGAAAATGCTGGAAATACTCAGCAGGTCAGGCAGCATCTGTGGAGAGAGAAACAGAGTTAACGTTTCGGGTCGATGGCCCTTCGTCAGAACTGGAAAAAGTTGGAGATGGAACAGGTTTTTAAGCAAGTGTAGGGGCAGGGAAAGGGGGGAGGGGAGGAAAGAACAAAAGGGAAGGTCTGAAAGGATGGAAGGCAGGAGAGATTAAGAGACAAAAGGGATGATGGTGCAAGGCAAAAGGAGATGGTAATGGGACAAGTTAAGAAACAAAAGATGACTCTAGATGAAGTGTAAATGACGATGGCAGAATGATCGACAGCTGCCATGTGAGAGAGAGAAAAAATGAAAAAAAAGCTAGGGGCAGAGGTTAGGGTCTGAAATTGTTGAACTCGATGTTGAGTCCAGAAGGCTGTAAAGTGCCTAATCGAAAGATGAGGTGCTGTTCCTCGACTTACGTTGAGCTTCATTGGAACAGTGTAAGAGGACGAGGATGGAGAGGTCAGAGTGGGAGTGGAGCGGAGAATGAAAGTGACAGGCGACCGGAAGCTCGGGGACAATCCAATCCAATCCAGTTAGTTCCACTCCCCCTGCTTTTTCCCCATAGCAGTGCATTTTTTTCCTTTTCAAGTAGATACTTCAATGTTAGGCTACGAGAAATAAAGCTGGTGAAATCCAGTTGTTTACAAGGAGATATAGAAAGAAAGAAAGACTTGCATTTATATAGCGCCTTTCACGACCTCGGGACATTCCAAAGCACTTTACAGCTAATGAAGTACGTTTTGAAGTGTAGTCACTGTTGTGATGTGGGAAACACGGCAGCCAATTTGCGCACAGCAAGCTCCCACAAACAGCAATGTGATAATGACCAGATAATCTGTTTTAGTGATGTTGATTGAGGGATCAGTATTAGTCAGGACACCGGGGAGAACTCCCCTGCTCTTCTTCGAAATAGTGCCATGGGATCTTGTACGTCCACCCGAGAGGGCAGGCGGGGCCTCGGTTTAACGTCTCATCCGAAAGACGGCACCTCTGACAGTGCAGCACTCCCTCAGTACTGCCCTGGAGTGTCAGCCTAGATTTTTGTGCTCGAGTCTCTAGAACCGGACTATGAACCCACGACCTTCTGACTCGGAAGCGAGAGTGCTACCCACTGAGCCACGGTTGACGCACATAATTTTGAAGTTTACAAGTGCACAAATTAAAAAAGTATACCAGGGTCATTGCCATGTTCAAAGTGTACAAGAAACAGAGCACTATCCTGTTGAACTGCGCGTTATGTTACCATCATTCCGAATATTCGTCAGCAGACAGGAACAAAAACAACATCACGTTTATAGACACCACGTGAAAGAAATGCTCAGATGGAAAAACTCTTCCGATACATGACTAGTTACAAGATCCCTGTGGGAGCCCCTCGGCGTATCACAAAAGAGATTATGTTGCTTCAAAAGAAACATTATAAAACACTACTAAGCCTTTGTAATATAACAATACATCGTGCTTAGAAGTATTGCCCGTACGTCTTGCATGACATTTTTATAGCTTTGTTCTCTTGCACTCTTAGAAGCATAATCTTCCATGTTTGAGATGTGCTCATCAATAAGAATCAGTTTTTATGTACCACACCGGATTCTTGGCACCAGCGTTCTGCCCACAAACCTGTTGATTTTTTTTTTTTAATCCCCTGTTTCTCTCTCACCCCACCCTCTATTTAATTGAGGCGAATAGCATTGATGCATTTAAGGGGGAAGGTAGATAAGCACATGAGGGAAAAAGGAATAGAAGGTTACGCTGATAGGGTGAGATGCAGAGGGGTGGGAGGAGGCTCGGGTGGAGCATGAACGCCGGCATGGACCAGTTGGGCCGAATGGCCTCTTTCTGTGCTGTGCATTCGATGTAATTCTATATTTCCGACTGGACTGGCAGACACCAAGCAGCTGTGCTTAGCTGGTTGCACAAGGTTGGTCTCAGCTGTGAGCTGTCTTCCCCTCCCTTCCCCCCACACCACCTGAATTTGGGCCAAGTGATGAGCTGAATCCTGGTTTGTTTGCAGAGTGACATGTGACCTGCCCAGGTTCTTGGAATTGACGTGTGGTATCGCGCCACGGTGAGCCGCTCCATCAGCCACCCCCTGGCACACCTTGACCCAGAGCAGTGGTGGGTAAGCTTGAGCGATGGGGCAGTCAACCCGTTAGGAACAGGAGGAGGCCATTCAGCCCCTCGAGCCTGTTCCGCCATTCACTGTGATCTTGGCTGATCTGTGACCTAACTCCACGTATCGTACTGTGGGCTGCCCCCAAATTTCCTTCGAATGGCCTGTTTCATCCAGTCGTTGATATTCATATACACATAGAGTATGCATCTTGATGTACTGTGCTCAATGAACGAGGACATTTTATAACTTGTAATGGACAAAGAAAAGGTTGCTTCACTTGGGTGGAATCCGCTCAATTCCCACTGTTCCCCATGCCTAACTTTATTCTGTTTACCCGCAAGTTGAAATATAGGCACGTAAGCTAGTTTTTGATGAACATTTATCAACTGTTCACTGGCTCCATGGTCTTAAATTCTGCTGGTCATATATATCCTATATGCAGCAGAGAATGTATCCATCGATTACCATACTGATCGAAAGAAATGAAGTAGCTATCGGTCAAGCTACATCGTGGACACTATAAAGAAAGAAAGACTTGTATTTATACAGCGCCTTTAATCTGTTTTAATGATGTTGATTGAGGGATAAATATTGGCCAGGACACCGGGGAGAACTCCCGTGCTCCTCTTCGAAATAGTGCCTTGGGATCTTTTACACCCACCCGAGAGAGCAGACGGGGCCTCGGTTTAACAGCTCATCCGAAAGACGGCACCTCCGACAGTGCAGCACTCCCTCAGCACTGCACTGGAGTGTCAGCCTAGCTTTATGTGCTCAAGTCTCTGGAGTGGGGCTTGAACCCACAAGCTTCTAACTCAGGTGAGAGAGTGCTACCCACTGAGCCACGGCTGACACAGTGGTGATCTAAACTTGAAATAAGGTTTTGGGAGTGGGTCCATTCTAGAAATTCCATAGCACATCTGAAGACCCAGTACTGTCATTGGTGCAGTTGTGCAGCCAGGTGCTACTCCAGTGCAGTGCACCTTTATTTTTTATTCGCTTATGGGATCTGGGCGTCGCTGGCAAGGCCAGCATTTGTTGCCCATTTCTAGTTGCCCTTGAGAAGGTGGTGGTGAGCTGCCTTCTTGAACCGCTGCAGTCCGAGTGGTGAAGGTACTCCCACAGTGCTGTTGGGGAGGGAGTTCCAGGATTTTGACCCAGCGACGATGAAGGATCGGCGATATACTTCTAAGTCAGGATGGTGTGTGACTTGGAGGGGAACTTGGAGGTGGTGGTGTTCCCATGCGCCTGCTGCCCTTGTCCTTCTAGGTGGAAGAGGTCGTGGGTTTGGGCGGTGCTACCTTGGACTGGTAGGTGTGGTGTCACGCTTGCCCTACGCAATAATATCCTAATCCCAGTCGTGTCTCCAAATGAAGACTAGGTGCTTCCCCGCACCACTGCAGGAGAATAAATTTCATTCGTGGCGTGCGTTTAACACAATAAAATGGTCCCTTGCTACTCTACAATTGGTGGTCAGATCAGACGAGGAGTACGAGGTAAATTAAGGGAGGTGACCAAAAGCTAGGTCAAAGAGGCATGTTTTCAGGAGAGGAGGAATTTTGCGGTTCTGGGCGAGAGCAGGAAGCGGCTCTGATAGAGTCATCAATGCACTGGAAAAATTGGTGAGGGAGGGGAGCTGTGTAGGACTGGAACAAAGAGTGTTCCACGTATCCCATGAAAAGGCAGGCATAGCTCGGACCAGTGTTCCCTCTCATTTTATTTGGCGCCAGGCGGCCCCTTTAAGGGGCTACGCGGGCCATTCAGAATGCGCGGGCCATTCAAAATGTGCGATTTTTATATTGAAAAGCTGGCAAGCCGGCTGTGCGGGATCCCTGGAGTGCTGTGCAACTTACAGGGAACATTGGCTAGGACCCATACCGGTTCCCGTAGTAACGCCATAGCGATCACATGTTTTGATGAAGGTTTGAAGCAGCAGTACCGCCATGATACGATGGAGGGCGGGGGTGGATCCAACCCAGTATTCAGAGGCCAGAACTCTCGCCTCTCGATTGTCTCAGGAACTCTCGTGGGTCTCGAACCCATAAACTTCCCACTCAGAGGCGCGAATGTTGCTGAGGTTCACTCCTAATTTCTATCATTGCTTTGTTTGAATTTCTTTGATTCTTATAAAGGATTAGGAGGCTATGTTGATGGGGCGAGATCAAGTAAATAGCGAGGGAGGAAGCTAGTGTGGAGCACAAACACCGGCGGTATGGCCTGTTTTCTGTGCTCTATTCTATGTAAAATGGAGCGTTGGTTGTTAAAATTCAACAGTTGCAACACTAGGTTCTTGTGTCTTTATTTTTCACTGGTTTATGGTGAGGCTGGAGGAGTCTGATGATGGATAGGATAATTTGAAGATAAGACTGTGTCAAAAGAACATTCGGTACTGTACATCTTTCTCATTTCCTTAATAATGAAAATAAAAATTGACTTGTTTCCCTTGGGGGAGCTGCTGTCATTTCTGCTGCCCTGTTCTCCTTAACTCTTGTCACTCCATGACAATTCCGAAATTGAAGCACTGACAAGTTATTATGATTCTGGCTGGTTTCGTCTCCATTGTCTTCTAGGCTGAGCAAACGAACGCCCAACCATCGATACATATAAAATTCTCATAGATCTCATTGAAACACATAAAATTCTTACAGGGCTTGACAGGGTGGATGCTGGGAGGACGTTGCCCCTGGCTGGGGAGTCTAGAACCAGGGGTCACAGTCTCAGAATAAGGGGTCGGCCATTTAGGACTGAGATGAGGAGAAATTTCTTCACTCAGAGGGTGGTGAATCTTTGGAATTCTCTGCCCCAGAGGGCTGTGGATGCTGAGTCGTTGAGCAGATTCAAGAGAGAGATCGATAGATTTTTGGACACTAGGGGAATCAAGGGATATGGAAATCGTCCTATGAGGAGGGATTGAGTATATTCTCTCGAATTTCGAAGAATGAGAGGTGATCTCATTGAAACATGTAAAATTCTTACAGGGCTTGACAGGGTAGATGCTGGGAGGATGTTTCTCCTGGCTGGGGAGTCTAGAACCAGGGGTCACAGTCTCAGAATAAGGGGTCGGCCATTTAGGACTGAGATGAGGAGACATTTCTTAACTCAGAGGGTGGTGAATCTTTGGAGTTCTCTACCCCAGAGGGCTGTGGAGGCTCAGTCGTTGAGTAGATTCAAGAGAGAGATCGATAGATTTTTGGACAATAAGGGGATCGGGCGGGAAGGTGGAGTTAAAGTAGAAGATCAGCCATGATCTTATTGAATGGCGAAGCAGGCTCGATGGGCCGAATGACCTACTCCCACTCCTATTTCTTATGTTCTTGTACACCTCTGCTGTGGGCCTGCTCAGGTTTTCAATAGAACAGAGGAGATGATGTGCCGATTTGATTGGGGTGTTTCAATTTATGAAGGGATGAGGCAGTGCGAACACAAGCGGGTTGTTTCCAGTGGTTGATGGGTCCAGAATGAGTGAAGACAGATACAAGATTGAATTTAAGAGATTTAGGACACAGAGCAAGGGGGGGCGGGGGGGAAATGACACACTGCATTCGACAGCCTCACAGCTAATTGAGTTAGTGATTGAATCATAAGATCATAAGAAGTAGGAGCAGGAGTAGGCCATACGACCCTTCGGGCCTGCTCCGCCATTCAATAGGATCATGGCTGATCATGTCGATGTTTAAAAAATAGGTTAGATAGGTGGTTGAAGGAAGGCGGGGTGAAGGGATATGGGAACAGAGCGGGTACGTGGGAGTAGGATAACTGCTCATGTGGAGGATAAACACCAACGCGGACTGGTTGGGCTGTTTCCCTGTTGTAGTTCTGTGTAAGATCGTGCTCTGAGCAGAATGGAAAATTGCCCCTTGCTTGCTCCCGCTTTGCGGTACTGCATTTCATTTCGTTATTTATGATTTCGTTAATTTTCTCCCCACTCCCTGTCACCGACTCACTCTAGGATACGATTCCACAGGTTCAAGGTGAAACCCCTCCCCCGGCGACCTTGCCCCTGTGTGAGCTGGGACAGCAGTGTTTGAGGCCTCTTTGACCATGATGGGATGTGTCCGACCCTGTCCTCGCTTAATGTTCGCTTTGCCAGCGGGACCGTCCATCAGAAGTATCTCCGTATGGAGCAGGGATTGCCTCTGGGAAATGTTGAAATTTCTGACCAAATTACCTCATCGAAATAGAATGGATGACCCCCGAACAGTTAACGGCAGCAAAAAAGAAGAAACTTCTGGAGAAGAAAAAGTGAAAGCGAAGTGATCCAAGTGCTTTTACTATTCAATGTATGTGCTTGCGTGTCAAATCGATTTAATCTGAAAATGTGGCATCAGATTTGTAGGTTGTGAGAATGTGGATCAGACTGGTTAGAACGCCAGCGATTCAGTAACAATTGAGGTAAATAATTGGGAAATAAGGGTGTTATGGGATATGGAGAAACAGTGGGAGAATTGAAATTAAATTACACAACCCTCTATTTAAAAAAAAAAATACTTCTCCTGCTTTCTGTCCTAAATCTCTTAAACTTATTCTTATATCTGTGCCCCCTTTGTTCTAGACCCCTCAACCACTGGCAACAGTTTGTTTCCATATACAGTACTCTATCGCATCCCATTATAAATTGAAATGTCTTCATCAAATCGACCCTTACTTGTATTTCTTGCAAGTTAGTATACTGTATTCGCTGCTCACGATGGGGTCTCCTCTACATTGGGGAGACCAATCGCAGATTGGGTGACCGCTTTGCCGAACACCTCCGTTCAGTCCATAAGGGTGACCCCGAGCTTCCGGTCGCCTGTCACTTTCTCTGTTCCACTCCCATTCTGACCTCTCCGTCCTTGGCCTCTTACACTGTTCCAATGAAGCTCAACGTAAGCTCGAGGAACAGCACCTCATCTTTCGATTAGGCACTTTACAGCCTTCTGGACTCAACATTGAGTTGAACAATTTTAGACCATAACCTCTGCCCCCATCTTTTTTTCATTTTTTCTCTCTCTCTCTCTCTCTCTCTCACAAGGCAGCTGTCGATCATTCTGCCATTACCATTTACACTTCGTCTAGAGCCATCTTTTGTTTCTTAACTTGTCCCATTACCATCTCCTTTTGCCTTGCACCATCATCCCTTTTGTCTCTTAATCTCTCCTGCCTTCCATCCTATCACAGACCTTCCCCTTTTGTTCTTTCCTCCCCTCCCCCCTTTCCCTGCCCCTACACTTGCCTAAAAACCTGTTCCATCTCCAACTTTTTCCAGTTCTGACGAAGGGTCATCGACCTGAAACGTTAACTCTGTTTCTCTCTCCACGGATGCTGCCTGACCTGCTGAGTATTTCCAGCATTTTCTGTTTTTATTCCTTAATCTCCTCTGTTCTGACAAAAAGTGCCCCAATTCCTTAAGTATATATGGGCAGTATCCTCGAGAATCTCTGTGGCACCCTCCCTGTTGCCTCACTAGCCTTCCTATAGTGTGGAGCTCAAAACTGCACCCAGTATTCCAACTGTGGTTTTACTTAGGTTTCACCATTACATCCCGACTCTTGCATTCTAATGGGCATCACTCACCTTTTCTCTGGGTTGGATTTTATCAATGGGGGCACGTTGGGGCGGGACTGCCGGTTGTCGGATTTTAGTCCCGCCCCCAATGACGTCGGGCCAACCCACGCTCTTTTCCCTTGATTGACCTTGTTAACCCCGCCCTGCGGGCTTAGCCGGCCAATTAAGGGAAAGCCGGTGACAGAGGACGTCAACGTATGACGTTTCATCTGTCAAAAAATTTTGACAGGTGAATTGTCAGCGTTTGACAGCTTAGAGAAGCTGTCAAACACTGACAATCGCTGTTCTAAGGTGAGCCCTTGCACAAAGGCTCACCAAAACCTCTTTCCTCAGCAGAAATCAGTTAGCTGCTGCATCTGAGAATGCAGCAGCCATTCTGTCATCTCTGCCATTGAGATGAGGCACCTCCGGATCCCCAAGGGTTGAAGTCTGCAGGAAGAAACAAAGGTAAGTAAACTTTTTCCAACACTTTCCACTCACCTCTCATACTTACCTCTCCACACTTGCACCCATCACTCATCTCCACAGCGGACTTTTCGACCCCTCTCACCCCCGCAGGCCCACTGCTCGCCTCGCTGACCCTGGCGAGGTTCGCAGCCGTTGGGAAGCCCGCACTTGCAGGGGTAAAATGGGGATAAGATTCAAAAACTGCCTGTTAACAGGCAGTTAATTGGCTCTAATCCCCTTCCCACCTTGAGGAGACGGGTGCCCTGCGCGACTCGGGGACCCGCCTCCTGGGAAGATGGCACAGAGGCGGGTTGGGAGCAGGTTCGGTACCCGCTCCCAGTTTCTGCCATTTTCCCGGCAGACCCGCCTCCTCAGGGCTGGTAAAATTCCCCCCTCTGTGTTCATATCCATCTCATTGCTGTTTGTGGGACCTTGCTATGCACAAATAGGCTACTGCATTCACCTACATAACAAGGGTCTGCACTTCAAAATAATTCATTGTGTGCCAAGTTCTTTGGGATGTTTCTGGGAGATGTGATAAAGTACTGTCCAACTGCAAGTCTGCCTATCTTTCTATTAATCGCAAACATATCCTCTGCCATTAAAAAATGGGCTGTTTCTGAGCTGTAGTAGCACTGAGTCAGCGCTGAGCAATATCCCCCCCCCCCCATCAAATCACAGTTACATCCCCTCCCTTTATGTCCCAATTGTCTGCACTATTTAATTTTTTATATGCTACGCAGGAACATAAGAAATAGCAGTAGGAGTCGGCCATGCGGCCCCTCGAGCCTGCTCCGCCATTCAATAAGATCATGGCTGATCTTCAACCTCAACTCCACTTTCCTGCCCGATCCCCATATCCCTTGATTCCCCGAGAGTCCAAAAATCTATCGATCTCAGCCTTGAATATACTCAACGACTGAGCATCCACAGCCCTCTGGGGCAGAGAATTCCAAAGATTCACCACCCTCTGAGTGAATAAATTTCTCCTCATCTCAGCTTTAAATGGCCGACCCCTTATCCTGAGTCTATGACCCCCTAGTTCTAGACTCTCCAGCCAGGGGAAACAACCTCTCGGCATCTACCCTGTCAATCCCCCTCAGAATCCTGTATGTTTCAATGAGATCACCTCACATTCTTCGAAACTCCAGAGAGTATCGGCCCATTCTACACAACCTATCATCATAGGACAGGGGGAAACAACCTCTCAGCATCTACCCTGTCACGCCCTCTCAGAATCTTATATGCTGTGATAAGCCCCCTCATTAACTTCCTTGCATCGAGACTGCAAAATTTAAATTTGTCATTTTTTTCATTAAACGAGTCGTTGGCGAAAACCCTCAATTGGAATGTTAAGTTCTGTACCTCGTGACTTGGGGAAAAAAAAGCTTTTTATCGACTGCCATAATTTCTTAAATTGAGAAACAAAATACGGATTGCTGAGGGCTGGTTTGGCACAGAGCTCATAACGGGAAATCTAATCCAACATGGGTCCATCTCACTATTATCCCGAGACTGACACTATATATTATCCTGAGTTTATTCACTTGATGGAGCTTATCCATTGTGACATCCAGATGTTGGACTGGTGCAGTCAGTACGCTGAGGAGTTCTTAAATAGCGGATCCGCTTTCAGTCCAGGATACGGTAGCCTAGTGGTTCTGGCACCGGACTGGGAACTTGGGTAGTTGAAATCCTACCACGGCAAATTGAATTCAGTAATTTTGGAAAGTGGGAGGCCAGCCAGGAGATCATGCAGTAGTCGAGTCTCGAGGGAACAACAGCGTAGACGGCTGATTTACTCACTCTGCAACATGGTTACCTAGAATTGCATTGAATTTACAGCACAGAAACAGGCCATTCGGCCCAACAGGTCCATGCCGGTGTTTATGCGCCACTCGAGCCTCCTCCCATCCTTCCTTATCTAACTCTATCAGCGTAACCCTCTATGCCCTCGTCCCTCATGTGCTTATCTAGTGTCCCCTTAAATGTATAGCGTTGCTGGATGTTGCTGTGTGCGAGGAATCATGGCACATGGATTCCTGACAAAAGGGCACATTTTCCAACTATTTTTAGCTCATCAATTTACCACAAAGGAAAGGTCATGTAGTTTAGTTGTCTAGACTTATTGAGTGCGAAAAACACAGTTATCCTTTTGACATTTCTAGGTTAGCTGGGATTAATCTTTTTTTTTTAGAGACGTTTTTGCTTTTCAAAGTACGATGTATGTGTGACAACCCAAAACCGAGTCACTGATTGTTTAATGAGCATTTATTTCTGGGAATGGAGGAGAGGAGAGAAAACAGGTCAACCTTTCAAACACTTGATTCATAAACTCGAATCATTCTCTTCCTCTTGCTCTAATAGAAATGGAGAAAGGAGTGGCTAGTGACATTTGTTTTGCTCTACATACTAGCTTGCCCATCTCATCATTTAGTGGTTGTAATAATATCATCGAATAATAAACTCCCTCTCATGAGACACTCACAATGGGCATGCTCCAAAGCATCTGCGTGCGCATTCACTCGTTAGTTATAGAGGATATTGGGGATGAGCGGTTATATTAATGAAGAAAGGATCAAAAACTGGGGCTGTTTTTAAGCTGCATGTAGTGCCGCCACTATTCCTGGCCAGAATGGAGATGATTGGGTAATTCCCCCGTCAATCACGCCTGGAGAGCGCGCTGCTGCAAGTGACTGGGATTGATTTTACGTACATAATTTGTATTATGTCACTATCCTCCGCTCACTGCATTTTGCTGGAGAAATAATCCTGCTTTTGTCGGGAGATTTTGCTGTAGTTCCGGTCATGAGTCCTGTTTGCTGTAGTTCGTAGAGACTCTGTTTAAATAGACTCTGTTTGCTGTAAAATAGACTGTTTGCCGCGAGTCCTGGCATAAGTCCCGCCCGGCCTCCAACTCATTGGCTGACGCAGTGATGTTGATGGACACTCTGGCTTTTTAACACTGAAATAGAGAAGGTTAAGGGCGGGGGATCTAATGGAGCTTGAGAGAGTAAATAGTGAATGATTGTTGCCTGGTTTGTCAATCAGTAATAAAGAGGTACAGGATTATTAGAACATGGAATGCTTTACCACAATGGCTACTGAGTTGGATTTTTAAAAGGGAACTGGGTAAGAATTTGGAACAGAAGAATATAAAAGAATATGGCGAAAGGGCAGGACAATAGAATTGAAGTAGTCCGCTCCAGTTCAAGAGCGAGCTCCAGCACTTTAATAACACATCACCTGATTAGTGCTAGCACTGGCACGATGGGTTGAATGGCCTCCTTCTGTGCTGGAAATTCTACGATTCGATCTCAACATAGAATATTTCACCAGAAGCTTTGGGAGGGGTGTTTTGTAGAAAACAGTGCATAAAGTGCAGGTCTACCTAAATCTGCCATGTTTCTCCAGATGAGAGTGTGGAACCAGGGCAGCTCCAGAAACAAAGAAATGCTCTTTGCAGTTGGCGGAGCCCAGCGCCCCCTGAATTAGGACACTGGCTTCAGGTAGAAGAATGAAGAAAGGCTCAAAGAAACCATCACACAATCCAGAAGGAGGCCATTCGGCCCATCGTGCCTGTGCCGGCTCTTTGAAAGAGCTCTCCAATTAGTCCCACTCCCTCCTGCTCTTTCCCCAGAGCCCTGCAAATTTCTCCTTTTCAAGTATTTATCCAATTCCCTTTTGAAAGTTACGATTGAATCTGCTTCCATCACCCTTTCAGGCAGCGCGTTCCAGATCACAACAACTGGATCATGCACCGTCATATTACATCACCCGTGAAAGTAGATTTAATTGTCAGCAAAGATAATGAGATGCATATTCTTTGTACAAAGTGCGTTTGCCTGCAGAATAGCTTGTTTAGAAAAATCCGTACCTTATTTTTTTTGTTATTCTTGGGCAGAAGAGGTTAATGGAGGTGAAAGTCTTAATTCATGCCGATTCCTAACTGTGTATACTGTTCACTGTTGACTCTGAAATGTGGGAAAAATACCATTCGCGTTGCTCAGTGTTAATACTTTAAAGGAAAGTGCTGAAATCTTATACTGTGTGGCTCAATCAATAGAGCTGTGGGTTCCTCGACAACAAAGTGCTCTTAGCATCTTACAGCTGTGTCGGCACGCCTAGAGATGCTATTGACGAAGCATTATCTTTGTTCATTCCACTTCTGTGTTGCTATCAGGTAACATGTAATTCTGCACTGATGGCATATCCTCTAAGTATACGTGACTCGTGACTAAGTACAGGTGAATAGTGCTAATGTAGCTGCAGAGCCACCGAACTGGAAACTGGTTTGAATCCTAGCCTCTGCTAACGTTCACAATCAATTTTTTGTTTTTGGTTTTGTCGATTTGGCAAGATGTCCACCTTTTGCGGGTGGGGGGGGGGGCAGGCATTGGGCTCAGCACCAAGTGAAGGCAAGGCCGCTAACACAACGCAAGGCCGCTAACCCAACGCAAGGACAATACCCTCAGCAGGAGTGGCACCTCTGTTTGATCTGACTTGCCACTTTGAGGCTGTTGAGTTGACCATCATCGACTGTCAGGGTGTCCGAGCTGGATACAAAACCGAGGAGCTTAGACAAAGAGAGAGAAATGAGCACCAAAATTCACACATTAAGATTTTACAAGGAAAATGGTGTACACGTTGCGAATGTGACCACCGGGTTATTTTTTGGAGGGAATTAACCGTATCCTTGACTTTTGATTACATACAGTGCTGGGTATGAAACAGCGTATATGTATTGAACTATTTCCCCCACATTTGGGCCAGCATGCAGTGCACAATGACTTGTTATTGGAGAGCATTGTAATTCTCTGTTACATAGATGTCAGCCAGTGGCACCCTCGCCTCAGAGTCAGAAGGTTGTGGGTTCGAGTCCCACTCCAGAGACTTGAGCACAAAAATCTAGGCCGACACTCCAGTGCAGTGCCGAGGGAGTGCCGCACTGTCGGAGGTGCCGTCATTCGGATGAGACGTTAAACCGAGGCCCCGTCTGCTCTCTCAGGTGGACGTAAAAGATCCCGTGGCATTGTTTTGAAGAAGAGCAGGGGGAGTTATCCCCGGTGTCCTGGCCAATATTTATCCCTCAAATCAACACCACTAAAAGAATTACAGTGTTCTCCCATAACAAGTCATTGTACATTGCATGCTGGTCAAACGTGGGATCTTGCTGTGCGCATATTGGCTGCCGCGTTTCCTACATTACAACAGTGACCACACTTCAAAACGTACTTCATTGGCTGTAAAGCGCTTTGGGACGTCTGGTGGTCGTGAAAGGCGCTATATAAATGCAAGTCTTTCTTTCCTTTATATCACTTCCGGTTTCTCTGGTAGTAATTTGAAGCAGCTTTTGGGGAAATGTTATAAGTCGGATGTTATGTTATGCAGCAGTATTTTTTGGAGAGGATATTTCCTTCTTATGTATACAACACTCTAACCAGAGTCATGATACCCAGATAAGTAACTCCACCCCCCTCAACTTCCCAGATTTTCTCCCTTCTTCTCCTGAATGTGGGTGACTTATGTTGGGACAGGGTTCCTCGGGTTTTGGCAAGCCTGTCTGTACCTCGCCCAAGTGGCCACTCCTCCTGTGCAAGTGTCCGTGGTGAGTATTGGCTGGCTATTCCACTCTGGGAGGCCTCAGAGCCGGGCCAGCCCATTCCGGTCTGCGTGGGTGCACTTTCCGACAGCAATCACTGGATGGCGATCGGGATTGAGAGCCGTTCCTCTTACTTTTCTTTCCCCACCTCCTGAACCAAGAGGCACAGAGGCTAATTGCACACATTTCCGCTCGTACCTCAGCCGAGGTCAGCTAACTCGGCAAAGACTCACAACCAAACCTGGGACCTTACTGATGAGTATGAGAGACTGCTTTCACTTTTATCATAAGGACATAAGAAATAGGAGCAGGAGTAGACCATACGGCCCCTCGAGCCTGCTCCGCCATTCAATAAGATCATGGCTGATCTTCGACCTCAACTCCACTTTCCTGCCCGATCCCCATATCCCTCGATTCCCCTAGAGTCCAAAAAATCTATCGATCTCAGTCTTGAATATACTCAACGACAGAGCATCCACAGCCCTCTGGGGTAGAGAATTCCAAAGATTCACAACCCTCTGAGTGAAGAAATTTCTCCTCATCTCAGTCCTAAATGGCCGACCCATTATCCTGAAACTATGACCCCTGGTTCTAGACTCTCCAGCCAGGGGGAAACAGCCTCCTGCATCTACCCTGTCAAGCCCTGTAAGAATTTTATGTTACAATGAGATCACACCTCATTCTTCGAAACTACACAATCTCTCATCATAGGACAACCCTCTCATCCCAGGAATCACTCTGGTGAACCTTCGTTGCTCCGCCTCCAAGGCAGGTATATCCTTCCTTAGGTAAGGAGACCACAACTGTACACAGTACTCCAGGTGTGGTCTCGCCAAAGCCCTATGTGATTGCAGCAAGACTTCCTTACTCTGATACTCCAACCCCTTTGCAATAAAGGCTAAGGTACCATTTGCCTTCCTAATTGCTTGCTGTATCTGCAGTTCTTGCCTCTGTAATTAACTTGCTCACATTGTCCAACCTTGTGAAATAGCACAGATACTGTCCCTACATTAGTACAAGGCACAGTTCCATGCGAATGCTTCAAAATACATTTGCATGGATTTAGAACGAGCGCTCGGAATGTCTCCCTGGAAATAGCCACCACACAATTGAGAACATTTGACTGCAGTACACGGAGATTGAACATAATGATATTGTGAAGGGTAGCCTCTAGTGGGACCCTGATGCCTTATCCGATATACACAAAATTTGAAAAAAATACTGTGCCACTGTCAGATGTCAAATCAGAAGTAGTTTGGCCTCCAGCTTCACTCTCAATTTTATTAGGGTCGGAGTTTGCAATCTTAAATGTTGGAATTAACCAAGCCATTTTTCTTTTGGACCTAGATTTATGACAGATAATTAAGTGATTGTCACTCCTTTCAGAGAGGTTTCAAAATGGGTTTGAGTCGTAGACAATTGTTGACAGGCTTGACGATCTGCCAAGTAAAGTCCCAAAACATGCTGGGTAGGGTGTAAGACGGTTCGAGAATATGAGAGATCAAAATGGAGGAAGGGGTGGATTTTTAAACCTAGCAACAACGCTGGACCAAAGAAGGTAATGGTGGAGCGAGGAAAAACAAAGGGAAACATAAGAAAGGTTTGTGTTTACGTCACGCCTTATCACGTCACTCCGGAATGTCACAAAGCACGTCACGTACGATGAATTGCTTTGAAGTGTCAACTTGGCGGCCATTTTTCACACCTCAAGATCCGAAGGACCTCATCGAATCATAGAAATTTACAGCACAGAAAGAGGCCATTCGCCCCATCCTGTCTGCGTCGACCGAAAAAGAGCTCTCCAGCCTAATCCCGCTTTCCAGCTCTTGGTCCGTAGCCCTGTAGGTTACGGCACTTCAAGTGCATATCCAAGTACTTTTTAAATGCGGTGAGGGTTTCTGCCTCTACCACCCTTTGAGGCAGTGAGTTCCAGACCCCCATCACCCTCTGGGTGAAAAAAGTTCTCAACTCCCCTCTAATCCTTCTACCAGTTACTTTAAATCTATGCCCCCTGGTTATTGACCTCTCTGCCAAGGGAAACAGGTCCTTCCTATCCACTCTATCTAGGCCCCTCATCATTTTATACACCTCAATTAAGTCTCTCCTCTGTTCCAAAGAAAACAACCCCAGCCTATTCAATCTTTCCTCGTAGCTAAAATTCTAGATGAATACCTATCTAATTTGTTTCTGTTGGTGTTGGTTGAAGGAAGGTTGACGGCCAGGATAGTGGGCCTTCTTTGTATAGTGGCAACATCCACCTGAAAAATTGGAGCAGGCAGACCGGGTCTGAGTTTTAACATCTGGTCCAAAGGAAGGCGCATAGAGTCATAACGGCACAGAAGGAGGCCATTCGGCCCGTCGAGTCCGTGCCGGTTCTCTGCAGAGCAATCCAGTCAGTCTCACTCCCCCCCTCTGTACCCATAGCCCTGCAAGTTTATTTCCCTCCAGTGCCTATCCAGTCTCCCCTTGAAAACATTGAGTGTCTCCGCTTCCACCACTTCCGTCGGCAGCGAGTTCCAGGTCCTCACCACTCGCTGCGTAAAAAAAAGTTTTTCCTCACATCCCCCCTGTATCTCTTGCCCAAAACCTTAAATCTGTGTCCCCTAGTCCTTGTACCATCAACTAGTGGGAACAGCCTTTCCCCGTCTAGCCTATCCAAACCCGTCATAATCTTGTACACCTCTATCAAATCACTCCTCAACCTCTTTTGCTCTAATGAAAACAAATCCAGCTTCTCCAACCTGTCCTTGTAGCTAAGATCCCCCATCCCCGGAACCATTCTGGTAAATCTCCTCTGCACCCTCTCAAGGGCCTTCCCATCCTTGTGACGATTTGACGCTCCCTCAGTACTGCACTGCACTGTCAGCTTGGGTTCAGGCTTGAACCAACCATTCAGAATGGCCACAAGAAAGGGAAGAGGAAGAAATAATTAAACCAACGGATGAAGTGAAATATTGATGACTGAAATGGCAGAAGTGTAATTAGCGGACTGCGGTGGTTTTGTGAAGCTGTCGTAACATCAAAACATTTGCTCATAAACCACTAAAACGTAGCGCAGATGAACAATTGCAGGCGGACACTACGTTTTACTCGCTTCTTACGCTAACGCACCTTAATCAAATTAATATTTTATGTTGCTGTCAGATGTTAGTTAGAAGGATCAACATTATTCTAGCAAGGTTGGCGTCCTGGAAATATTACGGAACAAACTGTAATGAGGTTTAATCCTCACCGGAGACACGTCTGGAGCACTTGAAGTGCATAATGTAACCTCTAGCCTCGAGGCAAGTGTTAAGCTGGGACACCGGGCAGTTTAGTGTCAATGGCCATTTATTTGGTTCCTGTGTACACGTATAAAGCCTGTGATTCTCAGTTGTCTATTTTCCTCTGTGAGCATAGCTGATATTTAAAGATATTTAGCAGACGAGAATCATATATGTATAACTTCAAGTGTGGCCATTGACCAAATAATATTACCCATAATTACTCCTGGGTAACTAAAAAAAGCTAAGACTTGTTCAAAATGTAGCTGCAGACGGTCAAAAGCAGTTTTGACTAAGTTTTGATAACAAACAGCCACAGACTGCGAGTGAAGGTTAAATCATTAAATAACATAATGGCCCTGAAATTCGCCTCTCCGGCTTGCCGCGGGGGTAAGGATCGCGCGCGCACTTACCTACCGCGCCTGCCGTTGTGTTTTGGGCCTACGGGAACTTCAGCTCCTGGGCCTGCTCCAAGTGCCGGCGCACAGTGCTTGCGTGTCCCAGGGGCGCAGTTAGTGCGATGCGTCCCCTGGGATCACGTGGGCCATGGAGAGCCAATGGCAGCAGACCATCTTTCATTCATAGATTTGACAGGAGACCTGTCAAATCTATGAATTGAAATCGGCCCCAAAAGAACAGCTAAACTTAAAATAAATTTTTTAAAAAACCATCACATTTATAAAATAACTATAGTTAAATAAATTAACCACTTTAAACAAAAATTAAAATTTTTGAAAAAATTAAAATACTTTTTAAAAGTGATAAAAATAAACTTACCTTTCTTTAAAGTATCTAAAAAAGATAAACCTGTTGAAATTTTTTTTTAATTATACTTAATTAACCACTTATCTTGTTGAAAACGGCTCCTGCGCCTCCTTTTTCTAAGCGTAGGTTCTTCAATACTTACCCTCCCGCAGAAACCTGAAAAAAAATCTAAGTTTGCTGCGTGCGTGCAGCCTCTACCGCGCACGCGGTTCACCTAGGAACCGCCCTCTTCACCAGACCGGAAGTTCCGGTTTCCCGCGCATGCGCAGTGCATGCAGGAAACCGGCACTTCGGGACGCCTTACAGGTGAGTACGCACTATGTACTCACCCGGGAAGGGCCGAATTTTTGGCCCATTATAATGCTGTATAGAACTTAGAATTCGTTTAACAAAACGAATTGCAACGATATTTTAAAAATAATTAGGATAAGGACATAAAATGAGAGAGATCATGGAGATAAGGTATTTAACTCATAGATTAAAGTGAGGTAGTTTGGATACCTCAAGACTAGTGAAACAGCGCTGATCTGGGCCCTTGGTATAAAGGCCTTGTACCAGGGAAGCTAGAAATGAAAGAGATAAAGTAAATTCCAATGGGGTGAAAAACTATAAACAAGATAACACTGAACATGGCAAAGTTGGTGGAAAAATACTGGAAAGGCGGGATGCTACCTTAGTCTGAGTGACAATGATATTTTGACCATTAGAACCAATTATAAAAGGTGATTTTGTTAAAGACCATATATGGACACTGGCCAAACGAACTGTTGATAAGAAAAGGATTAAAACCTCGATACTCAAAAGAACTACTTTACACAGACGTAAAGCGAGGACAAAGGAACAGACTTAAGACAACATCAGCTGTGTCCGAGAGGTTCCAGAGACCAGGGGCTGCGAGCTACTCATTAAAACTATCGCCTAATATTAAGTATATTACGCTGTATGCTTAATAAATCTTGATCTATTGCTCAAACATACTGGCGGCTGCCTATTGGTGTCTTGTCCAAGAACTCAGGGATCATTACGATCTTACAATGTGGAATGTGACTGAAGAGGCGATTACTTCAAAAATTACAGCAATGCAGACTTTAAAATAGTTTCCCCCCTCCTCCCTGTAACTACAAATGCTGATAATCCTGTAACAAACACTTTTAGGAGAGAATAGACCGTTCCCAGTCCTGTCCTGGGGTTGTTGGGGTTTGAGACTGTGAATGGCGGAATTCAGCACTGATTCATTGCTTCCCGTTGTGTAGGGAAAACAACTGCACTTGTAAATGAGCGAAACAGCTAAATATCAAACTATTGGACCATTTCTGGCACTTCCACACACAACCATTTAGCATATTACTGCCTGTTCTGGTTTGCGTTGGAGATATCTTGCTTTTGTGTGGGTGAATTTTAATCTCCAAATGAAGATCTAGCACTGTGTGCTTGAAGCCGTGTGTTTTTTTTTTAAAGAGGGGAGGGGATTTATATTAATCTGTTTTTCTTATTGTCAGTAGAATTACCTAGAATGTACAGCACAGAAACAGGCCATTCGGCCCAACTGGTCCGTGCCGGTGTTTATGCTCCACACGAGCCTCCTCCCACCCCTCTTCATCTCACCCTATTCGCGTACCCGTCTATTCCTTTCTCCCTCATGTGTTTATCTAGCTTCCCCTTAACTTCATCTATGCTAGTCGCCTCAACTACTCCTTGTGTTTAGATTTTTTTTAAATTATTTCACCTGCATTTAATTTTCGATGCTAATAAAGTAAAACAACATTCCAAACCGTAGGCCAGCACGCCACATTGAAGCACCGAGTGTCGTCCGGCCATGGTCCGTGTCATTTTGGCCATGGTCCGTGTCATTTCGGCCATGGTCCAGAGAGGCAAGTGGTTCCCGCCAGGGAGGGAAGGGAAATTGTGGGGAGGAAAACGTGTACTTGTATAGATCCATCTTTCATCTCTCTGAACAATTCACGTGCAAATGAATTACTTCGAAATGGCCGCTGTCATCGAGGCAAATATCACAGCCATTTTGTGCACAACATTACAAGCAGGAGTAGGCCATTCGGCCCCTCGAGCCTATTCAATAAGGTCGTGGCTGACCTTCGACCTCAACTGTACCTGACGAGCACCATGAGGACATGTGAAAGATTCAACTTGTTTTATTGTTGTTAAAGTATCATTTCAGTGTTAGACAATTAATATTAAATTAATAAAGCTCCCAACATCAGACTTATTGCTGTAGTATTAGGGTTTGTTTAAGTAAGATGGTACACAGGCATCCTGCGGACATGAAAGGCGCTATATAAATGCAAGACTTTCTTTTGATATAGCACCTTTCACATCCACCGGACGTCCCAAAGCGCTTTACAGCCAAATTATTGAAGTGTAGTCCTGTCGTAATGTAGGAAACGCGGCAGCCAATTTGCGCACAGCAAGCTCCCACAAACAGCAACGTGATAATGACCAGAGAATCTGTTTTTAGTGATGTTGATTGAGAGATAAATATTGGCCAGGGCACCCTTGCTCTTCGAAATAGCGCCATGGGATCGTTTACGTCCACCTGAGAGGGCAGACGGGGCCTCGGTTTGACGGCACCTCTGACAGTGCAGCACTCCCTCAGCACTGCTCTGGAGCGTCAGCCTAGATTTTTGTGCTCAAGTCTCGGGAGTGGGACTTGAACCCACGACCTTCTGACTCAGAGGCAAGAGTGCTACCCACTGAGCCACTGGCTGACACGTACATGCAAGTTTGTTTTGAATAGTTGTCAGCCAGTGGATGAGAACAGATTGCTCATGTTTGTCACAAGTTGTAACGCACAGTCAGAACTGAAGTTGCCTTGTATCGTGTTTGCGTGTTTTATCTCCCCAGTCTTTATAGTGCTGTAGCGAAGTGCAACAAAGGGAAAGCATTAGTGCTGCATTTCATCACGAGCATTTTCCTGTTTAACGAGCCTGCTTATAAATTAGTCGCATTACAGAAAGATCACTGGCTGGTTGTTTCCGAATGTATGAAATTACTGTCAATGCTCCATATGTCTTATAAATGTGAAAGCCTTCATAACTGGAGCAAAGTGATCGTTAGCAAATGTCTCGCTTAGAGATGCAGAATACACAAATAAAACTGCAACTAGATTTTACATTTCTAAGTGCTGCCAATTAATTCCCTTTATTTGCTTTTCACGCTGTATTTTGCTGACAACAGGATGTTTTAAACAACCTCTTGTATTCTCCTTTTCAGTCACATTGGCAGCTCTTTCCTCATTTACATTTCAGTCAACAAGGAGCATCTGCTCAGAGTTCTGAACACGTTTCCATCTTGCTGCCCAAAGATAGTGGAAAGATTTTGGAGCCTCACAATACCCGAGTCAGTTTTGATCTTCACAAACCATGTGTCTCTGTCTCTGCGTGTGTGTGTGTGTCCCTGCATGAATGAGTCCCTGCTTGGGGGTGTATTTCTCGGTGTGTCTGTCTCTCTCAAGGTGTGTATGTGTGGGCATTTCTGTGTGTGTGTGTCTCTCTCTCTCTCTGTCTCTGTCTCTGTCTCTGTCTCTCTCTGTCTCTGTCTCTGTCTCTCTCTCTCTCTGTCTCTGTCTCTCTCTCTCTCTCTCTCTCTGTCTGTCTGTCTCTCTGTCTCTCTGTCTCTCTCTCTGTCTGTCTCTCTCTCTGTCTCTCTCTCTCTGTGTCTCTCTCTCTCTGTCTGTCTCTGTCTGTCTCTCTCTCTGTGTCTGTCTCTCTCTGTGTCTGTCTCTCTCTGTCTCTCTCTCTCTGTCTCTCTCTCTCTCTGTGTCTCTCTGTCTCTCTCTCCGTCTGTGTCTGTCTCTATCTGTGTCTGTCTCTCTCTCTCTGTCTGTTCTGTGTCTGTCTCTGTGCCTGTCTGTCTGTGTGTGTGTGTCTCTCTGTTTGTGTCCGTGTGCGCGTGTTTGAGTGTGCATCTCTCACTGTGCTTGTGTGTGTCTGTATTTGTGTCGCTGTGTGCTGGTGTTTCTCTTGCTCTGTGTGTGTATCTGTGTAAAGAGCAACTGTAAGTAGACCGCCTTTTAGAATTCTTTCAACTTGCACATACTGATGGCAGAGGCAGGACTCCAGCAGGTAGCAGCATTGCTGGTCTGCCTGGGATCAATGAGCAATCAACCAAATTCCCAATTATGTCCACATAGGAGGTGTTCCAGAGAGGGACCAGCATCACATGTCTTCTCTCTGCCAAGCGAAGCCTTCTGTGATGCAGGTGGGGTCCAGGATTATCTTGGGCCTGAAGAATTCCACCAGTGCACACAAGGCCATTCATGCGACCCTTGTGGCTGAAATCTCTCGTGCAACGGTCCGCTGCAAGTTTCCCCCCGTCTTTAGATCAGAGAGCGCTTGGTGTTTAGAGGGCCATGATGTTGACAGGGCTGTTCCTGGGGCCTCCTCTGTCGTCATGGGGCTCGGTGATTGCCAATGGGGAGCTCGGGCCCAGGCACATAGGAGGCCCCACTGACACCTGACGGTATAAATGCACTCTTAATGATCGCTGCTAACACATTATACCCCGTTCTTAATTAAGCCACGTCCAAATTCAGCTGAAGAATGACTTTCCGCTGATGAAAAGGTTCCTGACCGGATATTAACCACCGACATTTTCAGGATCTCTTAACGAGGTTTAACCACAGACAGGTTCCTTTTGAGTTGTTACCATTTAATTATCAGGGTCAGCAGTTCTAAAATGCCAATTTGTCGTTTAACCTTCTCTTGGCTGCTTCGCTCATGGTTTCCCACTAACCTTCATTAACTGTGGTAGAATTAAAGCGCCACATTTGGTTCTCGTACATTATCTGTTGTGCAATGACATGCCTGTGGGGGGTGCGTTAAACTCCGGATTGATATGTGATGTTTATATGTCTGTCGATGGCTTGTCTTTTGTTGCGGCGAGTGTGATTCATCTCCCCGGTCCTGGTTGTAATCCATCATTGTCCTAGTTTTTTCTTTACAGTTAGGCTGTTTGCCAGTTACAAAGATAAAATGACAGTAAAAAGATTACAGCCAGGTTCGTGGAGATGTGCCCAACGCCCTGCAACAAAAACGAGGGCTCTCTGAAACATCTCTCAATCAAAGGCTTAACCTAGAAGTATAGGAACAGGAGTCGTCCTTTCGGCCCCTCGAGTCTGTTCTGCTATTCAATTACATAGGATATACAGCACAGAAACAGGCCATTCGGCCCAACCAGTCCATGCCGGCGTTTATGCTCCACTCGAGCCTCCTCCCGTCTTTCCTCATCTAAATCTATCAGCAGAACCCTCTATTCCTTTCTCCCTCATGTGTTTATCTAACCTCCCTTTAAATGCATCTATGCTATTCGCCTCAACCACTCCCCTGTGGTAGTGAGTTCCACATTCTCACCACTCTCTGGGTAAAGAAGTTTCTTCTGAATTCCCTATTGGATTTTTTGGTGACTATCTCATATTGATGGCCTCTAGTTATGCTCTGCCCCACAAGTGGAAACATTCTCTCTGTATCCACTCCATCAAAACCTTTCATGATTTTAAAAGACCTCTATTAGGTCTTCTATTTTCAAAAGAAAAGAGACCCAGCCTGTTCATCCTTTCCTGATGGGTATAACCGAGCATTTCTGGTATCATCCTTGTAAATCTTCTCTGCACGCTCGCCAGTGCCTCTATATCCTTTTTATAATATGGCGACCAGATCATGGCTGATCTGTATCTTAACTCCATCTACCCGCCTTGGTTCCGTAACCCTTAATAGCCTTGCCTAACAAAAATCTGTCAATCTCAGTTTTGAAATTTTTAATTGACCCCCCAACCTCAACAACAATTTGGGGGAGAGAGTTCCAGATTTCCTTAATTCCTTTCTTCCAGGAATGTAGCCGAAGGACCAATTCGAGCTCTTCAAGTTTTAGTACACTTGCTGAAGATGCAAGATAAAGAGCAACAATGCTCCAAAGCAATCTCTCCCATCCCCTATAAAATTCACCGAGTACAAGACTGGCAACACAAACCGGGTTTTCTTTTAACTTTTCTTTCATTCATTCTTGGGATGTGGGTATCGCTGGCAAGGCCATCCCGAGTTGCTCTTAGGAAGGTGGTGGTGAGTCGCCGCCTTCTTGAACCGCCGCAGTCCGTATGGTGAAGGTGCTCCCACAATGCTGTGATGTCGGGAGCAACGTTGCCGCGCAGCGGTCTGGAGGACCCGTCCAGGCCGCTCACGGGCTTTTAAATAGGAGTAACCGCGCATGCGCGAAAACTTGAATGGGCCGCGCAGCCACTTAAAGGGACAGCGCACCCAAAACAAAATTAGAGGGAACATTGGTAGGGAGTTCCTGAATTTTGACCCAGTGACACTGAAGGAATGGCGATGTATTTCCAAGACTTGGAGGTGGTGGTGTTCCCATGCACCTGCTGCCCTTGTCCTTCTAGGTGGAAGAGGTCGCGGGTTTGGAAGGTGCTGCCGAAGAAGCCTTGGTGAGTTGCTGCAGTGCATCTTGTAGATGGTACACACTGCAGCCACGGTACGCTGGTGGTGGAGGGAGTGAATGTTTAAGGTGGTGGATGGGGTGCCAATCAAGGAGGCATCACAGCCATGGCAATCCCTGTTGTCACTTGATCTCAACAGATATGCACTCTCCAGCAGAAGTGAATAGCAATCAGGAGCCGGAGACCTCCCTAGCCCGGGTCATGAAGACCAATCTGTTTTAGTGATGTTGACTGAGGGATAAATATTGGCCAGGACACCGGGGAGAACTCCCCTGCTCTTCTTCCAAATAGTGGCCATAGGATCTTTTACTTCCACCTGAGAGAGCAGACGTTTAACGTTTCATCTGAAAGACGGCACCTCCGACAGTGTGGCACTCCCTCAGCACTGGGCGTGTCAGCCTAGATTTTTGTGCTCAAGTCTCTGGAATGGGACTTGAACCCACAACCTTCTGGATACACAGGCGAGAGTGCTACCCACTGAGCCACGGCTGCTAGGATGCAATGGGTAATTGTACTGATAAGCAGAAAAGTGCGGCAACTTTTTATTTACCTACGAACACATTTAAAGTATGCTGTGCGCTACATGCAAAACCTTTAATTATGCGCTAACCCATGCTGCCCACTCTCTGATTTTGTTTTTTTTTGCAGTGCATGTATCCTTACGAAGCGGTAGTTACCATGGTGATGACTATGTCCCCCTCTGAAAAAATTTGGTTGATGTTTGCACCACGACATCAGCTAAGTGAAGTCACGTGAAACTCTCCGAGACTGCACAAAGATACCACAAGAGCGCTGACAATGTGTAACACGCTCTCCAAATACTTCATAATATTCTTAGACCGTACAGCCTTACTTTTTACAATTTAAAGGAAAGGCTTGCATTTATATATATATATATTTTAATTCATTTTCTGGGATGTGGGCGTCGCTGGCAAGGCCAGCATTTATTGCCCATCCCTAATTGCCCTCGAGAAGGTGGTGGTGAGCCGCCTTCTTGAACCTCTGCAGTCCGTGTGGTGAAGGTACTCTCACAGTTCTGTTAGGGAGGGAGTTCCAGGATTTTGACCCAGCGATGATGAAGGAATGGCCGATATATTTCCAAGTCAGGATGGTGTGTGACTTGGAGGGGAACTTGGAGGTGGTGGTGTTCCCATGCGCCTGCTGCCCTTGTGTTTCTAGGTGGAAGAGGTCGCGGGTTTGGGAGGTGCTGCCGAAGAAGCCTTGGCGAGTTGCTGCAGTGCATCTTGTAGATGGTACACACTGCAGCCACGGTACGCCGGTGGTGGAGGGAGTGAATGTTTAAGATAGTGGATGGGCTGCCAATCAAGCGGGCTGCTTTGTCCTGGATGGTGTCGAGCTTCTTGAGTGTTGTTGAAACTGCACTCATCCAGGCAAGTGGAGAGTATTCCATCACACTCCTGACTTGTGCCTTGTAGATGGTGGAAAGGCTTTGGGGAGTCAGGAGGTGAGACACTCGCCGCAGAATACCCAGCCTCTGACCTGCTCTTGTAGACACAGTATTTATGTGGCTGGTCCAGTTAAGTTTCTGGTCAATGGTGACCCCCAGGATGTTGATGGTGGGGGATTCAGCGCTGGTAATGCCGTTAAATGTCATGGGGCGGTGGTTAGACTCTCACTTGTTGGAGATAGTCATTGCCTGGCACTTGTGTGGCACGAATGTCACCTGCCACTTATCAGCCCTGATTTACAGGCAGATGATCTAGCTGATTGGTGGATTGGGCAACACGGTGGCATAGTGGTTAGCACTGGTGCCTCACAGCGCCAGAGACCCGGGTTCGAATCTGACCTCGGGTGACTGTCTGTGTGGAGTTTGCACATTCTCCCCGTGTCTGCGTGGGTTTCCTCCGGGTGCTCCGGTTTCCTCCCACAGTCCAAAAATGTGTGGGTTAGGTTGATTTGGCTATGATAAATTGACCCTTAGTGTTAGGGGGGGATTAAATATGTGGGGTTACGGGGATAGGATGGGATATGTTAGGGGGAATTAAATACGTGGGGTTACGGGGGTAGGGTGGGATATGTGTACTGTGGGGATTAAAGCAGGGACAGGGTACTGGATTTGGATGATCAGCCATGATCATATTGAATGGCGGAGCAGGCTCGACGGGCCGAATGGCCTACTCCTGCTCCTAGATTCTATGTTTCTATGTTTCTATGTTAAGTGCTTTGTGATGTCTTAATATGTTAAGAGCGTATGTCAAGTTTCTGTTGTTTTGTTTGCATGAAATCTTTTGTAGCTTTCTTGAACCTACTTGGTGACTTAGCTCTGTCTCATGTTAACATCTTTGGGTCCTATATCCAGGGATATACAAATACCCACTTGTTTTCTTAGACAAGTGTAGAACAGTTTAATCTCCTGCCAGCTTAGTGGTTGAAACCAGAAATTTACCAACCATTCAATTAATGTCTTTATGTACAAGTAAATGCAACAATAATTTGAAGCCCGATAATTAGTATATACAAACAGTGCAACATCAACATAAACATGCATACCGTACAAAATGGGTCTGTTCCTCTTTCTATGAATGGGTTTGGAGTGTCTGTAACTTGAATGAAGCAGCGAGTGACACTGGGTATCTCGTTCTAATCAAATACCAGGTTTAGAAAGGATTCCTCATCTAACTCTCTACAGCAACAACAATTTGCCTTTACACAGCGCCGTTAATGTAGTAAAACGTCCTAAGGCGCTTCACCGGAGAGTTACCAGCCACAATTTGACACCGAGCCACATAAGGAGATACTAGGAACAGTGTCCAAGAGCTTGGTCAAAGAGGTCGGTTTTAAGGAGCGAATTTAATGAGAAGAGCGAGGTAGAGGGGTGGAGAGGTTTAGGGAGGGAATTCCAGAGCTTGGGGCCCAGGCAGCTGAAGGCACGGCCGCCAGCGGTGGAGCGAAGGTAATCGGGGAAGTACAAGAGGTCAGAATTGGAAGAACGCAGAGATCTCGGAGGGTTGCAGGGCTGGAGGAGGTTTCACAGATAGGGAGGGGCCTGGGAATTGAACACCAGGATGGGAATTTTAATAGCGAGGCGTTGCTGGACTGGGAGCCAGTGTAGGTCAGCGAGCACGGAGGTGGTGGGTGAATGGGGCAAAACCAAGTGTCAAAGCCAACATGTCTGGTACCTGTGATGTGGAGATTCCCAAACAAGTTCAGTAATACTTTGTACGTACATCTAATTAACAACAGGGAAGAGAAGTGTCAAATACAGTGCCGGATATCCAAGAAGACACGAACTTGTTGCGTGCCTGTGCCAAACATTACATAACTCTTCACAATGCGACAAATCATTTATTTTGATCAAGTAACCAATGCTCCTCATTAAATCGAGATATCCGACCAAATTGACCTTTCGATCAAAGACACAATCTGACCTTTTAGGTGAATGAACTGAGCACTGAATAATCTGTTCCAGCAAGCAATCAAAATTCAAGTTCTGCAACATTTGCTAAGTTGTTTGGGCACTTAAAAGATCAGAGATTGCTCCTGAATATCTTTTTCATCTTAACCTGTATTCATCTTTCCTGGTCACTGGAAATAGTGCAGATTGTACGTAATATTAGCCTAATAATTATGGTTATTGTGGCACCAAAGGCGACGTAAGAAATAACTTTTTTTACGCAGTCAGTGGTTAGGATCTGGAATGCACTGCCTGAAAGGGCAGTGGAGGCAGACTCAGTCTTATCTTTCAAAAAGGGAGTTGGGTAAGTACCTGAAGGGAAAAAAATTTGCAGGGCTACGGGGAAAGGGCGGGGGCAGTGGGACTAGCTGAGAGTCGGGACGGGCCTTCTTCCGTGCTGTAACCATTCTATGTTTTCCAAAACACTGTTAACGGTTAATCTTCAGGTAATGTAAGTGAACGACAGTAGCGATCTATTAGGTAGACAGTCCCAAAAACAAGCGCTCTACTCGGAGCTCCGACACGGCAAGAGAGCCCCAGGTGGGCAGAGGAAACGCTTCAAGGACACCCTCAAAGCCTCCTTGAAAAAGTGCAACATCCCCCACCGACACCTGGGAACCCCTGGCCCAAGACCGCACAAATGGAGGAGAAGCATCCGGGAAGGCGCCGAACACCTCGAGTCTCTTCGCCGGGAGCCAAGCGCAAGGAGCGCACATCAACCCAAGCACCGCACCCACCGTCTGCCCCACCTGTGACAGAGACAGTAGGTCCCGCATTGGACTCATTAGTCACCTGAGAACCCATTTTTAATGTGGAAGCAAGTCATCCTCGGTTCCGAGGGACTGCCTAAGAAGAAGAAGAAGAAGAAGAAGAGGAGACAGTCAGGATAACAAAGCAACATTCAGGTGTCAAGACCTTATACCGTGGCATTTTATAGCAGCAAATCTGTGGCCTAGAAGTTTGGCTGTGCAGGGCCAATATTTTAGGCGCTAAATGGCCTCCTCAGCTTTCAAATGTGGTGGTTAGGAAGCGCACTCATTACGAGCAGGAAGTGCGCCACCTGCCATATTGATGAAGGCCAAAAAATTGGCGTACCGCGTCCATGCTTGAAGCAGACATTGGGCCCTTTGCATTTTTTAAAATTCGCTTATGGGATCTGGGCGTCGCTGGCCAGGCCAGGCCCAGCATTTATTGCCCATCCTTAATTGCCCTTGAGAAGGTGGTGGTGAGCCGCCGCCTTGAACCGCTGCCGTCTGTGTGGTGAAGGTGCTCCCACAGTGCTGTTCGGGAGGGAGTTCCAGGATTTTGACCCAGCGACGATGAAGGAACGGCCGATATATTTCCAAGTCAGGATGGCGTGTGACTTGGAGGTGGTGGTGTTCCCATGCGCCTGCTGCCCTTGTCCTTCCAGGTGGAAGAGGTTGTGGGTTTGGGAGGTGCATAAGGGGCTAATGCCTGTTTGAGGAACCCCTTCTGTAAGATTGGTTTGCCCCGAGGCAGCGAGCACCAACTGCACTCAGGAAAATCAGGTCTACATGCGGCCTAATAGGCGGTCCTTAAAGGGACCATCGGTTAGAGGCCACAGCCAGCAAGGTAGGTGTTTATACTATACTTGGCTGAATGTGGGCCGCTGCCAGCCACTACAATCCACCCCCACCCCACCCCACAGGCCCCCGCTACCTCCTCCCAACCCGATTGCCACCACCCCGGTTCCCCCTTCATCACTTACCCTGAGGGCGGCTGCATGGCATGGCAGCGACCCAGTCTTCAATCCCGCTTCGCTGGCGAGCTGCCTGTTGCTGTCCGCACCTCACCAGCTCGCTGGTACTGAGGCCTGAGGCCTAATATAAGGGTGCACCTCAGGCCTCACCATTCAGGCACAGGGGGACCGATCCCCGGGGCCCCGAATGCCCGAATTTCTCGACCTGTGTGTCTTGAAGGCCAAATGTTCAGCTGTGCCAAAATAGGTTAGGTGTTGTAGCACCACAGCTAGTGCTAGCGGCACTGTCCTTGTGCTTGGGGAGGAGGGAGAGCACGTGCGCTGTGTGGCCTCCTTGTTCTGATCATGTTGTCTACCAGCGTTGATGCAGTCACATTTTTTGCAACCTGTCTGAACCTGGTTGCCATCATCACGCCTCAATATTTAACGAACAGAAAACAAAATGTGATGAGTCATTATAATCCGTTAATGAAACTAGTTAATCACATGAGGGAGAAAGGAATGGAAGGGAATGCTGATAGGATTGGGTGAAGAGGGGTGGGAAGAGGCTCGTGTGGTGCATCAACGATGGCATGGATCTGTTGGGCCGAATGGCCTGTTTCTGTGCTGTAGACTCTACGGCCGCGATTTTGTCAGCGGTGTCGGGATGAGTGCGTGTCAGCTGCTTTCCGGCCCGCCCCCAGCTGCCTCCGCTCCACAGATGTGATTTTGCCTTGATTGACCTTGTTAAGCCCGCCCTGCGGGCTTGCCGGCCAATTAACAGGAAGCGGGTCTGATGACGTCATTTGATGATGCGTCATCGGCCGGTTTCCTTAAAGGGACCACGCACAATTTTATTTTGACAGTTGATTTCTCAGTGTTTGACAGCATTGAGGTGCTGCAAACACTGACAATCACTGCACAAAGGTGAACTCTTGCACCCAGGCTCTCCAGTGACTCCCTCCATATGCTGGAATAGATGGCAGCTGCAGGTGAGATGACAGAAGCGATCTGTCACTGGTGAGAGAGGTTCTCCCAATGAGGTGGCACTGGACATGGATTTAAAAACTTGTAAGCTAACGAAATCTGTAAATGTTTAAAAAATGCAGCAACGAACATTTTCTTTGCTCTGAAACTCACCAGTGCAACATTGGATCCTTCACAACACTTCTGCAGCTGTCATCAATCTACAAACATTACAGCAGACTCACAACGCGCCACACTTACCTGACGTGGTGTCCGGACGTCGGGAAACCCAAGCCAGAAGCAGCAAAATCCAAAAACAGGCTGAAAACTACTGACAAGTACCTGTTAATAGGCAGGTAATTGCCTTTAATCCGCTTCCCGCCGCTAGGTGTCGGGTCCATTCGCAAATCCCGACACTTGGGAAAGCTGTTTGGAGGCGGGTTGACAGCGGGATCGGAACCCGCCGTCAATCAAATCGAATTTAACCTCTCACCTGCCTCCAAGCCCGCCCTCTGAGCACCGGCAAAATCACGGCCTACGTAACTCAATTTAATGCCAATGGACACAGATTTATGGGTAGTTCTGCGCTCTTCACTTGCATCCAATTAGAAGACAGATATTGCTCAGCCTCGTTGTGCTTAAATTCCTTGAGCAACACCAGAAAGAAGAGACAACAGAAAATGCTGGAAACACTCAGCAGGCCAGGCAGCATCCGTGGAGAGAGAAACAGAGTCAACGTTTCAGGTCTGGGACCCTCCAGCGGAGATGAGGTCAATGATGGTCTTAACTCAACACTGAGTTCAACAATTTCAGGCTATAATCCCTGCCCCCATTTTTCAGGCTGTTTATGTTTTTGCCCTCCCCATTTGCAACATTTAATCTCTCCTGCCTCCTACCCGAGCACAGACTATTCCTTCAGTTCCTTCCTCCCCCTTCCCCAATCCCTTCCTCTGCACCTGCTTAAAACCTGTTACATCTCCAGCCTTTTCCAGTTCTGATGAAGGGTCCCAGACCTGAAACGTTAACTCTGTTTCTCTCTCCACGGATGCTGCCTGGCCTGCTGAGTGTTTCCAGCATTTTCTGTTGTGATTTCAGATTTCCAGCATCCGCCGGTATTTTGCTATTGTACCAGAAAGAAGAGATTCATTTCCATCTGTGTGGGACAAAAAATCAAACCCCGGCGGTGGGGGGGGGGGGGGTAATTCTACACTCCACTGTACTACTCGGGAGTTGGCTCTTTGTTAATTTTCAAAGCGAGTTTGTGTCTTTGATGCTAGAGAACAGGATTCCATCACACGCTGGGGCTTTATACCCACACGCTGGCTTCATCTGCTGGAGCCTTTTGCTGAACCCGAGCAGACACGTTGTTCCTTCGAGCATCAGAAGCCGCGTGGAAATAAGCTGCTTGAAAAGACCAGCTCGTTACTTTAGGTGGCCGAGCATCGAAACACCCAGCTGTCCCTCGCTGTGCTCGCAAATATCGGTCATGGGATGTCTGGGCAGGTGTCTCAAATTCAGAGAGAACCAAAATCAATATTCAGTTCTTCAATTCAAAGACAGGAGGAGGCCATCCAGCCCCTTCGGGCCTGTTCCATCATTCTATTAGATCATGGCTGATCTGTACCTCAACTCCATTTACCTGCTTTTGCTCCATACCCTTACCCAATAAAAATCTAGCGATCTCAGGATTGAAGATTTCAATTGACCTCCAGCACCCACAGCCTTTTGGGCGGGGGGCGGGGGAAGAGTTCCAGATTCGCACTACACTGTGTGTGGGGGGAAAAGTGCTTCCTGATTTCACTCCTGAATGGCCTGGCTCTGAACTGGAGCAGCAGATCCAACCAGTTAATGCAGAACATTTATCACGAGCACACGTCTTAAAAACCTGCATGGAACAAATATACAGAAGAATTTTTATTCTTGCAAATGTCGCTTTAGGTTCATTTCACTCCCGAATAAATATCCAAAGCTCAGTTCATGGAGGGACTGGGCAGTTCACCGGTTAAGCGCGCTGCCCGTTTGGGAGTTGGGTTTGGATTCAGCCAAGATTAATGGAGGGAAACTTTGCTCTCTCTTCTGCTTGCAAGGGTCCTTCCTGAATTGTCAACGCTATTTTTACTAAGCACACTCAATAATGGCACTGGGAGTTACCTCGAGTCTACAGCACAGAAACAGGCTATTTGGCCAACTGGTCTAGGCTGGCGTCTACGCTCCACACGAGCCTCCTCCCACCCCTCTTCCTCTCACCCTATCAGCCTATCTTTCTATTCCTTTCTCCCTCATGTGCTTATCTAGCTTCCCCTTAAATGCATCTGTGCTATTCGCCTCAACCACTCCATGTGGTAGCGAGTTCCACATTCTCACCACTCTTTGGGTAAAGAAGTTTCTCCTGAATTTCCAATGGATTTATTAGTAACTATCTTGTATTTATGGCCTCTAGTTCTGGTCTCCCCCACAAGTGGAAACATCTCTACGTCTACCCCATCAAACCCTTTCATTATATTAATGACCTCGATCAGGTCACCCCTCAGCCTTCTCTATTCTAGAGAAAAGAGCCCCAGCCTGTTCAGTCTTTCCTGATAGTTGTAATCTCTCAGTTCTTGTCTCTTCCTTGTGAATCTTTTTTGCACCCTCTCCAATGCCTCTTTATCCTTTTTACAATGAGACCAAAACTGTGCACAACGCTCCAAATGCGGTCTAACCAAGGTTGTATACAAGTTTAACACGACTTCCCTGTTTTTTCAGTTCTATCCTTCTGGAAATAAATCCCAGTGCTGTGTTTGTTTTTGCTGTGGCCTTATTGACCTGTGTCGCTACTTTTAGTGATTTGAGTATCTCTACCCCCAGATCCCTTTGCTCCTCTACCCCATTTAGATTCTTATTATCCAAGCAGTAATGTGGCCTCCTTATTCTTCCTGCCAAAATGCAGCACCTTGCAATTATCTATATTGAAATTCATTGGCCAATTAAACACCCATTCTACAAGTTTATTAATGTCTTATTAAAATTGGATATCTCACTCGTGTGTTACACCTAAAACCGCCATGCTCTAGCGCCAAGCGGGGATACTGTTCAGAATGAGAGGTTTAGTTATGTCGAAAGATAGCTGACTGATTACCTTTGTGAGTTGGAAGCACTTGGTGATATGATGTGTAAAATACAGATTGGTTCTGTTTCATAGCCCCTCACACCTTGATGAGCATAACAATGACTTCAGAACCCATTTTTAAAACACCTGGATTCGCTAAGGAAATGGAAGGTTTATTCCCCATCTGCCACGTTTTGTTTTATCTAAATTATGTGAAACTTGAATTTAATTATCTGTTCATGTGGTAGCTGATAAATGAGAATTTACATTTTATTCAATCTGCAATGAGCTACTTGGTTGAATAGCTTGCAGGTGCTCGCTGTCTAGACTCACAGGTGAAGAATGAGCACTGAAGCGAGGTACTGGAGACCTGGTGCCAGTGGAATCTGTATCTCCAGGTGAGGAAGGGATGGGAAATGGGAAATGCCCATCACTTTACCTGGGATCTCACTTCAGGACAACCAGTCTTTCATTAGGCTGCCCTTTCAAAAGCCCCATCATGTCAACGCGAGTCCAGGGAGGACGGGTGCATTCCTGGAGCTGTAATCACATGACCTCCCCCCCCCCCCCCTCCCCCGCCGCGAACCGCCCCGCTCCCAAACTCCCGCAATTGGTCAATCCTCCAGGTGCACTGACTTCCCACGGCCAATTGGAAAGCAAGCAGCCTCTGTGTTACCCAATTGGATTCATCTTGACGGTCAGTCAAACAGCCTTTTTCCCCTCATCTCCAATATTTTTACCACTAATATATGTTCATAATGTCCCTCTGATTTTTTCTTTTCCCCCTGGGTTGCTTGCAGCAGTGTCCCTGAGATTAAGCTTCAATTCCTGGCGGGTTGGTGACCATGAATGTGCGGTATGAAGATAAGACCTGTCGTACGGTACAGTGGGCCTTAGCCCACATCCTGTCGCAGCATGGCACACCACAACCCCCTCCAAGGGAGAACACAATCAAAGGGCTCTTTTTATAACTTAAACGTTCAGGGCAAAGGTCAAGGTCATCTGAACCACAGGATTATTGCGGCTTGTCGCACCCATTCACAGCACATTCAGTCTTCACTTTGCATTCCTATTTTGCCATTGCAGTGGTTCGCATTGTCTGCAACAGAACAGTTCTGTTGGGGCTTTGCAGTCTTCCTCTGCCAAATTCTGTGTTTGCCTCACTGAATGTTGCCAACCAGCTGAGAGAGTCGGACAATGGCTGTTAAACGAAGGTTACTGCAATTCACGGTAATTCATTCTACGTGAAGCGATTCGAGAGATGTAATATGGGCATTATGTAAATGCGAGTCTTTATTGCTACGCGTGGATCAAGTGTTCAGCTTGCTGGAAAAGGGCTGACATTTCTATTCCTATGTCGCTCATTAGCATTATTGGTTTCAAGTATTTTAGCTGGGTGAACTGTTTGTTTCTCTCGCTCTGCGGTCTACTTCACTCCATAGTGGAATTAAAAGAAAGAAAAGAAAGGCTTGCATTTCTATAGCGCCTTTCACGACCACCGGACGTCTCAAAGCGCTTTACAGCCAGTGAAGTACTTTTTGAAGTGTAGTCACTGTTGTAATGTGGGAAACGCAGCAGCCAATTTGCGCACAGCAAGAACCCACAAACAGCAATGTGATAATGACCAGATAATCTGTTTCTAATGTTGATTGAGGGATAAATATTGGTCAGGACACCGGGGATAACTCCCCCTGCTCTTCTTCAAAATAGTGTCATGGGATCTTTTACGTCCACCTGAGAGAGCAGACGGGGCCTCGGTTTAACGTCTCATCCGAAAGACGGCACCTCCGACAGTGCAGCACTCCCTCGGTACTGCACTGGAGTGTCAGCCTAGATTTTTGTGCTCAAGTTTGTGGAGTCGGGCTTGAACCCAAGCGAGCCACGGCGGACACTCTGCACAGTTATGCTGCACATCCTATGTTGGTGCCGTATAGTTTTAATGTCGCAAGAAACGCAACGGCCATACTTCGCAGTCAGCAACATTTTGATGCCAGAAAATGTTGGAAATACTCAGCAGGCCAGGCAGCATTCGTGGAGCGAGAAACAGAGTCAACGTTTCAGGTCGATGACCCTTCGTCAGAACTTTCTGACGAAGGGTCACAGACCTGAAACGTTAACTCTGTTTCTCTCTCTCCTCGATGCTGCCTGACTGGCTGAGTATTTCCAGCATTTTCTGTTGTTATTTCAGATTTCCAGCAGCCGCAGTGTTTTGCTATTGTAACATTTTAATGCTGGTGTCCTAACTCGCACCAAGTCCCCTTCACCCATCACCCCCTGTGCTCGCTGACCTACATTGGCTCCCGGTCCGCCAGCGCCTCGATTTTAAAGTTCTCATCCTTGTTTTCAAATCCCTCCATGGCCTCGCCCCTCCCTATCTCTGTAATCTCCTCCAGCCCCACAACCCCCCGGGATCTCTGCGCTCCTCCAATTCTGGCCTCTTGAGCATCCCTGATTATAATCGCTCAACCATTGGCGGCCGTGCCTTCAGCTGCCTGGGCCCTAAGCTCTGGAATTCACTCCCTAAACCTCTCCGCCTCTCTCTCTCCTTCTTTAAGACGCTCCTTAAAACCTACCTCTTAGACCAAGCTTTTGGTCACCTGTCCTAATATCTCTTGATGTGGCTCGGTGTCAAAACTTTGTTTGATAACGCTCCTGCGAAGATCCTTGGAACGTTTTACTAAGTTAAAGTCGCTATACAAGTGCAAGTGGTTGTTGTAGTAATATAATAAATAACCTGTTTAAAATTACGCCAATCGGACAATTTAGACAGTGGTACTACTCCAAGGGTACATAGCTGAATGTCGAAGTTCAACTTCAGAAGGGCTGACTGGCCTGTTTAGATGGAAGTACTTAACAGTAGAAGGAAGAATTGGCAGTTCAAAGGTATGGACATAGTCAATTGCATCAGCATGACCGCCATTACTGACAAATAAGCCGAGTGCCTTGTAATACATTTCATCTTGCGACAGCATCCTTTCAGGATGTGTAACCTTGCAATGAAAGCCCAGTTATGCCGTCACCGCTGTTGTTAATGCCCTCGATTCAAACACTTGTAACTACTGACGTGTTGTTCGTTGACGAGAATGGGTCCAAGCCAAGGGTTTAACTGTTGGGAATATAGGAAGGATCATTGGAACCAGGAGGAGGTCACTCGGCCCCTCGTGCCTGTTCTGCCATTCAGTTGGATCGTTGGCTTAACGTCATTTGCCCGTCTTGGTTCCGTCTCCCTCAATACCCGTGCCTAACAAAAAACTATCAATCTCAGTTTTGAAATTCCGGCCTCGACAGCTTTTTGGGGAGAGACTTTTGGGGGAGAACAGTTTGTGTAGAGGCCCGTCATATTGTCGTGAAATGCCACGTTGTAAATATAAGCCAGCAGTCATTCAAACCTTGTTTTTCCCTTGCCCATTTACCCTCCCGCCCCCCCCGATTAGTTGCTGGGCCACGGTTCTACAAGCGGTGGATATCCTCTGGTATCTCGCCCCAAACGGCCATTATTCAGGTGTTGAGCCTCAACAGTGTTGGCAGGTTGGGCGAGGGGGGGTGCGAAATCACAGGCCATTCCGTAAATGTGCACATCCAGCAGAAGTTGCTTGACCAGCCAGCCAGCCAGCGGGCATGGGAGGCTTGGCTGCTCTTCCTCTCCCGAAGCTCACTGCGGCCAATTGTAGGCGGCCTGACCTCCGCCGTGGACTTGACGCAGGCTGGCGATCAAACCTGGGCTTTTCTGCTGTGTGTGGGGTTCAGCGGCTCACTGGCTCAAACCCTTTGAAGCCGTCGTGAAGCTGCAACTAAACGCAATGGCTGCTCAAAAATAATATTGTGGCTCTTTGAGCACGGCGGCCAATCGTGCGTGTGGGATCTCATTTGTGGGCAGTGGTGGATCGTCTGTTCCATGAGCTGGAACACGCTGCCTGAAAGGGCGGTGGAAACAGATAACTTTCGAGAGGGAATTAGATAAACACTTCAAGGGGAGAACCATGAGGAAAGAGCAGAAAATGGGACGAATTGGATCGCTCTTTCAAAGAGCCGGCACAGGCACGATGGGCCGAATGGCCGCCTCCTGTGCTGTAAGATTCTATGTGCAACCAGGGTGCATTTTAGTACATCTGTTAGAAAGTATTTCCTCGTGTCGATTTGTTAGTTTTGGATGCGCCACGACTGTTCCTCACAGATGGTTTACACTCATGGTTCCATACTGAAGGGATTGGTTAATGCAGAGTGCTAAGTGGCCAAGCATCAGCCATCTGCTGTACTTTCCGACTATTTTTTCTTATGAATAGATTAGGCAACCTTTATGCAACCTTAGCTGCTGAATTAAACCAAGACGCAAGATGATTTTTTTTATTGTGCACGTGCGATCTGTTGGCGCCGTTATTTGTGGGGGGGGTGGTGTGTAAGAAAAGAAAAGAACAACTTGCATTTATATAGCGCCTTTCACGACCTCAGGACGTCCCAAAGCACTTTACAGCCAGTGAGGTACTTTTGAAGTGTAGTCACTGTTGTAATCTAGGGTGGGGAGAAAGGGTCATCATTTGGGGACATTTATTCTCAGCACTGTGTCAAGGAGACTGTCAGTATAAATACAAAAGCAAAATACTGCGGATGCTGGAAATCTGAAATAAAAACAGAAAATGCTGGAAATACTCAGCAGGTCAGGTCGCATCCCTTTTGTTCTTTCCTCTCCTCCCTCCTTTCCCTGCCCCTACACTTGCTTAAAAACCTTTTACATCGGCAACTTTTTCCAGTTCTGACGAAGGGTTGTCGGCCTGAAACGTTAACTCTATTTCTCTCTCCACAGATGCTGCCTGACCTGCTGAGTATTTCCAGCATTTTCTGTTTTTCTGTCAATATGAAGATTGTTCTCTTTCTCTTTTGCTGAAAACCAAAGTGTATTATATTTCAGAATCTGCTTCCACCGGCCTTTCAGGCAATGAATTCCAGATCACAACAATTCGCTGTGTGCATTTTTTTTCTCCTCATGTCACCCTCTGGTTCTTTTGCCAATCACCTTAAATCTGTGTCCAATGGTTACCGACCCTTCTGCCACTGGAAACAGTTTCTCCTTATTTGCTCTGGCAAAATCCTTCATGATTTTGAACACCTCTACCAAAGCAAAGCAAATCAAATCTCCCCTTAACCTTCTCTGCTCCAAGGAGAACAACGCCAGCTTCTCCGGTCTCGCCACGTAACTGAAGTTCCGCATCCCTGGGACCATTCGAGTAAATCTCCTCCGTACCTCTCCAAGGCCTTGACATCCTTCCTAAAATGTGGTGCCCAGAATTGGCCACAATACTCCAGCTGGGGCCTAACCGGTGTTTTATGAAAGTTTAGCATAACTTCCTGGCTTTTGTACCATAACTTCCTTAACCTTTTGATAACCTTTTGCCCTTATTTGCAACCTGCCCTTGTTCCTCGTGCCAATAGAGAAACGAGAAGCCGTCCCACAGAAACCTTCGGCTTGGCGAGAGGCTTTGCTGGCACGCAACGCCGGGCTTGGAATATTAGCACCTCATCTTTCGTTTAGGCACCCTACAGCCCTCTGGACTCAATATCGAGTTCAACAATTTTAGATCATAACCTAGCCCCTATCACATTTTTATTTTATTTTTTCATCCACCCTTTTGTTTGGCCCCCCCCTCCCTTTTTTTTCCTCCCAGAAGCTGGCAGCTGTCCTTCATTCTGCCAGTGCATTTCACACATCTTTTAGCCTCAACCTGTCACATTAACACCTCCTCTTGCCTTGATCATCTCTTAATGGCCCAGAAATTAAACATGGATGGTTCCCGCGGGGGTAAGGATTCCCCGCGATATCGCCTCCCTTTTTGCTCCGGGCCCACACGAACTTTAGTTTCAAAGGCTCTCTCTCTGTTGGAACCGTGCAGTGCTTGCGTGACCCAGAGGCGCAATTAGTTCGTGCGAGCTCTGGGATCACATGATTCAGTTAGAGCCAATGGCAGCACACCATCTTTCATTCATAGTTTTGACAGGAAGACCTGTCAAAGCTATGAATACTACACCCCCCCAAAAGAACAGCTAAACCTCAATTAAATTTAAAAAAAAAGCCATCACATTAATAAAATAAGTATAGTTAAATAAATTAACCACTTTAAACAAAAAATTAAATTTTTGAAAAAATTTAAAATCTTTTTAAAAGTTATAAAAATAAACTTACCTTTCTTTAAAGTCTCTAAAAAAGATAAACCTGTTGAAAAATTTTTTAAATAACACTTAATTAACTACTTACCTTGTTAAAAGGGGGTCCTACGCCTGCTTTCTTTGTGTGTAAAATCTTCACCACTTACCTGCGCGTTCAAAGCTGGAAAAATAACTAAGTGCACTGCGTGCGCGCAGCCTGTAGTGCGCACGTGGTTCACTTAGGAACCGCCCCCTTTTCAATTCACGAAGTGCCGGTTTCCCGCGCATGCGCAGTGCATGCAGGAAACCGGCAATTCGGGATCTAATACGCGAGAGTACACAGTGCGTACTCTCGCGTATTAGGTTTAATTTTCGGGCCATTGTCTCTTAATCTCTCCTTTTGTTCTTTCAACCCCTCCCCCTTTTCCCAGCTTTATCCTTGCTTTAAATCTATTTCTTTTCCAGTTCTGACGAAAGGCCTTCGACCTGAAACGTTAACTCTGTTTCTCTCTCCACGGATGCTGCCTGGCCTGCTGAGTTTTTCCAGCGTTTTCTGTTGTTATTTCGGATTTCCAGCATCCGCAGTATTTTGCTATCGTATTGGAATATTACATTTCTGTTCCAGCGTTCAAATAAGGTTTGCCAACTCTGGTTGGACGTATTCCTGGCGCCTCCGGCACATGACCGCCGGCCTCCGAGTGCCCCGCCCCCACCGTTGGTCAACATGTCGATCCTCGCGGTGCACGGCCCACCCAAGGGCCAATCGAGAGGCCAACAGACTCTTCATTCCCCGATTGAATGATTCTCAACTTCAGCCACACAACCCTTTTACCAGCCTCCGATGGTTTTATTTTTAAGCTAATAAGTAACGGTGCTCAAAGAAGATTTTTGGGAAAAAAAATGCGCCATTTTTATTTTGACGTCCCGTTGATTTTCCTTCCGGATTGCTCGCAGCAGTGCCCTGGCGATCAGTCTTCAAGTCCTGGAGACGCCGGCCGGGACAATCCTGGAGGGTTGGCATCTGTGAAAGAGCTGCAAAAATCTAGCAATGCTCATTAAACTGGAGACACCGTCGTGCATCCCATTAACCTGGGAATCAAAACCATGTTAAAATTGATGATTCAGTGCAGGAATGCTGCTCCAGCCCTCAAGTGTTAGCATAAGGCCTGTGGGATTTACTTGTGCTGTCGTGCCGACAGCTTTTTATATCAGCAAACCACCCTGAATGAAATTGTAACTGTCTGATTTACTATCTACAGTTAGCAAGAGGGTAAAGAAAAAAAGAAAGACTTGCATTTATATAGCGCCTTTCACGACCTCAGGACGTCCCAAAGCGCTTTACGGCCAATGAAGTACTTTTTGGAAGTGTAGTCACTGTTGTAATGTGGGAAACGCGGCAGCCAATTTGCGCACAGCAAGCTCCCACAAAGAGCAATGTGATAATGACCAGATAACTGGTTGTGGGTAAACCTCTTGGAAGTGCACCCATGTTTCACTCAGGATAAAAAGAGCGCTTCGTGTTTGCCATTGCAGAAATTGGACTGACAAATGTGAATTAAAGGCTGCTTCATTTTGGGCCCGCTTGCTCTGACTGATTTCTTGGTTCGTTGCAGTTAGCTTTAAGGAAGCGCCTAAATTCCTTGAGCAACACGCAATTGTAATCGCACAATCTCAGTGCTAGTGTTGGCTAAGAACACTGTTTGCATTTCATTTAAGGAAATAGAAGCCAGCAGAGTGTCCATAAACGCCTCCTCAATCTGATTACCGCTACTGAATGCAACAAATCCAGACTTAGAAAGAGGCAGCCAATTCCTGCCAAGTGCTGTAAATATCTCCTGACTCTGTTGAGCCCTCCTCCCAGTCCCGATTGCTATTAACCTTTGATGAAGACAAACCCTTCTTGCTCATCGGAGGCTGTTTGATGTCCCACCGGCCTTGGCCTGATGCATGTTCTGGGATGGAGGTCTTGGCAGAAGGTCTCGGAGTGTGCCGGGAAAAAAAAAATTCTGCTGCAAGTTACAGGAAGGGACCCCGCCCGCAGGCAACGAGAACCATTTGCAGCCCCACCTAATTGGCTCAGGTATTTCACCTCCAGAAAACCGTGCCAATCAGATACACAAGCCAGTCGTATAGTATTGGGGAGGCAGGACTCAAGCCAAAACACAAAGGGGATGATGAGAAGATCCATCCCTAATTCTGGTTTTGAAGTTTTGTTATTCTTGCCTTTCAGGAAGTCAACATAAAGGAGAAAGAGGCTTGTGTAGAAAGCAGAGTTTACTGTAAGTAATAAGTCCTTCTTACATTTACAGCTCTATAAAACACTCATGACTGTGGTTTGAATTTTTACTTTTATTATTTGTTTAGTTCTTTCGCAGTGCAAGAACATATCAATAGAAATGTCTTGAGCGAAGCGTCCAAATCATTCACTAATAAAGCTTGCACCTCAATAGGCTTATTTGTTACCAAACAATAGACGGAATTAAAGCGACCATTGACGTGTTTGATTAGGGGTTGCCAACCCTGCTGCATTGCCCTGGAGTCTCCAGGATATAAAGTCTGATCTCCAGGACACCACCGTGAGCAAACCCAGGAAAACAATCACTGGGGCATTAAGGAACTGTGTTTTTAAAAAGAAATTAAGGAAGGAGATACTTGCCTTCGAGATAGTACAACGAAGGTTCACCAGACTGATTCCTGGAATGGGGGGGGTTGTCCTATGAGGAGAGATTGAGTAGACTAGGCCTATATTCTCTGGAGTTTAGAAGAATGAGAGGCAATCTCATTGAAACATACAAAATTCTTACAGGACTTGACAGAGTAGATGCAGGGAGGATGTTTCCCCCTGGCTGGGGAGTCTAGAACCAGGGGGTCACAGTCTCAGAATAAGGGGTCGGCTATTTAGGACTGAGATGAGGAGAAATTTCTTCACTCAAAGGGTTGTGAATCTTTGGAATTCTCTACCCCAGAGGGCTGTGGAGGCTCAGTCGTTGAGTATATTCAAGACTGAGATCGATAGAATTTTGGACTCGAGGGGAATCAAGGGATATGAAGATAGGGCGTGAAAGTGGAGTTGAGGTCGAAGATCAGCCATGATCTTATTGAATGGCGGAGCAGGCTCGAGGGGCCGTATGGCCGACTCCTGCTCCTGTTTCTTAGGTTCTTAATGTAAACAGCAAGTGCAGTGAATGACGTACCTGCTCCGGTTTGAAACGGAGCTGTGGGAAATAACTGTTCACGGGGACGTTGAAGTCATTCTTCCGTCCTTGAGTTTCTGCTCCAAACCTGACAATAGCAGGCCGCACTTGCGGGAGTCACGTTGAGACAGGAGGCCTCTCGCAGGACTAATTAAAGCAGTGACATTCTTGACCAAGCGTCTCAACTGAGTCGGAGCTGCATCAACTCTCACCAGTCGTCCTGGTGCTGCAGTTGGCCTCAGCGCCACTTGGTCTTGGGGAGGGGCAGGTAAGAACCCACTGGGATGGTGGTTGGGGGGGGGGTCCCACTTCTGAGGGCTGTATAGTGACTTCTGCTAGAAATTGTGTGCGTCTTTCTGTCTGTCTTGGGCAGGACGTGGTTCAGCTGTGATTTCCCCTCCCCCCCCCCCCCCCCCCCCCCCCCAACACAGTCAAGTAGCCTACTGATGATCATTGTCTAGGTTCATGTGTGAATAATGGCCTCTCGGGCAAGGTTCTGGTAAGCAACTGATGCCCCTGGGTCTTAGCGAAGAATCGACATACCTTCAGGGAACAGAGAAGACCTTTTAATTTTAATTATTGCTAAATAAGGTTAAGATTCCAATTAAATCGCAAAATGTGACATTTCGATTGTGTGTAATAGGACTGAGCCTTGAAAAAGTCTTATTGCATGGCAAAGCTGTTTCTCGACAGTGAATACTATAACCTTTAAGTCTGAATTATGGATCCCATTAAATACACTGTATTAAATATCTGCTGAATCGTAACTGCTGCTTAAAATAAGGTGGAACGTCCTTTTATTTTACACACTATTGGTTGTTGGGGCTTTTTTTTTTTACAAAGTGTGTTCCTTAAGCGTAGGTAAAATGTGAAAGTGAATCATTGTAATGTATACTGGGGTTAGGAGTTGCTCGTAATCAACCGCAGATTATGTGTATCTCCAAATACTGACGGTGATATTTCACAGTAATCAACTGCTCATCACCGATACTAGTTACGTCACAGGTTAATCTCTCGCTGTGGACAATCTTACCGTGCACACTGCCACTTATCATAGAATCATAGAATCGCAGCACGGAAGGAGGCCGGCTCTTTCGAAGAGCAATCCAGTCAGTCCCACTCCCCCGCTCTTTCCCCAAATCCCTGCAATTTTTTCTCCTTCAAGTATTTATCCAATTCCCTTTTGAAGGCTACTATTGAATCTGTATCCACCACCCTATCAGGCAGTGCGTTCCAAATCCTAACCACTCGTTGTATAAAGTTTTTCCTCAAGTTTTTGTGCTCGGGTCTCTGGAGTGGGACTTGAACCCACGACCTTCTGACTCTGAGGCACGAGTGCTACCCACGGAGCAATGTTTCAACTAATTTCTTTTTGGCCCGCGCGCCCCTTCAACGGGCTGCGCAGGCCTGTTCAAAATTCTGCGCATGCGCGGTTTTTCTATTTAAAAGCCAGCTCACCGGCTGCGCAGGACCTCGAGCGCGGCGCGGTCGCGCTACTTAAAGGGAGCGTTGCCGCTGAGCCATGGCTGACATCGATGGGAACGATCTGATCACACACCCTCATCTTCATATCTTCCATGGCCGAAATAAGAAAAACAATTGTACGAACATAAGAAATAGGAGCAGCGTTCGGCCCTTCGAGCCTGCTCCGCCATTCAATGAGATCATGGCTGATCTTCTGCCTCAACTCCATTCACCGGCCCCATCGCCATATCCCTTGATGCCCTTACTAGTCAGAAATCTGTCGACTTCTGTTTTGAATATACCCAATGACTGAGCCTCCACAGCCCTCTGGGGTAGAGAATTCCAAAGATACACCACCCTCTGTGTGAAGAAATTTCTTCTCATCTCCGTCTTGAATGGCCTACCCTTTATCCTGAGGCTGTGGCCCCTGGTTCTAGACTCCCCAGCCAAGGGAAACATTCTCCCAGCATCCATCCTATCAAGCCCTGTAATAATTTTGTATGCTTCAATGAGATCCCCTCTCATTCTTCTGAATTCAAGAGAATGCAGGCCTAGTTTACTCAATCTCTTCTCATACGACAGTTCCGCCATCCCAGGAATCAATCTCGTGAACCTTCGTTGCACTCTCTCTATGGCAAGTATATCCTTCCTTAGGTAAGGAGACCAAAATTGTACACAGTACTCCAGGTGTGGTCTCACCAAGACCCTATATAATTGGAGTAAGACTTCTTTACTCCTGTACTCAAATCCTCTTGTAATGAAGGCCAGCATACCATTTGCCTTCCTAATGGCTTGCTGCACCTGCACATTCACTTTCAGTGACTCATGTACAAGGACACCCAGGTCCCTTTGAGCATCTGCATTCCCCAATCTTTCACCATTTAGGAAATACTCTGCCTTTCTGTTTTTTCTACCAAAGTGGATAACTTCACATTTATCCACATTATATTCCATCTGCCATGTTCTCGCCCACTCACTGAGCCTGTCGCGATCCCCTTGAAGCCTCTTCACATCCTCTTCGCAACTGACACTGCCACCTAGCTTTGTATCATCAGCAAATTTGGAAATGTTACATTTAGTCCCCTCATCCAAATCATTGATATAGATTGTGAATAGCTGGGGCCCAAGCACCGATCCTGGCAGTACCCCACTAGTCACAGCCTGCCATCCTGAAAAAGACTCGTTTATCCCTACTCTTTGTTTTCTGTCTTTGTTTTCTGTCTGTTAACCAATTCTCAATCCATGCTAGTATATTAACCCCAACTCCATGTGCCCTAATTTTGTTCACCAACCTCTTGTGTGGGACCTTATCGAAGGCCTTCTGAAAATCCAGATACACCACATCTACCGGTTCCCCTTTGTCTACTCCACTAGTTCGTAGCACATCCTGTTATATGCACCATCAAACTGAAACTGCCTGGATCATATAAATTGCGCAAAATGTAATAAATTACTTTCGAATTTTAATAAACCCTGTCGAGAGTGTTTCTGTGTTTCCCGCTGTTGAAATAAATGTGTTAAAATTCTATCATAGACTTTGGAACAAAGGATGAATAAGCAATGGGTTTATTGCACAATGTAGTATGCAGTAGTAGGGTTTCTTTACTTATGCAGCATTCTTCTCCCTCAGCATCCTTTCAGTGGGTTCTATAGATGATTGCAGTATTGCCAGCTTACGTTGCAGCAGCATGTGTTGGGGCATTGTGTGGCACAGCTCAGCTCGAGACTGAAGGGTTCCAATGAGGGTAAAATCGCTGCGGAGTTCCACTTTAAAAAAAAAAATTGGACGGCCACCAGCCCACAGCGAGGCTGGTCTCCGTGGGTAACGAGCGCCCTTTTCTTTTTCTCCATCTCTCCGTGATGGAGAAAAACAAAACCTTTTTCTGTTCGGCGCTGAATCGAACTTTAAAAGCTGCGCGGTGATTTAATGGGTAAATCTCGGCCATGCAGATGAGGGAGGTCCTAAGTTCAATCCCGCCCCTGCCCGCCCCTGGTCTGATAAAAGATGTTCTTGTTAGAATGGAAAAGAAGGAAAAAACTTGCATTTCTATAGTGCCTTTCACGACCTCAGGATGTCCCAAAGCGCTTTACAGCCAATGAAGTACTTTTTGAAGTGCGGTTACTGTTGTAATGTGGGGGAACGCAGCAGCCAATTTGTGCACAGCAAGCTCCCACAAACAGCAATGAGATTAATGACCAATACTTTGAACTACCAAAGAAGTATTAAAGGAAATAAGAACAGCAAATGCTGGAAACACTCGGCAGGTCAGGCAGCATCTGGGGAGAGAGAGAAACAGCGTCAACGTTTCAGGTCGATGACCATTCACCAGATCTGGTAGAAGTTAGAGATGTAACCAATGTTTCCCCCTAATTTTAAATTTGGGTGCGTGGCCCCTTTAACGGGCTGCGCGGCCCCTTCAAAGTTTCACGCATGCACGAAATTTTACATCGGAAAAGTCGGCCCCGGGCTGCGTGGGACTGGCAGACGGCCGTGAGGCCGCGCAGCTTAGAGGGAATGTTGGATGTAACAGGTTTTAAGCAAGTGGAGAGGCAGGGCAAGGGGGGAGGGGAGGAAAGAATAAAAGGGACGGTCTGCGATCGGGTGGAAGGCAGGAGTGATTAAATGACAAAAGAGATGATGGAGAAAGGAGATGGTAATGGGACAAGTTGAGAAACAAAAGATGGGTCAAGAGGAGGTGCAAATGGGAATGGCAGAATCATCAGCAACAAAGAAAATGGGGGCAGAGGTTATGATCTGAAATTGTTGAACTCCATGTCGAGACCGGATGTATTAAAGGAACCCTTGTCGCTTGAAGCTTTTTAAAAAAAAGTTGCTGGTGCCAGGAAAAGCTGCTTCACGCACGGTGCGATTCAATTGAAAGAATTTCCAAGGCGGTGCCACATAAAGGTGTCGGTTGCTCTCACGGGACTCGAAACAACTGCAATACTACACGAGGAAACATAGAAACATAGAAGATAGGAACAGGAGTAGGCCATTCGGCCCCTCGAGCCTGCTCCGCCATTTAATGAGATCATGGCTGATCATCCAAATTCAGTACCCTGTCCCTGCTTTCTCCCCATATCCCTTGATCCTTTCAGCCTTAAGAAATATATCTAACTCCTTCTTGAATATATTTAATGAATTGGCCTCAACTGCCTTCTGTGGTAGAGAATTCCACAGGTTCACCACTCTCTGGGTGAAGAAATTCCTCCTCATCTCAGTCCTAAATGGCTTACCCCTTATCCTTAGACTGTGACCCCTGGTTCTGGACTCCCCCGCCATCGGGAACATCCTTCCTGCATCTAGTCATTCTAGTCCGGTTAGAATTTTATAAGTTTCAATGAGAGTGGCTCTGCAAATCCTGGGAAGTAGCCTCACTCCCATTTTAAGAAGTTTGAAAGTAATACCCACCTGGTCTTAAAAGAACTAAACAAACCTTTGTTTATAGTTCCCCCAATACCCTCAAAGACGCATGGACTTCACACATTTCATGCCTTTCATCCACTCAATGGCTCTCGGGTCTCAGTCCTGCCTCCATTAATGAGCTGCATGACTAATTGTCCTTTATCATTACACAATATAAATATTGCTCCAAGAACGGTTACTTATATATACTTGGGCCCCCTCTGTGTAATTTAAAAAAAATATTTGTTCCTGGGATGTGGGCGTCGCTGGCAAGGCCAGCCTTTATTGCCCATCCCTAATTGCCCTCGAGAAGGTGGTGGTGAGCCGCCTTCTTAAACTGCTGCAGTCCGTGTGGTGAAGGTGCTCCCACAGCGCTGTTAGGGAGGGAGTTCCAAGATTTTGACCCTGTGACAATGAAGGAACGGCCGATATATTTCTAAGTCGGGATGGTGTGTGACTTGGAGGGGAACTTGGAGGTGGTGGTGTTCCCATGCGCCTGCTGCCCTTGTCCTTCAAGGTGGAAGAGGTCGCGGGTTTGGGAGGTGCTGCCGAAGAAGCTTTGGCGAGTTGCTGCAGTGCATCTTGTAGATGGTACACACTGCAGCCACGGTGCGCCGGTGGTGGAGGGAGTGAATGTTTAAGGTGGTGGATGGGGTGCCAATCAAGCGAGCTGCTTTGTCCTGGATGGTGTCGAGCTTCTTGAGCGTTGTTGGAGCTGCACTCATCCAGGCAAGTGGAGAGTATTCCATCACAAAATGTTCATTGCTGTTGTGCGCTGGGCTGTTACCAATTTGAGAATAATTGGCAGTGTGGGATTGGAATCCTGGAATGAAAATTGATGTTGATCTCAGGTCCCATGGAGATTGTTGTGACTGATGTTGTCTGAATGCTGCACTAGTGTCATCTGAACCTGAGATGTCGTCTCCACACGAGGTGATAGGAGTGATCATTAAAATGAAGAATTCTCTCCTACCAGGCCCCAGACACTTTAGGTGGAAGGCCTTAAAGGGGACAGGAGTCGGAGTATATATTGCATTCCCACCGCAGTCGTGTTTTCTTTTCAGACTCCGTGGGGAGCAGTTGAATAGAAAATTTATTCCACTTGTAAGGAAGGCCTCAAAATCGTCATTACTCATAAGGTATCATTGCTTCCTGTGACTGGAATAAATTCTTTGTCCCCCAGCTCTCCATTGTGTGTTTTCTATTGGCAAATGGCAGTTTAACAAAGAAAAAAAGGACTTACATTTGTTACAGTGTCTCATCATTTCTTTCAGAAGCGGCCCAAAGCACCTCATGTCCAATCTCTCTGCTCTGAGTCTGAAGGTCAAGGGGTCAAGCCCCACGCCAGCGACTCGAGCAGTTCATCTCGGCAGACACTTCAGTGCAGTGCCGAGGAAGTGGTTGGGTGAGGGAGGAAGGTTCGGCCGGGCACTGGGTGGATTCCCTCTCCTTCAAATAGAGCCGCGATCTCTTTTCCAGAACAGCACTGTTGGAGAGTCCACGGGTGGCTGCGTGGATGCACCGGACTCTCTCCCGAATCCCTGCATCAAGAACACCAGTTTCTGCTTCCTCCCTTAGCTGATTTCCCCTGTGGCACAGCAGAGTCCCCCCCAGTTGCTGTGCATACGGCACGAGGATGGGTACACGAAATTGGACATTTATAAAGGAACGTATATTTTAAAAATCACTGCGCAGGTACCGTCTGCGCAGGTACTGTCTGCGTATGCACCGTCTGCGTCTACACTGTCGTCTGCGTATACAGTCTGCGTATACAGTCTGCGTCTACACCGTCTGCATCTACACTGTCGTCTGCGTATACACCGTCTGTGTATACACCGTCTGCGTATACCCTTTCTGCACAGGTACTGTCTGTGCACGCACTGTCTGCGTATACACTGCCTGCGCGCGTACCGTCTGCGTATACACTGTCTGCGTATGCATCGTCTGCATCTACACTGTCGTCTGCGTATACAGTCTGCGTCTACACTGTCGTCTGCGTATACACTGTCTGCGTATACCCTTTCTGCACAGGTACTGTCTGTGCACGCACCGTCTGCGTATACACTGCCTGCGCGCGTACCGTCTGCGTATACACTGCCTGCGCGCGTACCGTCTGCGTATACACTGCCTGCGCGCGTACCGTCTGCGTATACACTGTCTGCGTATGCATCGTCTGCGTCTACGCTGTTGTCTGCATCTACACTGTCGTCTGCGTATACAGTCTGCGTCTACACTGTCGTCTGCGTCTACACTGTCGTCTGCGTCTACACTGTCGTCTGCGTCTACACTGTCGTCTGCGTATACACTGTCTGCGTATACCCTTTCTGCACAGGTACTGTCTGTGCACGCACCGTCTGCGTATACACTGCCTGCGCACGTACCGTCTGCGTCTACACTGTCTGCACGTGCACTGTCTGTCTGTGCATTGTCTGCACATGCATACGAACCAACGTTGCATTTTTTTGAATGTGACCCTTCTCCTGCCAGTGTCTGCACAACATCTAAGCTGAGCATGAACAAAGGGGAACAGTGATCTCGGCCGCCAGGGGCTTGCTGTAATGTTGGTGTCGGGGAGGATGGCAGATTGTTTTCAAACCTAGCTGCTGGTTCTGAGATTTGCCGGAGCTGCAAATGGGAAGCTTACAGGGCCAGTCTGTGCAAAGATGTGGCATCCGAAAGCATGTCCGATTTAAAACGAACTGTGGTGCACGCAGGCCCAGTTATTGTGTGGTTATACCGTAGCAGTGGGAGACGGTCAGATCTGCTAGATGCCGTGCCAGTTTTGCCAGTTCCCAGTTAGCCCATTAGGTGGAGCGTCCTTGCTGGGAGCGGGTGGGGCAGGGGCCGACGGTCCGATTTCACATGATGCCTGATCAGCGTCTTATTAACTTTTGGTCGCAGAACAGTCTCTCGGCTTCTCCTGTTCCTTTGCAGAATCTGTGTTTCATTAATGCAGCCTTGAAATTATTAGCTAAACTAACTAACCCGTTGGCTAACCTTCCACGGTAGGTGTTTTATGTGACCAGTGTGGCGCCAATTTGTGAGGCATTAACTTTTGGCCCAGGCCTGTGCTTGGTAAGGCCCTCTGACCCTCGGAGTAATCGGTCATGAAGTGAAGTCTTGAGTGCAATTTCTAAATAAGCATCAGTTTCAGCAGGTGAAAAATTGCCAGCGTAACATTAAAAATATAGTGAATGATTAAACAGAGAGAAAGAGAGGGGGAGAGCAGTAAGTTGCATAGAATTACGTAGAGTCGACAGCACAGAAACAGGCCATTCAGCCCAACATAAGAACATAAGAAATAGGAGCAGGAGTAGGGCATTCGGCCCCTCGAGCCTGCTCCACCATTCAATAAGATCATGGCTGATCTGATCTTGGCCTCAACTCCACTTTCCTGCCCGCTCCCCATAACCCTCGACTCCCCTGTAGCTCAAAAATCTGTCTATCTTCACCTTGAATATATTCACTGACTCCGCCTCCACAGCTCTCTGGGGTAGAGAATTCCAAAGATTCACAGCCCTCAGAGAAGAAATTCCTCCTCATCTCCGTCTTAAATGGGCGACCCCTTATTCTGAAACTATGCCCCCTAGTCCTAGATTCCCCCACAAGGGGAAACCTCCTCTCAGCACCTACCCCAACAGGTTTATGCCGGCGTTTATGCTCCACTCGAGCCTCCTCCCACCCATCTAACCTCATCAGCATATCCTTCTATCCCTTTCTCCCTCATGTGCTTATCTAGCTTCCCCTTAAAGACGTCTATGCGATTCGCCTCAACTGCTCATCGTGGTAGCGAGTTCCACATTCTAACCACTCTGGGTAAAGAGGTTTATCGTACATTCCTCATTGGATTTATTAGTGATGAGGGAGGCAGCTCAGCATTTTATAGAATCATAGAACAATGCAGCACAGAAGGAGGTCATTCGGCCCATCGTGCCTGTGCCGGCTCTTTGAACGAGCTCTCCAATTAGTCCCACTCCCCCCTGCCCTTTCCCCATAGCCCTGCAAATTTTTCCACTTCAAGTATTTATGCAATTTCCCTTTTGAAAGTTACTGTTGAATCTGCTTCCACCGCCCTTTCGGGCAGCGCGTTCCAGATCACAACTCGCTGCGTAAAAAATAAAAAATAAATCCTCATGTCTTTTGCCAATTACCGTAACTCTGTACCTCTGCTTACTGACCCTTCTGCCATGGGGCAGAGTTTCTCCTTATTCGCTCTGTCAAAACCCTTCAGGATTTTGAACACCTCTATCAAATCTCCCCTTAACCTCCTCTGCTCTAAGGAGAACAACCCCAGCTTCTCCAGTCTCTCCACGTAACAGAAGTCTTTCATCCCTGGTACCGTTCTCGTAAATCTGCTCTGCACCCCAGAGACTCATTGAAGACTGAGGAACATTGGAATGTGCAGGACTGGAAAGGACTGGAGCCGTGATTCCAACCCTGTACGAATTCTTGCGTTGCATCACCTGTGTCCCCACTAATTATGTGTACCTCGCTCACTCTCACCCTTGTTTATATTTCTTTTTCTATCTCCATAGCCTTGCCTTGCTGTGGGATTTACAGGGTTTAATGATGGGTTTTTAATATTGCTATGAATGCTGTGAACGCTCCGTCGCCATAGTGATCTCTTGCGAGAAGATTTTTTTTTTAAAAAGATGCTGGGACGCGCCAGAGATCACAGCCCTCAAGGGAGGAGAGGGGGCAGGTTGACATCTGCTGTGTGAGGCTCCTGATGGTTCCAGGAGAGTTGATTATTTCTGAATTCCAGGCTGTTTTGGGTTGTGGGAGTGAGGTGGGTTGGGAGGGTGTACATTGTGGGGGGGGTGGGGGGGGAGGAGAGTGAGGGGAGGAGTAGAGGGGGAGGAGGAGAATGAGGGGAGGAGGAGAATGAGGGGTGGAGGGGGTGGAGAGCGAGGGGGGCGGAGGGGGAGCAAAGTGTTAAGTCGTGATTCTCCAACCATGGTGTGGGGGCAGGCTTGATGGACCAGCTAGTCTTTTCCTGCCCGTCAAAGTTATATGTCGCCGTCCTCCATTTTGGCGTTTTGTGCATGGCGAGATGGGTTGATATGGGACCTTTACTGAGGCCTTGTGTCATAGGCTGTGTTCCCATTTAACTTGGTTACTGCGGATTGACAGGCAACGTAAAGACTTCAGTACAAAGCCGATAAAAGCTCACCTTTGCTAACCGACAGTCTCGGAAGCACGTACAACACTTAAAGTGCAAATGGATTCTGCAGACAGGTTCAGTGAGTCACAGAAGTTAATTTCCAGGCTTTCACCTAGAAGAACTTATCTTTATTCCTGCGCTTAATTCCACTCTGAGCATGAAAAGTGTTTTGAATATCCCCTGTCCAGAGAAGGCGTACAATTGAACTGCGTGTTGCCACACATGAACCTTTTATTTCTTAAGAAGAATACAGACTGCAGCTTGATACGGGTAGGTGAGGGATGAAAGATCTCAGTCCTAAGGATGAGAAGACAGGCCATCTCTCGGTGAATCATAAATCTGGTCCTATCAGGGGATTCAAATCCTGTTAGAAGCTGCAAGAAAATATCTTGTGATTTATATTTATCATCTGAACCTTGGATTGGATAACTCCTGGAATCAGTGAGAAATATCAAGTATTGAGTTCATGGGAACAGGAGGAGGCCATTCGGCCCATCGAGCCTGCTTTGCCATTTTGTCAACAATAGCCGTTCTTTTATCTTGTTTTAATCCCAATTCACAGAATCACAGAATCCCCACAGTGCAGATAGAGGCCATTTCGGCCCATCGAGCCTGCACCGACACATATCCCACCCTATCCCTGTAACCCCACGTATTTAATCCCCCTAACACTAAGGGTCAATTTATCATAGCCAAATCAACCTAACCCACACATCTTTGGACTGTGGGAGGAAACCGGAGCACCCGGAGGAAACCCACGCAGACACAATTGCCCCCTTTCTCCGCATCCTTTAACACCCTTACTGCCCAGGTATGTAAGTAATTCAACGTACGACTCTCCCTTTTGAATTGGTGCGAGAGGTCTGATTTCATAGGATTATGTAGGATATACAGCACAGAAACAGGCCATTCGGCCCAAGTTGGAAACTGTTGGTCAGGATTCTTGCCTGCCAGCTGTACATTGGGAAATCGCGGGAACGCTGCCCTCGCATCTCAGTCTGTTGACAGCAACGGATGGGAAATGAGGGGCATGGCATGCCTGGGATTTGCTGATACGACCAATTATATCCACACGTGCAGAGCGACTGCATTTTTCTCATGAGAGTAATGTGCTGATAACTTTATGGTGACTGTTTCTGTTGACACTGAAAGTACTGTGTAATTGGACCTCCCTGATGGGCTGTGTGCCACCTGATCTTGGGGGAGAATGGTTGCTCAGGAGTAGGTCCTGCCATTAGAGCGGTGTGTTGCAGGACAAGTTTAATGTTCTGTGTGCATCGTAACCCCTTCCAAGGAGATGCTGCCTTTCATGAAAAAGAATTTGGCAGACAATTTATTTTTTTGTTTCAGTGAGAAGGGCGATCAATATTTTCATTAGTGTTGCGAGGGGATTGGCATGCACTGTGTGACCCTGAGCCAATGGCATCCCAATGGGTCACATGACCCTGACGCACTGGCATCCAATGTGTGGCTCTGGGGGTCAGGTCTGCCTGTACCCTGGCAGTTCAAAGCCTGGGCAATTAATTCTTGTTTGTGCTTCGTGATTATCTGCTGGTTTGTCCTCTTTGAATGTTGTTGTGGGACTGGGGGTTTGGAAAGGGTTGTTTCCAGTGACATCGCCTCCAAGGTGGATAAGTCCTTAAATTAAAACACCAAAAACTGTTGATATCAGCAACCTGAGATCGATGCACATTGATGGCAACATGGCTTTAAACTTTATCTGCCGCGTTTCCTACGTTAAAACAGTGACTACACTTTAAAAAGTGCATTAGGTGTAAAGCGATTTGGGACATCCTGAGGTTGTAAAAGGCACTATATAAATACAGGTCTTTATTTCACCTTCCCCTCCTCCCCCCTCCCCCCCTCCCCCCCCTTCCTCCCCTTCCCCCCACCTCCTCCCCCCCTCCTCCCCTTCCCCCCACCTTCTCCCCCCCTCCTCCCCCCTCCCCCCTCCCTCCTCTTCCCCCCCCTCCTCTTTCCCCCCTCCCTCCTCCTTCCCCCTCCCTCCCTCCTCCTCTCCCCCTCCCTCCTGCCTCCCTCCTCCCCCCTCCCTCCCTCCTCCCCCCGCAATGTTCCCTCTCATTTTTTGGGGGGGTGCGCGGTCCCTTTCAGTGGCTGCGCGGCCCATTCACCTTTTCGCGCGTGCGCGGTTTCTCCCGTTGAAAAGCCGGTAAGCGGCCTGCGCGGGACCGCCCGACCTCGACACGGCCGCGCAGCTTGGCGGGAACGTTGCTCTTAATGCTATCTGAAGGGGCCGACAGAGCCACTCGCTCGCTTATCCACCATCTTCTTTGGTTATAAAAGGAACTAATCACATTTGAGTCTTGCACTCATCTCTGCCGAATTGATTGGGACATTTGTATAAATTAACACGGCGCGGCTATGGATAAGGTGAGGGCGTTATATTATGACAAATCATTTTCTTTATTATTGATGGGTGTCAAATGCGTTGCTGAATTGTCTTGGTGATGATGTTCCATTAGCTGCTGACAGTGTTTTATAAGAACAGGTGAAGCATAGAAAATTAAATACATACGTTGAATAATTCAGTTCTTCCTCACGTTTTGAATTTTGCATTTGGTGCTTGTTCTGTCCGGTCAGAAGGGTAGAATCTGCCTCTCAGCGAGACATTCGTTCAAACTCTTCTTCAAATCCATCTCTCTGCTGTTCTAACAGAAGCAATAATCTGTATATTTTAAGTGGGTTACCACCTCCATTTAAAACAGCAGTGAGGGCAATTTGGTATGAGCCCACACAAACATCACCGACTGATTAATTTCTACCTAAGCTTCCCTTCTGTCGTACCTATCTGTGAGTGTGCCATTTCAATGCCATGTTACTATTACCATCTATATAAGGTAACTTTGTCAGCTGTGGGTCGCACTCTCGCCTCTGAGTCAGAAGGTTGTGGGTTCCAGTCCCACTCCAGGGACTTGAGCACAAAAATTCTAGGCTGACACTGATAGTGCAGTACTGAGGGAGCGCTGCACTGGTCGGAGGTGCCGTCTTGCGGATGAGACGTTAAACCGAGGCCCCGTCTGCCCTCTCAGGTGGACGTAAAAGATCCCATGGCCACTATTCGAAGAAGAGCAGGGGGAGTTATCCCCGGTGCCCTGACCAATATTTATCCCTCAACCAACACAACAAAAAACAGATTCTCCGGTCATTATCACAGTGCTGTGTGTGGGAGCTTGCTGTGCGCAAATTGGCTGCCGCGCTTCCTACATTACAACAGTGACTACACTTCAGAAAGTACCTCATTGGCTGTAAAGCGCATTGTGACGTCGCCTATAGAAATGCAAGCCTGTCTTTCTTCCTCCTTCTGGGATGTCCTTGATCTAAACTACTGCACTGTTTATAGCAGCGATGTTAAATCATGGCGGGGGCACTTGTATTCTGAATGGCTTGACCCTGGCTTTATAGTAAAGTGATACTTCCCTTATGTTAACAAGAGAGCAGGAGTAAAATGCCTACAGTTATTAAAAAAAAGATGGATACATTTAACCCTTAACTCTCTGTGACCCTCGGAAGCTGTTCCATTAATTGCATTCGCTCAGCACCCACTGGTATGGCTCCTTCATTTTTCTTGCTGCTCAGCAAGCAATTAAGATACAATTACCTCAATAATGAATTCATCAATCAAAATAAATCAAATTAATGGGAAAAATAATAGACACGCGGCCTACTTTTTGAGATGTCCATTTGTCACCGGTGACCTTTAAATCCAGTTGTGATTTATTAGCTTTGCATTCCAAGAAATGGGTTTGTGCACGCTGCTGCGACCTCGTACTTGCTCTGCAAAAGGCCCCGCAACCCACTCGGGCTTGTATCTTTTTGTTTGAATCAACAATTTGCGAAGAATTGAACCATGGTTTCCCTACCTCTTGGGTGTCGCCTGTGGCTCAGTGGGTAGCACTCTCTCTCTCGTCTCTGAGTCAGAAGGTCGTGGGTTCAAGTCCCACTCCAGAGACTTGAGCACAAAAATCTAGGCTGACGCTCCAGTGCAGTGCTGAGGGAGTGCTGCACTGTCGGAGGTGCCGTCTTTCGGATGAGACGTTAAACCGTGACCCCCGTCTGCTCTCTCGGGTGGACATAAAAGATCCCACGGTACTATTTCGAAGAAGAGCAGGGGAGTTCTCCCCATTGTCTTGGGGCCAATATTTATCCCTCAATCAACATTACTAAAAAAGAAAGAGATTATCTGGTCATTATCACATTGCTGTTTGTGGGAGCTTGCTGTGCGCAAATTGACTGCCGCGTTTCCTACGTTGCAACAGTGACTACACTTCAAAAAAAGTACTTCATTGGCTGTAAAGCACTTTGGAATGTCCTGAGGTCATGAAAGGCGCTGGAGAAATGCAAGTTCTTTCTTTTCTTTCTTATGCAAGGGTGTAGAAGTTATGCTACAGCTATACAAAACCCTGGTTAGACCGCACCTAGAGTACTGAGAGCAGTTCTGGGCACCACACCCGAGGAAGGATATATTGGCCTTGGAAGGAGTGCAGCGTAGGTTTACCAGAACGATACCTGGACTCCCAAGGGTTAAATTACGAGGAGAGATTACACAAACTAGGGTTGTATTCCCTGGAATTTAGAAGGTTAATCGGTGATCTGATCGAAGTTGCAATGATAATAAGGGGAACTGATAGGGTAAGAAAGCTATTGCATTTCTATGGCGCAGTCCACAGCCTCAGGACATCTCAGCGCTTTACAGCCAATGAAGTACTTTTTTTAAAGAAGTGTAGTCACTGTTGTAATGTAGGAAACACGGCAGCCAATTTGTGCAAATAGAGAGAAACTATTTCTGCTGGTTGGGGAGTCTAGGACTAGGGGGCATAGTCTAAAAATTAGAGCCAGACCTTTCAGGAGTGAAATTAGGAAACACTTCTACACACCAAGGGTGGTAGAAGTTTGGAACTCTCTTCCGCAAAGGGCAGTTGATGCTGGATCAATTGTTAATTTTAAATCTGAGATTGATAGATTTTTGTTAACCAAAGCTATTGTGGGATATGGGGCAAAGGCGGGTGGATGGAGTTAAGTCACAGATCAGCCATGATCTCATTGAATGGCGGAACAGGCTCGAGGGGCTGATTGGCCTCCTCCTGTTCCCGTGTTCCCCGTCTGCCTCCATTTCCCGTTTTCGCTCTTGATTTGTTTTTTCTCCTTTATTTGGCTGAAGTCGGCAGATTTTGCCGCGGTGTAGCTTTCGGGGCAAAGGCGGCCACCCAGAATCTCACCCCCGCCACCTGCTCTTCACGCCTGGCCCTAGAGGGTCGGTATATAGAGGTAGGCTTTTCACCTCCCTGCCCTCCCTCAGACCCACTTCTTTCACCGGGGCTTTTGGTCAAAACTCCCGGTCGCGCCGCCTTCACCTTGGCTTCCATTTCCCTTCCGCTTTTGTGAAAGCTTGAGATGTTTTTCTACATTCAAGACGCTATATAAATCCAAGCTGTTGTTGTTTATAGCAGTATTAGTAGCAGGAAGTGGTTAGTAGTACTTGGTGGTAATAGCAGTATTAGTAAGGGGCACAAGAGCTTGATCCCACCCTCACCTGACTATTGGTCACTGATTTAATAAGAAGAATGAGGAACATTAGGAGATTAGGGTCGGCCTTTTAAGACTGAGATGAGGAGGAATTTCTTCACTCAGGGGGTGGTGAATCTTTGGAATTCTCTGCCCCAGAGGGCTGTGGATGCTCAGTCATTGAGTATATTCAAGGCTGAGATCAATAGATTTTTGGACTCATGGGGAATCAAGGGATATGGGGATCGGGCGGGGAAAGTGGAGTTGAGGTCGATGATCAGCCATGATCTTATTGAATGGAGGAGCAGGCTCGAGGGGCCGTATGGCCGACTCCTGCTCCTGATTCTTATGTTCTCATGAGATGGATCCGCCCACCTCCCCTTTAATCCGCCTAAGGCCAATTGTAGCACCTCCACTGTTGCCCTGGCTCACCGAGCGTCACTTTAACACTGGTGCTCGTTTCGTCCAGATTCTGAAAGTTTGGTATCCGTGAGCCAGCTCCCTGATCCCAGCCACAAAACTGGGTCAGTGATCTGCCTGCGGGCGCTGGATTTAATAGTGGGAACGCCTGGATCTGGCTCAACGCCATCTCCCAGAATCCACATATTGGCAAATGAAACACAGCTTCACTTCAGTGAACTGTCGTGAAAAATATTAAAACCCTCGAAAAGGTTATTGTCTGTAATTCACTGGGAGATATCCCCTTTCCGCTGTTTGCGGTAGATTCTCTTTATAAACCATACAAGTTCTTCCTGCTGTCTGCAGTGGCAAAATCTGCTTTCTTCCAAAACCGCGACATTTCACACTAGATTAGAGTCTCTTGTATCTGATGAGAGAGAAACTGACAAAAACGTATGGAGGGGAGGAGATAGCCGGGAAAGTGTCTGAAAGCTGTATGGCATTCAGAAGGTAAGTAACTTCCTGACTACAAACGAGTAAAGAGATAATGGATTTGACGTAGGGATTTGGCTTTTTCTTTGAGTGAACTATCAGATCGGGTCCTGGACAAGTATGTAAATGACGGAGGGAGAAGGACAGAATGAATAGCCTTTGCTTGTTGCTGCATTTGTGGGTCGTTGAGTTAAACCTTTGTCCCAATTTCTGCAGAGGCATCTAGCTACAAATTTAAAGGTGAAGGGGAATTTAGAAAGTCAAAGAGAAAGGAGAAGGCAATAGTGCAGGGTAACGATAGGGGTAATGATAACCAGAGTGTGACAGGAGGAGACAGAGCGTACGAACATAAGCCTGCGCCAGCAAATTGTTTCAGAATTGGTAAAAATGGTATAAAGAAAAAATTAAAAGCTCTTTACCTGAATGCACGCAGCATTCGTAACAAGATAGATGAGTTGACGGCACAAATAGAAATAAATGGGTACGATCTGATAGCCATTACAGAGACGTGGTTGCAAGGTGACCAAGGCTGGGAACTGAATATTCTGGGGTATTTGACATTTTGGAAGGATAGGCAGAAAGGAAAAGGAGGTGGGGTAGCTCTGTTAATAAAGGATGAGATCAGTGCAGTGGTGAGAAATGATATTGGCTCAGAAGATCAGGATGTAGAATCAGTTTGGATGGAGATAAGAAATAGTATGGGAAATAAGTCACTGGTGGGAGTAGTCTATAGGCTCCCTAACAGTAGCTACACTGTAGGACAGAGTATAAATCAAGAAATAATAGGGGCTTGTAAGAAAGGTACTGCAATAATCATGGGCGATTTTAATCTTCATATAGATTGGACAAATCAAATTGGCAAGGGTAGCCTTGAGGACGAGTTCATAGAATGTATTCGGGATGGTTTCTTCGAACAATATGTTGTGGAACCAACCAGGGAGCAGGCTCTTTTAGATCTGGTAATGTGTAATGAGACAGGATTAATTAATAATCTCATAGTAAAGGATCCTCTAGGGAAGAGTGATCATAGCATGATAGAATTTCAAATTCAGTTTGAGGGTGAGAAACTTGGGTCTGAAACTAGTGTCCTAAACTTAAATAAAGGCAATTACAAAGGTATGAAGACAGAGTTGGCTAAAGTAGACTGGGAAAATAGATTAAAAGGTAAGACAGTAGATAAGCAGTGGCAGACATTTAAGGAGATATTTCATAACTCTCAGCAGTGTTTTATTCAGTGAGAAAGAAAGACTCTATGAGAAGGATGAACCATCCGTGGCTAACTAAGGAAGTTAAGGATAGTATCAAATTGAAAGAAAAGGCATACAATGTAGCGAAGATCAGTGGTAGGCCAGAGGATTGGGAAATTTTTAGAAACCAGCAAAGGATGCCTAAAAAAATAATAGAGAGAAGATAGATTATGAAAGTAAACTAGCAAAAAATACACGGACAGTAAGAGCTTCTACAGGTATATAAAAGGGAAGAGAGTAACTAAAGTAAACGTTGGTCTCTTAGAGGATGGGACTGGGGAATTAATAATGGGAAACAGGGAAATGGCAGAGACTTTGAACAAATATTTTGTATTGGTCTTCACGGTAGAAGACACTAAAAGCATCCCAATAATAATTGATGATAAAGGGGCTATAGGGAGGGAGGAACTTAAAACAATGACTATCACTAGAGAAAAAGTACTAGGCAAACTAATGGGACTAAAGGCTGACAAGTCCCCTGGACCTGATGGCCTACATCCTAGGGTCTTAAAAGAAGTGGCTGCAGAGATAGTGGGATGCGTTGGTTGTAATCTACCAAAATTCCCTGGATTCTGGAGAGGTCCCAGCTGATTGGAAAATCGCAAATGTAACGCCCCTATTCAAGAAAGGAGGGAGGCAAAAAGCAAGAAACTATAGACCAGTTAGCCTAACATCTGTCATTGGAAAAATGCTGGAATCCATTATTAAGGAAGTAATAGCAGAACATTTAGAAAATCATAATACAATCAAGCAGAGTCAACATGGATTTATGAACGGGAAATAGCGCTTGACAAATTTACTAGAGTTCTTTGAGGATGTAACGAGCAGGGTGGATAAAGGGAAACCAGTAGATGTAGTGTATTTGGATTTCCAGAAGGCATTCGATAAGGTGCCACATAAAAGGTTACTACACAAGTTAAGAGCTCACGAGGTTGGGGGTAATATATTAGCATGGATAGAGGATTAGCTAACTAACAGAAAACAAAAAGTCAGGATAAATGGGTCATTTTCCGGTTGGCAAACTGTAACTAGTGGGGTGCCACAGGGATCGGTGCTGGGGCCTCAACTATTTACAATCTATATTAATGACTTGGATGAAGGGACCGTGTGTACTGTAGCCAAATTTGCTGCTGATACAAAGATAGGTGGGAAAGCAAGTTGTGAGGAGAACACAAGAGTCTGCAAAGGCATATATAGATAGGTTAAGTGAGTGGGCAAAAATTTGGCAGATGGAGTATAATGTGGGAAAATGTGAGGTTATCCACTTTGGTAGGAGAAATAAAAAAGCGAATTATTATTTAAATGGAGAGAGACTACATAATGCTGCAGTACAGAAGGATCTGGGGGTCCTCGTATATGAAACACAAAAAGTTACCATGCAGGTACAGCAAGTAATTAGGAAGGCAAATGGAATATTGGCCTTTTTTTGGAAGGGGGATGGAGTATAAAAGTAGGGAAATCTTGCTACAACTGCACAGGGTATTGGTGAGACCACACCTGGAGTACTGCGTACAGTTTTGGTCTCCTTATTTAAGTAAGGATATACTTGCATTGGAGGCAGTTCAGAGAAGGTTCACTAGGTTAATTCCTGAGATGAAGGGGTTGTCTTATGAGGAAAGGTTGAGCAGGTTGGGCCGATACTCATTGGAGTTTAGAAGAATGAGAGGCGATCTTATTGAAACATATACGATTCTGAAGGGGATTGACAGGTAGATGCAGAGAGGATGTTTCCCCTCGTGGGGAAATCTAGAACTAGGGGGCATAGTTTCAGGATAAGGGGTCGCCCATTTAAAACAGAGATGAGGAGGAATTTCTTCTCTGAGGGTCGTGAATCTTTGGAATTCTCTACCTCAGAGAGCTGTGGAGGCGGAGTTATTGAATATATTCAAGGCGGAGATAGTCAGATATTTGAGCTACAGGGGAGTCAAGGGTTATGGGGAGCGGGCAGGAAAGTGGAGTTGAGGCCAAGATCAGATCAGCCATGATCTTATTGAATGGCGGGGCAGGCTCGAGGGGCTGAATGGCCGACTCCTGCTCCTGTTTCTTATGCTCTAAAGGCTTTACATTGCGGTGGTGCCGCTATGTTAGGACACGCGGGTAACACTCGGTGAAGATAAAGCTGCGGCTCCTCAAAAGTTCGGTGGCCGTTTTCCTGTGTTTGCCGATTCCTGGTGGCCCGTGGATGTCGCGGTAACTGCTCTGAGGCCTAGTCGCAATGACGGTTGCACTTTGGCCATCGGCGAAACGTGCGCTTCCGTTGAAGTGACCGGATCGCTCGGGCGTGGAGCCGGCAGGCTTCTGATCTGAGGCCCGGCCTACACAAGGAGGCTGGCTGCACTGTTGCAAGTAAAATTCTTCAGGGGCTTGACAGGGTTAATGCTGAGAAAATGTTTCCCCTGGCTGGGGAGTCTAGAACACGGGGTCACAGTCTCAGAATAAGGGTCGGCCATTTAGGACTGAGATGAGGAGAAATTTCTTCACGCAGAGGGTGGTGAATCTTTGGAATTCTCTACCCCAGAGAGCTGTGGAGGCTCAGTCATTGAGTATATTCAAGACAGAGGTCGATAAATTTTTGGGAACGCAGGGAATTAAAAGGATATGGGGATAGTGCAGGAAGGTGGAGATGAGGTAGAAGATCAGCCATAATCTTGTTGAATGGCGGAGCAGGCTTGAAGGGCCAAATGGCCTTCTCCAGCACCTGTTTCTTATGTTCTTAAGCGCAGGAGAGCGGAGGACCACCTAGATTTCTTCCCTGGGATCCCATGCCCACTGCAGTGCAAAAGCATCTCCCATCTCCCTTCATACGTAACCAGGACGAAACACGTTCTAACAATGTTGAACTGCACATTGCCACTTGGCCGCGGTGGTTGGATCCAGATGCATTAACTATGTCCGGCAGCGTTTGCCTCGGGCTTCGACAATGATCGGTCCTGTCGCTCTCTGAATAATTGGCGTCAACAGGGTTCCTTGGACAGGAAATTTGTACGCTGGGGAAAAGTCTTAGCAGCATGCCAAGGATGTGGCATCATGTTTCACCCCGGTGCCCACTTGGCAGAATGATAAATGCTGCTCGCTTGAGCCGTGACACGATGTGGATGTTTTTTTTTATACTGTCGGGCGATTACCTCGTTTCGATTCAGCTGTTTTTCACTGTACTGGCAGGTTTTTCTTTAGTTCGGAGACGGAGCATGCTCCTAACTGTCAAGGCTGAGATCGAACGATTTTTGGGCTCATGGGGAATCAAGGGATATGGGGATCGGGCGGAAAAGTGGAGTTGAGGTCGAAGATCAGCCATGATCTTATTGAATGGCGGAGCAGGCTCGAGGGGCCGAATGGCCGACTCCTGCTCTTAATTCTTATGTTCTTTTGTCCTGTTTAATCTCCTGTACCAATTCTGTGATTCAGCCAACAGAGGTGTTTGAGGGGGGGATGGGGGGGAGGTGGGGTGCGGGATTGGGTGGCAGGGGTATCGGATTTGACCCCACCCCCCCCAAGGATAGGGTGACCCATCAGGCAGCAACTTGAGCCTCTGTGACTTTTAAATACTGTTTACACGGTTGGGGATTTAGCTGCTTTTATTTACAAACTTTGCAATTTGCTCTCTGATGTGTGGAATCCTTGGCGAACAGATTGGAGAGTGCCTCATTCCTGGCTGATACCACCATGGGTATCCCTCACTATGCACCTCGTAAGAGGCGGGCAGTGTGACTTGTCTTGAGTTTGTTTTTAAGAAAAACTAAATCCCAGTGGCAAAGTTCATCATTTTATTACATTGTTCACACTTTGGGTTAAGTCTCTCTCATCCTTTGGTCGGTATATTCTGTGTTCACATATTTAAGCCACTTTCGTCCTCCCTATCTCTGTAACCTCCTCCAACCCTCACAAGATTAGGCCTCAGCTAGAGTACTGCGTGCAGTTCTGGTCACCACATTACAGGAAAGATGTGATTGCACTAGAGAGGAGATTTAGAAGGATGTTGCCGGGAGTAGAGAATCTTAGCTATGAGGAAAGACTGGATAGGCTGGGTCTGTTTTCCTTGGAACAGAGGAGGCTGAGGGGAGACCTTATTGAGGTGTATAAAATTATGAGGGGCCCAAATAAAGTGGATAGAAAGGACCTATTTCCCTTAGCAGGTGGGTCAAAAACCAGGGGGCACAGATTTAAAGTAATTGGTGGAAGGTCTAGAGGGGATTTGAGGTGAAATTTCTTCACCCAGAGGGTTGTGGGGGTCTGGAACTCACTGCCTGAAAGGGTGGTAGAGGCAGAAGCCCTAACCACATTTAAAAAGTACTTGGATGTGCACTTGGGATGCTCTAACCTGCAGGGCTACGGACCAAGAGCTGGGAAGTGGGATTAGGCTGGATAGCTCTTTTCTGGTCAGCGCGGACACGATGGGCTGAAATGGCCTCCTTCCGTGCTGTAACTTTCTATGATTCTATGAAGATCTCTGCGCTCCTCCATTTCTGGCCTCTTGAGCATTCCCCGATTTTAATCGCTCCACCATTGACGGCCGTGCCTTTAGCTGCCTGGGCCCTAAGCTCTGGAATTCCCTCCCTAAACCTCTCCGCCTCTCTACCTGTCTTTGTCCTTTAAGACCCTCCTTAAGACTTAAGACCTACCTCTTTCTGCCCTAATATCCCCTTATGTGGCTCGGTGTCAAATTTTGTTTGATAAAGCTCCTGTGAAGCACCTTGGGACGTTTTACTATGTTGAGAGGGGATCTCATTGAAATGTATAAAATTCTGACAGGGCTAGACAGACTGGATGCAGGGAGGATGTTTCCCCTGGCTGGGGGGAGTCTAGAACAAGGGGTCACAGTCTCAGGATACAGGGTAGGACATTTAGGACTGAGATGAGGAGAAATTTCTTCACTGAGGGTGGTGAACCTGTGGAATTCTCTACCACAGAAGGCTGTGGAGGCCAAGTCACTGAATATATTTAAGAAGGAGATAGATAGATTTCTAAACGTAAAAGGTATCAAGGGGTATGGGGGGAGAGCGGGAATATGGTATTGAGATAGAAGATCAGCCATGATCATATTGAATGGCGGTGCAGGCTCGAATGGCCTACTCCTCCTATTTTTCTATGTTAAAGGCGCTATATAAATGCAAGAAATTGTTGTTGTCGTCCTGCAAGCAATAACTGGTAAATGGTGATATATTCCCCACCTCTTAAACAGCCCACATTTAAATCAGCCAATCGGTTAAATCAGGCAAATAGCGCCAATCATTTGCCATCGTCGTTACTGACCGTTACAGAGTTGTCTTTTACAGTCGATTTCAGCTCGTGCTTGCCACCACTGGTGGGAAGGTGTAACTGCAGCGTGGTAAGTTTACACGGGCAGTTTTTCATTAGAAGTCGGGACATCGGAATTTATCATTGGAACACGGGCAGAAGTTAGATTGTTAATATATTACATATAGATGGGTAAAAATTCCCGAGGCACTGATCAAGGTGTGCAATGCACCTAGTCCCAGCTGGGAAGAAATCTGATTGTTTTGCGGAACTCCCGGGATTCGTGGGCCCCAGTTCGCTAAGAAAAAAAGAAAGGCTTGCATTTCTGTAGCGCCTTTCACCGCCTCAGGACGTCCCAAAGCGCTTTACAGCCAATGAAGCATTTTTGAAGTGCAGTCACTGTTGTAATGTAGGAAAAGCTCTGTCCCAGGATGCTCATAGAACATTGGTTTGAAACTGCAGACTCCACCCTAGAAATTCAGCCTCGGTTCGGAGTCGCATCATTTGGAAATTGGCCTTGGCAACTGCTTTGATCCCAAATTCAAAAATGCAAAAAGCAGAGCTCCGAAAGCTGAAGCAGTGCAAGATTCAGCAATGGTTTATTTATTTTCGTGCTCCTTTTTCTCTCTTGATGCTGGTATGGAGTTAGGGAAGCAGTGTTGACCCTGTCTGCCTGCCAAAAAATAAAATGTCAGCTCCGCAATAACTGAAGAATGTCTTCACTGGCCGTCAGAATTATTTCTCGCCTGCAAACTCCCCAGAGAATCGGCTTTCTGTTCCCTTTTAAGGTTTGGATTGGTTTGATAAACATGAAGGTGACAGCGGCTACATCTGAGATTGGAATGGAGTCGCTGTCAGAGAGGAGGATTTGTCGGTCCTTTCGCTATTATGCTCATATTCAGATGTTGTTTTAATGAGTGCAGATCAATTGCTTTCTTTTCAACAGCTTGACGAAAAGGAATTGTTTCATTTTGATTGCAAAGTACAGTGGGGGGTTTTTCTTTTGTGTGGTTTTTCCAAAGTTTAAATTATTTGAAGTTAAAACTCTTCCAAGTTGACTATGATTCGGCCTTCATTCAGCAGAGCTGGGAAACTGTTCTGTTAAGAGAACCCGGTTGGCATTGGCTTTGTTTATATTGTAGGGCAGGTTCAGAGACTCACCGCAGCGCGGGGACAGCACGTGTACAGCTGACAGCAAGTCACATTCACATCTTCACCTTCCCTTGATGTCAGGGGCAAGCTCGACAGGACATACGAACATACGAATTAGGAGCAGGAGTAGGCCACTCGGCCCTTCGAGCCTGCTCCGCCATTCAATAAGATCATGGCTGATCCAATTACTCCACATTCCCGCCTATCCCCGATAACCTTTCACCCCCTTGCTTACCAAGAATCTATCTACCTCTGCCTTAAAAATATTCAAAGACTCTGCTTCCACCGCCCTCTGAGGAAGAGAGTTCCAAAGACTCACGACCCTCTGAGAAAAAATTTCTCCTCATCTCTGTCTTAAATGGGGGACCCCTTATTTTTAAACAGTGACCCCTAGTTCTAGATTCTCCCACAAGAGGAAACATCCTCTCCACATCCACCCTGTCCAGACCCCTCAGGATCTTATATCTTTTAATCAAGTCACCTCTTATTCTTCTAAACTCCAGCGGATACAAGCCTAGCCTGTCCAACCTTTCCTTATAAGACAACCCGCCCATTCCAGGTATTAGTCGAGTAAACCTTCCTGACTGCTTCCAACGCATTTACATCCTTCCTTAAATAAGGAGACCAATACTGTACACAGTACTCCAGATGTGGGCTCAGCAATGCCCTGTATATCTGATGCGGAGATGCCGGTGTTGGACTGGGGTGGACAAAAATGAGAAGTCGCACAACACCAGGTTATAGTCCAACAGATTTATTTAAAATTACAAGCTTTCGGAGCTGTCGCCCCTTCGTCAGGTAAAGGTACAGTGAGTGAATCTACAATATTACACAGTATATAAACACAGAAACTGCAGAGATACAATCTTTCAGGGAAGGTGTCCTTACATCAAAGACACACCAGAGCACAGCCAAGACAATGAGATGTGTCACAGGGGGTCCAACGTGTCAAATCCTGCTGTCTGCAGTGGAGCTTTTTTTTTGGGTTTGTTTTTTTTAGTGTTTTTTTTTAAAACTGGAAAGACAGACAACGATGTCGAGTCACGTTCTGTAGCGTGACATGAACCCGATATCCCTATTGAGGCCGTCCTCATGGGTGAGGAACTTGGCTATCAGTTTCTGCTCGATGATTTTGCGTTGTCGTGTGTCTCGAAGGCCGCCTTGGAGAATGCTAACCCGCAGATCCGAGGCTGAATGTCCTTGACTGCTGAAGTGTTCCCCGACTGGGAGGTAACAATCCTGCCTGGCGATTGTTGCGCGGTGTCCGTTCATACGTTGTCTCAGTGTCTGCATGGTCTCGCCGATGTACCATGCTCTGGGGCATCCTTTCCTGCAACGTATCAGGTAGACAACGTTGGCCGAGTCACATGAGTATGTACCATGTACCTGGTGGGTAGTGTCCTCACGTGTGATGACGGTATCTGTGTTCATTATCTGGCATGTCTTGCAGAAGTTGCCGTGGCAGGGTTGTGTGGTGTCGTGGTCGCTGTTCTCCTGACAGCTGGGTAATTTGCTGCGAACGATGGTACTTTTGAGGTTAGGCGGCTGCTTGAAGGCGAGTAGTGGAGGCGTGGGGATGGCCTTAGCAAGGTGTTCGTCGTCATCGATGACATGTTGAAGGCTGCGAAGAACATGGCGTAGTTTCTCCACTCCGGGGAAGTACTGGACGACGTAGGGTACTCTGTTGGTTGTGTCCCGTGTTCGCCTTCTGAGGAGGTCTATGCGGTTTTTCGCTGTGGCCCGTCGGAACTGTCAATCGACGAGTCGAGTGTCATATCCCGTTCTTACGAGGGCGTCTTTCAGTGTCTGTAGGTGTCCATCGCGTTCCTCCTCGTCTGAGCAGATCCTGTGTATTCGCAGGGCTTGTCCATAGGGGATGGCTTCTTTAACGTGGTTAGGGTGGAAGCTGGAGAAGTGGAGCATCGTGAGGTTGTCTGTGGGCTTGCGGTAGAGTGAAGTGCTGAGGTGTCCGTCTTTGATGGAGATTCGTGTGTCCAAGAATGAAACCGATTCTGAGGAGTAGTCCATGGTGAGTTTGATGGTGGGATGGAACCTGTTGATGTATTGTGTAGTCCTTTCAGTGATCCTTCGCGTGGGTCCAAAGGAAGAAGATGTCGTCGATGTATCTGGTGTACAGCGTTGGTTGGAGGTCCTGTGCAGCGAAGAAGTCTTGCTCGAACTTGTGCATGAAGATGTTGGCGTATTGGGGTGCGAATTTGGTCCCCATGGCTGTTCCGTGTGTTTGGGTAAAAAACTGGTTGTCGAAGGTGAAGACATTGTGGTCAAGGATGAAGCGGATGAGTTGTAGGATGGCGTCTGGAGATTGGCTGTTGTTGGTGTTGAGTACTGAGGCTGTCGCAGCGATGCCGTCATCGTGGGGGATATTGGTGTAGAGTGCCGATACGTCCATCGTGGCGAGGAGTGTTCCTGGTTCAACTGGTCCATGGGTGCTGAGTTTCTGCAAGAAGTCTGTAGTGTCGCGACAGAAGCTGGGGGTTCCCTGTACGATGGGTTTCGTATAACTGAAGCATAACCTCCCTACTTTTGTATTCAATTCCCCTCGCAATAAGCGATAACATTCTATTAGCTTTCCGAATTACTTGCTGTACCTGCATAGTATGCTTTTTTATTCTTCCTGCCAAAATGGACAACCTCACATTTTCCCACATTATACTCCATTTGCTGGATCTTTGCCCACTCACTTAACCTATCTATATCCCTTTGTTGCCTCCTTATGTCCTCTTCACAATTTACTTTCCTACCTATCTTCGTGTGCCATTGCACTCGGAATCAAATGGTAGGGACGGGATGGCAAAAGAGCCCTGCCGGCAGATATTTGTTCTCCAGCCAGTGAATGAAAGCACCTTCAGTGGGATGTAGTTCAGCGCATTTATCTTCTAGCACCGACTCTGAGTTAGGGGTACTGTAATTGGTCTCTGTGTCCCACAGGCGAGAGAGCACAAATCAAAACAATCGGCCAAGAATGCTGCATTTCATTGCTTATCCAGTGACCTCTTGTCTGGGAAGTGTGGACCTCTGGATGGCCAATGACTGGCCGGGCTGTGACGCTCCCCAAGGTGGCCTCATGCTGCTCGCTGTCTTTGTTCGCACGTGAAGGTTGGCCAGGTGTTGCAGGAGTCCGTGCAACTCGACCCCAACCTGAGCTCTGCCCTCGGGCCAGGAAGGGAGAAAACAAAAGTAAAATCGGAAGCATTAGGGCTGGAGCTGTGTTTGAAAAGCCACAACTGTTGTCGGAAAAACGTTCTCAAATTTGTGTCTTGAGGCCTTATTCGACGGAGCTTTTGAAGACGAAAGTTCAGTTCCAATTTCACAACTATCAGCTTCTGTTTTCTCAGCCCGGAATTCTTTATTATTTTTTAAATCCGAATTATTCCCCACCAATTTTTTCCTCACCTCGCCTCTTCCCATCCCGCTCCTCATCTCCCTCCCGAAGATGCTGGCTTCTTGCTGTGGTAAGGTTCTATGGGCTACCCTCTTCTTCTTCGAAATAGTGCCGTGGGATCTTTTACGTCCACCTGAGAGAGCAGACGGGGCCTCGGTTTAACGTCTCATTCGAAAGACGGCACCTCCGACAGTGCGGCACTCCCTCAGCCCTGCACTGGGAGCGTCAGCCTAGATTTTTGTGCTCGAGTCTCTGGAGTGGGACTTGAACCCACAACCATTCTGACTCGGAGGTGAGCGTGCTGCCCACTGAGCCACGGCTGACACCTGGAAGTGCGTCAGAGTGCGGACTTCGAGGGACGATCGGGTCAGTCTTGGCCGAGAGGGTCCTGCGATCGAATAGATTGCCAGCCCTCGCCACCAAGGCTCCCACGTGAACAATGTCCACTCAGCTGCAGTACCAGCGGGCTCCTGGTGCCCGGGGAACTGGACCCCCAGCAAAGAGTCAACGCCTTAAGGGGAGAAAACTGGCAGAAAAAAATTAATTGTTTTTATTTTTTTGACCGTATTTCCAAAGAGGTCACACTAATTTGACCTTTTAAAAAAAAAACTTGGTTATGTTCCTCAATTATCATTATCCAATGGAAACGAAACGGAATATTGGAGCAAGTCCGCAGCAGGACGTGGACATAAGGCTGGGGAAGAATTTGTGTATCAAATCCCTCAAGGGAACAGGTGGAAAGCATATCTGTTTTCAGTAATGCCTGATAGAGTGGTTGCTGTCTGACAATCAACTTGTAAGAGATTCAGCATTTGGGGTAAATCAATAACGGAATCATATGGGCTGGGCAAGTTAACTGCAGGGTCACTGTGTAATGGAAGCAGCTAAAGAGAGCTTAGGAAGATGCTGAAAGTGCCTTCGCATATTGACTTGCTGACTGGAGTGGAGGAGTGTGCGATGGAGAGATGTCAGATTAATTGCGGTGCATTTTAATGTGCAGTGTAAGGTTTCTTCAGAGGCAGAGATCAGCTGTCGCTACTTTTGCATTTCAACCAGATGCGTTCCTCTTAAATGATGCAAATGTGAGAAGGCGTGCGCTTCTAGTGCTTGAGAAAAGGTAGGAAGATCTCACCCGTTACAAAGGCATAATGATTCTTCTTTAATTGCCTTCAAGAAATAAGACAATTTGTGACCGAATTGGCAAGGACTGTTTAGGGGATTTAGAAGGCTTGAAATTGGGACGCTGAGACAAGTAACTGCCAGATCTTTCTAGTAAGTCAACAGAATAGAAACGGAAAGCGGGCTTGGTCTGCCACAGACATGTCCTTAAGAGTTTGGACAAGGAGCTTTGGCAGTCCGGGGAATGAGCTTGTGTTGAAATTTAATGTCTAGTCCATGGAATAAGTTGCACTCCCTGTATTCTCAGCTTTGCTAGATCATCTTTTACTTCCAAACTCTTATTCGGACTTGGGATTGATGCACTATTTTTTTAAATTGAAAATAAACTTAATATAGAGCCATTATATTGGTGTCTTCCTATGTAGAGATAAATGCTTTGCTCACAGTGTGTATCTTGGGAAGTGGCTAAGTGCTGGTTTGGCTCAGTTGGGGCACCCTTACCAATGAGTCAGCAGGTTGTGGGTTCAACCCCCTCGCCAGGACTTGAGCACATAATCTGGATTGATACTTTGGCACAGTACTGAGTAGGGTTGCCAACCCTCCAGGATTGCCCTGGAGTCTCCAGGAATTGAAGATTAATCTCCCGGACACTGGAGCGAGCAACATCCAAGGGAGAAAAATCATAGAAGAATGAGAGGGGATCTTATTGAAACGTATAAAATTCTGACAGGGCTAGACAGACTGGATGCAGGGAGGATGTTTCCCCTGGCTGGGGGGTCTAGAACGAGGGGTCACAGTCTCAGGATACGGGGTAGGACATTTAGGACTGAGATGAGGAGAAATTTCTTCACTCAGTGGGTGGTGAACCTGTGGAATTCTCTACCACAGAAGGCTGTGGAGGCCAAGTCACTGAATATATTTAAGAAGGAGATAGATAGATTTCTAGACACAAAAGGCATCAAGGGGTATGGGGAGAGAGCGGGGATATGGTATTGAGATAGAGGATCAGCCATGATCATATTGAATAGCGGAGCAGGCTCGAAGGGCCGACTCCTGCTCCTATTTTTCTATGTTTCTATAGGGCCATTAAAAAAAATTGTGTTTTTTATTAAATTTTCTTTGAATGTTTTTGTTAGTTATAAAAATATAAGAGTTGGGGATTCTTGATAGTCAAGAATCATCGAATTGAGCTATGAAGAATGGCTTTGCAGTTGGCGTGGGAAGCTGGTGTGCCACGAGGATGGGCAAGTTGGGTAAGACCTATGGTGGGGGCGGGGCAGTGGGAGTTGGGACGTCACGTGATTAAAACCTCCAGCAATCCATCCAACCAGAGCTGGCAACCCCTAGTGCTGAGGGAGTGCGAGCTTGTCAAAGAGCACAAGATAAATGTGTCTGAGGAAGTCCGTTCAACCCATTTCAGCTCATCCATCCAGAAAACCCCTCCAGTCCTCGCACTGCAGCAATCAGCTTTCACTTAAATGATTCCAGGAATTTTGCCTCCTCTACTTTAGGTCCTTACCATGTGTTGTTCGCTCTTTTTGAAAAAGAACTTCCTGATATCAGTCCTATATCTGCCTTGGCCATTGGTTGTGAGGGTTGGATAAGAAATGTTGCACCTTCGGGAGAAGGTGCTATGGAAATAATAGTCAGGCTCTCCTTCCTTGATCTTTCTTTCACCTTTATCTTCTTTCTTCACTCAACTGTTGCAGCGCAGCCTGTTAAATTTAGCGTTCCTACTGACGGGACTCACTCCACGCGCTCTTTGGGTCTGACCACGCTGGCCAGCGTGGCATGTTTGCTGTCGGTGATGGAGTGGGGGAGGGGCCGGGCGTGCAGAGTTGGAAAAGGAGAGGATAATTCATGGGAAATGTTTTACTTTCTCAGACTTTTCTCGAGCTCAGTGCACTCACGCTCAAATGAGTTCTTGAGGATATCAGTTTGAATTGTACCAAATGCAGATAAATATTTGCATCTCTGTGTATTTTATTAGTGATCTATAAATAAATAAATTATCAACATAAATTTTAAAAGGGGGCGCAGGAGACGAGAGACCTAGGGGTTCACATACACACATCTTTGAAGGTTGATGGACAAGTTGAGAAAGCTGTTAAAATAGCAGAGGGGATCCTCGGCTTTTTTTAACTAGAGGCATATAGAGTACAACAGCAAGGAAGCTCTGCTAAACCTTTGTAGGTCACTGGTTAGGCCTCAGCTGGAGTATTGTGTCCAATTCTGGGCACCACACTTTCGGAAGGATGTCAAGGCCTTAGAGAGGGTGCAGTGAAGATTTACTAGAATGGTACCAGGGATGAGGGACTTCAGTGATGTGGAGAGACTGGAGAAGCTGGGGTTGCTCTCCTTAGAGCAGAGAAGGTTAAGGGGAGATTTAGTAGAGGTGTTCAAAATCAGGAAGGGTTTTGATAGAGTGTATAAGGAGAAACTGTTGCCACTGGTAGGAGGGTCAGTAACCAGAGGACACAGATTTAAGGTAACTGGCAAAAGAAACAGAGGGGAGATGAGAATTTTTTTTACGCAGCGAGTTGTTGTGATCTGGAATGCGCTGCCTGAAAGGGCGGTGGAAGCAGATTTAATCGTAACTTTCAAAAGGGAATTGGATAAATACTTGAAAAGAAAAAATTTGCAGGGCTATGGGGAAAGAGTTGGGGAGTGGGACCAATTGGAGAGCTCTTTCAAAGAGCCGGCATGGGGCGATGGGCCAAATGGCCTCCTCCTGTGTTGTATGACTCTGTATGATATGCACTGATGTATAGAATTATGAAGACGCTATCCATGGCCTTTTAAGAGGGTGAGAGCACAAGAAAGAAATCCTTTATTAAGCTTGGCCATTTTCAGTGGTTGAGTCTACCACAAGGATTTCTTGATTTGTGGCCTTGCGCGCAGCCTTGACAGCCAGTTAACCATTCAAACGCAACAATGTAAACACTCCAAGGGAAATTGCTTTCCATTGAACAGTTGCACTTTGTAATTTCTTTCTTTCAGGTTGAAGTATTTATATGCCAGAGCTAAAGCAGGCCTGTGCAGCTGTTAAAGAGGGAGGGAGAGTTAATCGCCAATTAGAGCAGAATATAAAATGATGGGGTTTGAGCCATGTGGAAGCCAAGCGTTTAGTCAATTGGCGGTATTAGAATCATCGAATCATAGAAATTTACGGCACAGAAGGAGGCCATTCGGCAGTGAGTTCCAGACCCCCACCACCCTCTGGGTGAGAAAAGTTCTCCTAAACTTCCCTCTAATCCTTCTACCAATTACTTTAAATATATGCCCCCTGGTTATTGACCTCGCTACTAAGGGAAATAGGTCCTTCCTATCCACTCTATCTAGGCCCCTCATAATGTTATGCACCTCAATTAAGTCTCCCCTCAACCTCCTGGTGTACAAAATTATGAGGGGCATAGATAGGGTAGATGGAAAGGAACTTTTCCCCTTAGTAGAGGGGTCAATTTACCAGGAGGCATAGTTTCAAGGTAAGGGGGTGGTTGGAATCTGGAACTCACTGCCTGAAAGGGTGGTAGAGGCAGGAACCCTCACAACATTCAAGAAGCATTTAGATGAGCACTTGAAACGCCATAGCATACAAGGTTACGGACCAAGTGCTGGAAAATGGGATTAGAATAGACAGGGCTTGATGGCTGGTGTGGACACGATGGGCCGAAGGGCCTCTTTCTGTGCTGTATGACTCTATGACTCCTCTGTTCCAAAGAAAACAATCCCAGCCTATCCAGTCTTTCCTCATAGCTAAATTTCTCCAGTCGTGGCAACATCCTGGTAAATCTCCTCTGTACCCTCTCTAGTGCAATCACATCTTTCCTGTAATGTGGTGACCAGAACTGTACGCAGTACTCTAACTGTGGCCTAACTAGTGCTTTTATACAGTTCAAGCATAACCTCCCTGCTCTTATATTCTATACCTCGACTAATAAAGGAAAGTATCCCGTATGCCTTCTATTGCCCACAAGACATTTCTTCTGTGTAAACTGTTAGCCAACAAATAACGCAAAATGATATCTCAACTCTAGCACGACCGCAGTGTTGTGCTCCTGGCGGTTATGCGCACTTCGGCCACCATTTTGTATCGCGTGGACATCGTTGTGACACGACCGCGTTGGGAGCGGACATCTTGCTTTTTCAGCCCCGTTCGCACAGTGGCCACTGAAAAAATGGCGCCGCTGTTAACGGGGAGGCAGGGAAGGGTGCGAGGGAGCCCGTTTAGCGGGTGAGGAACCCGGCAAGGTGGGGGACGTGGAGGCCCTGCTGCTCTGAATCTCAGCCTGACAGATTGACCGGGAGCGATAAGGAGCAGCGGTTGGGGACCCGTGGGGACGGTTCCCCGGCAGTGGGTGGTTGGAGCGGCTCATGAAGAGACATTTTGGCACCGCTTTGTTGAAAGGAGCGTTGGATTGCCTCAACCTGCGCAACCACCTCCGTGCAGGCTCTCCATCCAGTATTGCCTGCGCGTCCCCACGGCCCCCAACCTGCTCGCATCCCGAATCCCCTACTGACGGGGTCTGCTCGAGAGTGCCTCGATGCCATGGTGGTGCCGCCTCGAATTTTCCTTGGTAGAGATGGTGCCAGCAGGAAGGAACAGGAGCGGTGACCGCAATCTTTTAACGCCCAGTAACTGTGCCCTGCCAATAGGCGCATGAGAGCAAAACCCCCTCTGAGGTCACTGATCCATACGTGGAATACGAGGATAGAGCAAGTGCGCGCACAGACCGAATGCACATCTCCCATCTGCTTTCACCAGAAATAGTAATCCGAGGAAATCTGCCTTGTTTATGAAGTCCCCAACACATAGTGATGTGACAAAATTAACCCCCCTCCCCCGTGTTCACACTCCGCCCCCTCCCCCCGTGTTCACACTCCGCCCCCTCCCCCGTGTTCACACTCCGCCCCCCTCCCCCGTGTTCACACTCAGGCCCCCCCCCCCGTTCACACTCCGCCCCCCTCCCCCGTGTTCACAGTCGCCCCCCTCCCCCCGTGTTCACACTCGCCCCCTCCCCCGTGTTCACACTCAGCCCCCCTCCCCCGTGTTCACACTCACCCCCCTCCCCCGTGTTCACACTCACCCCCCTCCCCCGTGTTCAACACTCACCTCCCCCTCCCCCGTGTTCACACTTCCGCACCCTCCCCCGTGTTTCACACCTCAGCCACCGTCCCCGTGTTCACACTCAGGGCCCCTTCCCCGTGTTCACACTCGCCTCCCTCCCCCGTGTTCACACTCAGCCCATCCCCCCCGTGTTCACACTCGCCTCCCTCCCCGTGTTCTCACTCCGCCCCTCCTCCCGTGTTCTACACTCGCCTTCCCTCCCCCGTGTCACACATCAGGCCCCCTCCCCCGTGGTCACACTTCGCCTCCTCCCCTGTGTTCAAACTCCGCCCCATCCCCAGTGTTCACGACTCGCCTCCCTCCCCGTGTCACACTCCGCCCCCTCCCGCCGTGTCACGACTCAGCCCCTCCCCCGTGTTCACACTCACCCCCCTCCCCGTGTTCACACTCCGCCCCCTCCCCCGTGTTCACACTCAGCCCCCCTCCCCCGTGTTCACACTCAGCCCCCTCCCCCGTGTTCACACTCAGCCCCTCCCCCCGTGCTCACAACTCAGCCCCCCCCCCGTGTCACACTCAGCCCCCCCCACGTGTCCACAATCAGCCCCCCCCGTGTTCACACTCAGCCCCCCCCCGTGTTCAACTCCGCCCCCCGCCGTGTTCAAACTCCGCCCCCGCCGTGTTCAACTCCGCCCCCCCCGTGTTCACACTCCGCCCCCCCCGTGTTCACACCTCCGCCCCCCCCCCGTGTTCACACTCGCCCCCCCCCCGTGCTTCACACTCCGCCCCCCCCCGTGTTCACACTCCGCCCCCCCCCCGTGTTCACACTCCGCCCCCCCGTGTTCACACTCCGCCCCCCCCGTGTTCACACCTCCGCCCCCCCCCGTGTTCACACTCGCCCCCCCCCCGTGTTCACACTCGCCCCCCCCCCCCGTGTTCACACTCCGCCCCCTCCCCCGTGTTCACACTCCGCCCCCTCCCCCGTGTTCACACTCAGCCCCCTTCCCCGTGTTCACACTCGCCTCCCTCCCCCGTGTTCACACTCACCCCCCCCTCTCCCCCGTGTTCACACTCAGCCCCTCCCCCCGTGTTCGCACTCAGGCCCCCCCCCCCCCGTTCACACTCCGCCTCCCCCCTGTTCACACTCAAGCCCCCCCCCCCTGCTCACACTCAGCCCCCCCACGTGTCCACACTCAGGCCCCCCCCGTGCTCAGGACTCAGCCCCCCCGCCCCCCCCCGTGCTCAGACTCAGCCCCCCCATGTGTTCACACTCAGCCCCCCCCCGTGTTTCACACTCCACCTCCCCCCGTGTTCACACTCCGCCCCCCCGTGTTCACACTCCGCCCCCCCGTGTTCACACTCCGCCCCCCCGTGTTTCACACTCCGCCCCCCTCGTGTTCACACTCCGCCCCCCCTCGAGTTCACACTCCGCCCCCCCTCGAGTTCACACTCCGCCCCCCCTCGAGTTCACACTCCGCCCCCCCTCGTGTTCACACTTCGGCCCCCCCCCTCGTGTTCACACCCCCCCCCCCCCCCCCGGTTCACACTCCGCCCCGCCCCCCCTCGTGTTCGCACTCCCCCCTCCCCCCTGTTCGCACTCCCCCCTCCCCCGTGTTCGCACTCCGCCCCTCCCCCGTGTTCGCACTCCGCCCCCTCCCCCCGTGTTCGCACTCCGCCCCGCCCCCGTGGTTCGCACTCCGCCCCGCCCCCGTGTTCGCACTCCGCCCCCTCCCCGTGTTCGCACTCAGCCCCTCCCCCGTGTTCGCACTCAGCCCCCCCGTGTTCGCACTCAGCCCACGCCCCCGTGTTCGCACTCCGCCCCGCCCCCGTGTTCGCACTCCGTCCCCTCCCACGTGTTCACACTCAGCCCCCCCGTGTTCGCACTCAGCCCCTCCCACGTGTTCACACTCAGCCCCCCCGTGTTCGCACTCAGCCCCTCCCCCGGTGTTCGCACTCAGCCCCTCCAGCCCCTCCCCGTGTTCGCACTCAGCCCCTCCCCCGTGTTCGCACTCAGCCCCTCCCCGTGTTCGCACTCAGCCCCTCCCCCGTGTTCGCACTCAGCCCCTCCCCCGTGTTCGCACTCAGCCCCTCCCCCGTGTTCGCACTCCGCCCCGCCCCCGTGTTCGCACTCAGCCCCTCCCTCGTGTTCACACTCCCCCCTCCCCCGTGTTCACACTCCGCCCCCCCTCGTGTTCACACTCCGCCCCCCCCTCGTGTTCACACTCCGCCCCCCCTCGTGTTCACACTCCGCCCCCCCTCGTGTTCACACTCCGGCCCCCCTCGTGTTCACACTCCGCCCCCCCCTCGAGTTCACACTCCGCCCCCCTCGTGTTCACACTTCGCCCCCCCCCCTCGTGTTCACACTCCCCCCCCCCCCCCCCCCCCCCGTTCACACTCCGCCCCCCCCCCCTCGTGTTCGCACTCCGCCCCCCCCCCGTGTTCGCACTCCGCCCCGCCCCCGTGTTCGCACTCCGCCCCGCCCCCGTGTTCGCACTCCGCCCCGCCCCCGTGTTCGCACTCCGTCCCCTCCCACGTGTTCACACTCAGCCCCCCCCGTGTTCGCACTCAGCCCCTCCCCCGTGTTCGCACTCAGCACCTCCCCCGTGTTCGCACTCAGCCCCTCCCCCGTGTTCGCACTCAGCCCCTCCCCCGTGTTCGCACTCAGCCGCTCCCCCGTGTTCGCACTCAGCCCCTCCCCCGTGTTCGCACTCAGCCCCTCCCCCGTGTTCGCACTCAGCCCCTCCCCCGTGTTCGCACTCAGCCCCTCCCCCGTGTTCGCACTCAGCCCCTCCCCCGTGTTCGCACTCAGCCCCTCCCCCGTGTTCGCACTCAGCCCCTCCCCCGTGTTCGCACTCAGCCCCTCCCCCGTGTTCGCACTCAGCCCCTCCCCCGTGTTCGCACTCAGCCCCTCCCCCGTGTTCGCACTCCGCCCCCCCTCGTGTTCACACTCCGCCCCCCCTCGTGTTCACACTCCGCCCCCCCTCGTGTTCACACTCCGCCCCCCCTCGTGTTCACACTCAGCCCCTCCCCCGTGTTCGCACTCAGCCCCTCATCCACTCCTTTGCCACCTCCAGACTCGACTATTCCAAAGCTTTTCTGGCTGGCCGGCCTCCCAACTTCCAACCTCTGCAAGTTTCAACCTACCCAAAACTCCGCTGTCCATATCCTAACTCGCACCAAGTCCCACTCACCCATCACTGTGCTCGCTGACCTACATTGGCACCCGGTCGCCCAACGCCTCCAACTCAAACTTCTCATCCTTGTGTTTAAATCCCTTCATGGCCTCATTCCTCCCTATTTCTGTAATCTCGTCCATCCAATTGTGGGGGAGTCCAAAACTAGGGGCTCATAAATATAAGATAGTTAGTCACCAATAAAACCAATCGAGAATTATAGGAGAAAACTCTTCACCCAGAGAGTGATGGGAATGTGGAACACGCTACCACAGGGAGTAGTTGAGGCGATTGGCATCGATACATTTAAGGAGAAGCTAAATAAACACACGAGGGAGAAAGGTATCGAAAGTTTTGCTGATTGGGTGAGATGAAGTAGAATGGAAGGAGGCTCGTGTGGACCACAGACCAGTTGGGTAGAATGGCCTGTTTCTGTGCTGCAAGTGCCATGACTTCTATGTAACCCTACAACTCACTCGCTCCCCCCCCAAGAACTGTCTGTTCCCCAACTCTGGGCTCATGTGCATCCCCCTCACACTTTGCACCACCGTTAGCGCCGTGCCTTCAGTCGTCTGAGCCCCACACTCTGCAATTCCCTTGAATAAACCTCTCTACCTCTCTACCTCTCTCTCTCTCTCCTCCTTTTAAGACCCTCTTTAAAGTCCACCACTTTGACCAAGCACCCGTCCTAATATCAGGCTCAAAGTCCATTTTGGTCTGAAGACGCCTCCGTGAAGCGCCTTGAGATGCTGCTCAAAGGCGCTATATAAATGCAAGCTGTTGTTGCAATAATCTGAAAAGATCTGTTTTCGTTGAAAAGGGCAGCCTCGCTGATATACAAATGTACAAAAGTGGGAGCTCCCTGGTGTGTGCTTGCTTGTTAGTGAGCATGTTGTTGTTCTTCTTAGGCAGTCCCTCGGAACCGAGGATGACTTGCTTCCACACTAAAAATGAGTTCTCAGGTGACTGATGAGTCCAATGTGGGACCTACAGTCTCTGTCACAGGTGGGGCAGACGGTGGGTGGGGTGCTTGGGTTGACGTGCGCTCCTTCCACTGTTTGCACTTGCTTCCGGCGAAGAGACTTCGGTGCCTTCCCGGATGCTTCTCCTCCACTTTGTGCAGTCTCAGGCCAGGGATTCCCAGGTGTCGGTGGGGATGTTGCACTTTTTTCAAGGAGGCTTTGAGGATGTCCTTGAAGCGTTTCCTCTGCCCACCTGGGGCTCTCTTGCCGTGTCGGAGCTCCGAGTAGAGCGCTTGTTTTGGGAGTCTCGTATCGGGCATGCGGACGATGTGACCCGTCCATCGGAGCTGATCGAGCGTGGTCAAAGCTTCGATGCTGGGGATGTTGGCCTGAGCGAGAACACCGACGTTGGTGCGCCTATCCTGCCAATGGATTTGCAGGATCTTGCGGAGGCAGCGTTGGTGGTACCTCTCCAGTGCTTTGAGGTGCATGTTGTTACACACTTGGCGTTAAGTGCAGAACTCTTGACACAGGAGCCCCCATACAAATCTCCTGGCCTTTTCTGCAGGATACTTATACTTGGCCCATGTGTCGAATGATGATTTAACATGGGCAATGCACTTGGAGCTCCATGTGACGAGATGCAGTCACCAGCCCTGCAAGATTAGCTTCAGTTTGAGTCATCCGCTCTTTGAATTAAATGCAATCTTGATGAAGGCTACGAGATAAATGGGGCTTCAGTTCGAGTGCTGCCAGTTAGGGTCTGATAATTGGAAAAACCTGAAAGGTCATTGGAAAAGATTGGAGCTGATGGGCAGCAACATTTAAATGCAAAGATTGAGCATCTACTGCTGGGCAATTTTTGCTTCTATCCTTTTAATAAATGCAGAAGAACACGTTCAGTTCAAGCCAAAATTTGTTTTCGAATTTTAGAAAGGCAGACTTGCATTTATATAGCGCCTTTCACGCCTCTCCCCCCCCCCCCCCCCCCCCCCCGCCCCCCGGACATTCCCAAAGCGCCTTACAGCCAGTGAAGTACTTTTGGGATCTAAGGGAATCAAGGGATATGGGGATGGTGAGGAAAGGCGGAGTTGAGGGAGAAGATCAGCCATGATCTTGTTGAATGGCGGAGCAGGCTCGAAGGGCCAAATGGCCGACTCCTGTTCCTATTTCTTATGTTCTTATGAACTGTCGTCACTGTTGTAATGTAGGAAATGTGGCAGCCAATTTGTGCACAGCAAGCTCCCACAAACATCAATGAGATAAATGACCAGATAATCTGTTTTAGTGATGTTGATTGAAGGATAAATATTGGCCCAGCAGAACTCCCCCTGCTCTTCTTCAAAATATACCATGGGATCCTTTATGTCCAGTTGAAAGGGCAAATGGGGTCTTTGGTTTAGTGTCTCATCTGAAAGACAGCACCTCCGATAGTGCAGCACTCCCTCAGTACTGTACTTAGGCGTGCCAGCACAGATTATGTGTTCAAATTTCTGGAGTGCGGCTTGAATCCATGACCTTCTGACTCAGAGGTGAGAGCGTTACCACTGAGCCAAGGTTGACACCAGCTCTCTGACCTGAATACTTTACACTTCGATTTTGCAAGGCGAGGATTACTTAGATTAGTGTACGGTGTATTGGGTTCCATGGAAGCAACAGCCATTCCTCAGGGCAGTGTCCGAGGCCCAACCATCTTCAGCTGCTTCATCAATGACCTTCCCTCCAACATAAGGTCAGAATTGGGGATGTTCGCTGATGACTGCACAGTGTTCAGTTCCATTCGCAACTCCTCAGATAATGAAGCAGTCCATGCCCGCATGCAGCAAGACCTGGACGACATTCAGGCTTGGGCTGATAAGTGGCAAGTAACAGGGAATGACCATTTCCAACAAGCGAGAGTCTAGCCACCTCCTCTTGACATTCAACGGGATGACCATTGCCGAATCCCCCAACACCAACATCCTAGGGTTACCATTGACCAGGAACTTAACTAGACCAGCCAAATAAATACTGTGGCTACAAGAGCAGGTCAGAGGCTGGGTATTCTGCGGCGAGTGTCTCACCTCCTGACTCCCCAAAGCCTTTCCACCATCGACAAGGCACAAGTCAGGAGTGTGATGGAATAATCTCCACTTGCTTGGATGAGTGCAGCTCCAACAACACTCAAGAAGCTCGACACCATCCAAGACAAAGCAGTCCGCTTGATTGGCACCCCATCCACCACCTTAAACATTGACTCCTTCCACCACCGGCGTACCATGGCTGCAGTGTGTACCATCTGCAAGATGCACTGCAGCAACTCGCCAAGGCTTCTTCGGCAGCACCTCCCAAACCCGCGGCCTCTTACACCTAGAAGGACAAGGGTAGCAGGCGCATGGGAACACCACCTCCTGCAAGTTCCCCTCCAAGTCACACACTATCCTGACTTGGAAAAATATCGCCGTTCCTTCATCGTCGCTGGGTCAAAACCTGGAACTCCCGAACAGCATTGTGGGAGTACATACAGCACACGGACTGCAGTGGTTCAAGAAGGCGGCTCACCACCACCTTCTCAAGGGTAATTGGGAATGGGCAATAAATACTGGCCTTGCCAGTGACACCCACATCCCATGAATGAATAACAAAAAAATCTTGAGTTCGGCTTAATTATAGAATAGGTGCACACATTCAGTAATTCCTAACTGTATGTTTGGAGTGAAATGTGTTAAACGTCCCAAGGCGCTTAACAGGAGCGTTATTGAACAAAATTCAACACTGAGCCACATGAGATATTGGGGCAGGTGACCAAAAGCTTGGTCAAAGAGGTAGGTTTTAAGGAGCGTCTTAAAGGAGGAAAGAGAGGTAGAGAGGCGGAGAGGTTTAGGCAGGGAATTCCAGAGCTTAGGGCCCAGGCAACAGAAGGCACGGCCGTGAATGGGGGAGCGATTATAATCGGGGAATGCTCAAGAGGCCAGAATTGGAGGAGCGCAGAGATCTCAGAGGTTTGTAGAGCTGGAGGAGGTTACAGAGATAGGGAGGGGCGAGGCCATGGAGGGGTTTGAAAACAAGGATGAGAATTTTAAAATCGAGGCGTTGCTTAACCGGAGACAACTTGCTATTGCTGCAATAGTTATGGATTTATTAACTGCACAAGTAAAGTTCTCATGATTTATTTTGTCATCAGGACCATTCAATTGTCCTTCTCCATCTCATAGCTTCTTTCCACTTAATCAGTCTATTGATAAAGAGGATTGATAATCCGTTAGTTATTTACTGTCTCAGAGTGGGTTTAAAAACGATTTCAAACCTCATAAGACGAAACGACCGCCACTGTGCGCAGAAAGACTTTGCGTTCCTGAAATCCCATTTAGTGTTTGCAACCTTGATTGAAGATTTATTTTTCTTTCTGAAATAGCACACTTCCAACAACACCTCAGATTGGTTCATTTTCCTGATCTGAGACTCACGTTTGTCAGAAGTACTGCGCACCTGAGCAACACTCTACCTCCTGGGCAGAAGGTTGTGGGTTCGAGCCCCATGCCAGAGAGGTTGGAACATGTAACCTTGGCTGACATTCCAGTGTGATACCAAGGGGGTGCTGTATTGTCAGAAGGTGCTGTCTTTCAGATAAGACGAGGCCCCATCCACCTGCTCTATTTGAAGAAGAGCAGGGGCATTATCCTGGTGTCCCAAACAGCAGTTGTCCCTGCACCATCACCACCAGAAAAATAACTGGTTACTTTCCTTAATCCTGTTTGTGGGACCTTGCTGTGGGCAAATTGGCTGCCACATTTTGTCCACATAACAAACTAACTGCACTTCATCGTAATTCATTGGTGTTAAGAACATAAGAAATAGGAGCAGGAGTAGGCCATTCGGCCCTTCGAGCCTGCTCCGCCATTCAATGAGATCATGGCTGATCTTCTGCCTCAACTCCATTCACCGGCCTTATTGCCATATCCCTTGATGCCTTTACTAGTCAGAAATCTATCGACTTCTGTTTTGAATATACCCAATGACTGAGCCTCCACAGCCCTCTGGGGTAGAGAATTCCAAAGATTCACTACCCTCTGTGTGAAGAAATTTCTTCTCATCTCAGTCCTGAATGGCCTTCCCTTTATCCTGAGGCTGTGGCCCCTGGTTCTAGACTCCCCAGCCAAGGGAAACATTCTCCCAGCATCCACCCTATCAAGCCCTGTAATAATTTTGCACTGGATTAATATTGGCCAGGACACAGGGGAGAATTCCCCAGCTCTTCTTCAAAATAGTGCCATGGGCATCTTTTACGTCCACCTGAGAGAGCAGACGGGGCCTCGGTTTAACGTCTCATCTGAAAGACGGCACCTCCTGACAGTGCGGCACTCCCTCTGCACGGCACTGGGAGTGTCGGCCTAGAATTTGTGTTCAAGGCTTTGGCGTGGGACTCGAACCCACAACCTTCTGACTCCGAGGCGAGAGAGTGCTGCCCACTGAGCCACGGCTGACACTCAGAGAGAGAAACAAGAGTTAACGTTTCAAGCCGATGACCTTTTGTCATAATTAAGGGAAAGTTGGGTGTTGAATTGCAACTGTGCTTTACGGAGTTTGGATGACTGCGTATGAGCGATTTCTGATGAAACGCATCTGAAAAACGAAGCTGCCAAAGAACCTCCCTTGTACAAAAAATGAGGGCAGTGGGAGGTAGGGTTATTCTTCCGTCTGGTAGCTGCCAGTCTGAAATTAATTAAACCAAGTGCGTGGTACAGAAAAGTGACGCAACGCCAGATCTAATCTCTTGCCCTCACTAGTTTGGTGAAAGATCACTCGCTTGTAAGTGATGTCCACTTCCTATCACGTTACACTGTGGCCTCATTAGACTTGTGTTCCGTCAGCTTGGCAGACCCAGTTGGCTTTCATCATTTAGATACGACCTGTCAATTAAGTTTTTACAATTACGCTTCAGACGAAGGGTCCCCGACTCGAAGCGTCTGCTCTGATTCTCTCTCCTCGATGCTGCCTGACCTGCTGAGTGTTTCCAGCAATTTCTGTTGTTATTTTTAAGTTTTTATATCTTCCAGCTTAAAAGAGGAAAAAAGGGGAATTAATTTAACTGTTAAGAGATATTTATCACTGGTTTTTATTGAATCACCAACGCAGGGAAAGTCTGCATCATGTAAAAACACTTTGTGACTAATATTGAAAATAAAAATTTAATAGAGGTTTAAAAGGCAGGTTGGAATAAAGTGCCGTTTGAAGTAAGAATAAGGCTTACATTTCCGTTCTCTTTAATGTCGGTGTATTTGGGACCATTTTTAGTGTATCGTAACTTCACCGATGGGTGCAATCACTGTTCTTGGTGACTCTTCCAGTTCCCAACTATTTTGACCGTGAATAACCACTTGGTATCTTGTTCAAGTTGTTATTTTCTTTGAGTCCAGCGAATGGTGGCTTGGACAATTCCACTGGGGTAGTCGCCACAATAAAGTTCTTGCGCGATGTTTTACACATTGCACTTTCTCAAAAGAAAGAAAGACTTGCATTTCTACGGCGCCTTTCACGACCACCGGACGGCTCAAAGAGCTTTACAGCCAATGAAGTACTTTTGGAGTGCAGTCACTGTGGGAAACGCGGCAGCCAATTTGCGCACAGCAAGCTCCCACAAACAGTAATGTGATAATGACCAGAGAATCTGATTTAGTGATGTGGATTGAGGGATAAATATTGGCCCCAGGACACCGGGGAGAACTCCCCCTGCTCTTCTTCAAAAATAGTGCCTTGGGATCTTTTACATCCACTGAGAGGGCAGACGGGGCCTCGATTTAACGTCTCATCCGAAAGGCAGCACTCCCTCAGCATTGCACTGGGAGTGTCAGCCTAGATTTTGTGCTCAAGTCTCTGGAGCGGGACTTGAACCCACGCCTTTCTGACTCCAAGACAAGGGTGCTACCCACTGAGCCATGGCTGACACGTAGGGTGAGATAAAGCAGGGTGGGAGGAGGCTTGTGTGGAGCATAAACACCGGCACGGACCAGTTGGGCCGAATGGGGCCTGTTAACTGCGCTGTACGTTCGATGTGTTAATTTTCCCTTCCTCAGCTCAATGGCACTGAGGCTCATCCTAGCAAACATACGGCCGCACCAGCCGAGACCAGCTGACTCAGCAGAGGCTGGGGGTTAAATCTGGCCCCGTCCTATTCTCTGTGCCTCAGCTCCGCGTTGAGCGGTGCATTTCTCAACTGAGCCACTCGGCCAAGCTGTACGCCAATTGTAATCAAACAGAGAGGCGCATAAATGTGTTGAAATAAAACAGCAGCTGTAGAATGGGGCAAATAATACACCGGCGTTCATGTGATTGCCGCTTCTATCAAAATAGATAGCAGCCAATTGTGGTCATACAAGTGTTAGTTCAACCATTGTACCTAAAATGTAACTCCTGAATGATAATGCGGCATTAGACAGCATGATATATTGGGAGAATTATTACTATTTGCATGACTGAACTATGATAAAAGAGATCTATCTCTGTTGTAGCATCAAGGTTAGCAAAGAACTGCTTTAGTCAAATTTATGGATCTGCTATTTATTCTGCCATGAATAGTCTATATTTATTCAATTTGATGCACTTTGTTAGGCGCTAAACACCTTAAGATCAATCCTTAATGATCATTTGTGTGGCTTTCCACAGACAATCAGAAACAGTAATCTGATTTTTGTAGCCTATACATTTCCCATGTGTTGGTCAGACATAAGGCCCAATGATGCAGGGGCGCTGTGCTCTGAAACACCGAAACACTCAGCCCTCTCTGCGAGACCGATTCCTCCCATGGTAGCACCCGTATAACAACAACTTGTATTTATATTCAAGAAAGAAAGACTTGCATTTATATAGCGCCTTTCACGACCACCTTGAAGCACTTTCCAGCTAATGAAGTACTTTTTGGAGTGTAGTCACTGTTGTAATGTAGGAAACGCGGCAGTCAATTTGCGCACAGCAAGCTCCCATAAACAGCAATGTGATAATGAGCAGATAATCTGTTTTTAGTGATGTTGATTGAGGGATAAATATTGGCCCCAGGACACTGGGGAGAACTCACCATCTCTTCTTCGAAATAGTGCCATGGGATCTTAAATTAAATATTTAACGTAGTAAAACGCTGCAAGACACTTCACAGGAGCGATTATCAAACAAAATTCGACACCGAGCCACGTAAGGAGATATTAGGACAGGTGACCAAAAGCTTGGTCAAAGAGGTAGGTTTTAAAGGAGCGTCTTAAAGGAGTAGAGGGAGGCGGAGAGGTTTAGGGAGGGAATTCCAGAGCTTAGGGCCTTGCCAGCTGAATGAGTTTATCTCGGCCTCGTACTCCAGTTAGGGTGTGCCAGCCTTCCAGGATTGTCCTGGAGTCTCCTAGAATTGAAGATTAATCTCCAGGACAACGCTGCGAGCAAAAACCCAGGAGAAATTCAAAGAGGCTTTTAAAAAAAAAGTGGTTAATTTTCCATTTTCTCTTGAAGGCCTTTGTTTATTAGTTATAAAAATATCGGGGATGGGTTTTAAAAAGAAAAGGCTGTTTGACTGGCAGTCATGAATTATACAATCGAGTAATGGAGTCTGTTCGCTTTCCAATGGATGTGGGAATGTGATGCCCTGTGAGGATGGGATGTGTGCAGTGACCAATGGCGGGGGAGGAGGCCGGGAGATCATGTGATGTGACCTCCAGAAATACGCCCATTCGGCCCAACTGGTCTACGCCGGCGTTTCTGCTCCATACGAACCTTCTCCCACCCTACTTCATCTAACCCCATCAGCATAACCTTCTATTCCTTTCTCCCTCATGTACTTGTCCAGCTTCCTCTTAAATGCATCTATGCTATTTGCCTCAGATTAACTGGACCAGCCACATAAATACTGTGGCAACGAGAGCAGGTCAGAGGCTGGGTATTCTGCGGCGAGTGTCTCACCTCCTGACTCCCCAAAGCCTTTCCACCATCTACAAGGCACAAGTCAGGAGTGTGATGGAATACTCTCCACTTGCCTGGATGAGTGCAGCTCCAGCAACACTCAAGAAGCTCGACACCATCCGGGACAAAGCAGCCCGCTTGATTGGCACCCCATCCACCACCTTAAACATTCACTCCCTCCACCACCGGCGCACCGTGGCTGCAGTGTGTACCATCTACAAGAGGCACTGCTGCAACTCGCCAAGGCTTCTTCGACAGCACCTCCCAAACCCGCGACCTCCACCACCTAGAAGGACAAGGGCAGCAGGCGCATGGGGACACCACCACTTCCAAGTTCCCCTCCAAGTCACACACCATCCTGACTTAGAAGTATATCGCCGATCCTTCATCGTCGCTGGGTCAAAATCCTGGAACTCCCTCCCTAACAGCACTGTGGGAGTACATTCACCACACGGACTTCAGCGGTTCAAGAAGGTGGCTCACCACCACCTTCTCGAGGGCAATTAGGGATGGGCAATAAATGCTGGCCTTGCCAGCGACGCCCACATCCCAGCAACGAATAAAAACAAATCAAGGTGACCCCCCCCTTTAAAACTCTGCGGGTTGTGGCATGAAGGAAGTGTGGTTTAATACCCAGTTGGCATTGGACGTAGAAACAGCAAATGCTGGGAATACTCAGCAGGTCAGGCCGTCTGTGGAGAGAGAAACAGAGTTAACGTTTCAGATCGATGACCTTTCGTCAGAACTGGAAAAAGCTGGAGATGGAACAGGTTTTTAAGCAAGTGTAGGGGCAGGGAAAGGGGGGAGGGGAGGAAAGAACAAAAGGGAAGGTCTGTGATAGGATGGAAGGCAGGAGAGATTAAATGACAAAAGGGATGATGGTGCAAGGCACAAGGAGATGGCAATGGGACAAGTTAAGAAACAAAAGATGGCTCTAGAGGAGGTGTAAATGGGAATAGCAGAATCATTACCAACAGCTGCCGTCTGGAAAAAATGGGGGCAGAGGTTATAATCTATGGACATATTTCAACAAAAGGCAAATTGTGCTTTGATATCAACTACATAAATTGAAATTTACACAACTGACAATATCTTGCGTGCCCTAATGCCCATTTGCACAGCGTATGACAGGGGGTGCGTCCAGCCTGAAGATGAAATGCGGTCTTGTGATTGCGGTTTTCTTTTCAACAGTACCAGTGCTGTGCATACATGAGACAAGTTGCATATAATTAGACCTCCGTATAACCAAATAACTCTACCATTCAGTACCAAGTAGGCAGGATCTCTAATGATATTCCGTGAATTTTCTTTCATTATTATCAACTCGGACTTTGAACTTTATTTGCACGCCTCGTTACAGGATCTATTGCTATGCATTCCTCATTAGCGGGTATGTCTTGTAATGTGCCGTGGAAAATCTGTTCCTCCTTTATCAAGAGGGCACTCTGTGAATGCAATATATTAAAAAGAACTTTCATTTGTTTATGTAGCGGATCTGAATCTAAGCGAGGATTCTCCTGTTGCGAGCAGTGGAAACCCCAGGGGAAATGGTGTTTGCCCCATTTTTTTTTCCCGGGGGCATTCCGTGGCTTTTCCCTATTGTGGTGAAAGGGTTGGCAGAAATCCGTGTGGAAATTTACCCTCGGTGTCTTTCAGAATGCCGGAAAAGGTCCCACTGTGCTGCTCTGAGGCGTGAGAGAAACAGAATAGACGTCAAGCCAAAGAGGCAGTGATTAGGAGGGGGGGTGGCCACAAGGCTGGTCAATGAAGTGTGTTTTAACGAGGGTCTTAAAGGAGAGGGAGGTGGAGCGACTCCAGAGTAAGGGGCGTAAGCAGCTGAAGGGAGGTGGGGGGAGTCGGGGGGCCAGACTGAATGGACCTTTGTGCTGTCTCCAGATTTGAAAATGTTGCTGATATTGAGCATTGTTCACAAAGCCTCCGTGGAGAGAGTTAGCATTTCGGGTCGATGAGCTTTCGTCAGAACTGGAAGAAGTTATTTAACAGTTTATAAGCAAAAACCCTATCGCAGACCTTCCCTTTTGTTCTTTCCTCTACCCCACCTCCCCTTTACCCTGGCTCTGTAGTTGCTTTTAAATTGTTAAATCTCTAACTTCTTCCAGTTCTGATGGAAGGTCATCCACCTGAAACGTTGACTGTGTTTCTCTCTCCACAGATGCTGCCTGACCTGCTGAGTGTTTCCAGCATTTTCTGTGTTTCTTTTATATTATGTATCTGAATTGGGTTACTTAACCACGAGGTTCTGATCAGTAAAACGATCATATTAAAAGTGACCTGATCTGAAGAGGCCTCGATTTAATGTCTCATCGGATTTTCAGTGGCAGCCAGTGGCTCAGTGGGCAGCACACTCGCCTCTGAGTCAGAAAGTTGTGGGTTCAAGTCCCACTCTAGAGACTTGAGCACAAAATCCAGACTGACTCTCCCAGTGCAGTGCTGAGGGAGCGCTGCACTGTCATCAGTGCCGTCTTTCGGATGAGACGTTAAACCGAGGCCCCGGCTACACTCTCAGGTGGATGTAAAAGATCCCGAGGCACTATTTCGAAGAAGAGCAGGGGGGTTCTCCCCGGTGTCTTGGGGCCAATATTTATCCCTCAACCAACATCACTAAAACAGATTGTCTGGTCATTATCACATTGCTGTTTGTGGGAGCTTGCTGTGCGCAAATTGGCTGCCGCGTTTCCCACACTACAACAGTGACTGCACTTCAAAAAGTACTTCATAGGCTGTAAAGTGCTTTGGGACATCCGCTGTTTGTGAAAGGCGCTATAGAAATGCAAGTCTTTCTTTCATTTTTTCCTGCATCCATCGTATTTTGTTGCTGTTTTAGTGTGAGTTGCGTGCATTGATTTACCTCCAGTTCGGAAACGATGCGGCTGATATGTTTGCTCGACCTGTCTTTTTTCATTATAGGACAGCAGTGAATGGTCTATTTTCGGATTGTGTGGTTATTACTCCCACATCCATCTCCTGCTGATGACCTTTGTTTGAATGCTGTTGGGCTCAAGTCGTAGAATCTTAGAACGATGCAGCACAGAAGGAGGCCATTCGGCCCATCGTGCCTGTGCCGGCTCTTTGAAAGAGCGATCAGCCCCACTCTCTCCCCTGCCCTTTCCCCCGTAGCCCTGCAAATTTTTCCCCTTCAAGTATTTATCAAACTCCCTTTTGAAAGTTACTATTGAATCTGCTTCCACCGCCCTTTCAGGCAGCGCGTTCCAGATCACAACAACTCGCTGAATGTAAAAATTACGACGTCTTATTCCGTGTTGTAGTCTGATAAAGGATGGGTTTGTATCAGGCCATTGATGGCAATCAGGATGGCTGGTAATGGGGAAAGTTCCGTCAGTGATTTGCTGTCATTTTTCCATCAGCTCGAAGTTTTCATTCAGTGATGTTATCAGATTACATTTACTGTACAGCTTGAACTATGGAGAGTATTCGAACTACCCACATTGCAATTCGAGTGCGAACTCGGGCCAAGAAAATTCTACAGTTACAAAAACAAAGGATGAAAAGCTGAGTGAAGTGTTTTCATATAAAGCTGATTGATGGGTTTTCTGGGGAACTCATGGATTTCAGGCTGAAGTTAGTTTACAGCCCAGTCAAATGGCTTATTGCTGAATGAATGTGGGACCCAAGACATTTATCATCCCAAGAATTGAAAATAGTGGGAAAAACAGCAGTACATTTAATGGTTTGCTTGGGGCTTTTTTTTTTTAAATTCTTAGTGTTGAAATGCTCACTATTTGCATTGGAGGGACTTGTAAATTCTAATATAGAAGGTCTGAATAATTGATCAGTCACCTGAATAGTAAATGTGGTATATAGAGCTTTTCACTGTACATTCTTAATAAAGTAGTGCACAGGATGAGAAATGAAATGATGAAAGGTTATTTCTTGCTGTTGCAAAGTGACTTATGTGTGAAGCATGAAAGATTAAAGTAGGTTATGCTCTAATGCGTTCCCCCCCCCACCCCCCCAACCAAGAGACAGGAAGAATCTCACTTGATAAAAATGCTACTTGTCCTCCTGGATTAATGGTTGAGAAATATTTTGGAGGTCGAAGAATCCTAGAATAGTGCAGCACAGAAGGAGGCCATTCGGCCCATCAAGTCTGTTCTTTCGAAGAGCAATCCAGTCAGTCCCACTCCCCCCGCTCTTTCCCCATATCCCTGCAATTTTTTCTCCTTCAAGTATTTATCCAATTCCCTTTTGAAGGCAACTATTGAATCTGTATCCACCACCCTATCAGGCAGCGCATTCCAGATCCTAACCACTCATCACGTAAAAAAGATTTTCCTCATGTCGCCTCTGGTTCTTTTGCCAATCACCTTAAATCTGTGCCCTCACGAGGTTATAGAAAGAGCTAAGTGGTCCCACAACTAACGGATCAGAGCAATCAATGGAAGGAGGCCATTCGGCCCATCGTGCCTGTACCGGCTGTTCGAATGACCTATCCACTTAGTTCTGCTCCACTGTTCCCTTTAAGCTGCACGGCCGCACAGCGGGCTGGAGATCCCGCACAGCTGGATCACCGGGTTTTTGAATGGAAAAACCGCGCCTGCGCGGAAACGTGAATGGGCCGCGCAGCCAAAAAAAATGAAAGGGAACTTTGTCCCACTCCCTCTGCCCTTTCCCCGTAGCCCTGCAAATTTTCTCCTCTTCAAGTATTTATCCAATTCCCTTTTGAAAGTAACTATTGAATCTGCAGTGCATTCCAGATCATAACAAAGCGCTGCGTTTTAAAAAAAAAATTATATTTCTCCTCATCTCACTTCTGGCTCTTTTGCCAATCACCTTAATCACCTTCCAATGAAAACTGTTGATTGTATAAGGTGCATTTACAAGACGCATTGAACTTACCAGCCATTCAAAAGCTACATCTTTAGATACTCTTTCATCGTTGGAATCTCTTGTCCATATCTTCAAAATAATTGCGTTTTCAATGTCTTTTTTTCCTATTTCTGTCTGTTTCTTTTGTGCTTTGGTGATCCCAGAGGATCCCTCAGTCCATCAGATTCCGGTATTTGTTGGCTTCCCAGCACATTATAAGGCACAGTTACTGCGGCCGCATTACCAGCATGGAGCCTTGCTGGACAAGGACACAGGTTAGAGTCCGGGCTACAATACAGAGACTTGATTCTGCGTGCTGCACTCCCATTTCGTGAGGCTCCGCACTGGGAGCACAGCATCTGTGCGTCGGTCTTTATTTTTGTTGCTGTACACCAACAGAAACACACGCTCTCCCCTGATAGCGCTGTTTACCTTTGGGTAGCTGCTACTGCCTTTTAGAAGTAGAGACCAGGAGTCTCCGGGACTATGTCGGTATTTGTGGGGGGGTCCCTGGGAGTCAACGCACAGGTTTTAAAGCCACTGCTGTGTGTGTGTGTGTGTCTCTCTCTGTATGTGTGTGGGAATCTTTGTGTGTGTGTGTCTCTGTATGTGTGTGGGAATCTTTGTGTGTGTGTGTCTCTGTATCTGTGTGTGGCAATCTTTGTGTGTGTGTGTCTCTGTATGTGTGTGTGGCAATCTTTGTGTGTGTGTGTGTCTCTGTATGTGTGTGTGGCAATCTTTGTGTGTGTGTGTCTCTGTATCTGTGTGTGGCAATCTTTGTGTGTGTGTGTCTTTGTGTGTGTGTGGGAATCTTTGTGTGTGCGCTCTATCATGTATGAGTATGTCTCTCTCTGTTTTTGTGTGGAATATGTTTCTGTTTAAGCTCTGAGTGCTGACAATATTATCAGAGGCATTGGTTTGGAGGAGTTACCGGACCTGGCCATTTAGCCCCCTCGTTACTAACATCGGAGGCAGCTTCCATGGTTATTGCTGAACGTTCTCAGCATACGGCGCAGCTCCCAGGAGTGACATTCCTCATAAACTGCAAGCCATTTCCTATCCTTTATTTCTTCGCCATAACTCCCCCCCTCCCCACCCCCGCCCCCCCAAGATGGTTTCCTTTATATTTAGGTTGGAAGCGGTTGCTATATTTTTCAGTGGGTTAAAGAACAGCTGAACGTGAGATGGTCTCCGGTGGCGGTGGCGGGGGTGGGGGGGCGGTGCGCGGGCGGGCGGGGGAGCGTAACCTCTGAAAGGTCGGATGTGCTTTGCCGAACTGCTCGATAACCTGGAGAAAATATGTTCCTCGGTAAAATGGGATGAAAAAGAGGTGAAGGCTGGAAATCTGATGACTGGATGCAGAACTGAAATACAATAACCTGCCACAGTATCATGGAATAGTCCAGCACAGAAGGAGGCCATTCGGCCCATCAAGTCTGCGCCGGCTCTTTCGAAGAGCAATCCAGTCAGTCCCACTCCCCCTGCTCTTTCCCCATATCCCTGCACTTTTTTCTCCTTCAAGTATTTATCCAATTCCCTTTTGAAGGCTACTATTGAATCTGTATCCACCGCCCTGTCAGGCAGTGCATTCCAAATCCTAACCACTCGTTGTGTAAAAAATGTTTTCCTCATGTCGCCTCTGGTTCTTTTGCCAATCACCTTAAATCTGTGCCCTCTGGTTATCGACCCTTCAACCATTGGAAACAGTTTCTCTTTATTTACTCTATCTAAACCCTTCATGATTTTAAACACCTCTATCAAATCTCCTCTGGGCCCTTTCGCTTTACAGATTCTGACCAGTCTGCTGCGTACTTCCATCATTCTCTGACTTTATATTTTTTTCTTCCTCCTTTAGCTAATGATTGGAAATAAGTCGGTGTTAATGTCAAAGTGAGGCTTGTTGACGCACGCATCACTGTCAGTGATCAGAGGGAAACATACCCTCTGGTGTTGCAAATGTCCTTAAAAAGGAAATACATTTAAATAGCAGCTTACATCGAATCAACAGCACAGAAACAGGCCATTCGGCCCAACTGCTCCGTGCCGGTGTTTATGCTCCACACCAGCCTCCTCCCACCCCTCTTCATCTCACCCCATCAGCGTATCCTTCCATTCCTTTCTCCCTCATGTACTTACCTAGCCTCCCCTTAAATGCATCTCTGCTATTCGCTTCAACCACTCCCTGTGGTAGCGAGTTCCACTTTCTAACCACACTCTGGGTGAAGAAGTTCCTCCTGAATTCCTTATTGGATTTCATCGTGACTTTCTTATATTTCTGGCCCCTAGTTTTGGTCTCCTCCACAAGTGGAAACATCTTCTCTACATCTACCCTATCGAACCCCTTCATCATTTTAAAGACCTCTATTAGGTCACCCCTCCGCCTTCTCTCTCCTAGAGAGAAGAACCCCTGCCTGTTCAGTCTTTCCTGATAGTTATCAAATGTAGTTATACAGGCGGGAGTGCAGTGTGCTTTATTTGTTTACAACCTGCTAACAAGATTTGAGTCCGTCCCTTTTTATAAATATTTATGCGCTGGATTAGCTTCATAGATGGGAAGCTGTGCTTGAAGCTTGTCCACACTTTTATACCATCCTCATCACTGCATACCCAGTGACGTAAGAAAACTACTAGGCACTTGGTCTAAGCGTTAAACAAAGCTTTAATCAACTGTTTTACAACATGGAGGTCTAGTTGTGTCCTTCCATAGTTCCTGTTAAAGAATGTCCTGCACAAGCTGGGCCCGTGCCCAAGTAGTTATACTCTCCCTGGACAGCGCCACCCACAGGCCACTCAGTATTATTTCCGAAGTCATGAATGACAGATTCATGTCACCCAGTGTGCATTTTTCCTTCAATCCCCATCAGTCTACTCTTCCCTCCTGCCTCACCTGCCTCTCCAGGAGATGCTGAGCTCTGATTGGTTCCACGAATGCCAGCTGGCCTGTGGCACCTTGCCCAAGTGACCCCAGGCAGTCAGTGTTGGTTAGCTATTTGGATGTGGGGGGCATCACATTGGCGCCTAATCTTGTTCTCACCCAATGGCGTTGCCTGCTCAGTTTCCAGCAGGAAATCTCAAATATTTTAAAAGTATAACTGTGCGTGATTGCTGCACACGCAAGGACACTGCTGCTCGCATGTTGCAAAATGCAGTATAACTGTGTTCTTGGTTACTTTCATAAGAACATAAGAAGTGGGAGAAGGAGTAGGCCATTCGGCCTCTCGAGCCTGCTCCAACATTCAATAAGATTATGGCTGATATTCGACCTCAAATCCACCTTCCCGTCCGATCCCCATATCCCTTGCTCTTTTCCTCACTCTGAACTCTTCGGTAAAAATAGTTAATAGTTATCCTTTAACTGGGTCCAAATTAAAGCTCCTCCCGTGGTAGTGTGTTACCATTGGCGGCCGTGCCTTCAGCTGTCTAGACCCTAAGCTCTGGAATTCCCTCCCTAAATCTCTCCGCCTCTCTCTGCTCCTTTAAGACGCTCCTTAAAACCTATCTCTTTGTCACCTGTCCTAATATCTCCTTATGTGGCTCGGTGTCAGTTTTTGTCTGATAACCCTCCTGCGAAGCACCTCGGGACATTTTACTGTGTTAAAGGTGCTATACAAATGCAAGTTGTTATTGTCCAAACGAACTTCCTGGGAGAATAAGACGCTGAGCGATAGTGGGCAAATTCGGAGAAACAGCGAGAAGCACGGTCGAAAAGATCGGCTTTGAGGAGTGACGTGAATCTTGTCATTCATGTGGAAATGACTTATGAAATAATACTGGGCGGCCTGCTGGTGGCGCTGTCCAGGGAGAGTATAAATACTCGGGCATGGGCCCAGCTTGCTCAGGACATTCTTTAACAGGAACCAGTGAAGGACACAACTAGATCTCCATGTTCAATAACAGTTGATTAAAGCTTTGTTTAGCGCTTAGACCAAGTGCCTAGTAGTTTTCTTACGTCAAGGAGGTTTTCAAACGGAGGGGAAAGAAGCGACAAAGGCAAAGAGGTTTAAGGAGGGGTTGGCAGAGAGCAGGGTCGAGGCGGCTCAAGGCACTGCCACCGACACAGGAACAGATGGGAAGGGGGGGGATGCACGGGGCCAGAATCCAGAGGGACTGTAAGGCTTGGAGGATGGGTCGTAGGGCCGGAGCAGGTTACAAAGGTCCGGTGGACGAGGCCACGAAGGGGGTCTGTGACCAAGGACGAGGATTTTGCAGAAAAACAATATTTGAAAACAGTTCGGCAAGAATGAAGCAAATCTCGGGGTGGTGGGAGGGGCTGGGGGGGGAGCGAGAAATGATCTGAAATAATTAGTTAACAGGAAAAATAATTGTGCGAAAAAAAAAATTATCACTTGAAAATTGAACAAGCTCTCACCCTGTGGCCTAATTGGATGATGGAGTACTTGAAGCCTAACAAGCCAGAAGGTCCCAGATTTGATTCTCAGTCTGTCGTGAGGTAGCGGATCTGGCCCCAGGGCAGCAGCTGGTCTTGTGTTAGGAAGAGGAAAGAGTAACCAAGGTTCCTGCTCTTAGTTTTGTGAGAGATGCAGGGTTGCCGCTTGCCAACCCTTCAGGATTGTCCTGGAGTCTCCAGGAGTTGAAGATTACTCTCCGGGACACTCCTGTGAGCAACACCTGGGAGAAAAATCATAGGAGTGTTTTAAAAAAAGGTATTTTTTTTGGATCATTTTTGTTTGAGTTATAAAAATATTGCTGATTGCGGGGGAGGGGGGGAGCAAGAGGTTGTTTGACTGGAGTGGGGCAGTTGGAAGTAGGAGGTCAGAGGATGAAATCTCCAGGAATACATTCCAACCGGAGTTGGCACCCCTCGTGTGATGGAGAACAGGGATAGGCCTTGGCTGTGCTTCCCCTGGTGGTTGAATAGCATGCAGACGCTCACTAACCCGCACATGAAGAGTGTCTGCTTGGGCAACGTACCAGAGGGCTGCTGGTGTCCGTGAAACCAAACCCCAATGGAGATAATCAGTCGGGAGAGGAGCGAGAGAGAGAGGGGGGAAGAATTGGAGCTGAGTGTTGTTATTAATCTGTTGCCTGCAATGCTAATTATGAGGTGAAAGGGCTATTCGTCACTGAGATGTTGAGGTCTCTCGACAGCAGCATTTAATGGGGGGTTATCTCATGTCTTTACAAATACGCGGAGTGAAGTAGAAAGTGTCAAACGCATCCTCCCTCACCGAGCGGACTTTCCACCAGTCAGGCACACTCTGTTGTTGCTCGACTTGCTCTCTGAAGAGACCAGCAGACCTTGCATGGGATTGCTCACCGTGAGTCAGAGGATGCACTGAAGTGTGGTCGGAAGCTGGCTCTGAAAGTCTGCAAGTCTTCTAATGGCCCAGATTTCGCGATAGGAATAACGGTGAGGCGATGAGCGCTCATCGCTGTTAAAGAGTAAATCGGATAGCAACTTCCGGCCTCCGCACACGGGCAGTTAAACACAGAAATCAGGAAGTTGCTGTCCAAGATGCCCTGCTCCTCCACAAGCTTCGCTGCACCGGCACCTCGCCGAGAGATTCGGCATTCAAAGACACGAAGGGCGTGTAGTTGCGATGCTTACCCTCTCGTTACCCACTAAACACGCCAGAAAAAGTTAGGGCTTGGCTTATCCATTTCAGTGTAAGTAAACTTTTAAAGGCATGATAAGTCTTAATTACTGCCCCGCAACCTCTCTGAAGGAAAGAAAGTCTTGCATTTCTATAGCGCCTTTCATGACTACCGGACGTCTCAAAGCGCTTTACAGCCAATGAAGTACTTTTGGAGTGGAGTCACTGTTGTAATGTGGGAAACTGGCACTGAAAATTTACTTTTACAAGTGTGGAGTCTCATTCCTTCAGATTTTAATTATTGTTGGAGATTTAAAAATCATTAAAAATTATATTTTTTTAACTTTCTTTCTGTCTCTTATCTCTCTCTCTAATCCCATCTGTCATTCCCTCTCTTTATTTCACTTTCTGTCCATGATTTGGCATTGAATTAGCTATTCTAACTTACACTTCCTGGTTTAGACTCTGCGCACCTCAGTAAGGATTCTTCAATCTGATTGGTTGAAGGGGACACACCGTTGCTGGCCCTGCTCACACGGGTCCCAGATCCCCTGTAGAGGGCGCTGTGCTGTTTCGGCTCTCGAGCTACCCCAGATCGCAGTGTAAAGCCTACAGAAAGTATATGGGCAAGTGTAAGTGTAATGAACGGCGAGCGCCATTCATTCGCCGCTGACTGAAAAATCCGGGTCTTTGTGTTATACACAATGCCCCTTTTAAGCAACACTAGCAGCAAGCAGAGACATGGCACTAGTGCTAAATACATTGCCTGCAATCTTACTGTGTCTGTGTATCGCTGTTACATTTCAGTAACTTTACTTCTGGCCATCCCATTGCACACTGCGAAAGGGGAATGATGATGTTTGATTTGTATTTTCCCGGCTAAGCAACGCCTCGATTTCAAAATTCTCATGCTTGTTTTCAAATCCCTCCCTGGCTTCGCCCCTCCCTATCTCTGTAATCTCCCCCAGCCCCACAACGCACCCCCCCCCCTCCCCCCTCCGAGATATCTGCGCTCCTCTAATTCTGCCCTCTTGAGCATGCCACAGCTTTGGGCCCAGGCAGCTGAAGGCACGGCCGCCAATTATAATCGGGGATGTGCAAGAGGCCAGAATTGGAGGAGCGCAGAAATCTCGGGGGGGGGGTTGTGGGGCTGGAGGAGATTATAGAGATAGGGAGGGGGGCGAGACCATGGAGGGATTTGAAAACAAGGATGAGAATTTTAAAATTGAGGTGTTATCGGACCGGGAGGCAATGTAGGTCAGCGAGCACAGGGGTGATGGGTGAACAGGACTTGGTGCGAGTTGGGATACGGGGCAGTATAGTTTTGGATGAGCTGGCCTTTACGGAGGGTGGAAGATGGAAGGCCGGCCAAGAGAGCATCCAGCCCCCCATGTCTCAGCTCTGTTCTTTTGATGCGGAGATGCCGGTGTTGGACTGGGGTGGACAAAAATGAGAAGTCGCACAACACCAGGTTATAGTCCAACAGTTTTATTTGAAATTACGAGCTTTCGGAGCGCTGCTCCTTCGTCAGGTACAGGTACAGTGAGGGGAATACAAATCGATTACACAGTATATACACATTGTCCTCATTGTCTTAGCTGTACTCTGATGTGTCCCTGACGGATTGTATCTCTGCAGACACATTGTTCTCTGTATATATATATATATATATACTGTGTAATCGATTTGTATTCCCTCACTGTACCTGTACCTGAAGAAGGAGCAGAGCTCCGAAAGCCCGTAATTTCAAATAAAACTGTTGGACTATAACCTGGTGTTGTGCGACTTCTCATTTCCGTTCTTCTGAGTCCATCCGTCTCTTCGTAACCCCGCCCCCCCCCCCCCCTCAATGCCACCCTCCATGACAGAGCCTTCAGTCATTTTGCCTCCGCACTCTGGAATTCGCTTCTTCAGGCCCCTTCACAGTTACCACATCTCTGCCCACTTTCAAAGGCCTCATCGAAACCTCTCCCTTCAACAGCTCCTTCAGTCACCTCTGCTGTTTCTATTCCCAGTCTCCTCCTCGACGCTCAGTCCCCTTTTTTTCTGTGACAGCGCCGGGGGACATTTCACTGCGTCCGGCGTGCCTCGTAAAACACGCGTTCCTCTACAAATGAAAACACCCACCCAAAATCGCAAGGCGTTTAAACGTTTGGACTCCATCTTGCTCTCGACACCCTCCGTGTAGTTGTCTCCCGATAACTCACCTCCCCGGGTCGCGGCAGTGACCTTTCCTGCGCCACTGAATAGCTCAAAGATATTTGGGCAACAATTTGCAGATGAAAAGCAAGATGAATCATACATTACCCATCCCGCTGCATCAGCAACCTTTCGGCTCCGATAATAATTAAAATTACCTTTGATAGGATCTTGTTTTGACAGCTGGCAGAGATAGAAAGATCAGGCAATTAGCACAGGCACAGTGTTTGGATTATAAGGAATATATCGGATGGCTGTTTTTGCCGTATTGTTTTTTAATAGTGGCATCTCGATGAGCTGAGAAACCTTTACTAAATGTTCAAGCCGTCCATTATTTAGGCTTTTTCTGCTGCGTTTGATTTGTATAACACTGGCGTCGTTGCATTGCCTTTTATAATGACTGTCTGTCTCTGTCGCATTGGTTCGTATCTCGTCAAGAAACCTTGAACGAACTTGCACAAAATTCAGCAAGCAGCCAGAAGTGCCGCGATCGACCACACGGAATAGCGTCAGACAGCACGGAAGGAGGCCATTCGGCCCGTCGTTCCTGTCCCGGCTCTTCGAAGAGCTCTCCAATTAGTCGCACTCCCTCCCCCCCGCTCTTTCCCCAAATACATTCAGAAATTGTGAAATACAGAATTTATTCCACTTGAGAAAGTCTTTTATATAAGCATTACTGCAATTATATAGGGCCCTGGTGAGACCACACCTGGAGTATTGTGTACAGTTTTGGTCTCCTTACCTAAGGAAGGATATACTTGCCATAGAGGGAGTGCAACGAAGGTTCACCAGACTGATTCCTGGGATGGGGGGATTGTCCTATGAGGACAGATCGAGTAGACTAGGCCTATATTCTCTAGAGTTTAGAAAAATGAGAGGTGATCTCATTGAAACATACAGAATTCTTACAGGGCTTGACAGGGTAGGTGCTGGGAGGATGTTTCCCCTGGCGGGGGAGTCTCGAACCAGGGGTCACAGTCTCAGAATAAGGGGTCGGCCATTTAGGACTGAGATGAGGAGAAATTTCTTCACTCAGAGGGTGGTGAATCTTTGGAATTCTCTACCTCAGAGGGCTGTGGAGGCTCAGTCGTTGAGTATATTCAAGACAGAGATCGATAGATTTTTGAATATTAAGGGAATCGAGGGATATGGGGATAGGCGGGAAACTGGAGATGAGTTAGAAGATCAGCCACGATCTTATTGAATGGCGGAGCAGGCTCGAGGGGCCGTATGGCCTACTCCTCCTACTTATGTTCTTTCTTGTGTGTTAGGTTCTTCCTCACTCCCTGGGGGGAAAAAAACTGGGTTTAACAGTTTGAGCACCTTTTAATGCTAAATTTGGAAAGTGTTAGGGGCAGCCTGTGTCAAGGTAAATAGATTTTTGTTTCTTCACTTTTTTTCAGTTGTTGAGATTTTCTCTTGTGTTCCTATATTAACTTGCATATAGGCTGCACGTCTTTAAAGCTATATATTAGTTTTAGTTGGGGATGCGGATTATATGTAATTCATCATATTTTCTTGCGGGTCAAAGATGATGCATTTAAGGGGAAGCTGGATAAACACATGAGGGAGAAAGGAATAGAAGGTTATGTTGATAGCGTGAGATGAAGAGGGGTGGGAGGAGGCTCGAATGGAGCTTCAACACTGGCATAGACCAGTTGGGCCGAATGGCCTGTTCCCATGCTGTGAATTCTATGTAATTCTCTACGTGTCGGGTGCAGCCCGCTTGATTGGCACCCCATCCACCACATTAAACATTCACTCCCTCCACCACCGGCGTACCGTGGCTGCAGTGTGTACCATCTACAAGATGCACTGCAGCAACTCACCAAGGCTTCTTCGGCAGCACCCCCCAAACCCGCGACCTCTTCCACCTAGAAGGACAAGGGCAGCAGGCGCATGGGAACACCACCACCTCCACCTCCAAGTTCCCCTCCAAGTCACACACCATCCTGACTTGGAAGTATATCGGCCGATCCTTCATCGTCACTGGATCAGAATCCTGGAACTCGCTCCCTAACAGCACTGTGGGAGCACCTTCACCACACGGACTGCAGCGGTTCAAGAAGGCGGCCCACCACCACCTTCTCAAGGGCAAGTAGGGATGGGCAATAAATGTTGGCCTTGCCAGCGACGCCCACATCCCCAATACGAATTTTTTAAAAAGCCTGTAAGTTACTGGGGACGGTTACTTTGTGGTTACTGCACTGGTTGGGTGTTAATTTCACGCCATGGCAAGTTGGGAAGTGAAATTCATTCAAATCTGATGACTTGTGGGCTGGCAGCAGACAGCTGTTGGATTGTTGTAAAAAAAAAACACAACTGGTTCACTAATGCCCTCCAGGAATGGGGAATCTGCCCACCCCTCCCTTGTTCCGAATCCGTACTGAAACGTGTGTTAGCACCTGCAGGAAAGGAGGGGAGAAAATTTGGGGAGTGGGTGTGGCGGAGCTTATGCCCATCGCGGCATTCAGTGCCCGGGTACTTTGGCTGATACAGCTTGGCAAAAAATCTCGAGTCTGAATAAATTCGGGAATTTTGTATGTTGGGACTGTTTCTCATTCCACTGGAGAAAAAAGAAAGACTTGCATTTATATAGTGACTTTCACGACCTCGAGACGTCCCAAAGCGCTTGGCGGTCAATGAAGTACTTTTTGACACAAGAAGAAAATACTGCAGATGCTGGAAATCTGAAGTACTTTTTGAAGTGTAGTCACTGTTGTAATGTAGGAAACGCAGCAGCCAATTTGCGCACAGCAAGCTCCCACAAACAGCAACGTGATAATGTTTTTTTTTAGTGATATTGATTGAGGGATAAATATTACAGACCCCCCGGGGAGAACTCCCCTGCTCTTCTTCGAAATAGTGGCCGTGGGATCTTTTCCGTCCACCTGAGAGAGCAGACGGGGCCTCGGTTTAACGTCTCATCCGAAAGACGGCACCTCTGACAGTGCAGCACTCCCTCAGTACTGCACTGGAGTGTCAGTCTAGATTTTTGTGCTCAAGTCTCTGGAGTGCGACTTGAATCACCATGTTTTAAAAAAAAACTTGTATTTGAAAATAGTTCCTCGTCACAAGAAACGCTCACTTTTCATACAGGAACGAGAAAGGAAAAAGCTTTGGTTGTTCGCTGTACAGTGGGTGGCAATTAAAGAACATAATAAATAGGAGCAGGAGTCGGCCATTCAGCCCCTCGAGCCTGCTCCGCCATTCAATAAGATCATGGCTGATCTTCTACCTCAACTCCACTTTCCCGCTCGATCTCCATATCCCTTGATTCCCTTAGTATTCAAAAATCTATCGATCTCTGGCTTGAATATACTCAACGACTGAGCCTCCACAGCCCTCTGGGGTTCTTTCCTGTTGCAATGGCTGACTGGAGCTTATTGGGCGCATGTTCCTTCAGAGCTGAGGAAACTGCATTTCTGCGTAGTGACTAAGGATACAGCTCATGTTCACGGCATTGCAAGCTTCTGATGGACTTCAGGGGCAGCCTAACATAGCTAATGTTTGTTTGACTCCGTGTCGGGCAGATACTCAGTTAAATAGATTGACAAGAGATTAGAAATCGCTGCTTATCAAGAGAGCCAAATGGAAAATAGCCCCCCACAGTGGGTTAATTACTGACATTTGTTATTGTTGTAGGTAATGAACAGATAAAGCAATGATTGCTTTTAATAATGAGGCTGTGTACAATGTGGTCCTCTGGAGATTAGTGGAGGAACAGGAAGTATATCCCTGAACAATCGCTGTTGTTAAACAACTTGAAACATCTTCAGTCATTACAAAGTGGGCATTCCTGTCGGTTATGTTATGAACAAAACAAAGACTTGCATTTATACAACGCCTTTCATGATCTCGGGATGTCCCAAAGCGCTTTACAGTCAATGAAAGAAAGAAAGACTTAGATTTCTATAGCGCCTTTCACAACCACCGGACGTCCCAAAGCGCTTTACAGCTAATGAAGTACTTTTTGAAGTGTAGTCACTGTTGTAATGTAGGAACCGCGGCAGCCAATTTGCGCACAGCAAGCTCCCACAAACTGCAATGTGATAAGGACCAGGTAATCTGTTTTAGTGATGTTGATTGAGGGATAAATATTGGCCAGCACACCGGGGAGAACTCCCCTGCTCTTCTTCGAAATAGTGCCACCTTTTACGTCCACCTGAGAGGTTTATGTGCAAGCAGTTTAGAAATTGTTGGAATTAAATTGGTTCTTTTGATGGCTCGGTTCATGTATTCACTGGGTTATATGCTGCTTAGCCATTCAGACCAGAAAGACCCCAGGTTCAATCCCTGGTATAGGCTGAGGAGCCCGGGAATGGCAGTGAGAGTACTGCAGTCGCCCTCAGTGTGTCTGGGCTGGGAAGGGGAGGAGGGATGCGGGAGGGGAAATCAACTAGGGCTTCCTCTCCTGATCTCTGTGACTCCTGCCGGAAGCTGGACATTGGCGGATCTTCGGTCAGGACAAGATTGGGTGCGACTGTGTAGCTCCCTGTGGTCGCAGAGCTTAGTGATTGGAGCAGAGGAGGCTGAGGGGAGACTTAATTGAGGTGTAGAAAATTGGGGGCCTAGATAGAGTGGATAGGAAGAACCTATTTCCCTTAGCAGAGAGGTCAATAACCCAGGGGGCATAGATTTAAAGTAGTTGGTAGAAGGATTAGAGGGCGTTGAGAACGTTTCTCACCCAGAGGGTGGTGGGGGTCTGGAGCTCACTACCTGAAAGGGTGGTAGAGGCAGAAACCCTCATCGCATTTAAAAAGTACTTGGATACGCACTTGAATTGTCGTAACCTACAGGGCTACGGACCAAGAGCTGGAAAGTGGGATTAGGCTGGATAGCTCTTTGTCGGCCGGCACGGACATGATGGGCCGAATGGCCTCCTTCTGTGCCGTAAATTTCTAAGATGCTGACGTTGCAGGTGAAGAGTGGACATTTAGGCCAGCAACCCATGGCCCAACATGGGTCCACACCTTCAGGAGAGGCAGCGTACATCGCAGATATATGCTTGCAGCGGATGTCAGTTTTTCACCTTGGAACGTTTGCGGATTCCCTTTGTTGTGTGCTGGATTAGAAATTATAGTATGATTAATCTGTGTTGGATTTATGGGGCTGCTGTCAGCCTTTACTTGCTCCTAGTTAATACAGGCTTGCAATATCGTTCCCACAAAGTATTTTTCATCGTTTGATGGAGGTGTCACAAACTGAGAAGGCCCGTCGCCGTGGGAACAAAGGATCGCCACGATAGGTTCCGCCTCTCGGCATCAGTTTGGTTTTCATTTAATATTGGAATTTACTATTAATGTTTAGGAAGGAAGAGAGACACCGGCTCGCCCCTTGCAAGAGCGCCTCGTTTCAGGGCCATCTGAAAACGCTTCACGCGGGCAACGATTTAAATGCGCTGACTAACGGTGCCCAAACTTGGCAGCTGCGGCGCGCACAGCAGGATCCCACAAACTGCGGAGGAACGAATGCCCGGCTGATCTTTTCTTTGGTGTTTTTGGGCGGGGGGCGAGGGAGGAATGCTGGCCAGGACACCGGGACAACGGCCCGTTCATCGATTGTACCCGTGGGTTCTTCCATGATCAGCCGGACCGATGTAACAGGCAGGCCAGACTGTGCCTCAGTGTTAATGCCCGGTCCAAAGGACGGCGTGTCTGACAATGTGGCGTCCCCTCGGTGCTGCACTGGGGCGTGAGCCTACATTCATCATTTTAATGATGTGCTAATTGTCAACTAATATGTGCTATTAATAGCAGGCACGGGGAAGAGCTGTAGGTTATGATCTATCTCCCACGAATGTAGCCGGCAATAATTCACTCCTGTCTCCTCACCTTGTGAGTTACTGGTTAAGCTCGCTCATGGGACTTAATTGCCTCCCCCTGCGTCTTCTCACGACTCTTTGTCCTTGATTCAGTTGACTTTGGAAAATTAGTTGGTGGGGGGGGGGGGGGTTTGCTGGTATTGGTCCACAGATGTCAGCCTTGGCTTTGTTGGTAGCACCCTCGCCTCACCAGTCACAAGGTTGGTTTGAACACGAGGATGAAAATTTGCAGTTGCCGGACCGGGAGCCAGTGTAGGTCAGCGAGCACAGGGGTGATGGGTGAACGGGACTTGATGGGAGTTAGGATACGGGCAGCAGAGTTTTGAATGAGCTCACGTTAATGGAGGTTGGGGGGGAAGCTGGGAGGCCGGCCAGGAGTGCGTTGGCATAGTCGAGTCTGGAGGTAACAAAGGCAGGGATGAGGGTTTCTGGAGCAGATGCGCTGAGGCAGGGGCAGAGACACCAGGCAATTAAATACCAGACACAGGAAGCATAGTCTACCAGGGAGGAGGGGCATTATAGTGTCAACAACAACAAAACAACAACAACTCTTATTATATAGCACCTTTAACGTAGTAAAATGTCCCAAGGCGCTTCACAGGAGTATTATAAGACAAAAAATTTGACACCGAGCCACATAAGTAGAAATTAGGGCAGATGACCAAAAGCTTGGTCAAAGAGGTAGGTTTTAAGGAGCGTCTTAAAGGAGGAAAGAGAGGTAGCGAGGCAGAGAGGTTTAGGCAGGGAATTCCAGAGCTTAGGGCCCAGGCAACAGAAGGTACGGCCACCAAAGGTTGAGCGATTATAATCAGGGATGCTCAAGAGGGCAGAATTAGAGGAGTGTAGATATCTCAGGGTTGTGGGGCTGAAGGAGATTACAGAGATAGGGAGGGGCGAGGCCATGCAGGGATTTGAAAACAAGGATGAGAATTTTGAAATTGAGGCGTTGCTTAACCGGGAGCCAATGTAGGTCAGCGAGCACAGGGGAGATGGGCAAACGGGACTTGGTGCGAGTTAGGACACGGTATCACTTGAGCTGTCACTGGTATCAAGCAGCAGCAGCGTGGTGCTTACAGTCGTAATGCCGTAGTTTGTACCTATGCACAGTGAACGTTTTCCTTTTCCAACGGGGACAGACTGGGTAAAAGCGCATCATTCCATTGGGAGCGGAAGTATAAGGTGAAGATCGGCAGCTTGAGAGTGGAACTCGGCAACATGTCAGAGTGCGATATCTGTAAATGGACCATTTGGAAAGTCGACAGTCTGAAAGGCAGGAACAGAAAGTACTTCAACGTCTATTTAACTGGAACATGTGATACATAATACATGGAATATGATTCCACAGAGGGCAGTGCAATTTGAATGTACCAATTCATCGATTTCTTTCTGTGTACTCTCTGTCTATGCAGCGCTTTTAGAAGGGAATCAATAGTACTCTCGCTGAAGCGCACACTTTCTGGCTGGCTCACTTTATGGTGAGTCTGTTTTGCCCCCTGCATTGTATTTCTCAGAACACAAGACAGTGGTGGCGATGGCTACGAGTGGTTAACATTGCAGGCAGCTCACCAGTGCAGCATGTTGGAGCTCTTGCAGAGTTCCCTGTCCCCCCCCCCCCCCCCAGCGAGTTCTCCACCATTCTGGCGGGGAGTGGAGGTGCACTGACTGGTTGTTCCCCCACGAGGAGTCATTGATTGGGGGAATGTCTCTTTTCCCTATCCTGCAGTTGCAGCTAGCTTGGGAAGTCTGTGTCATGTTCCCAACCCCACACCCTGGTTCAATGATGGTGTGTAGGACAGGGTGACCTTAAGGGAAAATAATAAATCAGCAAAAATCTTTCTATAAATCTATATTGCCGGCACTATTGGAGACCCAAGAGCACACTGCGGACATGGTGAAGTCACTTGTAGGTTATTAAGTTAAGCTTTGTCGCAGGATAAATATATCAGAGGGTGGGGAGAAGGTGGAACTCGCCACCACAAGGAGTAGTTGAGGCGAATGGCATAGATGCATCAAAGGGGAAGCTGGATAAGTACATGAGGGAGAAAGTGCAGCTCGTGTGGAGCATAAACACCAGCATAGACAAGGCCTAGGCACCAACAAATATAAGAGACCTAGACAAGTGTGGAATGCAAACATCTCCTCTCCATTGCTTTTGCACTTGATTGATTGCCAGCTCTTTATTCAGAGGTCTTTGAGTCTGGACCGTGTACTGGAGACTTTCCTCAATGTCTTCAGTTAAGTTCAGTTCAGTTCACTTGTGAAGTTCAATTCCACGAGATCAACACAGTGCTTATGATGTAACAACAGAAAATGCTGGGAACACTCAGCAGGCCAGGCAGCATCCGTGGAGAGAGAAACAGAGTTAACGTTTCAGGTCTGTGACCCTTCGTCAGAACTGGAAAAAGTTAGAGATGTAACAGGTTTTAAGCAGGCGCAGAGGCAGGGAGAGGTGGGGGTAGGGGAGGAAGGAACTAAAGGAACGGTCTGTGCTAGAATGAAAGGCAGGAGAAGTAATTTCAGATTTCCAGCATCCGCAGTATTTTGCTATTGTACAGTGCTTATGATATTGCACTAGGATAACAATAGCTTGTTTGATCCAAAAGTTTTGCAGATTATCTGACTGCGAAAAATACATTCGAAGGAGGATATTTTAATCTGTTGCAGACTGATTTTATCTTTGTTATGTTAAGTGCTTTGCTTTAAGATTCTTGCCGGCTTGCTGCTTCTGTGTAATTATCTAACTTGTAAATAAACATGACAGTTAATTTTAGCCTGAATGTAAGGGTTTGTCAGTGCACCCTTTTCCACTGCTTGGAGAAGACAGGAGGATGTGGAGGGAATCCCATGTAACCTCTGGTATATTTAAACAGTTATCTTGGGGGCAATGTTCAATCCTGTGCCATGTGGAACAAGCTTGAGGGGCTAAATGGCCTACTCCTGTTCCTAGATTCCTAATGCTATTCAATGCATAGCATGTGCGCCAATGTTCCCCTTAAGCTGCACGGCTGCGCAGCGTTCTGGTCCTCCCGTGCAGCCGGCTCACCGGCTTTTCAGTGGGAAAATCCGCACGTGCGTGGTATTTTGAAGGGGCCGCGCGCCCCCCAAAAATTAAAGGGAACATTGATGAGCGCAGATATTTTTTTAAACAGAAATTGTCTTCTGCTGTGGGCACAGGATGGAAAAACTGAGGAGGAAGCTAGATCCCGAGCAAAGGTGTTGGGTTAGCTTTATTCTCGAGTGCAATGTAAATATTTTTGTTTATTGCAGAAATAGGGTCACCCTGCATTTCTTAGGCCCTGGAGTGTCTGTTAAAGCAAAGTTGGCTCTTTCATGAGCACTTTTCGATGTTTTGAAGTAGGGAGCCCACGAATCATGAGGCCACTGCTTCACATAAATGGAAATGGTGGTCTTTTAAAAAAAAAAAATTGACTTGGAATAAAACCGGGGCGGCGGGGGGAACCCTGCACAACCGATTGCCACATTTATTATTTAAGGCGACCCACTCGATCGCAAACAATAGGCTGAGATGTAGTTATTATCTACAAATTATTATCTATAAATCTTGGGAAGCTAGATAAGTACATGCGGGAGAAAGGAAAAGAAGGATATGTTGATGGCGCGGGAGAAAGGAAAAGAAGGATATGTTGATGGCGTGAGATGAAACAAGGTTAGGAAGAGGCTCGTGTGAAGCATAAGCATAGACCGGATGGGCCGAATGGCCTGTTTCTGTGCTGTAAACTCTGTGTAATTCTATGTAATTAGTACACAATTTGTGGGCACACAATCAGAATGTAGTTTCCCAGGCAGATGGAACATCCAGTTATGAAGTGTTACAACACAAGAATCTGGTTTCCCAAAGTGAATGGTTTCCGACATCATGCCAATAAATGGCTGTTGTCTTCTTAAATAAGTCTGAGAAACATTCAATGTTTTGAATGATGGTTGTTGGTGCCTCGGGTGGATTAAGCTCTTCAATGGCCTCGTAAGTCAATATTAAGGGATCCAACCTTGCCATTTTAGGATTCTCCTTTGTGTGATCATCAACGTAAGGCGCGATTTCTTGGTGCTCTGAGGGACTGTAGAGGTTCTTGGCGTTAGTCAGAGACACTAGTCTTGGAGATAAGATTCTTCAAGTGCAGTCTGCTCCAGTTAATTCAAAGTTGTTTTCAGTGCTAAAAACAAATTGGAGTTTTGTAACCGAATGAGTTATCCGGTAATTCAAATTGAGTGACTTCGAATTGACAGGACGAGTTGGCATTTTTTAGTTTAAGTCCGTTCGTGCCTCCAGTAAAACAGCAGATGGAAAAATTACATACAAACATGTCAAGAATTGAAGTGGTTATACTTTGAAGAGGCTAATTTCAAGATGATTGTACTTAAAGATAGACATTGGCTGAAGTATGCAATATTAATTTGATAAGGGGAAGCTAGATAAGTACATGAGAGAGAAAGGATTCGAAGGATATGGTGATTAATAGGTGAGATGAAGAGGGGGTGGGAGGCAATGTTCCCTCTGATTTTTTCGTGTGCGGTCCTTTTTAAATTCGCTGTGCGGCCCATTCAGATTTTGCGCCTGCGCGGTTGTTGCAATGCAAGAAGCCGGTGAGCGGCCTGCGCGGGACCTCACAGTCGCCGCGCAGCTTCGACGGAACATTGGTGGGAGGAGGCTGGTGTGCAGCGTAAAGACCGGCACGGACCAGTTGAGCCGAATGGCCGGTTTCTGCGCTGCAAGCACCGATGAAGGGACCGAGTGTACTGTAGCTAAATTTGCTGATGATACAAAGATAGGTAGGTGGGTTAGCAAATTGTGAGGAGGACACAAAGAGTCTGCAAAGGGATATAGATAGGTTAAGTGAGTGGGCAAAAATTTGGCAGATGGCGTATAATGTGTGAAAATGTTTGGAAGGAAGAATGAAAAAGCAAATTATTATTTAAATGGAGTGAGACTACAGAATGCTGCAGTACAGAGGGATCTGGGTGTCCTCGTACATGAAACACAAAAAGTTAGCATGCAGGTACAGCAAGTAATTAGGAAGGCTAATGGAATGTTGGCCTTTATTGCAAGGGGTATGGAGTATAAAAGTAGGGAAGTTTTGATGCAACTTTACAGGGCGTTGGTGAGACCGCACCTGGAGTACTGCGTACAGTTTTGGTCTCCATATTTAAGGAAGGATATTGGAGGCAGTGCAGAGAAGGTTCACTCGGTTGATTCCTGAGATGAAGGGGTTGTCTTATGAAGAAAGGTTGAGCAGGTTGGGCCGATACTCATTGGAGTTTAGAAGAATGAGAGGTGATCTTATTGAAACATATAAGATTCTGAGGGGGATTGACAGGGTGGATGCTGAGAGGATGTTTCCCCTCGTGGGGGAATCTAGAACTAGGGGGCATAATTTCAGGATAAGGGGGCACCCTTTTAAGACGGACATGAGGAGGAATTTCTTCTCAGAGGGTCGTGAATCTTTGGAATTCTCTATCCCAGAGAGCTGTGGAGGTGGAGTCATTGAATATATTCAAGGCGGAGATTGACAGACATTTGAACTACAAGGGAGTCGAGGGTTATGGGGAGCGGGGGGGGGAAAGTGGTGTTGAGGCCAAGATTGGATCAGCCATGATCTTATTGAATGACAGAGCAGGCTCGAGGGGCCGATTGGCCGACTCCTGCTCCTGTTTCTTTTGTTCTTACGTAACTCGATGTAAATTGGGTCACGGTAATTACGTTGTCGATCAGTTTGACAAATCGCCTGAAACCGTGCCTCTGATTGCGACTCGGGGAAGACGCAGCATGGATTACTAGGTTTGATCCAAATAATCAGGTTGGCTGAGCAGACGAACACAACTCAAAAATCCAGTCCAAGTGCGTTAAATTGGTCCCAATTCAGTTAGATTGTTGCAAGTGGAGCCTCGTGTTTTGTTGCTTCTCGAAATAGATAAACCCTTGTCATGATTCACCAGCATTGCTCGAGACATAATGTCATGTGGGTGCAATTGACTTGGTGACGTAAGACAAGTGGATGAGAAGTGCGTGAATGAATATTAAGCTCGCGGAGATAATGATGCTGATTAGATGAATGTTCCGAGTTAGTTTCTTTTCAGGCAAGGTTCACGTAGGCCAAGGTTTCGGTCAAATTAGTGTGCAATTTCCCCGTGATCGCCAACAAATGTTCCCTCCCCGTGCCTGCCAGTTTGGGGCTGAGCACGAAGCTGGTGGGAATCAGACGCCACAGCGACGCAGTACACGTGAGCGATGGGATGCAGGTTTCTGTATCCCCCCCCCTCTCTCTGCTGCGTTCCTGATCTGGTGTGGCTGCGTAAACCACGTCGTTCCCCACAGAGATTGAATGGAAGTGAGAGTTGATATCGATCCCGCTCCTGTGCCCACAACTGATGAGCAGTGCCCTTCGAGGCTTGTGGGCAGGAATCAGGGCGTGTGCGTTCTACCTGCACGAGAATACGGATTCATGCTACATATTGCCAGCCTTACAATTGGCTGCACTCTTCCTACCAGGTGATTGGAGTATCGGACAGGGAGCAAACACTGCCCACGACCGTCGGGAATCCTTGCATGAATAGAGAAGATTGGATATTTGGGACTAGTTGCAAGATACAATGCTGAGGGGTTTGTGTCTTGCCAACCATGTGAATAAATACTCTTTTGAGCTGACACTAGAAAGAAAGACTTGCATTTCTATAGCGCCTTTCACGACCTCAGGACGTCCCAAAGCGCTTTACAGCCAATGAAGTACTTCTTAAGTGTCGTCACTGTTGTAATGTAGGAAACGCAGCAGCCAATTTGTGCACAGCAAGCTCCCACAAACAGCAATGTGATAATGACCAGATAATCTGTTTTAGTGATGTTGGTTGAGGGATAAATATTGGCCCCAGGACACCGGGGATAACTCCCCTGCTCTTCCTCGAAATAGTGCCGTGGGATCTTTTACGTCCACCTGAGAGAGCAGACGGGGCCTCGGTTTAACGTCTCATCCGAAAGACGGCACCTCCGACAGTGCAGCACTCCCTCAGCACTGCACTGGGAGTGCCGGCCTATACTTTTGCCTCTGGAGTGGGACTTGAACCCACGACCTTCTGAATCAGAGGCGAGAGCGCTGCCCACTGAGCCACGGCTGAGTGGCGGATGCAGGTAAATGAGAAGTGAGAATCGGCAGAATAAACGGGTAATGGGGATCGTGAACTCAGTGGGAACATATTGAAGATTTCGCGGCAGGAGAAAGTACTGGCGGACTGGTCATTCATACCTCCCAGGTTGTAAGGAAAGCAAACAAAATGCGGCTCTGTGTATAGAAAAGGGCATAGTGTGTAAATTGAAACAGGTGATTTTAACATTGTGTATGGTCTTGTTGAGACCACATGTGGAGCACTGTGTTCAGTTTTTGATCTCCGTTCTTCAACAGACGTGTTATTATGGCAGATGCTGTGTGGAGCGCACTCTCAGGGAAGGCAAAGATTGTTTTCCTTGCCAATTTTCTCTTCTCCTTTGTGAAGGCTGCATCCTTGCTGGGCACGGTTAAAAAGGCCCTCTGGCAGCGCAGCCCAATGGCCATTATTCATGTGCGACCCCGGAGGCCGAGTGTCAGCGGGGTATTCAGCTACAGGCGGCGGCGCAGCAGAGTCCAATCCTGACCATAGCGGAGGCCGCCCTGCGTGCCTTTCTAACATTGCATAGGAACAGGAGTGGGCCATTCAGCCCCTGGAGCTTGTTGGTGGATAGTGAGCAAAAGAGACAGGTTGTCCAAATGTGTTCTTTCATTCCGCCCCCCCTCCACACCCCCCATCTAACCCAGGAACACCCCATGTCCATATGGCTCAGCTATTCCCTGGATTAACTCACTGCACCATCAAGGGAGACATGAGCGAGACTTTAAATGAGAAGCACTTGCTTGGTCTTCTCTCTCTCTCTCTCTCTCTCGAGCTGTGTCGGCAACCGAAACAGCGATAGACAGGAAACGGAGGAGAAAGTGCCTTTTCATTCAAAAGTCGTGACCTTTTGGCTGAACGGTTTTAGCTCCTGACTCCAGCACAGTCTGCAGCTCTGCCATTGTGCTGCATGGTAGGGAAATCAGGCAAGTAAAGTGTGTTTTGAGATTTTGTCACCAGCCGAAAAAAAAATGGGAAATTTTATAAGTAAGTTCGAAATTGTTGTTGCTGTCAATTTTAGATCTGCTGGTGAGTGCGTAAAACAGCAGGCCGGTCAAGCAGACTTTATGAAAATGTTACAGGAAACTTGGCGTTGAAGGAGTTTAAAAAAAAAAAAGCCCATTAACAATCGTGAATGAACTTCATCGATTTCCTTAAGTTTCACATGGCGGGCCTGTGATTGCTGGGACACTGAATGGAGGGTCTGCTGAAGAATGTGAATCATTTGCATTTGCCAGAGTGACGCTCCTTTCACCAGACTGGATTGGGTTGTCTTGCTCTCAAACATCACTGGAGGGATTTTGCTTCCTGTGCGCCAGTCAACTTCCACGCAGTCTGTGAAAATCCGAAGCGGTCTCCCCTTGCCCCTTTATTACAAAAGGGGGGGAAAAAAATCCTGTTAGAGGCTCGATGCTGAAGCTCGCACTTCTCGGTGGAACTAGAATCCCTTCCTCCATCTCGACCTTTGCAAGGCTAGCTTTCACGTTGAGGTACTTTCTGTTCGGATTTAACCTCTTTCGGTCTTGGCTTGTGACAGGACTCGCTGAAAAAAAATTGCCTGGCGGTCCAGTCGTGCTATTGTTGGTAAGTGCAGAACCAAAATTGATCATTTTTTTTTTGGCCCCTATTTTCCAGACACTTTAGTATTATTAAACTTGCGCTGCCCCCCCTGGGCATTAACAGCGTCTTCGTCTGAGAGGCAAAACACTCAGGGCCACAGATGTTGTACTCGATTAATCTTGTACCTTTTTGAAGCTGTTCTGTTAGTTTGAGCGCTTCACAGCTACAGTGAAATGCAAGATCCAGAGAAACATGCTAGATAACCTGTAACTGCGTCTTCTGTCCCTTTGTCAGAGTGATGAAATTTGATGTTTTCCTTGCTGCAGATTTACAGCAAGTGCTCGTTAATTCTTTTGCGACCCAGTCGTTTAAAATTGCTGCCCTTTGCCCAGCTGCGGAGAAAGATATTGATTTGTGAAATTCAGCACTTTTCTCGGGGAAACTGCACCACAGTGTGTTTTTACAAATAGGAAGACTTTGCCAGTGAAAATGTGGCAACTTCAAGGCAGTCGCTGAAGTGAAAGGTTCCTTTCCATCGTGCATTTGCAGTGTCCCGTCTCCCACCGCCCCCCCCCACCCCCCCCCACCTCCCCAACTAGCAAACACTGACTTTGTCTTTTCAAGTGACGTTTGGCTGCTGTAAATCATTATTAAGAGCTCGAGTTAGTTCAGCATTGTGAAACCGTGGGGGTTAGCAGGAGTTGAGCCTCTTCATGCACGCTTGATATGCAGCCACTTGTTCCAGTTCAGTCCTTCCAACAAATGGTTGGTTTGCAACACGCACAAAAAAAAAAGGGAGAGAATGAGAGTGGAACCGCCTTCTTTCTCCAGCAGTGCCTGTCAAGATTTTGTGACTGTTAGCTCAGAGGCGTTAGCTGATGGAACACTTTGTCTTTAGCCACGGTTATTCCTGGGTCCGTGTATTACTTGGGAGACCAAAGCTAGAAGTCATAAATATAAGATGGTCACTAATAAATCCACGAGGGAATTCAGGAGGAACCTCTTTACCCAGAGAGAGGTGAGAAGGTGGAACTCGCTCCCACAGGGAGTGGTTGAGGCGAATAGCAGAGATGCATTTAAGGGGAAGCTGAATAAGTACATGAGGAAGAAAGGTTATGGTGATGGGATGAGATGAAGAGGGGTGGGAGGAGGCTTGTGTGGAGCATAAACACCGACATGGACCAGTTGGACCGAATGGCTTGTTTCTGTGCTGTAAATACTATGTATTTCCAATGAACGAAAGGGAGGTTCGAATGGGATAGTCAGAAGGACGTTCCACTAATAGTTCATGGTTGGTGGTTCTTTATTTCGGTTTGCTGGTCATGGCTTTGCTGACAATTCATCAGACGGCGAGTTTGCGAAACGTGTACAGAAAGATCCCGTGTTTATATAGCATCTTATCGCGTCTTCAGGAGGCCCCAAAGCGCTTCACAACCAATGAGCTACTTTTGAGGTGCAATTACTGTTGTCATATAGGCAAACGCGGTGGCCAATTTGAGCACAGCAAGATGCAAATGCGGCGAATGGCCAGTTGATGTGTTTTTGGTGGTAGTTGAGGGAGGAATGTTAGCCAGGACACCGGGAGAACTTCCCAATGTTTCTACGACTAGTCTGCGGAGCTGGGAGCGGATTGAAGCGGGGTAGATACGAGGGACGCTTGTGCTGGACCCAGTGGGGGGGCCGAGACCGCCAGCTCCAAACACGCGGGCCCCGAGCAACCGGTGTTGACCAATTTGCAAAGGCCAAAGAGACTCAATAAAAACAGGTGCCGCCCTATACTGAATCGTGGCCACGTTTACTGTGTGGGAGCCGCTGGCCCTCCTGTGGGTTTGGGCACCCACCCGCACCACTGTAAGAGCAACATAAGTCAGTTTGAATGCAATGGGAATAGAGCATGTCACACTTGGCGTTGAAGCTTATTGCTGGAGTTGGATGCCTTGTAGCGGATTGCTGGAAATACATTTCCTGAAAGCACAGATCCATCATTCTCTGACCCCTTTCAACCTTTGTATTTGAACAGGTTTCAGGTGGAAGAGAACAAATGATTGTGTTTTCTTTTTATTCTCTTTTGGCTGATTTGCTCGATTGATTTTATCGCCTCTTCCCTGAAAGAGTTCGTCCTTTTGCTGTGGAGGTCCATTGCAGAGGTTGCTGTCTTGTACTTCAAGCGTCTTGTTATTGGTGTGTATGAGTCTGGCTAAGGTGCGGACGGTAATTGGATCATGTCGGGTGCCGCAGCTGAGCCCAGGCCTTTCCTCATTAGACGCACGCTTCCAGTCGAGGCCAATATCGGCGCAACCTGCCCATAATGAGATCAACGCAGACTAGGGGTGGCAATAATGTTCCCTCCGCGCAACAATCGGGAAGGTACTGTGGCTGCTCACAAGCCGCACCTCGAAGATATAAAGAAAAGAAAGACTTGCATTTATATAGCGCCTTTAACAACCACCGGACGTCTCGAAGCGCTTTACAGCCAATGAAGTACTTTTTGAAGTGTAGTCGCTGTTGTAATGTGGGAAACGCGGCAGCCAATTTGCGCACAGCAAGCTCCCACAAACAGCAATGTGATAATGACCAGTTAATCTGTTTTAGTGATGTTGGTTGAGGGATAAATATTGGCCAGGACACCGGGGAGAACTCCCCTGCTCTTCTTCAAAATAGTGGCCGTGGGATCTTTTACGTCCACCTGAGAGAGCAGACGGGGCCTCGGTTTAACGTCTCATTCGAAAGACGGCACCTCCGACAGTGCAGCACTCCCTCAGCACTGCACTGGAGTGTCAGCCTAGATTTTTGTGCTCAAGTCCCTGGAGTGGGACTTGAACCCACGACCTTCTGACTCGGAGGCGAGGGTGGGACCCACTGAGCCACGGCTGACACTGCGGCCACGCAGCGAAGGTAAAGGTGCCTCGCACAAAAAAAATTTAGAGGGAACATTGGTTGCCAACCTTCCCGGATTACCCTGGAGTCCCCGGATTACCCTGGAGTCTCCAGGAATTAAAGATTACTCTCTGGGACAACCCCAGGAGAAAAACCATAGGGAGCATTAAAAAACAATTGTGTTTTTTAAAACACTTTGGTTACCAGCAATAAAAGATTACCCTGGATGGGAGAAAGGATATACTTGCCATAGAGGGAGTGCGACGAAGGTTCACCAGACTGGTTCCTGGGATAGGGGGATTGTCCTATGAGGAGAGATTGAGCAGACTCGGCCTATATTCTCTGGAGTTTAGAAGAATGAGAGATGATCTCATTGAAACATGCAAAATTCTTACAGGGCTTGACAGGGTAGATGCAGGGAGGCTGTTTCCCCTGGCTGGGGAGTCGAGAACCAGTGGTCACAGTCTCAGAATAAGGGGTCGGCCATTTAGGACTGAGATGAGGAGAAATTTCTTCACTCAGAGGGTTGTGAATCTTTGGCATTCTCTACCCCAGAGGGCTGTGGAGGCTCAGTCGTTGAGTATATTAAAGGCTGAGATCGATAGATTTTTGAATATTAAGGGAATCATGGGATATGGGGATAGTTCGGGAAGGTGGAGATGAGGTAGAAGATCAGCCTGATCTTATTGAATGGCGGAGCATGCTCGAGGGGACGAATGGCCGACTCCTGCTCCTATTTCTTATGTTCTTATGTAAAAGGCTGTTTGACTGTCGGTCAAAACTCATCCATTCGGGTAATGAAGAGTCTCTTTGCTTTCCGATTGGCAGGCCGCAGCGAGGATGGACGTGCTGGGTGGCCAGTGGTGGGAGGGTGGGGGTGGGGCGGTTGGCCGCAGTGGGTCATGTGATGACGCCACCGGGGTTCTGTCCAACTGGACTTGGCAACTCCAGCGCAGACTGGGAATCAAACCGGAGACTTGCTTGGTCTGTGTGCGTCAGCTATTCACCGGAGAGAGTTGCTGAGCGGCTGGAAGAGCCACAGATGAACACCAATACCGGTTGTCTTGTGTTTAGTCTCTGGCGCCGTTACCCAGGCTTCTGCTTCCGGCCTAGCAAAGGTTTCAGTTATGCTTGTGCCAACTGGATGCGTTTTCCCCCCCCAGGGTTCGTGATTGGGGCTGTTCTAATTTAATGAGCTGAGAGGGAATGAAATTATTCCAATTCCCAGCCCCGTGGATTCCCTAAACACCTGGCAATAGAACCAGGGGGAGGAGATGAGGAGAATATTTTTTACGCTGCGAAAGGGCGGTGGAAGCAGATTCAATCGTAACTTTCAAAAGGGGAATTTGATAAATACTTGAAGGGGAAACATTTGCAGGACTCTGGGGAAAGAGCAGGGGGAGTGGGCCTAATTGGAGAGCTCTTTCACAGACCTCGATGGGCCGAATGAATCTGTTCTGTATGAATCGATGATTCTATCTTGAAAGAGGAAGAGATTGCTGTTAAATTTTCGATTGGCGTGATCTTAAGATAGATGGGCTAGCACAGATTAGAAAACCTGGGCTCGGGTCTCTCCGGTGGCTCGGTTGTGTAACTGTCCCGTACACACCAGAAGGCCCCAAGGTAGATTCCGGTCTGTGCTGAGGTTACCGATGGGAGCTCGGGCGGAATTACGACGGCTACAATTGGCCTCAGCACCCGTTGCTGCTCTTGTTTGCTGTCCAGTGGCCTCGGCGGGAAAGTGCGCGTGTTTGGATGTCTGTTGAGGGGAGGATTGGTATGGCAGGTGATGCCCACCACGGTGGAATGGCCAGCCGGCGCTCACTGTCTGGCCTCGCGCATGAAGAATGGCTACCGGGACGAAGTTGCAGTAGGCGACCAGCTCAGTGGATCGCTATCCTGACTGGCAAAAAAAAAAATCCCAAAAGATTAACAGCAACTTGATGCAAAAACTATCCTGTATAATGGCCGCTGAATACTGGAGCTCGGTTTCGTGCAGACGCATTCCCCGCTCTGGGGAAAAAAAAAATCCCACTGCGCTATTCGAAGACTGACCTGACGAAGGAGCAGCGCTCCGAAAGCTTGTGATTTCAAATAAAACTGTTGGACTATAACCTGGTGTTGTGCGACTTCTCACTTTTATTTGAAGAAGAGCAGGGGAGTTCTCCCCGGTCTCCTGGCCAATGTTTTTCCCTCAATCAACATCACTAAAAAACAGATTATCCAGTCATTAACTCATTTGTGAATGAAAAGGCAGTCTCCCGCTCTGGCCACGTCCCAATCCAAGCGGCACCAAACGGGGAGACGTTGAACGGAGGTTCCAGCAAGTGACAGAGTGCTTCAACTGTAGCCTGGGAGAAGGCCATGAGCCCTGCCCCCCCACCCCCCGGTCACAGAGCTATGCTGGATCTGAAGATCTTTGAGTGGGGGTGGGGTTGGGTCAACATTTGCATAAAGTGAAGGTGAGGAAAGAAAACCGTTCACCTCCTCAGGATGCCCCGAAGTCCATTCCAGCCAATTAAATAATTCATGAAGTGCTTTAATGTGAGAAACCCCAAAATGCGCACAGCAAGCTCCCACAAATGAGATAATGACCAGATAATCTGTTTTTTGTTATGTTGATTGAGGGATAAATATTGGCCCCAGGACACCGGGGAAAACTCCCCTGCTCTTCTTCAAAATAGTGCCATGGGATCTTTTACGTCCACCCGAGAGAGCAGACGGGGCCTCGGTTTGACGGCACCTCCGACAGTGTGGCACTCCCTCAGTACTGCACTGGGAGTGTCAGCCTAGATTCATGTGCTCAAGTCTCTGGAGTGGGACTTGAACCCACAACCTTCTGACTCAGAGGCGAGGGTTTTGGATGTCTGTTGAGGGGAGGATTGGTACGGCCGGTGATGCCCACCACAGTGGAATGGCCAGCTGGCGCTCACTGTCTGGCCTCGCGCATGAAGAACGGCTACCGGGACGAAGTTGCAGTCGGCGACCAGCTCAGTGGATCGCTATCCTGACTGGCGGAAAAAAAAAATCCCAAAAGATTAACAGCAACTTGATGCAAAAATTATCCTGTATTACGGCCGCTGAATACTGGAGCTCGGTTTCATGCAGACGCATTCCCCGCTCTGGAAAACAAATCCCACTGCGCTATTCAAAGCAGGGACTTCTCCTGGAGTCGAAATCGCTGTTAACACTCCTGTGTTTATTTTCTTGCTTGCTCCCATTTTTATCCACTGTATCGTCCAATCTGAAACTGACCATTCGGTTTCAAGTCAGGAACGTGATTTGTGCAGCCAACAGCAACTTGCATTTATATAGCGCCTTTAACCTCCCAAGGCGCTTCACAGCGGCGTTCTCAAACAAAATTTGGCACCGAGCCACATAAGGAGATATTAGGGCAGCTGAGGTCAAAGAGGTGGGTTTTAAGGAGCGTCTTAAAGGAGGAAAGAGAGGCGGAGAGGTTTAGGGAGGGAATTCTGAAACTTAGGGCCCAGGCAGCTGAAGGCGCGAAGCGATTAAAATCGGGGATGCGCAAAAGACCAGAATTGGAGACCAGAAACTCGCAGCACAGAAAGCACCCCTACGAAAGGAAACCCACTGCTCTCTCTATTTAGCGGAGTACTCCAGACATGTAAGAATTTTTTCAAAAGAACAGCAAACGCTGGGAGCGCACAGTGGGTCGGTCAGCATCCGGGGAGAGAGGAACAGCCAAGTTAACGTTCCGGATGGTGACTGGCCCCTTCCGTGCGTACTCCAGCATTTTTTTGCTGTTTTTTTTTGCTTCAGATCTCCAGTCTCTGGGCCGTTTGCTTTCGAACTCCAGCGTAGTACGGAGGCTGCTGTGCTTCTGTAGCTGTGGGCTCTGGAGCAGCTAATTACTGAGATGCCGAGCCCATTTTTTTTTGTAGCTTCGAACGTTCGCTGTGAAGCCTTGCAAAGAGTTAAACTTCAAGTGGGGGGGGGGGGGGAACGGTCGGTGGGTGGGAGGTGCTTTTAATATTTAACAGGAAGTTATCGGGGGCAAGAGCAGGCGCGCGTTTCTGAGGCTTTGCTGAAACAAATATTTGAAATCGTTTGGGAGCTATTGACTTTGCTAATCCATGCTTTCTTTGCGTTGGTTTCTGCAGCCGCGGAGAGGGTACTCGGACAGGGTAGAATCCTTTGTCGATTCACAACACCTGTGGTGCCTTCTACCCTGAGGCACTGAAGTTTAGGTGAGTATTGCCTGATCGGATTCCTCCCCCCCAACCATCCCCCCACTCCTCCGCCCATAATTGATGAGATCAAATTTGCAAATAGTCTTGATACAATGGTCAGTTTGAGAGATGTGAAGCGGGCTTGCCAGACAGCCTGAAGGAAAGGAAGATTTTAAAAGCATTTCTGTTGAGGCTTGAAATGGGGAGGTGCTTCCATCCAGTTTTTCATTCAACGGGCACGTCACCCATTAATTGAGAGATCCTCTCGTCCTGTCTGTGCGTTTCTGGAAGACGGCTGCATTTTTTGCGTTGCTAATGCAAAGAAAGGAGGATTTTCTTTTTTCCGCCCACCCTTGGGCAGCTGAAATTCTCCCTCAACTTTGACTGTGAGCAACTGCCGGCGGTGTAAGGATGAGGTGGTTTCAGACGGCAGGCTCTGTGAGCCTGGAATGCTGAAAGTGCGGGACGACCCTGGCTTCATTAGAAGAGGGCTTGTCGAAGTGAGCTTTTACGGCTTAAGATCCCGTCCCACGGCGCGCTTGGCTGAGGCAGCCCGTGGTGCGACGAACAAAGTGGCTCAGCAGGCAGTCGACAAGACGACTCGGAAGGCCCTGAAAAGGTCTGAAGAAGCCAATAAGGGAAGCCCAAGTTTGGCATCCAAGGCCGGGGACGGTTCTCCTCCAGAAGAAAGCTTGACTTCCTGTGCAGGGGACAGAAGATATGATTGAAGAGTGCCTGGTAGTCACCTTGACTAACAATTTACCAGACTGTCCAAAAAAGAAAACGGATTTGTTGCCAAGCTGTTCACTTGTCTTCGGAGAGTGTCTGATTGAGGTTGCACAGGCCTTTGCTCCAGACTGGCATTAATGGGAGTCTTCAGGTAACTGCGCCCTGGCTTTAGACGATTGGGCACTTCTCCAGCCGATTCTGACATAAAGGCATTTTAATAACAAATTGAAGACCGGAGATTTTAGTTTCAATCCCGTCAGAAATCAGCCTCAATTGAGGAAGGATGCTGTCTCAATAACAGTGAAAATTTTTGTGGCGTTTACGTAAGGGTGTGCAGAGATACCTGAAAATAAGGGGAAGCGCGACCTGCCTTGTATCAATCGGAAAAGTTACGGATCATTTTTCTTTTTTCATGGTTTGTGATTTTTGCACGCTTTCTCATCTTTAATGTTGACATTTAAGATTCAGTGAGTTGTCGCACATCACCTGGGGCTCCTGCACTGTAAACTGGAAACACATTTACGAAGCTGATAGATTTTTGCTGGTTTGAATGCAAAGTGCTTGCTGCAGTGTGATGGTAAATGGAAGAGACAGATTGTGTGTGATTGGCAGGTACTGCTGTGCTTTCTGTGAGCTGCATACAGACGCTTGGATTCTACTGGTCTGTTCAGCAAAGAAATAACCCAGATTCCACAGCTAGAAAGCTCCTGTGCCGTGTGCTTCCAGTTTATTTAAGAGGGAACTTTTGTACGATCTATCGGGAATACATGCTGGGGTACTGCTGGATGTGATATTGTGAGGAGTGGGACAGACCTATGGATAGCATAAATACAAGGGTGTGTTTGGTAAGGAATTTGATCCAGTCACAAAGAAAAATGTCAGACTTGCATTTATATAGCGCCTTTCAAGACCACCAAATGTCCCAAAGCGCTTTACAGCCAATGAAATACTTTTTTGAAGTGTAGTCACTGTTGTAATGTGGGAAATGCGGTGGCCAATTTGCGCACAGCAAGCTCCCACAAACAGCAATGTGATAATGACCAGATGATCTGTTTTTAGTGATGTTGATTGAGGGATAAATATTGGCCAGGACACTGGGGAGAACTTCTTCGAAACAGTGGCCATGGGATCTTTTACATCCACCTGAGAGAGCAGACGGGGTCTCGGTTTAACATCTCATCCAAAAGACGACACCTCCGACAGTGCAGCACTCCCTCAGCACCGCACTGGGAGCGTCAGCCTAGATTCATGTGCTCGAGTCTCTGGAGTGGGGACTTGAACCCACGACCTTCTGACTCAGAGGCGAGGGTGCTGCCCACTGAGCCACAGCTGACGCCGTGCGATCAGAGGCCGGGCGATTCACCCTGGGCTCACTTTGACACAGTTCTTGGTGCTGGGCTACAGAGGGCCATTGCCAGAGCCCCAGGCTACCTTCGTAAATTATCGGATGGGCGAGGAGGCACCTGACCTTTAAGAGAGGAGGGGAAAACAAAGGAGAGACTGGAAGAAACATAAATTGCGAGAGTGTGCGTCAAGTTGGGGGTTAATGGATTGCTGAAAAACCTTACTGACTATCTTGATTGGGACTTGGTCACCTAGTATTGGGTAACTGCCAGGACCAGTCGCTGGAAGTTGATCCTATGTCTGTCCAATTTATTTTTTAACTGTAACTGAGTGCTTGACAAAGTTTATTATGCGGTGGGACCTTTGAATGTTGACACACTGTCGGGCAGCTCTGTCGTAACTTCCAAAAGACAGTGAAGTGGATTTTTTTTTACCTGATGCCAAAACTGCGTTCTCCTTAGAAACACAGAAAAATAGGAGCAGGAGTAGGCCATTCGGCCCTTCGAGCCTGCTCCGCCATTCAATACGATCATGGCTGATCCTCTATCTCAATACCATATTCCCGCTCTCTCCCCATACCCCTTGATGCCTTTTGTGTCTAGAAATCTATCTAGCTCCTTGTAGCAAACGAACTTTTGCTCGTGAAATGCAGCAGAGGTGGCGTGCTGGTAAATCGGCCCGTCCAATGACCGAAATCTGATGGCCTTGATGACTCCCCTGGGACCTCCTGCAGATCTCCGGGGTCTCTTTCTCCCCCCCCGCCCCCCCCCCCCCCAAACCCCAATGACAACTCGTTCTCTAACCTGCGGTAGTTGAATGACAACTTTTGTGCCTATACTTGAAACTAGTTCTTTTTAGCAACAAAAATTGGTTGCCGTATTCATTGTAGCGTTGGGATTTTACAGGATGGATTCCTGAAGTTCCAAAGCGCCACAGAGGGTAGTGTAAAATGCTGGGGATAAAGTGAAGTGACTCCTCTTTGCATTCACCGCGTGCCCCCCTCCCACCATCCCGCACTGTCCCTTCGTATTAGAGTGTGCCCTGGTGTTCATCTTACGCTAGAACTCGTAAGTAGATTCCAATTCTGGCCTCTTGCGCATCCCCGATTTTCATCGCTCCACCATTGGCGGCCGTGCCTTCAGCTGCCTGGACCCTAAGCTCTGGAATTCCCTCCCTAAACCTCTCCGTCTCTCTCTCCTCCTTTAAGACGCTCCTTAAAACCGACCTCTTTGACCAAGCTTTTGGTCGCCTGTCCCTAATATCTCCTTTTGTGGCTCGGTGTCAAATTCTGTTTGATAATCGCTCCTGTGAAGCGCAATGGGATGTTTTACTATGTTAAAGGTGCGAGATAAATGCAAGGTTTTGTTTGTGCTTTTAATAAATTGAGGTACTTCTGTAAAGATTGCAACTTTTAAAGCTTTTAACAGTAAGTTATTGGGACGAGTGATGCTCGCATTGACCCATGAGAGTCATTTTAGGAAAACGGCAAGGTTCTGCTCCACCAGATCATCTTGTCCTTTGGATGAGATGTTTCAACTTCGCTGCCGGGTTGGCAACCTGGTGGAACCGACTGCCCGCCCGTTGCAGAACCGATTTTCATCCCATTGACGCGACTCCCCATTGTTCAACCCAAGGTGCTGACCGCCTGTTTTTGGCGGGCGCTAAAGTTCCCAGGGCACCGCTCAAAGAAGAGCGCCGGGTTCTCCGGAGTCCCGGCCAATATTATTCCCTCAACCACCAAATGACCAAGACGAATTATGCAACTGGCCAATCACTTCATTCCCGTTCAGTGGGATCTTGCTTTGCACAAAAGGGTTGGCCACGTTGTCCACCCTCAACGAACAAACCCCAAAAATGGTGTAACTGGCCATTCGTTCCTGTCAGTGGGATCTTCCTCTGCACAAAATGCCTGCCGCGTTTTTCATACTTAATAACAGTTGCTGCTCTTCGAAGCAGTTCCTTTGAGGCATTCTTGAAAGTTGCGATAAAGAAAGACTTACATTTCTATAGCGCCTTTCACGACCACCGGACGTTCCAAAGCGCTTTACAGCCAATGAAGTACTTTTTGAAGTGGTGTCACTGTTGTAATGTAGGAAAGGCGGCAGACAATTTGTGCACAGCAAGCTCCCACAAACAGCAATGTGATAATGACCAGATAATCTGCTTTAATGATTTTGGCCAGGACACCGGGGATAACTCTCCTGCTCTTCTTCGAAATAGTGCCATGGGATCTTTTACGTCCACCTGAGAGGGCAGACGGGGCCTCGGTTTAACGTCTTATCCGAAAGACAGTGCAGCACTCCCTCAGCACTGCACTGGGAGTGTCAGCCTGGACTTTTGTGCTCTAGTCTCTGGAGTGGCACTCGAACCCACAACCTTCTGACTCAGACTGAGCCAGGGCTGACACTGGCTGATAAAGGTGCTATGCAAATGAAAGTCTTTGTTTCATGGTTTGCTTTGAACGTGCCGCCAGACTTTCCCATAATAGCCTTGTTGCTTTACAAAATTGTCACGCGGCATTGCTAATTGTTTGAGATGTTACTGGTTTCCAACAAGTGAACTATTTAGTGGTTTTTTTCGGTAATTAGAGTTAATTAGAACTTGAGGATTTTGATGCTGTCACTAATCAAGGGTTAATGATTAATTAGGGCAGGAGATACCTGCAGTTACAAGCGGGCCATGAAATCCAGTGGAGATGCCACTTCAGGGCAAGAATAGCTTGTTGCCATGGTTACAAGGCAGCATTGTGGTCTGGTTCCATCTGCTGGACACCAGTGGGGGAGCGGGTCAGCAGGTCACTGCGATCATCCCGTAGAAAGCGACGCACAGGCCAGTCGACAAAAGAATTTGTAAATTGCATTCATGTCGAATTGAAGCTGTTGGCTACGGACAGGGCTTAACGCTTCAAGGGCAACCCCACCCCCTCTTCCCATCCCGCCCTCTCCCTTCCCTTCTCCCCCCTCGACCGCCCTCTCCCCGACCTCCCCCTCCCCTCCCCTCCCCCTTGGACTTGCCCTCCCCCCCTCGCCATCCCCTTCCCTTCTCCCCCTCCCTGACCTCCTCCTCGCCCTTGGACTCCCCCTCCCCCTCCCCCTTGGACTCCCCCTCCCCTTCTCCCCCCCCCCCTTGCTTCCCCCCTCGCCCTCCCCCTTCTCCTCCCCTCCCCCTCCCCCCCTCCTCCTCCTCCTCCTCCTCCTCCCCCCCTCCTCCTCCTCCTCCTCCTCCTCCTCCTCCTCCTCCTCCTCCTCCTCCTCCTCCTCCTCCCCCTACCTGTCGCCCTCCCCCTCCCCTCCCCTCCCCCTTGGACTCCCCCTCCCCCCTCGACCTTGCCCTCCCCCTCCCCCCCTCGCCCTCCCCTTCCCTTCTCCCCCTCCTCGCCCTTGGACTCCCCCTCCCCTTTGGACTCCCCCTCCCCTTCTTCCCCCCCTTGCTTCCCCCCTCGCCCTCCCCTTCTCCTCCCCCTCCCCTCCCCTTCTTCCCCCCCTTGCTTCCCCCCTCGCCCTCCCCTTCTCCTCCCCCTCCCCTCCCCTTCTTCCCCCCCTTGCTTCCCCCCTCGCCCTCCCCTTCTCCTCCCCCTCCCCTCCCCTTCTTCCCCCCCTTGCTTCCCCCCCTCGCCCTCCCCTTCTCCTCCCCTTCTCCTCCCCCTCCCCTCCCCCTCCCCCTCCTCCTCCCCTCCTCCCCTCCCCTCCCCCCCTCCTCCTCCCCCCCTCCCCCTCCCCCCCCCCCTCCTCCTCCCCCCCTCCTCCTCCCCCCCCCTCCTCCTCCCCCCCTCCTCCTCCCCCCCCCTCCTCCTCCCCCTCCCCTCCTCCTCCCTCTCCCCCCTCCCCCTTCCCCCCTCCTCCTCCTCCTCCTCCTCCTCCTCCTCCTCCTCCCCCTCCCCCTACCTGTCGCCCTCCCCCTCGCCCACCCTCCCCCCCTCCCCTTCCCCCTCTTGCTTCCCTCCCCCTTCTCCTCCCTCCTCCCTCCCCCTCCCCTCCTCTTCTCCTTCTCCCCCCCCCCGCAGAAAAGCTGTAAAACTCTCCTGCACCTTCATAGCATCTTCACAAAAAAACCTAATTCACGCAATTAGTTTTAGTCATTGTTAAAACTCCCCCCCTCCCCTGCCCCCCTTGTAATAAAGGGGAGAGAGGCAGTGGCAGAAATGGAAGGGAATGGTTAAGAGAATTTGCGTGGAGTTGCTTCTCGCAGTGAATGGCAGCTTTGCCACGCTGTTCGACCAGTCTGTCGGGTTTGAGCCCTTTTGCTGGTCGAGGCCGAGAATGCTGCTCCCCGGATCCATCCTGTCAGCAGCAGTGTTGGGAAGCGGGGGCGGGGGAGGGCACTGTCGCCGCCAAACTGTGTTGAGGAGTTAAAACGCTTCGGATTATGTTTCCGCTCCCTCTGAACTTATGAGCATGCAAATCGGCTCAGACGCAGGCTTTGGTGAGAGTGAAGTGAAGTTTGCAGCAACGGGCTGGCAACTAATGGGAGCTTTTTAAAACTGAGCTCCTGACGGGCCCGAGCGCAGGCATTGGCGATCCCGAGCGCGCCGTCCCAGATGCAAACAGGATTGACGGGACTAAACTGCTTGTTTGTGTCAACTTGTCTCACTGAATGATAAAGGTCTGTGTCTCTGCGCCAGAATACTGACTGGCGTTTCAACGTACTGTATGACAGGACTTTGTGTGAGCCTTGTCTTGGATATAGTCCAAGAAATACGTGAACAAAAAAAAATAGAGACTTGAGAGAAAAAGTAATAATCTGTCAGGTACCAGAAATGTTTTTTATTTATATACGTTCTGACTGTTTGCTTTAAGTTTTTTTGTTGTTTAAGCCTTTCTGCATAAAGAGATGTCCTACACGTCTCTGGAAAAACAGATTTAACATCACAAACTTAACCACTACACAGTATTGCATTGAACGAGGCGTAGTAATACTGGCTGTACACATTGTTCTGAATGAGCAGGCGACCAAAGAGTACTATTGTCTGGGTCTAAGGGTCAAAGCCCGCCTTCCCCCATCCAACAGGATGACTTCACATGGTTGGTATGTACAACATTAGTGTCAGTTTAAAGGCTCTTTTTTTTTCTCTTCACGAGCTGGTCTCAGCTGTAAGATTGCAAGATTGTGCTGAATTTGTGCGTGGGGGTGTGCGCAGTCAGGTAGAGGCTGTTTGTTCTTGGCAAGCTCTCCCTGGTTGTACAGAATGGATGTACTTTTTTCTTTCTGCTTTCCCTGTGGCTTGACGCTCGCCGGAGGAGGCTTGCGATCGGCTCGGGAAAAGCCTGTCGTGCTGTGATCTCTCCAACTGATACTTGGCATACGCGTCAAGTTTTGGACTGACTCGAGGGCTGTTCAGTTCCAAAAAGGCATTGCCTGTGGTGAGTTGCGCTGCGCGCACACGGCATTTATGAAGATTATTTTTAATGTGCTTTGTGCAGGAAAGCGGTGCTTTTTAGAAAATGTTTTTTTTTTGCCTGCGTGTCAAACATTGAGCTGGAGTCGGTTTACGGCTTAATTCGGTGACCCCTTTGCCCCTCTAAAGCTGACCCGGGTCAGCTCGCTGTTCTGATTTCTGTTTGGATACTGTTAGCGGGGCTGTGTGTTTGCTACTTGATTAATGGAGATCTGACAGCATTGTTGACTTGATTGCGACTACTGCACGGCAGTACTGAACCGCCTCTGAGTCCCACTGCTGAATTCCTCACTTGCTGTTAACCCTTCGCGAGTGGAGCCTCGTGACTGCAGCTTCTCCAAGAGTTGATTGCAACTTCGATTTATGTAAGATAAACTTGCATTTCTACAGCACCTTTCACAGCCGCCGGACGTCCCAAAGCGCTTTGCAGCCAATAAAGGCAGGGTCAAGCCATTCAGAATACAAGTGCCCCCCACCATGATTTAACATCATTGCTTAAAAACAGTGCAGTTGTTTAGCTCAGGCTTGCATTTCTATAGCGCCTTTCACAACATCCCATAGCACTTTACAGCCAATGAAGTGCTTTTTTTGAAGTGCAGTCACTGTTGTAATGTAGGAAACGCGGCAGCCAATTTGCGCACAGCAAGATCCCACAAACAGCAATGTGATAATGACCAGGTAATCTGTTTTTTGGTTATGTTGATTGAGCGATAAATATTGGTCCCCAGGACACTGGGGAGAACTCCCCCTGCTCTTCTTCGAAATAGTGCCGTTGGATCTTTTACATCCACCTGAGAGGGCAGACGCGCGAGTATAAAAGTGCTCAAGTTTTGATCCAGTTAATCAGATTCACCAGCACGATTCTGAGTGCCCTTTTATTATCTTGTTGTCGGCTTTTTTTGTGACTGGTCAGTATTTGGTTTGGCGTCACTGCAAATGAATGTACCCGCTACCTGGCATACTAATGTAGTTAACCCGTCATGTTCTGATGCTATTGAAAATGACACCGGTTCCGCATACAGATGTTCTTTAAGTGCGAGTTGCTTTTTAAAAAAAAATAAGGCGTGGAGAGTGGTCAATCATCGTCCTAGGTCTTGAAGGCACAGTGCTGTGTTTTATTCCAGTAATTTGCTCAGAGAAATCTTATTTACTACTGTGCAGGCACTGACCTATAAAGGGTAGTGGAAATCTGGAACCCGCCTCCCAAAAATAAAGCAGTTGAGGCTGGGGAGGTCAGTTGAAAATGTCAAAACTGAGATTGATTGATTTTTGTTAAGTAAGGGTTACGGAACCAAGCTGGTAGATGGAGTTAAGATACAGATCAGCCACGATCTAATTGAATGGCGGACAGGCTCGAGGGACTGAATGGCCTCCTCCTGCTCCTATGACTTGACACCATTCCAGGTATGATATCGTGCTACTGCATTTTCGGAAGAGATTGTTGCTGATAAGCTGTGTTTGTGGATTGTTTTATTAACCGGGGTTTGAGATGAACATATGTGTCGCTGTCAGTGTTCCCGCGCAGGCCGCTCATCGGCTTTTACGCTGTAAACACCACGCATGCGCAGACATTTAAAGGGACCGCGCATTAAAAGAAACAGGCCGCGCAGAACGAAGCGCAGCTCACGGTGGGGGCGGTGGTCTTCGCTCACTGTGCAACTGTCTTGGGCTGATCTATTGTGTGGCATCTCAGAACTCAAAAGCTGTGTTAGGACAGAGAGCCAGATTACGTTGCAGAACGATTGAGGTCTGTGTCCAAGAAAGCAAGGACTTTGATGGAAGTCCGACTTACAGAAAGAAGCACATTGAAAGTCTACAATAGTGAGATGCGGGACTCCGTATTAGCAAGGGACGAAGGCAGACTGGGGGATGGTAACATTTCCCATAAATCCCACCTAACATTTTAGCACAGCATTATATAGCAACCAGCCAGATAACGTGCATCTTATTTTACAGTAAACTGACCATTCTTGTAAACCTGTCGTGTACGAAGACGAAATGTGGCAGCCTTAATGTTGGACGCTAATGATACAACTCCTTGCCTTTAACATAGTAAAATGTCCCATGGCGCTTCACAGGTTTTATCGAACAAATTTTGACACTGGGCAATATAAGGAGATCGTAGGGCAGGTGACCAAAAGCTTGGTCAAAGAGGTAGGATTTAAGGAGCGTCTTAAGAGTTGTCAGCTGTGGCTCAGTGGGTAGCACACTCGCCTCTGAGTCAGCAGGTTGTGGGTTCAAGTCCCACTCCAGAGACTTGAACACATAATCTAGCCTAGCATTCCAGTGCAGTGCTGAGGGAGCGCTGCACTGTCGGAGGTGCCGTCTTTCGGATGAGACGTTAAACCGAGGCCCCGTCTGCCCTCTCAGGTGGATGTAAAAGATCCCATGGTACTATTCAAAGAAGAGCAGGGGAGTTAACCCCAGAGGCCTGGCCAATATTTATCCCTCAACCAACAACAAAAACAGATTATCTGGTCATTATCACATTGCTGTTTGTGGGGCCTTGCTGTGCGCAAATTGGCTGCCGCGTTTCCCACATTACAACAGTGACTACACTTCAGAAGTAATTCATTGGCTGTAAAGCGCTTTGAGACGTCCGGTGGTCGTGAAAGGCGCTATATAAATGCAAGTCTTTCTTTCTTTAAAGGAAGAGAGAGAGAGGCGGAGAGGTTTAGGGAGGGAATTCCAGAGCTTGGGGCCTTGGCAGATGAAAATAGTAACTTGTGCGTGGAAACTTAACGGCCCATGGGTTGCCTTTCCCCTCCTTAGCCCAAGGACACCATAGGCATTTGCAGTGCCTCTACTGATATCCTGACATTAATTGGCTATCTTAGCACAGAACAGAGGTCGAACCTGGGTTCTTCCCTGTCACTGAGGCTCAACACCAAGGCACATGGTACGGACAGCTGAGTGACCTGTTATGGGGCATAACTTTAAGAACATAAGAACTAGGAGTAGGAGTAGGCCATTCGGCCCCTCGAGCCTGCTCCGCCATTCAATAAGGTCATAGCTGATCTTCAACCTCAACTCCACTTTCCCGCCCTAACCCCATATCCCTTGATTCCCTTAGCACACAAAAATCTATCCATCCCTGTCTTGAATATACTCAACGACTGAGCATCCACAGCCCTCTGGGGTAGAGAATTCCAAAGATTCACCACCCTCTGAGTGAAGAAATTTCTCCTCATCTCAGTCCTAAATGGCCGACCCCTTATTCTGAGACTGTGACCCCCTAGAGCTAGGCCATTAAGGGTGACGTCAGGAAGCATTCCTTCTCGTAAAGGGTAGTGGAAGTCTGGAACACTTTCCCCCAAAAAGCTGTCGAGGGGGTCAATTCAACTGAGATCGATAGATTTTTGTTAGGCCAGGGGTATTAAGCGTTATGGAACCGAGGCGGGTAGGTGGAGTTAAGAGACAGATCAGCCCTGATCTAATTAAACGGCAGAACAGGCTCGAGGGGCTGAATGGCCTCCTCCTGTTCCTATGTTCCGATTTTATTGCGAGTGAAATGGAAACAGTGGAAAAGCATGCAAAAACTGCACAGTGCCGGCAAGCACAATGTTATCGCAGAACGTAACATTTCACGTACAGTAAGATAATACCGATTTCTATCTTAGTGTGTGTTGTATCAACATAGATTTCACGGTACTGAGGAACACTACACATGGTTTGTGTGAAAAAGGTGTCTCGGCTGTAATAGAACCTATCTGTGCTGAATATAGTCATCCTGCTTTAGACATCAATCTCAGCGAGACCGGTGTAGGTGGTTTTTTATTTTGCTTGTTCACGATGTGCTTACAGACCAATATGGTGATGAGATGAGCATTTGACATTAAGTTTGTGTTGTCGTCATTTATTTCAGGCTTGTACAGCTCAGACCAGCCTGTGCGTCAACGCTGGTACAAATATATCTGAACTGATGGTGATTTAATACTGATCGATTGTTTGAACAGTGCTGGTGTGAAGGTCTGGGTTGCCTATGTCTTGTGCTTTGGACAGGCACCTTGATATGAAAATGTTGACCAGGCCCAATAGACCAGTGTTTGTTTTTGGTGGGGTGGGAGGTGGGGAGGACTTTGGTATAATCTGTGTTGATTTATTTAATAAAACAGGTGTCACTGAAACATGTGGAAGTTCTCAAGTGTGGTTGGCATTCACTGCCTTGTCCTTCCATGGCCTTGTTCCATCCACCTCTTTGACCTCCTCCAGTCCGATATCTCTACTCTTCTGATGTGGCCCCTCCGCTCTGTTCCACTATTGGTGGCAGAACTTTGAGCCACCTCAGCCCTGTGTTATAAAACTCTCTCCCTTAACACCGCCTCCTCCCCCCACCCCCCGGTCCTCCGTGCTGTTTCTCTCCCCACCTCGGAAAGCCTTCTCAATAGGCCTTTCTTCGGCCTCACCTTCAGTTACCTCCTCTATCCCAGGGAACATAGGAACAGGAGGAGGCCATTCAGCCCCTCGAGCCTGTTCCACCATTCAGTTCGATCATGGCTGATCTGTATCTTAACTCCATCTACCCATCTTGGTCCCGTAACCCTTAATATCCTTGCTGAACAAAAACCTACGAATCTCAGTTTTGAAATTTTCAATTGACCCTCAGCCTCAACAACTTCTTGGGAGAGAGAGTTCCAGATTTTCACTGCCCTTTGTGTGAAGAAGTGCTTCCTGGCATCACCCCTGAACGGCCTTGGCTCTAATTTTAAGGTGATGTCCCCTGGTTCTGGACTCTCCCCACCTGAGGAAATAGTTTCTCTCTATCTACCCTATCAAATCCTTTAATCATCTTAAACACCTCGATCGTGTAATTAAGAGCCTGTTCGCTTTCCAATTGGTGTGTGTAGGCGGAATGGGCGAGGGGGGATGTGTCGGGCAACCAATGGCAGGAATGTGGGGGCGGGGCAGTTGGAGGCAGGCGGTCATGTGATGAAAAGTCCAGGAGTACGTCCAACCAGAGTTGGCAAGCCTTAACCTGCTAAATGACTTGCAAATAACTGCGCACAACAAAGGAATATTGGAGGTTTCCAATGTGTCTGGGCAATTCAGGAACCAGGTAACGGGATCGGCAATTAGGAGAGCTGAAGAGTCCAAACTGACATTTATATTTGGCCTTCTCTTAATGGGCAAGCTTGTCGGGCCTTGGTGTCGCCTACTAGAGTAGGGAGGCAAGACTGCTCGGGGGAGGGGGTCTCGCCTGCATCAAAATAGGTCCCCTTGTGGGACAAATGGCATTTGTAACATCGTGGGACTTGTTTGTGGTTTGGATTATTGGAGTAAATCCGTGAACGGTTTCTGTTATGTTTTAACAGGTAGGATGAACACTTCCTCTGTATTGCTGTTGAGCAGTGATTTATAAACCTTCCTGTGTGAGAGGATCACAGCAAACATTTACACGCACCTGGGGACCTCCAGCAAATATTGACACACTCCCGGGGACCTCCAGTAAATATTGACACACTCCCGGGAATCTCCTGTAAATATTGACACACTCCCCGGGAATCTCCTGTAAATATTGACACACTCCCGGGAATCTCCTGTAAATATTGACACACTCCCGGATATAGCCTGTAAATATTGACACACTCCTGATGATCTCCAGCAAATATTGACACACTCCCGGGATCTCCTATAAATATTGACACACTCCCGGATATCTCCAGCAAATATCGACACACTCCCGGGGACCTCCAGTAAATATTGACACACTCCCGGGAATCTCCTGTAAATACTGACACACTCCCGGGGACCTCCTGTAAATACTGACACACTCCCGGGGACCTCCTGTAAATACTGACACACTCCCGGGGATCTCCTGTAAATATTGACGCACTCCCGGGGACCTCCTGTAAATACTGACACACTCCCGGGGACTCCCTGTAAATACTGACACACTCCCGGGGACTCCCTGTAAATACTGACACACTCCCGGGGACTCCCTGTAAATACTGACACACTCCCGGGGACCCCCTGTAAATACTGACACACTCCCGGGGACCCCCTGTAAATACTGACACACTCCCGGGGACTCCCTGTAAATACTGACACACTCCTGGGGACCCCCTGTAAATACTGACACACTCCTGGGGATCCCCTGTAAACACTGACACACTCCCGGGGACTCCCTGTAAATACTGACACACTCCCGGGGACCTCCTGTGTAAGGGGTTTTCTCCGATACTGGTCCCCCGTTACACACAGTTCTTGGACATTAGGATTTATAAGAACAAAATACACACGGCACAGGGTTTTAGCTCAACCTTTGATTCGTTCGTTTATTGAACACACACACACACAATTACTTCCCCAGTATAAATCCCTACGATTTATATCAGGCTAACAACCCCAAAATACAAACCCCTACACGAGGGTCATTTGCATCGACACAATACGACACAGTTTCACCCGTCCGCGATTTGACTGTTACATATAAAGTTACCCAGACTCGATCACAAAACCCTTATTGTGATCTGACTGAAACTCACAAACTCACTCAGACTCAATCATAAAATCTCCCTCTATGATTTGGCTGAAACATACACTCACCACTCCCGATCGGCTGTCTCTTGGAGTTGATTGTAGGCCCGAATCTTTCTGTTCGCTGTTCTGCCGTCGGCTTCCCACACCACTGTCTTCGAAGTGATCTTACTTTAAACCAAAACCAACTTGCAGTATTTCCTGGCCCCCTCCTGAGCGTACGATTCGTTTCAAAATGTGTGAATTGTCCATTGATTTGAGAGATCTTTCTGACAATGCAACCTTCCCAAAGTGACTGCATGTGCGAAGTTGTTGGTTTCTGTTAGCATTCGTATTCAAAAGGTTCAAGGCCCGGCCCATCGTCTAGGCCTGCACTGAAACTATTTATTCGGGGGCCATGGTCTAAGGTGGACAATGTAACCCCTTAAGGTACATGAATATGCGGATGTTCTTGTTCAGACTTTAGATTCGTAGTTTTGGCTGCAATGTTTGAATTAACCCTTTATTGCCGAGCCCTTTTTGCGGGCTCTGCAGTTCTGGGTTTTATATTTCATAGTCCAATACTTTTACCGTTGAGGGGGGAGGAATCGATCCTACACCTGTAAATATTGACACACTCCCGGGGACCTCCAGCAAATATTGACACACTCCCAGGATCTCCTGTAAATATTGACACACTCCCGGGGATCTCCTGTAAATATTGACACACTCCCGGGGACCTCCTGTAAATACTGACACACTCCCAGGATCTCATGTAAATATTGACACACTCCCGGGAATCTCCTGTAAATATTGACACATTCCCAGGGAATCTCCGGTAAATATTGACACATTCCCGGGGACCTCCTGCAAATATCGACACAGTCTATTTTGGGAGGACTAACAAGGCAAGGGAATACACAATGAATGATAGGACCCTAGGAAGGACAGAGGATCAGAGGGACCTTGCTGTGCATGTACATAGATCCCTGAAGGCAGCAGGACAGGTAGATAAGGTGGTTAAAAAGGCATATGGGATACTTGCCTTCATTAGCCGAGGCATAGAATATAAGAGCAGGGAGGTTATGATGGAGCTGTACAAAATGCTAGTTAGGCCACAGCTGGAATACTGTGTGCAGTTCTGTTCGCCACACTATAGGAAGGATGTGATTGCATTGGAGAGGGTGCAGCGGAGATTCACCAGGATGTTACCTGGGCTGGAGCGCTTCAGCTATGAAGAGAGACTGGACAGGCTGGGATTGTTTTCCTTCGAGCAGAGAAGGCTGAGAACCTGATTGAGATGTACAAAATTATGAGGGGCATGGATAGGATAGATAGAAAGGAACTTTTCCCCTTAGTAGAGGGGTCAATAACCATGGGGCATAGTTTCAAGGTAAGGGGCAGGAGGTTTAGAGGGGATTTGAGGAAAAAGTTTTTCACCCAGAGGGTGGTTGGAATCTGGAACTCACTGCCTGAAAGGGTGGCAGAGGCAGGAACCCTCACAACATTCAAGAAGCATTTAGATGAGCACTTGAAACGCCATATCATACAAGGCTACGGACCAAGTGCTGGAAAATGGGATTAGAATAGATAGGGCTTGATGGCCGGCGCAGACACGATGGGCCGAAGGGCCTCTTTCTGTGTTGTGTAACTCTATGACTATGACTAGTCCCAGGGACCTCTGGAAAAAATTGCCACACTCCCGGGCAACGTTCCCGTTAAGCTGCATAACCGCACACCCCCAAAAATAAAATGAGAAGGAACATGCTCTCAGCAAATACTGACCCACTCCCACACCCGCGCATCTGAAAATGAAAAAGGCAAGTTAACGTTTTGAGTTTACGTCTTCTGTGTTGAATGGTTCTGCCGAAGGGGCTACACCATTCCGTCACTGATTCTGACAAAACTGCTACATGTTCTGCATTTACTTCAGACTCCAGCAGTTCCTGTTTGCTTCCTATTTTATCAAGGCTCTTCCCTGAGCCACTATTATATTGCCGCTGGTTGCATTCAGATTCAAAGAGATTTGATTCTGTGATCCAGCTCCCAACATATACGCTGCTAAATCCCAGCGATAGACTGGTGAGCCCATGATAAACCAGGCACGTGCGTGAGACTGTCGCTGGGGGAAGGGAACCAGATTTAGCACCGCACATTTCACATTCTCAGGATGTCCTGACACACTCCCCGGGGATCTCCTGGAATTACTGACACGCTCCCCGGGGATCGCCTGCAAATATTGAGACACTCCCCGGGGCCCTCCTGAAAACATTGACACACTCTCGGGCAATGTTCCCGTTAGGCTGCGTGGCCAATGCATTGCTTTTGAAGTGTCGTCACTGTTGTTAGCTCGGCAAATGCAGCAACCAACGTGCGCACAGCAAGGTCCCACAATCGTCAATCTGTTATGACGGTGTTGGTTGAGAGATAAATATCGCCCAGGGCACCAAGAGAAGACATTGTCCTTCTTCAGCTCGTGCCATGGGACCTTCTATGCCCACTTGCCGTAATCACTGGGAGCTGACCCTTGGATACTGGTCTCGAAATCCAAATTAAAAACGGTGCAATTTCTTCCTGAAAACCCCAATGTGATGTGATTTCCGGCGCTCTTTGTGGGATCTTGCCGTGCGCAAATTGGCTGCTGCGTTTCCCTACATTACAACAGCGACTGCAAATCATAAAGTACCTCATTGGCGCTAATGCACATTGGGACTTGCTGAGGTGGTGGAAGGCGCTATATAAATGCAAGTTCTTCCTTTTATGTGAAGTGCATTGAAAAGTGCGTGCGCGATTGCGGCCCAGATGATGCAAGGTAGCGCTAGGCCCCTCTCGTCTTCCCTGAACAGAACAAATAAAGTTTGATGAAGAGAGTGCGTCTTTAAAGCAAAGCTCCAAATGACTTAATTTTTTTTAATGTAAACCAGTCAATCCTCCCACCACTAGCTCGCGGTGTGAATTCATTAGAATCCTTTCTGTGGCGCAGATGATGAACGCGGCTTGACTTTTGCTGATAGCAGTCGTTCACGGGGCGGATGAGAATGTCAGCCACACTTTTTGTCAGGGAATAATATCGCCAACTTGCTGCTTCTCCCCGACATAGAATCATAGAATGATACAGCGCAGTAGGAGGCCATTCGGCCCATCGTGCCTGTGCCGGCTCTTTGAAAGAGCTCTCCAATTAGTCCCACTCCCTCCCCTCCCGCCCCGCCCCCTGACCTTTCCCCATAGCCCTGCAAATCTAGGAGTCGGGCCTGTGTTTTGAGTGTCTTACCACAGAGCAAGGCTCCTCCGTTTCACTGAGAAGCCAAAAATGTATTTTTATGAAATCTAATGTAAAAAAAAATAAGCCCTCCTCTGTTGATAATTTCCTGTTTCCTGTGTATTTTAACCGGTGTTAACAAGCAGTCCGATGAGGTAATCTGGACTGTATGTGGGGGGGACAATTTCCATTAGCAAAACTTATCTCCCCCCCCCCCCCCCCCCCCCCCCAAGGCTGCGTAGAAAAGGTATTAAAGAAAAAATAATATTGAATTGCCGTTCGGAAGCGGATACTGGAGCTGTGTTCTGTGTACACAGAATTTATCTTGGGGGCCTGGAGATTTCCTTTAATTACTACAGTTTGGTCTTCCGTCTCGTAAAGACGCCCTTTGAACATCAAAAGATGATCTGCCTTGTCAGAAGACCCTTTGTTCCCACCTCGCATAATGCCTTCTTTCTAATTGGCGTTTTCCAACCAGTCCCACGGTGATTCGCTGAACTTGATGTCGCTGTGCTTTTTTTTTGCGTGTTTGTTTCCTTAAGTTGTACTTTATTTCTTCTGTAATTGTCAAATGCAGAAGGTGGGGGGAGGGGGGGTGGAGAAAAAAAAATCTCAAGCGTTTTTTTTTAAATCCCTTCGGTGGCAGGCAAACAAGCTTTGAATAATCCATTAGCTGCTTGCTCGGCTGATGGGCGAAGCTAATTTATAGGTGTCACTTCTCCCCGTAGCTTTCATAATTGTCCTTCATATATTCATTTATGCTTTCTCGCATTCCTTGCTTAACATTTGAAAGGAACTGTTGAGGTTGAAAATATATTTGTCGTGCTCCCCGGTAATGGGCGTTAGTTGTGTGACGCCGTGTAATGCGTGTCCCTTTGGTGTTTTGTAAGCGCTGGGCAGAACAAGAGGCAGAATTGTGCCCCAGGCAGAGAGTGAAAATGGGTTGCAAAACAGGAAAAAGCTATTTGGTTTTGTGTGCTTGAAAAACGGGACGGCACTCTGTCCACAGCCTCACAGTATTAGTGAAAATGATGTTTGGTACAGTATGCTGTGTAAACTTTCGGAATTCAAAAAGTTACCTGAGAATAGCTACGTTATTTATGTAGTTTTTGAGAGCCCCCGTTAACTTCATGTTCCTGCTTCACTGAACTCGCTTGTTTTGACCAAATATTGAAACAAATGCCGAAACTGGATTGGTTAAAGTGGCTGTCTTTGCCTTTTATACTGGAATATCTTAGAACAATAACAAGTTGTATTTATACAACACCTTTAACGTCGTAAAACACCCCAAGGCACTTCACAGGAGTGATTATCTAACAAAGTTTGACACTCAGCCACACGAGAGATTTTTTTATTTATTGGTTCATGGGATGTGGGCGTCGCCGGCAAGGCCGGCATTTTATCGCCCATCCCGAATTGCCCTTGAGAAGGTGGTGGTGAGCCGCCTTCTTGAACCACTGTTCTTTGTAGCGGTTTGTTACAACTGAGTGGCTGGCTAGGTCACTTCAGAGGGGCAGTTAAGAGTCAACCACATTGCTGTGGGTCTGGAGTCACATGTAGGCCAGACCGGGTAAGGGCGGCAGATTTCCTTCCCGAAAGGACATTAGTGAACCAGATGGGTTTTTACGACAATCCGGTAGTTTCATGCTCACCATTACCGATTCTAAGTTTTTAAATTCCAGATTTATTTAATTAACTGAATTTAAATTCCCCAGCTGCCCGTGGTGGGATTTGAACTCATGTCTCCAGATCATTAGTCCAGGCCTCTGGATTACTAGTCCAGTGACAATAACCACTGTGCTACCGTTCCCGATAATTAGGACACTGAACCCCAGAAAAATATCCAGAGTAAAGACTCCAGAAATGTAACAGCTATGGTGGGTTCCTGGCTATGGTGCTGGACTAGTCACCCAGAGCTCCTGAGTTCAAGTGCCATCATGAAGTTGAACTAAATACATTCGAAATAACAACAGAAAACGCTGGAAAAACTCAGCAGGCCAGGCAGCATCCGTGGAGAGAGAAACAGAGTTAACGTTTCAGGTCGGACACCTTTCGTCAGTACTGGAAAAAAGCAGGAAATGAAATAGATTTAAAGCAAGGATAAAGCTGGGAAAAGGGGGAGGGGATGAAAGAACAAAAGGAGAGATTAAGAGACATTGAGAGACATTAAGAGATAATCAAGGCAAGAGGAGGTGTTGATGTGACAGGTTGAGGCTAAATTAAGTGTGAAATGTGCTGGCAGAATGAAGGACAGCTGCCAGCTTCTGGGAGGGGGAAAAAAAGGGGGGGGGCCAAACAAAAGGGTGGATGAAAATACATTCGGTAGTTTGTGAGCTGGCACCAGAAAAAGCAGCCATGAAGGCTGCCAGATTGTCATCAAAAAACAAACTGGTTCACAAATGTCCTTCAGGGAAAGGGAACCTTCCACCCCTACATAAATATAAATATAAGATAGTCACTAATAAATCCAATAAGGAATTCAGGAGAAAATTCTTCACCCAGAGAGTGGTTAGAATGTGGCACTCGCTACCACAGGGAGTAGTTGAGGCGAATAGTATAGATGGATTTAAAGGGAAGCTAGATAAACACGTGAGGGAGAAAGGATTGGAGGATATGCTGATAGGGTGAGATGGAGTAGGGTGGGAGGAGGCTCATGTGGAGCATAAACACCGGCATGGACCTGTTGGGCCGAATGGCCAGTTTCTGTGGCCACAGCTGGAGTACAATTGTGGTCGCTACATTACAGGAAAGATGGGATTGCACTAGAGAGGGTACAGAGGAGATTTACAAGGATGTTGCCAGGACTGGAGAATTTTAGCTATGAGGGAAGATTGGAGAGGCTGGGGTTGTTTTCTTTGGAACAGAGGAGGCTGAGGGGAGATTTAATTGAGGTGTATGAAATTATGAGGGGCCTAGATAGAGTGGATAAGAAGGACCTATTTCCCTTAGCAGAGAGGTCAATGACCAGGGGGCAGAGATTTAAAATAATTGGTAGAAGGATTAGAGGGAGTTGAGGAGAACTTTTTTCACGCAGAGGGTGGTGGGGGTCTGGAACTCACTGCCTGAAAGGGTGGTAGAGGCAGAAACCCTCATCACATTTAAAAAGTACTTGGATATGCACTTGAAGTGCCGTAACCTACAGGGCTACGGACCAAGAGCTGGAAAGTGGGATTAGGCTGGATAGCTCTTTCTCGGCCGGCGCCGACATGATGGGGCGAATGGCCTCCTTCTGTGCTGTAAATTTCTATGATTCTATGAATCTGTGTGGTAAAATTCTGTGTAGTATGTAATTCTACCTGGTCCGGCCGACGTGTGACTCTCGTCCTCTTGGTGCCCTCTGGGGTGCCTGGCAAGCCACCATCTTCTCAGGACAGCTGGAGATGGGAAATAAATTCAGCCTTGTCACCATCACCCACATCCTGTGATGTTCCTGTAGCTACGGTTCCTGAGGCAGTGAAAGCATTATTTTTTTTTCTGGATTTCGCAGTTAACTCGCTTAGCTCAAATCCTAAAACTATATCCCCTTGTCCCTGATTCTCCAGTTAGAAGGAAGAGTCCAAATAATTCACAGGCAACCGGCGTGGGAGTAAGTTATGGCCAGCCTCACTGGTGAAAATAGCAATCAGGCTATCCCAGGCGTGAAAAATGTTAACACAATAGCAAAATACTGCGGATGCTGGAAATCTGAAATAACAACAGAAAATGCTGGAAACACTCAGCAGGTCAGGCAGCATCCGTGGAGAGAGAAACAGAGTTAACGTTTCAGGTCGGAGACCCTTCATCAGAACTGGTAAAAGTTGGAGATGTAACAGATTTTAAGCAGGTGCAGAGACAGGGGCGGGGTGGGGGGAGTGGGAGTGGAGGAAGGAATTGAAGGAATATTCTGTACTAAGGTAAGAGGCAGGAAAGATAAAATTTGAAAATGGGGATGACAAAATCATACAGCATGAAAAATGGGAGCAGGGGTTATAGTCTGAAATTGTTGAACTCGATGTTGAGTCCAGAAGGCTGTAAAGTGCCTAATTGAAAGATGAGGTGCTGTTCCTCGAGCTTACGTTGAGCTTCGTTGGAACAATGTAATAGGCCGAGGACAGAGAGATCAGAGTGGGAGTGAAGCGGAGAATTAAAGTGTCAGGCGACCGGAAGCTCAGGGTCACCCTTACGGACTGAGTGGAGGTGTTCCGCAAAGCGGTCACCCAATCTGCGTTTGGTCTCCCCAATGTAGAGGAGACCGTGAAAAGTTTTAACCTTACTGGAAATGAAGCAAGTAATTCTGTAAGTTGAGGGTTCAGGAAACAAACCAGTGTGAAAGCAGGATTTACAAGTCACCATTTGACCAATTGCTGGAATAATACATAGAATTACATCGAGTCTACAGCACAGACACAGGCCATTCGGCCAAACTGGTCCATACCGGCGTTTAGGAACATAGCAACAGGAGGAGGCCATTCAGCCCCTCGAGCCTGTTCCGCCATTCAATGAGATCATGGCTGATCTGCGACCTAACTCCAAATACCCGCCTTTGCCCCATATCCCTTAATACCTTTGGTTAACAAAAATCTATCAATTGCAGATTTAAAATTAACAATTGGCCCAGCATCAATTGCCGTTTGCGGAAGAGAGTTCCAAACATCTACCACCCTTTGTGTGTAGAAGTGTTTCCTAACTTCACTCCTGAAAGGTCTGGCTCTAATTTTTAGACTCTGCCCCCTAGTCCCAGAATCCCCAACCAGCGGAAATAGTTTCTCTGTCAGTTCCACTTATGCTCCACACGAGCCTCCTCCCACCCTACTTCATCTCACCCCATCAGCAGAACATAAGAACATAAGAAATAGGAGCAGGAGTCGGCCAAAGGGCCCCTCGAGCCTGCTCCACCATTCAATAAGATCATGGCTAATCATCGACCTCAACTGCACTTTCCCACCCGATCTCCATATCCCTTGATTCACCTAGAGTCCAAAAATAACCCTCTATTCCTTTCTCCCTCGTGTGTTTATCGAGCCTCCCCTTAAATGCATCTATACTATTCGCCTCAACCACTCCCTGTGGTAGCGAGTTCCACATTCTCACCACTCTCTGGGTAAAGAAGTTTCTCCAGAAGATAAAATTCAGGATATTTTCTGATTCTCGCCTTTAATCCTTTGAGCACTTTGTTTTCTTTCTACCTTCCAGCACCTTCTCTCTTTATGCCCTTTAACATGCTCGGCACTGACTGTCTGTACATTCCAAATGCCAATTAGCAGTCGAAACCTTGGAACATTTTAATTGGGAGACAGCCAAGTATCATGCTCGAGCAAGACAATTATCAGCCCGTCTAGCTTAAATGTGGTGACTGTACTAATAAGACTTGCACACCAGGAAGGAGACTGAGAATGTAAAATGAATGGGTTTAGATCAATAACATTTAAATGCGTCACTTTTCCACCCCCTGATAAAGAAGACAATGGTGCAGCATTTCAGTTGTGTGGTAGCACGGAGCGACACACGATGGGAGGTGGTCGTTATGTTGTTTTAGACGTGGTGAGGAATGTACGCCAAGTCAGAAAGGAGAATCGATAATACACCTTTTCTAACCCAAAGGAAAGGCGCGGGCTGTCCCACTTGGGTGAACACAACGGGCAATCTCAATCAATGTTCCCCCTTATTTTTTTTTCGGTGCCCGGGCCCTTTAACTGGCTGCGCGGCCCATTCAAATTTCCGTGCGTGCGTGGTTTTTCCTCGTACGAAAGCCGGTGAACGGCCTGCACGGGACCTCCGGACCCCTGCGTGGCTGCACAGCTTACTGGGAACATGGAGCTCAATGCTATCCTGACTTTAAATCCATCTGAGCGCGCTTCTAAATGGTCGCTGCCAGGAGTCACCTTTCTTTTCCGGCTGGTTAAGGAGAGTAATTGCTTCAGCGTAGACCAGAGATTTGCCCTTCGGACCTCCCTGGTCTGTATATCTTAGCAGTGCATCATCTAAGGTTCTTCACCTACATGTGGAATAAACTGATGTCATTGTAAATGTAGTTTGTCATTTTCGGGCTGCAGTACTGGAGCTCGACGCCAAGGTTAATGAGAGACGTGTTGATTTTCCAGTTGGACAGCGAAGCCATTCTTGGTACCAGAAAACTGGGAATTACAGTTCATCTACTTAAATCCTTTCTGTAATTAATACATTTCAGAGTGAGAGAAAGAGCATATTTTTTTATCATCAGCATAGTTTTGATTTTGCCAAATAGGTTGCGTTTTGGATCCAGAATGGCTCCATGGGCCAACTGCTTACTTAGCATTGGCTCAGTGGGTAGCACTCTCTCACCTCTCAGTCAGAAGCTCGTGGGTTCAAGACCCACTCCAGAGACTTGAGCCCATATTCTAGGCTGACACTCCCAGTGCAGTACTGAGGGAGTGCTGCACTGTCGGAGGTGAGGTCTTTAAGACGTTAAACCGAGGCCCCGTCTGCTCTCACAGGTGGATGTGAAAGATCCCACGGTGCTTCACAAAGAAAGAAGAGCAGGCGAATTCTCCCCGGTGTCGTAGCCAACATTTATCTCTCAAGCAGCACCTAAAACAGAAGATCTGGCCGTTTATTTCTTGGATCTTGCTGTGCAGAAATTGGCAGCTGCGTTTCCTACATTGCAAGAGTGACGACACTTCAAAACTTAGTTCATTGGCTGTGAAGCGCTTTGGGACGTCCTGAGGTCGTGAAAGTTCTTTATTTTCATCTTTTAACCATTCTCTTCTATGAACTTTGGTCAGCCCCTGCAACAAAGCTTGTATTGTGTTTTCAACACACTGTGTCGTTCACAATGACTTTGTGAGCAGTCATGCACAAGTGCGACAATGAAGCCATGTCTGAATTGTTTGCCTCCTTGGCTTTACTGGCCAAACACTGTCTTCCTTTTCTTAATAAAATGCTAAGAAGACACTGGGATGTCCCCTTTTTAGTAGAGGCCCAACTAATCGAAAACTAGGCCGCAAAACGAAGGAAACTTCTAAAAGTAAACAATAACATTACGCCCAGCAGCACCTGCGGTGCCCACCGGTCGCGGAAGGCCTCAAGCATACCGGCGGGCTCCTTCTCCAGGGCCGCCTGGCCATGGACAAGGCCGCGGAAGAGAGGCGGGCACGCCATAGTGAACCCCCACCCCCGCTCCGCCAAGGGCCGCGGGACCGTGATCTAAATAAAAGGTGGCGGCTTTGTTTCGTTAGCAAGGGTTGCCTGTGCTTGAAAGACGCAGGCGGTATTGTTTAATCTGTTCAAGAACCCATGCACCCAAGGGTTACTCCTGCCACGTTAGGAGTTATATTTAATATTCCACTTTTAGTATGTGCCGTTTGTTCTGCTTTATATTGCTATTTATTTATAAAGAAAGAACTTGGATTTATATAGCCTCTTTCATGACCTCCGGACATCCCAAAGTGTATTACAGCCAATGAAATACTTTTGAAGTGTAGTCACTGTTGTAATGCAGGGAAACGCGGCAGCTAATTTGCGCACAGCAAGCTCCCACAAACAGCAATGAGGCAAATGACCAGATAATCTGTTTTTAGCGATGTTGGCTGAGGGATAAATGTTGGCCCCAGGACACCGGGGAGAACTCCCTGGTTCTTCTGCCAAATAGTGGCCGTGGGATCTTCTACCTCCACCCGGGAGGACAGTCAGGGCCTCGGTGCAGCAGGCGGTGAAGAAGGCAAATGGTATGTTGGCCTTCATAGCGAAAGGGTTTGAGTACAGGAACAGGGATGTCCTGCTGCAGTTGTACAGGGCCTTGGTGAGACCACACCTTGAGTACTGTGTGCAGTTTTGGTCGCCTTATCTGAGGAAGGATGTTCTTGCCATGGAAGGAGTTCAGCGAAGATTCATGAGGCTGATACCTGGGATGGCAGGAATGACATATGAAGAGAGATTGGGTCGATTGGGCTTATACTCGCTGGAGTATAGAAGAATGAGAGGGGATCTCATCGAAACATATAAAATTCTGACAGGTCTGGACAGACTAGATGCAGGAAGAATGTTCCCGATGGTCGGAGAGTCCAGAACCAGGGGTCATAATCTAAGGATAATGGGTAAGCCATTTAGGACAGAAATGAGGAAGAATTTCTTCACCCAGAGAGTGGTGAACCTGTGGAATTCTCTACCGCAGAAGGTAGTTGAGGCCAAGTCATTAAATATATTCAAGAAGGAGTTAGATATATTTCTTAAAGCTAAAGGTATCAAGGGATATGGGGAGAAGGCAGGTACAGGGTACTGAGTTTGGATGATCAGCCATGATCTCATCGAATGGCGGAGCAGGCTCGAGGGGCCGAATGGCCTACTCCTGCTCCTATCTTCGATGTTTCTATGTTTAATGTTGCTGTGAACCTCTGGCCTCTGGTAACCGTTGCCCCTCGGGATGCATCTTCGCAAGGGCAGAGTTTAGAAAAAGATAGCTTCTTGCAGGAAACAAAAGTCGACAGCTGTTCGACAGATGAGAGAAAAGATGTTGCTTAAAGAAGAAACCTGCGCAATGAAGTAACGGGTCTTTGAGCCATTGCAGAGAAATGAATGTGAGACATACTATCTGATGCCGGAGCTGGTAGACATTGCCGTGGTATATTCAGCTGCATTCATTTCAAATGGTCAGCTTAATACGGCGAGTGAAAGAGTACATTGTTGAGGATTTGCTGTACGTTAAGCTGCTCACTGCCTCATTATGTTTAGCGGGGAAGGCTCTCTCTGTGGCTGCTGTGAAGTTCTTTGTTGAAACTTGTGCTCCGTTCTCGATCGAATCGCATTGACTTCATTCACGTCTTGCCACAGAGGTGAGAAATGCTACTGATTTGTGCAAAACAAAAAAAACAAAAAATAAAACAAGCCGCACCGTAACTTCTCAAACCAGGCTTGCCCGTAAGAAATCTGCGAGGTCAGCCAGCTTCTGCCCAAATGTCGCCAGTTGTCTGTATTTTTCTGGATTCGTTGAATTTTGAGCATTCTGTTGCTGTGTACTAACGCAACGTGCTTTCTGCGGCGAATGCCCGGCTTTCCTTTGGGAAGGTAACACAGGAACAGGAGGAGGCCATTCAGCCCCTCGAGCCTGTTCCGCCACTCATTCAGATCACGGCTGATCTGCATCTTGACTCCATCTACCCGCCTTGGTTCCATAACCCTCGCAAGCCTAACAAAACTAGCTGACACTGTATCACCAGTGGATGCCAGGGGTGTGTCAGTCTATGTAGGGGGCGGGGGGCACAGGAGTTGTGTGCAGGCACACCGCACAGAAAGAGGTGAATAAAACACCGTGTCATACTGACGTTAATGGCCTTCAAAGTCAAAATGTTTGAAGATGATCGGTGTCATTTCTCTGCTGCAGTTTGATCCAAAGCGATCGTAAATTGAGAGCGAACAGCAGCAGCGAGTGAGGGGATTGGGCAAGAGTTCTGCTGTGACCGACCAGAACTGAAGCTCTTCGGTGGTTGGTGGTGACTCCAAATGTTGTGATGCAATATGGGTCGGTTTGCCAGCCCGTGCCGTGGGCGGGCAGGAGCCTTGCCCGTCGGCAGCGCACGCTGGGATTTCAGGCACCCATTGGCTGTGATTTTCCAACCGTCGCAGTTGTGGGCAGCACGTGTCTGATGAAATGCCATTTCCAGTGACTGGGGTCCACACCAGCATCATGGACTCTTAACATTACAGCCACACACCGCATTAATGCGTGCGTGTGTATCTCTGTGTGTGTGTGTGTGTGTGTGTGTGTGTATGCACCTATATGTGTGTGTGTATGTATGTGCTTGTCTGTCTGTGGAGGGGGGTGGTGTGTATGTGTGTGCCTTTATATGTGTGTGTGTGTTTTCTGTGACTCTGTCTTGTGTGTGTGTGTGTCTGTGTTTACAGCACTGTGTGTGTCTGTGTGCGTGTATGCGCATGCCTATATACATGTGTGTGTCTGTGCGTGTGTGTGTTTTCTGTGACTCTGTCTTGTGTGTGTGTGTGTGTGTGTGTGAACTGTTTTGGTAACCAGTTCTGAAGCTGTAGCTGCAACGTTTTTTGCATTGCTGAGGGGTAATGGTGACGTCCTTCGCAGACTGCTGATGAGATGTTTTTTTCTGTGTCTCTCACCTCCTTGGCATGGCCACTGACCCAGATTGTGGGAAAGAATCTGTTCTGCTCATGTTACGCCTTGTCTCTGCCGGTTGTTGTCTTTGTCGCACCGTTGTATGCTATTCAACATGCATCAGTAAGTTATTGTTTACAAAGCAGTACCAGGCGGATATTGATTAGGATGGGGTTGCTCAGTCCCTCCTTTGATACTTGCCTATCGTTGCTTTATTCCGGGAAGCTGAGTACTTGCACTGCAGTTGACGAATTCTGACAACTAATATTATCCTCTTCATTTCCCGTACTTCAGTCTGGGAGTGGCGTCTGTGTTATATCCTTGACACGTTTCAAACTATCATCACATTAACATGACAGATGGTTGATGATATTTGCCGAATGCCATATTGCTGCTTAATTCATGTAGATGATGTGAACCAGGAGATAATATTGCTGCTTCTGTAAACATTTTGAAGTCGATCTCCTGGGCTGCTGGTTTGTGATTTCCTCAGAAAAATCGGCAGATTGGAATTTCGGGATTCCCAAACATCCCAGAATCCCGTGTAATTTGACTGATGCGGTCACCATAAAACCAGTGGTCTGATAATTCTCCTTGCCCTTGGGTGGGATTCTGCACAGTGGCTCACGGGCAGACCTCCCCTGACAGCTGGCACAAGGCCCTTGCATCCTGGCAAGCCCGAGGGAGATGCCAGCCGTGTGGCTCAGTGGGCAGCCCTCTCGCCTCTTGAGTCAGAAGGTTCGTGGGTTCGAGTCCCACTCCAGCGGCTTGAGCACAAAAAATTCTAGGCCGACGCTCCCAGTGCAGCACTGCTTAGCTGCTGCTCTGTGTTCAAACATGTCAGGTGGGATCCTTCTCTTGTGGGAGCTTGCTGTGCGCAAATTGGCTGCCGCGTTTCCTACATTACAACAGTGACTACACTTCAAAAAGTACTTCATTGGCTGTAAAGTGCTTTGGGACGTCCGGTGGTCGTGAAAGGTGCTATATAAATGCAAGTCTGTCTTTCTTTCTTTCTGTCTTTTCTTTCTTTCTGTCTTTCTGTCTCTTTCTGTCTTTCTTTCTGTCTTTTTCTGTCTGTCTTTCTTTCTGTCTTTTTCTGTCTGTCTTTCTTTCTGTCTTTCTTTTTCTTTCTGTCCTTTCTTTCTGTTTTTCTTTCTTTCTTTCTGTCTCTCTCTCTCTCTCTCTCTCTCTCTCTCGGGACCGAGCCGTGGGAGTGGTTGGACTCTGAATGTGAGCTGGTGGTTCCAGTTCAGACAGCTGGGTTCCCACTTTGCGTCACTCCATGTGGCCTGATTATACACACTCAGCTTTGCTCGGGACACTTGTGGTTTTTTTTATTAATGGTCAGAATTATTAGTAACTTCAGAGGAATTCCAATGTTGTATCAAAACCACCCAACTAGGAAGATGAACTCAACTCTAAATATGGGATCAGGTGCAAATTCCTGACTCGGGTACATTAATCTTGCCTTCCTTTTAAAAATGGCACTTTAAGAAGCTGGCCTAAGACGCTTGTTTATCTGAGCTGTCTCGAGGCATTTTTTTAACATTTCCCAGATTGTCCCTTTATAGTCACATGAGCGGATCCCGCTAGGTAAATAATCTGTTTGCTACGCACTCCCTCAGGAATCCAGTAAGCATTTTCTGTTCAGCAATTCTGTACATGTGTTGAGGCTGCAATGGAAAATCTCCTGATCACTCCGTACATCTCTCTCGGCATGGATTGTGAAACCTGAAGTTACGTAACGCCTTTATAAAATTGCTTGATTGTCTGAAGGGTGGGCTTGTAACCATGATGTGAAAGTGTAACCTAGGATCAAAATAAAAATTTACACTACAATTTATATTCCCTCCCATTATCCATCTGTTCCCATTTTATGTGAGTCTACAAAACTGGCTCATGCCTCCACTCTACGGATCAGTTGGACATTAAGTGCGCCGAGGGTCCCATTCTGTCATCGTAGTGAAAACAATTCTCATCCTTGTTTTCAAATCCCTCCATGGCATATCTCTGGAACCTCCTCCAGCCCCACAGCCCTCCCAGATCTCTGCGCTCCTCCAATTCTGGCCTCTTGCGCATCCCCGATTTTCATCGCTCCACCATTGGTGGCCGTGCCTTCAGCTGCCCGGGGGCCCTAAGCTCTGGAATTCCCTCCCTAAACCTCTCCGCCTCTCTTTGCTTCTTTCAGTCACTCCTACTTCGGGGTAGGCGGGAATGTGGAGTAATCAGCTCAGCCATGATCTTATTGAATGGCGGAGCAGGCTCGAGGGGCCGAGTGGTCTACTCCTGCTCCTAATTCGTATGTTAATACCTACCTCTTTGGCCAAGCTTTTGGTCACCTGTCCTAATATCTCCTTATGTGGCTCGGTGTCAAATTTTGTTTGATAATCGATCCTGGGACGTTTTACTATGTTAAAGGCACTATATAAATGCAAGTTGTTGTTGTTGTAGTGGGAGGAGGTTGGGTCCAATTTCAGTGTAATTTTGTGTGTTATGGAAGCAGGGTTCAAATAATATTGTTTCAGCAGCTTAATCTGTAAGAGCCAACCCCAAACTACATTGGGTGGTGGCGCGCCTATTAAAGGATTCATCTGTGATAAGATTTTTAGAGCGTACTTGTCGATCTAGTGGAGCCATTGGTGGCGAATTGAGAGATTCTTTTATCATGTGTCGACTTGCATCTCGCACTACTCCACCGAGTTTATCTTTTTTGCCAAATTCTCTCCCACCTCGTGTCCAGAAAGTGTCCGTTCTTGCTCGGTTGGCTCAATGGCTGTCCGACCCCTTGCCCAAGTCGCTATCCCATCATACTTGGAACTACACAGGAAATGCAAGCAGGCTGCTTGACCAAGGACGGCCTCACAGTTAAACCCAGCCATGTTCTCGCCCTGTGTCCACACAGAAAAAGGAAGAAAGACTTGCATTTCTATAGCGCCTTTAACGACCTCAGGACGTCCCAAAGCGCTTTACAGTCAATGAAGTACTTTTTGAAGTGCAGTCACTGTTATAATGTAGGAAACGCGACAGCCAATTTGCGCACAGCAAGCTCCCACATACAGCAATGCGATAATGACCAGATCATCTGTTTTTTTTAGTGCTGTTGATTCAGGGATAAATATTGGGGATAACTCCCCTGCTCCTCTTCGAAATAGTGCCGTGGGATCTTTAACGCCCACCTGAGAGAGCAGACGGGGCCTCGGTTTAACGTCTCATCTGAAAGACTGCACCTCCGACAGTGCAGCACTCCCTCAGCACTGCACTGGGAGTGTCAGCCTAGAATTTTGTGAAGAAAAAGACTGCTAAATATGTTAATTTTTTTTTTAAAAAGCCGTTTCAATTTTCAGCTACAATTTATATTTTTAGCTTATCTTTAGTAAGCAACTTGACTTTCTCCATATTTTATTTCCACTGAGTGGATCTGTTCTTGCTGAGCTGTGCTGCTCTTTTCCACTTGCTTGAGCCTCGCTCACTATGAAATTACCTTCAGTGCTCCTGTAACATCAGATACGGGCTGTCAACATCCTGTCCTCTGCCGCAGTATATTCTGGTCCCGATGACATGTCCGTGGACTTGGCTTATCGGCCGCAATGCAGAAAGTGTCATTTGACAATGGCCGTCTGTTTCAGTCAGTCTGTTGCAAGAGAGTCACTGAGCTTAGCGTGTCCTTGTCTCCAGCTGCCCAGCCTGTCGCTGCTACTTGAACCGAGGGGGGTCACGGAGGGTCACGTGCCTCTTCCTGGTCAATAGGCTGAATGGATTCGGGCTGCTCTGTGCTCCTTGTGAAAGTGCGGGACGCCTGCTGAAGAAAGAATTGAGCAGCATTTAAACTGACCGCTGATAAACCCGCTGCACAGTTATGCTGTTGAGAGGACAATGAGCGGTGTGAATGAGAGTGGCAGCGAGAGATTCGGGACTTCATTACTCAGAGAGTGCTCAACGCAAGTAATGGACAATAGGGTAACAGGAGGGAAAACCCTGGTTTCATTTAAGCAACAGTTGGATAATATGATGGGGGGGTGTTTGTCTGGAGGGAAGGTTTATCAATCTTGTGAGATATCGATAGGAGTTTGGAAGTACATTTCACAATGAAGAAGTCGGAGTAGTGTAGCTCGGTGGTGGGCCGATAAATACGAATAGACATTGCCAATGTTCCCCTTGATTTTTTTTTGGGTGCGCGGCCCCTTTAACGAGCTTGGGCGCCCATTCAAATTTTCGCGCGTGCGTGAAGTCTCCCATTCAAAAGCCGGTAAGTGGCCTGCGCGGGACCTCCAGACAGCCTCGCGGCCGCACAGCTTAGCACCAACATTGCACAGTGCCCCCCGACGAATAAAGATTCAAGTTAGGTTCTCTCTTAAGACGAGCCACTACTCCAGCACCTAAACGTTAATAACAAATACAATGCCCATTATTTTGCCTTTTCCGGAGTTTATAGTAACCTTTACTGATTTAAAAAGAAATAATAATTTTAGTCTTGTACTAATGGACAGAAAATCCTGGGTTAGAAAGGAGGGCCTGCGGATTCTTGACCGGCCAGGGCTCCCCCACTGGTGGTGCAAGCTCAGAAAATTGTCTCAGGCTAGAATTCCCTTGAGTATAGAAGATTGAGGGGTGATCCAGTTGAGGTGTTTAAGATGATTAAAGGATTTGATAGGGTAGATAGAGAGAGAAACTATTTCCTCCGGTGTGGGGGGGAGTCCAGCGTAAGGGGGCATCAGCTTAAAATTAGAGCCAAGCCGTTCAGGGGTGATGTCAGGAAGCTGTAGTTTGTAGACTCTCTGTTTAAATAGACTCTGTTTACTGTTTGCTGTAAAATAGACTCTGTTTACTGTTTGCTGTAAAATAGACTCTGTTTACTGTTTGCTCTAAAATAGACTCTGTTTACTGTTTGCTCTAAAATAAACTCTGTTTGCTGTAAGTCCTGGCAGAAATCCCACCCAGCCTCCAACTCATTGGCTGACACAGTGGTGTCAGTATTCACTCCGTAAAAACAATCCCTGTTCCTTGACAGTGAGAACATACTTGTTGCCTTTTAAGCTGCCTTTATATTGTGTGAGACCTGTGCTAACGCCACCAGCTCCTGCCACGTGGGGCTCCCACAGCCAGCGCCAAAGCAAACTTGCTAATTTGCTAAACTGGGTGCCTTGGTTAGACCAGATTGGGGAAAAATAACAGGTCTTACCCGAGCACCAACCGTAGCCCTAATCCCAAATAAAAGCAGCGTTAAAACTCGTTGTATCTCATTAGTTTTACCTTTTCAAAATGTCGACGGGTAGTCATAAACAAAACTAAAATCACAAAATCAACAAAACATACTCATTTTGTGCTGCACATTTAGTAACTTGAAATGCACAAGCTATTTAAGTGCACTACAAAATGTAACTATTTTCTTTTCATTCACTATTCATGTTATATGTTTCAAAATTGCAGGTGACTTCATGAGAAAATATTGCTCCACTCAGTTCACTGTTGCGTAAAAGGAGTTACCTGTTATAATGCTTTGTCGTGCATCATAATAAGTGTCATACGACTCCTTTAAGTTCAGGCACATTCCCTAAAAATTCATCCCTTCTATGCGGCTCTAAAGAGCTCATTAACAGTTTTCAATGAGGGAGCTGGGATTCAAAGGTATTCTTTGGTACGTGAAATGAGTCAGTTGTTGTGGCACTTGGAGTTTTAGTGTCTGACAGATCAAAGTCTACAGTACATCATTGGCTTTAATTTGTCCCTAACGCAAGAACCTTGGTTTCGAAAGCTTCGAGACGTGAGCCTTTTATCTAACTCTCTGGAGCTTTGGATTGGAGCTGTTTTCTCAAAGTAATCTAATGTGCCGTCCACAACTCTCCTCATTTTCACAATGGTGGGGAGAGACCGCAATTGGGGCGTGGAGGAGAAGAAAGGGCAGACGCTCCTTTAATGAGCCTTGACTGCTTCAAGCAGTAGGATGACTCCACCGGCCTCACGTTTCCAGTGAGGAGCCACAGTCGAACGGCGCATTGGGTTGGAGATGGGACTATAATGTTGTAGCCCTAACTCTCTGACCCACACTTCCTTCACCACAGCTCCCCATTTGCAGTGCAGGATTGGTGGATAATGACTCAACCACAGAGACCTAAAGCCACTTCGACCACCAGGGTCCCGGATTTGATCCCCATTCTTGCTGAGCTAGCTGATGTCCTTGCATCCCCCCCAATTGACGTCACTATTCAGGTCAGCGCTCCTGCTTTATGGAAGGAAACATCGACCAGGGTCGTCTTTAAGAAAAGATATACTTGCTCTAGAGGCAGTTCAGAGAAGGTTCACTCGGTTGATTCCAGAGATGAGGGGGTTGACTTATGAGGAAAGGTTGAGTAGGTTGGGCCTCTACTCATTGGAATACAGAAGAATGAGAGGCGATCTTATCGAAACATATAAGATTGTGAGGGGGCTTGATCGGGTGGAGGCGGGGAGGATGTTTCCACTGATGGGTGAGACTAGAACTAGGGGGCATAATCTTAGAATAAGGGGCTGCCGTTTCAAAACTGAGATGAGGAGAAACTTCTTCACTCAGAGGGTAGTAAATCTATGGAATTTGCTACCTCAGAGAGCTGTGGAAGCTGCGACATTAAATAAATTTAAAATGGAGATAGACAGTTTCCTAGCTGATAAGGGAATTAAGGGTTATGGGGAGCGGGCAGGGAAGTGGACGTGAGTCTAGGTTCGGATCAGCCATGATCCTATTGAATGGTGGAGCAGGCCCGAGGGGCCATATGGCCTACTCCTGCTGCTACTTCTTATGTTCTTATTGCTATCCCGTACTCACTGACAAGAAAAAGATAGCATTTTCTCCAGGTGGGCAAGGAGTAATGAAGATAAACAAGCCCCATTCACGCCTTCGTCACCTATGTGCTGGAGAACTACCGTGCCCTCTTCTCCAGCCCTTCCAAGTTCTAGTCTATTCTAAACTACAGCTCCCTTGCCCCTTATCCCATAGCTCAATCGCTCCGAGCTTCGCCAAGCTCCATTGGCTCCGTATCGTCCAATGCATCGAATTCAAAATCAATGTCCTCGAATATGAGACTCCCTATGGCCTCGCCCTTCCCAAACTCTGCAACCTCCTCCAGCCTTACAGTCCAGTACGGGTCCGATGCTTTTCTGACTCTTTGCCTGCTTTACATTGACTCCACCCCTCCACCTTCAATCACCGAGGTTGTGGCAACATTACTGTTGTGGACATTTCTACCGTAGCTTAACCGAGAGGAAAAGAGTCAAAACTTTTTAGCAATCCCTACCTCAGTTTTAAAAGGAAGCTATAGTATTCTTGTTCCCTGGGTCCCCATGTCCCCATAGAATCATAGAATAGTACAGCACAGAAGGAGGCCATTTGGCCCATCGAGTCTGCGCCGGCTCTTTCGAAGAGCAATCCAGTTAGTCCCACTCTCTTTCCCCATATCCCTGCAATTTTTTTCTCCTTCAAGTATTTATCCAATTCCATTTTGAAGGCTACTATTGAAACTGTATCCAGCACCCTATCAGGCAGCGCATTCCAAATCCTCACCACTCGTTGTGTGAAAAAGCTTTTCCTCTTGTCGCCTCTGGTTCTTTCGCCTTTCACCTTCAATCTGTGTCCTCTGGTTATCGACCCTTCAGCCATTGGAAACAGTTTCTCCTTATTTACCCTTTATGATTTTAAACATCGCTATCAAATCTCCTCTTAGCCTTCTCTGCTCCAAGGAGAACAGTATTGGTAACTGAGCAGGCATGGTGGCCGTTAGCACTGGTGCCTCACAGCGCCAGAGACCCGGGTTCGAATCTGGCCTCGGGTGACTGTCTGTGTGGAGTTTGCACATTCTCCCCGTGTCTGCGTGGGTTTCCTCCGGGTGCTCCGGTTTCCTCCCACAGTCCAAAAATGTGCGGGTTAGGTTGATTTGGCTATGATAAATTGACCCTTAGTGTTAGGGGGGGATTAAATATGTGAGGTTACGGGGACAGGATGGGATATGTTAGGGGGAATTAAATACGTGGGGTTACGGGGATAGGGTGGGATATGTGTCGGTGCAGGCTCGATGGGGATTCTGTGTGAGAAAGCAGGGACAGGGTACTGGATTTGGATGATCAGCCATGATCGTATTGAATGGTGGAGCAGGCTCGACGGGCCGAATGGCCTACTCCTGCTCCTAGATTCTATGAAGGAGATCCTACCTCTAGTCTGGGTGTGTGGGTGGGCTCTCTGTATCCCGTGTGCACTCCCCCACACCCTAAAGTTCCAAACACAGTCAGCTACCCAAAGGAAAATGTTTTTCTTATTATACAGGAAAAGAAACCAGTAGGACAACAGATGCTGCAAGTTTCAGCTCTTTTTGCTGAGGTTAAGGTATGGTATAAATTAGTTGAAATGCTGAACTCCCATCGGTACTAACTGACGTAAGAAAACTACTAGGCACTTGGTCTAAGCGTTAAACAAAGCTTTAATCAACTGTTTTCCAACATGGAGATCTAGTTGTCCTTCACTAGTTCCTGTTAAAGAATGTCCTGAGCAAGCTGGGCCCATGCCCGAGTATTTATACTCTCCCTGGACAGCGCCACCAGCAGGCCGCCCAGTATTATGTCATAAGTCATGAATGACAAGATTCATGTCACTAACCATGACGGTCTTGATTTCACAAGAATACAGATGGATTAAAGAGTACAGAACACAAGATGCTGTGCGCTCATGGTGCCTGGTAGGCCTGGCCCCAAGATAGGTTGAAAGCTAATGACCTAGGACATAGGTTTCCAAACTGGGAGCCTCTCACAGGACATCCCCCCCAGGGTCCATGGATCCCAGTTTGAAAACCTATTCCCTTAAGATGTTGTCCAGTAATTGGCTGTGTGGTAGCTGTCCAGATTGTCTAATCCAAATGTATTTTAAAACAAAGGCAAATTACTGCGGGTGCTGGAAATCTGAAATAAAAACAGAAAATGCTGGAAATACTCAGCAGGTCGGGCAGCATCTGTGCAGCGAGAAACAGAGTTAACGTTTCAGGTTATGGGTCGTTTTCAGGTTATCAAACTGTAACTAGTGGGGGGCCACAGGGATCAGTGCTGGGGCCTCAACTATTTGCAATCTATATTATTGACTTGGATGAAGGGACCGAGTGTACTGTAGCCAAATTTGCTGATGATACAAAGATAGGTGGGAAAGCAAGTTGTGAGGAGGACACAAAGAGTCTGCAAAGGCATATAGATTGGTTAAGTGAGTGGGTAAAAATTTGGCAGATGGAGTATAATGTGGGAAAATGTGAGGTTATCCACTTTGGAAGGAAGAATAGAAAAGCAAATTATTATTTAAATGGAGAGAGACGACAGAATGCTGCGGTACAGAGGGATCTGGGTGTCCTCGTACATGAAACACAAAAGGTTAGCATGCAGGTACAGCAGGTAATTAGGAAGGCAAATGGAATGTTGGCCTTTATTGCAAGGGGGGTGGAGTATAAAAGTAAGGAAGTCTTGCTACAACTGTACAGGGCGTTGGTGAGACCACACCTGGAGTACTGCGTACAGTTTTGGTCTCCTTATTTAAGGAGGGAAATAATTGCATTGAGGCAGTTCAGAGAAGGTTCACCAGACTGATTCCTGAGATGAAGGGGTTGTCTTATGAAGAAAGGTTGAGCAGGTTGGGCCGATACTCATTGAGTTTAGAAGAATGAGAGGTGATCTTATTAAAACATATAAGATTCTGAGGGGGCTTGACAGGGTAGATGCTGAGAGGATGTTTCCCCTAGTGGGGGAATCTAGAACTAGGGGGCATAGTTTCAGGATAAGGGGTCGCTCTTTTAAGACGGAGATGAGAAGGAATTTCTTTTCTCAGCGGGTCGTAAATCTTTGGAATTCTCTACCCCAGAGAGCTGTGGAGGCTGAGTCACTGAATATATTCAAGGTGGAGATAGACAGATATTTGAGCTACAGGGGAGTCGAGGGTTATGGGGAACGGGCAGGAAAGTGGAGTTGAGGCCAAGATCAGATCAGCCATGATCTTATTGAATGGCGGAGCAGGCTCGAGGGGCCGAATGGCCGACTCCTGCTCCTATTTCTTATGTTGATGACCTTTCTGTGTGCGTGCCTGTGTCTGTCCGTCCACTGGTTTGGTTGAGATTAAGAACTTGCTGGGTGGAAGTTCAGTGGACATTGACACATGCTCCAAGATGCAATCCAGGGACAACATCATTGTGCCTCTTGGCTGAGCAAACTCTCCCATCTTAACGAGCACAACACATTCAAAGACATGGAAGACTTTCCTTCTCCCGTTGGAAACGTTCTGTACTTTGCTTTGCAAATAACCCGCTTGGGACCGCAGGCAACATGAGCCCCTCGATCCCCATGTACAGATGACATTCAGTTCGCAGTGACCTGGGCTGAATCCAGTCGGTCAGTGTTTGTACTGAAGACTGGCGCCGAGTCAGCCCGTGTATTAAATTACTGCCTGGCTTGATTCTGACTACCGGCTGAAAATCAACGGGTGTTTCATGTCAACTGGTTTCTGCTTCTCCGATGTGAGTCTCCTCCCTCGGAGCCCCAGACAGCTAACCCTGAAGGGAGGAGGTGGAAGTTTTTGCTTTCACTCTGGAATCCGATCTGAGCTCCCCCCCCCACCCCCGCTGTTTGTACTAGTCCGTTTGTGGCAAACCTACCAAGAAAGCGAATTTTCTTCTTCACGATAAGCCAGATGTTAGTTTGCTGGCTCCTCAATCCAATAAAATTTTGATTAGTTTCCCTTTTCTATTAAGGTTTTGAGGTTGTAAACCTAGTCAGTGCCGCACTTGGTAACTAATACCTCCCGTTGTTCCATTAGCACTCAAGATGAATGATTTACTACATGTTCTTATGGGATTAGAAAACATTCCTTATCCTCTTTGTCAATAGAATACTGTTGTCTGCAATGACCTTTTTTCACTGTAGTTCATTCTTCATGTAGAAATTGCTTCAGCTCGGTTTTTCCAACGGGCAAATGAACTCGAAGCAAACACGTAGATTTATGTTAAGACTGTGCAGCGTTTAGCGCTCTTTTATGTGCATAATTATATAGATATCTAATAAATATATTTGTGTGCAAGGTGTCAGCCGTGGTTTCAGTGGGCGGCACTCTCTCGCCTCTGAGTCAGAAGGTTGTGGGTTCGAGTCCCACTCCAGAGACTTGAGCACAAAAATCTAGGCTGACACTCCTGTGCCGCGCTATCGGAGGTGCCGTCTTTCGGATGAGACGTTAAACCGAGGCCCCGTCTGCTCTCTCAGGTGGAAGTAAAAGATCCCACGGCACTATTTGGAAGAAGAGCAGGACAATTATCCCCGGTGTCCTGGGCCAATATTTATCCCTCAACCAATAACACGAAACAGATTACCTGGTCATTTATCTCAATGCTGTTTATGGGAGCTTGCTGTGCCCAAATTGGCTGCCTCATTTTCCTACATTAACACAGTGACCACGCTTCAAAAGTACTTAATTGGCTGTAAAGCGCTTTGGGACGTCCGGTGGACGTGAAAGGCGCTATATAAATGCAAGTCTTTCTTTCCTTTTACTTTCTTCCTTCCTTCCCTTTTCTTTCGTTCCCTCCTTCCTTCCCTGTCCATCAATTACCTCTTGTACAGTAATGAGAAGTCGCACAACACCAGGTTATAGTCCAACAGTTTTATTTGAAATCACGAGCTTTCGGAGCGCTGCTCCTTCGTCAGGTGAAGTGAAGGAATACAAATCAGCAAAGCATATATAGACAGAGAACAATGTGTAGCGTACAATGTCAGACGACTACAGTAAATCTTTCTGACTGCCCTCCATCACACCTCGGCAGAGAGACAATCAGGCCAGTCAGGAAGGCATTACATCAAAGACAAAACAAAATACAGCTAAGACAATGAGGTGGGGTCACAGGGGGTCCAACGTGTCAAATGCTGCAGTCTGTATGGTTTACCTGACGAAGGAGCAGCGCTCCGAAAGCTCGTGATTTCAAATAAAACTGTTGGACTATAACCTGGTGTTGTGCGACTTCTCATTTTTGTCCACCCCAGTCCAACACCGGCATCTCCGCATCATGGCCACTCATGTACAGTGGGGAGGCTCTGGGAAGAGTGTGTTTGGGCAGTATTCATAATGTTCACTCGGCTGATTCTGTGCAGATTTGTTTCACAGCCAACCTGGTAGCAGTGCTATATTGTACCATTACACTCTGACTGTCCTCTTTCCTGACCTGTTCTACAAAAATTTAATCAACCGTTACCTTTGTATTTCTATTCATGCAAAAGTTTTGAGAGCATTGGTCAAGGCCAGACATCTCACTTTTTTTCTCTGGCCATCCCATAAACTGGTTGTTGCGACGATAAGTGAAGGAACCAAAGGGTTGTGAATTTGGACTAGAAACTTCTGGCAACAATTATTATTAAGCGCCAATGGATCTGAGGTCCTATTTAGATCACATTTGAGTACCTGAGAGGTGGCCTGAAAAGGACACACCTGGTTAGTAGCTGAAGATTACAACTGTGCTCCAGACCCCAGACTGGTGAGCAGTGCCACAGGAGATCAGCTAGTCTAAGATGAAAACAGAAAATGCTGGAAATACACACCAGGGAGGTCCACTTTGGAAAAGAAAAAATGGTTACCGTTTGCTGAGTTCCTCTGCTCTTCTTATCTATGTTTGGCCCAATTTATTATCTATAAATAAAGAAAGAATTTGCATTTATATAACTCCTTTCACAAGCTCAGAACGTCCCAAAGCGCTTTACAGCCAATGAAGTACATTTAACGTGTCGTCACTGTGTTAATGTAGGATAATGTGGCTCACAGCAAGATCCCACAAACAGCATTGAGATAAATAACCAGAAAAATCTGTTTTTATGTTATTGGTTGAGGGATAAATATTGGCCAGGACACCGGGGAGAACTCTTCTTCAAAATAGTGCCGTGGGATCCTTTACTGATCTCCGACAGTGCAGCGCTCCCTCAGCACTGCCCTGGAGTGTCAGCCTAGATTTTTTGTGCTCAAGTCTCTGGAATGGAACTTGAACCCACAACCTTCTGACTCAGAAGTGAGAGTGCTGCTCACTAAGCCGCAACAGACGCATCATATTCTGATCCTATTATAGCTAAGGTTGCTGAAAATAAACTACCAATTTTGTGGTAGATATTGGATCTCCACAACCAGTCTTTATGCAGGTTCCTGTGATGATGGGTCAGTAGGCATTTCCTTATATTATTTTTTTTTGCTTTCCCCAGTCAGTTTATTCATTGATTGCAGATTGTTTTTTCTTTAGGACGTTGGAAGTTATACTGGAAGAATCATTTAAAAAAAATGAGACATCTCGGCCTGTTCCTTCTCAATTAAATTTTCAAGCGCTTTCTTTCCATCTACTTAATGAAGCCATTGTACGTTTTGATTACAGCGTACTTGTGCTGATATCGCACCATTAATGTAGAAAAACGTCCCATGGGGTGCTTCACAGACTCATGAGGGAAGTGGATGCAAGCCAAAGAAGGAGAGATTAGGAGATTGCACAGCGGTTGCCGGAAGGAAACACTAATGTGTCAAGTTCTTTCAGCATGGCTGTGCTGTCAGCAGAGCGAGTTTAAAGGTTGAAGTGATTTGCTCTCTGGGCCGTTGGGGGAGTCTTGCCATCCTGTCATCACCTCAGTATCTTAATAAAAGAAAGAATTCCCATGTTTTCAGACGTTATTGATGTTTGTACGACCGTTCTCGCACGAGGTTCTCTGTTTGCTTGAGACCCTCTGCACTTGCCGTGTTGGCAGTGCCATTATTACATTTACAGTCTGAACAAAAGGCCTTCTGGATTCTGAAACACCCGACCCACGTGACGCTGAAAGGTAGTGAGTGCCGGGACAGTAATTTCATCTCCCCGACTCTTGTCTAAATTGCGTTCAGGGAATCTCAGTCCTAAATGGCCGACCCCTTACTCTGAGACTGTGACCCCTGGTTAAGCACGTGAGGGAGAAAGGAATAGAAGGATATGTTGATGGGGTGAGATGAAGAGGGGTGGGAGGAGGTTCATGTGGAGCATAAACACCTATCTTTCCTCCTCGCTCTCTGAGCGGCCATTTTAAATTGCCGGTCCCTCATCACTGATTTCCCCCCTCCTCCAACCACAGGAAATGGTCTTTTCCCGATTAAATAACAACAGCTTGCTTTTACATCGCACCTGTAACGTAGTAAAACATCCCAAGGCGCTTCACAGGAGCGTAACCAGACAAAGGTTGACCCTGAGCCAAAGAAGGAAACATTAAGAGGTAGGTTTTAAGGAGCGTCTTAAAGGAGGAGAGAGAGGCGGAGAGGTTTAGGGAGGGAATTCCAGAGTTTAGGGCCCAGGCAGCAGAAGGCACGGCCGCCAAAACCCTTAATAATTTTTAAAACCCCATTTAATCTCCTCCTGGCCTGTTAAGCTTGTTCCACCTGATTTTTGCTCTCCAGTATCACAATAATTTGTAATTAACTTTGGAGCCAAACACTGCTTACGCAACTATCGAGTGTAGTTAACCAAATATTTTACTGATGCTGACTTGCTGGATTTGCTCCAGTCACAGTTAACACTAAACCAGTAAAACTAGATGATGAGTCATTTAATCGTGTTTATTTTTCAATTTTGCTGTAAAGGTTAATTTCTTTACACAGATGTTATGGTGTTTGTTCTTTCATCAATTTCTTTAACTTTTTTTTTCATGCAAACTTATATATTAAAGCTCTGTATCATCACAATCAATAGTCCTACTATTTATTCACCGGTGAAAGAAAGATTTCTACAGCGCCTTTCACGACCACCGGACGTCCCAAAGCGCTTTACAGCCAATGAAGTACTTTTTGAAGTGGAGTCACTGTTGTAATGTAGGAAACGCAGCAGCCAATTTGCGCACAGCAAGCTCCCACAAACAGCAATGTGATAATGACCAGATAATCTGTTTTAGTGATGTTGATTGAGGGATAAATATTGGCCCAGGACACCGGGGAGAACTCCCCTGCTCTTCTTCGCAATAGTGCCAAGAGATTTTTTTACGTCCACCTGAGAGGGCAGACGGGGCCTCGGTTCAACTTATGATCCGAAAGACGGCACCTCTGACAGTGCAGCACTCCCTCGACACTGCACTGGGCGCGTCAGCCTGGATTTTTGTGCTCAAGTCTCTGGAGTGGAACTGAACCCACAACCTTCTGACTCGAAGGCGAGAGAGTGCGACCGACTGAGCCACTGGCTGACACTATAAGCTTAATGCCACCACATAAGGCGATTGTTTCTCGAAGCGTTGTGTGGTGTGCGATCTGTGGGCTCAGCTGTATGGGGCGGGGTTGCCTCCTTTTTGATCGTTTTACTGACTCTAGTCAATGGGAAGAAACTTTGCTCTCCACTTTTTTCACTGAAGTTATCGGCAGGAGGGACCCTATCCCACGTGACTCGCTAAATCTCAATGAGATTACTCCAAACAAAATGAAGACACCTTTGGCATTGAATTCCTGGTGCTCGGCAGCTGGGAGGCTTTTCAAACGCAAAGCCTCCCCACGGCAAATACAGTAGATGGCAAGCCCGAGCGAATGAAGCATTTCATTTGCCTGGGGCAGCGTACTGCACCATGCAAATAGAACAGCACCCATAATGAAGAGTACATTGAAAAACCATTATTGGAAATGTTAAATGTGCTGTAGGGGATGTCAGTCACAGTGCCGGCTGTCACCCCGAGCGGCCTTCAGTTTGTTGTGAGTTTGCCGCGCGCTCTCTTTTACCTTCTGCTTAAAGCTTGGGCGGCTTATCCTCCGAGATCTGAGAGGATCTACTTTTCAGGAGAGGCTGAACAGGCTGGGGCTCCTTTCTCTAGAAAAGAGAAGGCTGAGGGGGCGACCTGAGAGAGGCTGTTAAAATTACGAAGGGGTTCGATGGGGTAGACGTAGAAAAGATGTCTCCACTGGGGGGGTGGGGGGGCGGTGGAGGTTGGAGGCCAAAAACTAGGGGCCATAAATATAAGATAGTCACTAATCAATCCAGTAGGGAATTCAGGGGAAACTTCTTTATCCAGAGAGTGGCGAGAATGTGGAACTCGCTCCCACAGGGAGTGGTTGATGCGAATAGTATAGATGCATATAAGGGGAAGCTAGATAAGCACATGAGGGAGAAAGGAATCGAAGATATGGTGATAGGATGCGATGAAGTAGGGTAGGAGGAGCCTCATGTAGAACATAAACGCCGGCACGGACCAGTGGGCCGAATGGCCTCTTTCTGTGCTGTAGGTTCTGTGTAATTCTATGTTTACTATGATTGTCTTCGTGCGATTTACACCCTTGTCGAACATCAAAGCTTAGTGTCTTGTGGCGAATTCTTCAGGCTGGAGTGGCTTCTGTCTGGAAAGCTGAAAGGTGAATGTAGAAGATTTTTTGGAGTTATCCCTAGGCCTGTTTCTCAAATTGGTACAAATAAACTCGAATTGCTTTTAAACCCGTATGCTTTAACATGGTCTGATGTGGATTTCATGTGGCGAGAGACTTTTAATTCATCAGCATAAATTGCTCTCATTGAAGTGGCAATTCTGTAATCAGCAACACTTCACCCTCGTGTTATACAATCCATAATGCTCTCTTTAGGCACAGCTCAATTTGGAAGGATGAAATCGCTAATTGTGCTGCAGGGTGGGTTTTTACAGTTCAGGTGGACATAGTACAAAGGTTTTCCACACTTACTGTTGTGGAAGAAAAGTTATATTGGAGCTGCATGAATATTTTGCACTCCCGGCAATTGCACTTTATTAGAATGCCAGTGACCGCAAAAGCCTGTGAAGCAAACATTTTGAAGTTTCACCAAAAATTGGGTCTCGTGCTGTCTAGAAAGCAGTGTGCACTTCTACTTCATTGGCTGTAAAGCGCTTTGGGACGTCCTGAGGTCGTTAAGGACGCTATATAAATACTGTGGCAACGAGAGCAGGTCAGAGGCTAGGTATTCTGCGGCGAGTGTCTCACCTCCTGACTCCCCAAAGCCTTTCCACCATCTACAAGGCACAAGTAAGGAGTGTGATGGAATACTCTCCACTTGCCTGGATGAGTGCAGCTCCAACAACACTCAAGAAGCTCGACACCATACGGGACAAAGCAGCCCGCTTGATTGGCACCCCATCTACCACATTAAACATTCACTCCCTCCACCACCGGCGTACCGTGGCTGCAGTGTGTACCATCTACAAGATGCACTGTAGCAACTCGCCAAGGCTTCTTCGGTAGCACCTCCCAAACCCGCGACCTCTTCCACCTAGAAGGACAAGGGCAGCAGGCGCATGGGAACACCACCACCTCCAAGTTCCCCTCCAAGTCACACACCATCCTGACTTAGAAGTATATCGCCGATCCTTCATCGTCGCTGGGTCAAAATCCTGGAACTCCCTCCCTAACAGCACTGTGGGAGTACCTTCACCACTTGACTGCAGCGGTTCAAGAAGGCGGCTCACCACCACCTTCTCAAGGGCAATTAGGGATGGGCAATAAATGCTGGCCTTGCCAGCGACGCCCACATCCCATAAAATGAATTAAAAAAAATATATATATAAATGCCAGACCTTTCCTTTAAATTGTAAAAAGTAAGGCTGTACGGTCTAAGAATATTATGAAGTATTTGGAGAGTGTATTACACATTGTCAGCGCTCTTGTGGTATCTTTGTGCAGTCTCGGAGAGTTTCACGTGACTTCACTTAGCTGATGTCGTGGTGCAAACATCAACCAAATTTTTTCAGAGGGGGACTTAGTCATCACCATGGTAACTACCGCTTCGTAAGGATACATGCACTGCAAAAAAACAAAATCAGAGAGTGGGCAGTATGGGTTAGCGCATAATTAAAGGTTTTGCATGTAGCGCACAGCATACTTTAAATGTGTTCGCAGCTAAATAAAAAGTTGCCGCACTTTTCTGCTTATCAGTACAATTACCCATTGCATCCTAGCAGCCGTGGCTCAGCGGGTAGCACCCTCGCCTGTGTATCCAGAAGGTTGTGGGTTCAAGTCCCGCTCCAGGGACTTGATCACAAAAATCTAGGCTGACACTCCAGTGCAGTGCTGAGGGAGTGCCACACTGTCGGAGGTGCCGTCTTTCAGATGAAACGTTAAACCGAGGCCCCGTCTGCTCTCTCAGGTGGACGTAAAAGATCCCACGGCCACTATTTTGAAGAAAAGCAGGGGAGTTATCCCCGATGTCCTGGCCAATATTTATCCCTCAGTCAACATCACTAAAAACAGATTGGTCTTCATGACCCGGGCTAGGGAGGGCTCCGGCTCCTGATTGCTATTCACTTCTGCTGGAGAGTGCATATCTGTTGAGATCAAGTGACAATAGGGATCGCCATGGCTGTGATGCCTCCTTGGTAAAATGACCCATCAACACTTGCTATCTAGGCTCACACATGAAGAACAATCACTTGCTGGAGACTTGCAAGTGCCTCAGTTGCGGAGGAGGGGAAAATTGGATCCATAAAGGTATCTACTGCATTAGGATTAACATAGTGAGCCTTGTTTGCAATGGTCAGAACATCTTTATAATATAAATTCCGTTGCAGTATGAGGAGCTGGACGAACATAATGCTGAATAGTACAGTAATGGTCTGGATCTCGCTGGAATGGGGCATCTCGCGGCCATGTCGTTAGTTAGACTTTTTTCTGCACCCTTCAACTCAAAAATGTAACTTGCTGGAAGTGCGATCTGATAACAGCGGGACGAGAGCAACAGGGCATCTGAGACCTCAGAGAACGGTGGAACCAACAATCTCTCTCCTGAACTAAAGAGATTTCAGGATTGCAGAACCACGATGAGAAGGAGGGTGAATTAGAGCCAAATCAGGTACAGAAAGAGAAATAAAGAGAGGGAAAGAAAGATTAGATTAAGAGAGAGAGGAAAAAAGAGACGGAGAAAAATAATTAAAATTTGACATTTTAAAAATCTCTCACAACATTTAACTACATGCAGGAATGAGATTGCACAGTTTAAATTGTTCCCTTTCTGGGCCAGAGAGGTTGATTGGCATTGCATTAACAATTATCACATCGTTAAAAAGGTCCTTGCGCTGTTGAGGTCCAGCTCTAACATTCTGCAGCGGGTTTAACGGGCAATTGATGTGAAAATTCAGTAAGTTTTAAAAATAACGAGGTGGCTAAGGGCGAGATGCCGTTTGTGCGAAGAAAATGGTGGGAGTGGCGTAAATCAGCCAGCAAGTTCTGGAGATTCAGAACTCACAGCATATCTCTTCATCCCCCGAACCTTCTGGGCCAATTTGCGCATTAATAACAGCGTGCGTTTTGTTAACACGCCTTTACTTTCCCAGCAAGACCCAGCCCAATTAAGTCTTGTAAACACTGACGGAGTGTTACAATTGCACTCATTTTTTTCAGGTAGGTGCATGAAGCACTTCAGTAGTATTGCAATTCTCCCTCTGGATAAATACATAACTACCAATCTTGGAACGGTATTACTGTTAATCTATTTGGTTTTCCGACAAGACATTTATAATAACAGCAGCAAGCAATAAGTCATTCCCATCAGTCTAATATTAACAGGGCAGAAATATTTAAAACGAAACAGACCAAATCCTACCCTCCAGGCAATGCTAGAGAAGATGATTTAGTTGAACTGCAAGTTTTAACTAGTCAGTTTTTTGCTGAATATTTGGTTTTGGATCGTGATTAAAGTTATCTTCTACATGCGGAGCCAATACAGGAATCTCGATGAAGGAAATATACGTAGGCACAAATTTAGTTACTAGTTTCCTAGATTTCAAAATCATCCCCTTTGCTTTCAAACCCTTCACCTTCACGTATTCACCAACGTTCCCTTTAAGCTGCGCGGTTGCACAGCGCTCCAGGGATCCCGCGCAGCCAGCTTTCTGGCTTGTCAAAGCAAAAACTGCGAGTGCGCGATGTTTTGTAGGGGCTGCGCGGCGCCAAAAAAAATTAGAGGGAACATTGATCCTCACCCCCACCCTCATCCAGCAATTTCTCCTCTTCTCCTTGTTTCCCCTTTTCTTCCACTCCACTGCTCTTTCAGCCACAACCTCTGGTCTCTGGAACTCTCTCCCCATCCCGCTCTGTCTTGTCACAACCCTCCCGGGAATTTCAGCGAATCGTGGAAAACGAACGTCTTCCCCCACCCACCAGGATCTCAACAACGTCCCTCACCACCGCCTGAAGTCGCGCAAGACCCTTTTGGGGGCCCGCGCGCTTAACCTTCGACAACACGACTTCAACCCTAAAGGTGCTCGGAAAGCCGAATGGCGTTCACAAGAGGTCGCAAACAAACACCTCGTGAAAGACCCGACGGAAGATCGAAGCCAGGGATCTTCCGTAAAACTTATGGTCAACCCTAAACCGCATCCGCACAAACCATGGCAGATGCGGATACTTGATACACAAATGGAGGATTAAAAACTGCAGTGTGGGCACCCAGAACAGATCATGGAACATTTAACGACTCAATGTCCGATTCACAAATACAGTACACTCTTGTTTAAACGGCACTTAATCATCCGGAATTCTTTAATAACCGGCAAAATTCAGGAGTAGGTTTTGAGGCTCTTCCGCCCCAGAAGGAACGGGGCAGTCGTGTCCCGAAAATGGTGGGGAATGACTTCCCACTTGTTCCCGCCGTTGCTGTGGGCACTGCAATCTTCCCCGCACAGTATCCGCTCGCCGCCCAGCCAAAGAGGAACCCAAAGGGAAGTTTTACTGTATATTTGTGGCCGTGTAACCGGGGTTCTCGTACCTGTGGCCGTGTAACCGGGGTTCCTGTACCTGTGGCCGTGTAACGGGGCTCTCGTACATTGGGCCATTGTCACTCCATGTCCCTTCTTCTGGTCTGAGGTCGGCCGATCTATAAATTGCCTCGGTAGGTTTACCTCTCTGTTATCCGGAATTTTTAATCAACCGGCACCATCCCGATACGTGCCGGATACGAAAGAGTTCACTGTACAAAGGGGGCATCACAGCGATGTACTCCACTACTCCTGACGCAATTATCTGGCTTAACCACCTAACTGTAAAAATTATAGTTGTTGCTCTACATCTACACCAGCCATACGCAGTAGGAGTAGTACTTCTCGCTGCTTTCCAAAGCCTCCATCACCCTCCCATTTGACCGGGCTTTATGGTACCTTCCTCCAACTTGTTTTTCTCCGTTTCTCCCCTGCTTTCGACCGGCCTGCAGAGCGCTTTTGAGATGCCTTGCTGTACGCGATCAGCTGTATAGAAATGTACCTCTTGCTTTTGCTCAGAAGATGGTGTTGTAGATAGACTACTAATGCATTATCTTGGCCAATGCAGCTGAAATGTGAGAGGCTGGTCAAGGCAGCTTATAACCGCTCCCCTGATGATGATTTAGTCCTTTGCATTCATGTTCCATTTTTTATTATTAAATATTTACAGGAATTTTTGTTTAAGTGCAGATGTTGTTGATGCACTACTCAGGCAATATTTGCAAACTAGATGCAGTTTTGGCGTCTATATTTCAAAAGGGATACACCTAACTTGATCGAGTTTCTTGATGAGGTAACAGAGGGTTGATGAGGGCAATGCAGTTGACGTGGTGTATCTGGATTTCCAAAAGGCATCTGAGAAAGTGCCACAAAATAGACTTGCCAGCAAAGTTGAAGCCCATGGAATAAAAGGGACAGTGGCAGCATGGCTACGAAATTGGCTAAGTGACAGGAAACAGAGAGTAGTGGTGAACGGTTGTTTTTCGGACTGGAGGAAGGTATACAATGGTGTTCCCCAGGGGTCGGTACTAGGACCACTGCTTTTCTTGATATATGTTAATGACTTGAACTTGGGTGTACAGGGCACAATTTCAAAATTTGCAGATGACACAAAACTTGGAAGTATAGTGAACAGTGAGGAGATAGTGATAGACTTCAAGAAGACATAGACAGGCTGGTGAAATGGGCAGACACATGGCAGTTGAAATTTAACGCAGAAAAGTGCGAAGTGATACATTTTGGTAGAAAGAACGAGGAGAGGCAATATAAACTAAAGGGTACAATTCTAAAGTGGGTGCATGAACAGAGAGACCTGGGGGTATGTGTGCACAAATCGTTGAAGGTGGCAGGGAAGGTTGAGAAAGCAGTTAAAAAAACATACGGGATACTGGACTTCATAAATAGAGGGATAGAGTACAAAAGCAAGGAAGTTATGATGAACCTTTATAAAACACTGGTTCGGCCTCAACTGGAGTATTGTGTCCAATTCTCTGCACCGTACTTTAGGAAGGATGTGAAGGCCTTAGAGAGGGTGCAGAAAAGATTTACGAGAATGGTTCCAGGGATGAGGGACTTCAGTTACGTGGAGAGACTGGAGAAGCTGGGGTTGTTCTCCTTGGAGCAGAGAAGGTTGAGAGGAGATTTGATAGAGGTGTTCAAAATCAGGATGGGTCTGGACAGAGTAGATAGAGAGAAACTGTTCCCATTGGTGGAAGGGTCGAGAACCAGAGGACACAGATTTAAGGTGATTGGCAGAAGAACCAAAGGCGACATGAGGGGAAACTTTTTTGCGCAGCAAGTGGTTAGGATCTGGAATGCACTGCCTGAGAGGGTGGTGGAGGCAGACTCAATCGTGGCTTTCAAAAGGGAATTGGATAAGTACCCGAAGGAGAAAAATTTGCAGGGCTACGGGGAAAGGGCGGGGGAGTGGGACTAGCTGAAGTGCTCTTGCAGCGAGCCGGCACGGGCTCGACGGGCCGAATGGCCTCCTTCTGTGCTGTAACCATTCTACGATTCTACCTGCAATGGGAAGGGTAAAGAAAGGAGCAGCAAGATTGATCTCAAGTTCTAAGGTCATGAGCTATAAGCAAAGATTAGAGAAGCTCAAGCTGTACAGTCTAGCGAGAAGAAGTTAAGGGGGAGGGAACCTCATTGAAGTATATATTGGCCACAGTAGCCTAGTGGTTATGCAACCCAGAGTTCAAATCCCAGTTGGGAAGTTCAATAAATCTGGTCATTTGTGGGCTACCACCAAATAAACTGACCATGAAGGCTGCCAGACTGTTGTGAAAACCCATGCGGTCCACTAATGACCTCCAGGCAAAGGAATGTTCCATCCCTACTTCGCCTGGCCTTGATGTGACTCCAGTCCCATGTTATGTGGTGGACTCTTGATGTCCTCTTGGCAACTAGGGATGGATAAGGAATGCTGCCTTGCCGGTGTTGTCCACATCCCAGATTACTCGCAAATTAAAGGATAGAGAAGGTGACCCCGCATTATCACTTCCAGGTCAATCAGGCCAGACTGAAGGATGTGAGCTTGAGTTAGTGAAAGGCAAATTAAGTCGGAGGTCGGCGGGGGGGAAACGAATGTCTTAAAGGCCGATAAATATTTGAAATAATCCAATAAGGCAGTGGAGTTAAAAGTAGTGAGGGAATTCAGAATGGAATTGAAAGTTAGGTTGGGAGAGTTGGAGTACTAAACAGTTGAGCTTGATCGGTCGAATAGCCTGTTCTAGTCTTTGACTTTTTCGTGTGTTGTGTTCTTATAAGCTCGTCGATGATAGCTCAGTGGTAGAGCAGGTTGGGTGGTAGACTGAGGGTTGAGACCTGCAATTTTCTACTTAGTTTGCAATCTTAGTTGGGCTGATGGTTGAGGCATCTGCCCATTCCTTTGGATTCTGGACATAGCTGTGCTCCTAATCCTGTTTGTGGTTGTGTGTTTGTGGGTGGGCAGGACTGAGCTGAGTTTTTTTTATCTCCGTCCCCCCGCCCCATTCCTTGGGGGAAATCCTACCCAGCCATATATTCCAGTTTGCACTTTTGTTTCTCTGACTCTACCTTACTCGGCCCTTAGCTCTGGAATTCCCTCCCTAAAGCGCTCCGCCTCTTCTTCTCTTTCTTCCTTTAAGACGCACCTTAGAACCTACCTCTTTGACCAAGCCTTTGGTCACCTGGCCTAACATCTTACATGGCTCGGTGTAAAATTTTGTTTTTTTTATATATATAACTCTCCTGTGAAGCGCCTTGGGATGTTTTATTACGTTAAAGGCGCTATATAAATACAAGTTGTTGTTGTCCCCGACCCCTGTACTTTACCGTCAGAGACCGATCCTTCAGCCTTTACACCCCCCCGGCCCACTGGCTCTCTCTTCCCAAACCACTTTGCCGAGTTAACTCTCTCCCTGATTTCAGAGCTTCCGAAGAATCCATTCCTTCGACTTCTTCCCTGCCCCCCTCCCCCGCCAAATTCCTTCATCCCCTGTTCAGTGCCCATGTCACCCCCCTTATCGAGCACTCTGAAATGCTTTTTTTTAAACAGTAGCTGCTTCATGAATGGAAAGCTGTTGAGTTACCAGTTCAATCGGGGCAGGGGGGTTCGAAGGCAGGTCGCCAATCTTGACACCAAGTTAGCCAGGGTTCAAAAATATAGTGCATTAAAAAAAAAATTATACCGGTTAAGATTTTCTTCAGCACATCAGACTTTCCTCCAGTTATATCGCCATGTTTTATCTGTTCTGGGTAGAGTATGTGGAATTTTCTATAATGATAATTCCCTGGAGAGCATACCCACTGTTTGTCACCATTAGAAAATGGTATTTGGTATAAATTTAAGATACTGCCTGCCACTGTTCCCTCTAATTTTTTTTCCGGGCGCTGTCCCCTTTAAATTTGCCACGCAGCCGCGCACGTGCGGTATCGTTTCCAGCAGCAACAGCTGGTGAGCGGCCTGCGCGGAACCTCCCGGTCACTGCGCGGCCAGGCACACCTTAGCGGGAAGGTTGCTGCCTTCTGTCTTGGGGTTGTCCGGTTTTTCCCATTATTGTCCGTCCGCTGATTAGAAAATTACTTTTCCATTTTCGGCGCTGGTTTCAAGTTCCACTCTACTGGGAGCAAGAGCGGTGAAGTGGGAGATAAACTGAAGCATTATCTTCATTCACCTTGAAGGATCTGAATGTAATGTGTGTACAACACAATTAAATTATTTATGCTTGGAGCTCTTCGTTATCTTGTGAAGCCTAATTTTACAAAGCCTGGATATTGGATACAGCCACTCGTGGCTGATGGTAAACATTGATACTCTGGGAGACTTTTCTCAGGGGAGATGGGGAAAGGAACTTGTGTCTCGGGGTTACTGTGTAGCCGGTTGTGTGGGAGCTTGGCATGTTCACATCGAATTTCTCTGTTTGCAATGTTAGTGACGGGGCATGGTTTGGTGGGAGCATGTTGAACACTTGTTCGATGCAGTAATTTCTGGGCTTTAATGTTCCTTCTTGTAAAGAAAGAAAGACTTGCATCTTTATAAAGCGCCTTTCATAATCTCAGTACGTCCCAAAGCGCTTTTCATCTAATTAAGTACTTTTGAAGTGTTGTAATGTGGGAAGCACGGCAGCCAAAATTGCGCACAGCAAGCTCCCTCAAACAGCAATGTGATAATGACCAGATAATCTGTTTTTTTTAGTGATGTTGGTTGAGGGATAAATTCTGGCCAGGACACCCAGGCAAACACCCCTGTTGTTCTTCGAAATAGTGCCATGGGATCCTTTACATCCACCTGAGGGGACAGGCAGGGCCTCGGTTTAACGTCTCATCCGAAAGACAGCACCTCTGGCAGTGCAGCACTCCCTCAGCTCTGCACGGAAGTGTCAGCCTGGGTTATGGACTCAAGTCTCTGGAGTGGGACTTGAAGCCACGCCTGACACTTCATGTAGAGAATCAGTGAGTGGAGGTGGGTTGAGGATTGTGATTCCATGAAAGAATAATCAAACATGGACTCGGGATGGAGTGAGTTTGATGGGCCGAATGACCTTTTCTTACTCCGGAAATCATGTACCAATGAAGCAATTCTCCAGTAATAGGTTTGGCACTGAAACTGGGTCTCTATGTTTTACTTTTCATTCTTTTTCACATTTTTAATTACCTGTGACCTTTTACAGTGACTTTTTTCTCCAGAATTGTTAACAAATTATCACTGATATAAATATTTTATTACTAATTTATATTTTCAATGAAGTATCCCGGGGTCAACAGTGGATTTCCTTTTAGCTGTCTCTTTCATTTAGAACTCGCCTTTTAATGAGCATAATTAATTTATTAGGAGTATTCAGACAACCTGGAGTAAGCAGTCAAAGTGAAGCTGTTCTTAGCAAGATTAGTCAAGTACTGGGATACATCTCGAAGGTTTTTGGTGATGAATCAGAAGAGATTAATTTAAGCCTTTAAATCCCATTAAATACATTAGACATCACTGCAGTGCTGAGGGAGTGCTGCACCGTTGGAGGTGCCGTCTTTCAGACGATACGTTAAACCGAGGTCCCCTCAGGTGAACGTAAATGACCCCACGGCGCTATTTGAAGAAGAGCAGGGACGTTCCCCCGGTGGCCCTGGCCAACATTTATCTCTCAAACAACACCACCGAGAAAACAAATAAACTGGCCATCACCCCCCCCCCCCCCCCCATTGCCGCTTGTGGGATCTTGCTGTGCGCAAGTTGGCTGCTGCATTTTCCTGCACAACAGCGACTACACCGCAAGAGTCCTTCCAACGGCTGCGAAACTATGTGGGTGGTCCTGAGCTCATGAAAGCATTCGATAAACGCCAGCTCTTTTGTGGAACTTTGGACACCCTACTCCTCGGTATATCTGGGAGTGATGAAAAGCGTGCTTCTCACTCTTGGCATCGGATTTCTGGAAAGAGACTGGTGGAATTCAGTTGTGTTCACTGGAGGAAAAGGGAATGAAGAGTTGTGTCCTTAAAAAAAAAAAAATTGAGGGTTTTGGGTTTTACTTCGAACCTGACTGTCAAAATAGAGGAAATTAACTCACCTCGACCAAAGCTGGAAATCAGAGGAATTTCCCGTCTCTGTAGAGTGCGGATAATTGGAATTGATTCTCAGTTGATTACCTTGTGCTTTTTTTTTCCAAATCTTTTTATTTTTTACCTTGTTAAAGTTGTACAAAAACCTGCCTGCTTACTCAAATACAATTGCGAATAACTCATTACATGCTGCTGACAGGAAGAGTGACCCCTGTATATAGTAAATACCTGTTTGCCACACTGTAGTTTGTTGCATGCAGGGTTCTGTTCAATGTGGAGTTGACATTCGAAAAACCAATTAAAAAAAACTGCAGGGAGTAGCTCCTTATCTAACGCCCGTAATCTCTATTAAACTCTCTCTCTCTCTGCATCAAGCACATAAGGGTCAATTTTTCCCAATACGTGTTGCCCACAGGAGACCTCACCTCATATTGGAAAATTGCAGGATCACTGCCCACAATTTTCCAGCTATTTGAATCATATACTTAGAAAAACGGCCCTGTTAAGCCAATGTTGAATATAATGCGTCAATCAACATGCGAAAGTAATGCACAAATGGAGAGAGTAAGATATTGGATGTTGAAATTGGTTTCTGGAAAGGAATTATGGAGGTGGCAACTATGGCACAGTGGAAAAAAGAAATACTTGCATTTCTATAGCACCTTCCATGGCCTCAGGACATCCCAAAGCACTTTACAGCCAATTAAGTACTTTTGAAGTGTAGTCACTGTTGTAATATAGGAAACACGGCAGCCAGTTTGAGCACAGCAAGCTCCCACAAACAACAATATGATAACGGCCAGATCATCTGTTTTATTGATGTTGGCTGAGGGGTAAATATTGGCCAGGATACCCCTGCTCTTCTTCGAAATAAGTGACTTGGGATCTTTTACGTCCACCTGAGAGAGCAGACGGGGCCTCGGTTTAACGTCTCATCCGAAAAACGGCACCTCTGACAGTGCAGCACTCCCTCAGCACTGCACTGGGAGTGTCAGCCTAGATTTTTGTGCTCCAGTCTCTGGAGTGGGACTTGAACCCACAACCTTCTGACTCAGAGGCGAGAGAGTGCTGACCCACTGAGCCACAGCTGACACTCATCCATGAAAGAAGGAAGAGTGTCTGGAACCTCTGAGAAAACGAATTATTTTGCCACCGATTTTGGAATAGAATGCGCCTGCTTTGTACCGTGCTTGTGACTTTGGAACATGCGATGCATTGTGTGCGCTCAGGCTTGTTTGTCCCTCTATCCGAGTCCTGCACCAGCGCAGGAGGAGGTGCAACATCCACAGCCTCTGTCCCTCTTCAAAGCAGGCAGTAACTTCAGCGTTTTTCTGTTGAGACTTGGTCACGCTTTTCTTTTCCTGGCCCCCAGTGAAGGCGCTCTCGGGCTCGGCATTGGAAAGCAACATTCGCAGGACAGTCCCGAGTCTCCGCTTGTCCGCGGGAGCCACATATTATTCTTGGTGCTGTGCTGCAGTGAGGATTCCTCTGGCGGTTCTTGGATGAGATTGATGCAGGGGGAAAAGCTTGTCCCATCTGCTGACTGCCTTCACCTCTACTGATCAGTCCTACGCTGCTCGCCAGATCTGCCACAGCTTTGGCCGACGGTAAAGATCTTGGCTCCGGAACAAGGCAGCAAGTTTTTGGAAGCTGCTCTGCTGATGGGAATTTGCAGATCATTGTGCTCAGCACATTCCCACAGAACAATGCAGCTTTTCTCTGCACGTTAGCTCGCCCTCAGAGGCTGTTGCTGGTTCCTTCATATTCGTGGAGATTGTCCTCCACTTCTGTCCCAACACACTCCAGGGACTTGAGCACAAAAATCTCGGCTGACACTCCAGTGCCGTACTGAGGGAGCGCTGCACTGTCGGAGGTGCCGTCTTTCGGATGAGATGTTAAGCCGAGGCCCCATCTGCTCTCTCAGGTGGACGTCAAAGATCCCATGGCACTATTCCGAAGAAGAGCAGGGGAATTCTCCCCGGTGTCCTGGGGCCAATATTTATCCCTCAATCAACATCACTGAAACAGATTATCTGCTCATTATCATATTGCTGTTTGTGGGAGCTTGCTGTGCGCAAATTGGCTGTCGCGTTTCCCTACATTACAACATTGACTACACTTCAAAAAGTACTTCATTGGCTGTAAAGCGCTTTGGGACGTCCTGAGGTCGTGAAAGTCTTTTATTGGAGGGTAGAATCTTCAGTCTTGGTTGTTCCATATTTTCAGAAGTGAGAAGTCGCACAACACCAGGTTATAGTCCAACAGCTTTATTTGAAATCACAAGCTTTCGGAGCGCTGCTCCTTCATCAGGTGAAGAACAGTGCTCTTCTGTTGTTTCACAGCTTCAGCAGTCTTCAAACAGCTGGATGGTCTTCCAGATAATGCCATCGAGTGGCACCATGTTGAGTTTCACTAGGCTTCAGCTTTTAATATCACACAGAATTTACAGCACAGAAACAGGCCATTCAGCCCAACCGGTCCATGCTGGGGTTTATGCTCCACATGAGTCTTCTCTCACCCCTCTTCATCTCACCCCATCAGCATATCCTTCTGTTACTTTCTCCTTCATGTGTTTATCTTGCTTCCTTTAAAGGCATCACTTCAAATGAATATTGACACAGGGATTGCAATACCTACTTCGGAAAGAGGAACATTGCTCTGCTCTTGTAGCCGCGGCCTGCTAGGCAGTCTTGGGAATCAGCCGGCCAGACACTGCTGGTCATTGCACCTCTCCGCTGCCTAGTTTATCACCTTGTGGGAGCATATTTAATTATTTCCTCGGCTGGTATTGAATGAACCTTAACTACTTGCAGGTATCAGCTAGACGACAGACACACAGCCTGCCCACCCTCCCTCCATCCATCCATCTTTCTATAAAAGTCTTGTATCTAGAGCGAGCCAGCACACTTAAGACGCCCAACTTCAAAGTGTCAAAGTACTTGATATATTACAAAAACAAAAAGAAAGCCAAGCATTTGCTGCTGGTTTGATAACCCGGCCTCTTGCCAAGGGCAGACGCCGAAGATTTAGATACAATTCTCAATCCGTAAAAACGTTTCTCGATACCCGCTCCTACAAACCCCAGGATGTGCCTATTTAGGCTACCGTTCAGGTATTTCCTGTGGGGAGAAGATAGCCGGGTTTAACAGAGCTCCATTACAACCGTGCTGGCAGATCCCAGATTACCTGGGCGATGAGTTACTTTATGTGTAAACAGAAGTGTTGAGATGCGTGCATTGCACCGGCGGGTGTCGGACACAGCGGCCTAGAAATTCGTCTCGGACGGTGGCGCAATACGGGCGTCATCGGATCGGCCGCTCGTTATCCCAGCGCCTGATATTCCGTTCCATCGACTCCACTGGAACTGAACATCGGGTGCTGCGTATAACGGGCGCCCGATCCGATACCGCCCGTATTGCGCCTCTGCCCGAGACGACTTTCTTGGCCCGTATATCTTGCGCTGCGTGATACAACGCTCCTCTCCTATTGAAACGCTGGCTTGCTATGAGCAATGCCACGGGAGATCCGCCAGCACTCTCGATGTTTGGAGGGATTGGTTTCCGGTTGCCCAACGCTGAATTGCGCTTCTCGTTAGCAGAGGAAAGTGCAGCAAGATTTTCTGGGGCAGTAGCGAGCCTCTTTAATGAGGCCACTGGGTCGTCGAGCTTCACCCGCCCCAGTCGCTGGCGAGAGCTCTGGCCTGTTGCCCAGAGATCGGAGTGGCATTCTTCTCTCGGCGCTGACGAAAAGGTCCCACTCAGATTGGCAGCGGTTAATTCTGCACTGCGCGGGGACCTGGACAGGGCCCTCGTTCTGTGCCGCGCCAGGTTGATATTTTAGAGCGACTCTGGCCGAGGAGCCGGCTTCTGTAACATCGCAGCTCATTACTTTTGCAACTACAGGCTCCGCTGTGTGTTTTATCAGCTTTTAACGAAGCGGTCTGCGCACGAAAAATGACCAAAGCAAAACTGTGTCTGTTGGATGTGCAGTGAGGTGAAGGGCCGAGTCACCATCTCCCCAGGAGCGTGTTTCTGTTGCACTGAGGTTTTCCTGTCGCAGCAAATCGAAGCATCCAGTGGGGATGGCAATGAAGTTGTAACCTGCAGGTATGTTAAAAAGGAAAAGAGTGCGCGTTTTTGTTGAGGCCATTGGGTCGTCAAACTGTGCACTGACGAGGGCTCTGGCCTGTTGTCCAGAGATCGAAGAGGCATTCTTCTCTCAGCTCTGACGAAAAGGTCCCACTCAGATTAACCATTTCTGCGCTGCGCGGGAGGTGGAAAGGGATCCCCGTTCTGCCTGGGGAATGAGCTACCTTTGAGATAACGGTTCCAATGAAGTGCTGTAACCCACCTGGTGTGGGACGTCTGCAGTGGATTTCCTCCCTCAGATTTTTGCAAGATAAGGGAGCGAAGGGTTACGGGGAGCGGGCGGGGAAGTGGCTTTGAGCCCGAGATCAGCCATGATCTTATTGAATGGCGGAGCAGGCTGGAGGGGCCAAGCGGCCTATTCCTGCTCCTATTTCTTATGTTCTCTCTCTCTCTCTTTGCTGTGTTGAGAGCACTGCTCTCGGGCACAGAGCTCACTGCTTGTTTTCAGCTCTGGGGGAGGAAATACATGGAGACTTACCAGCAAAAAAAACAGGCCTGAAACTGGGAAACACAAAGGGAAATCTGGAACTCTTTACCGCCCCCCCCCCACCCCACCCCCGGCCCCCCACAGAAGGCTGTGGCTGTTGAGTCAATTGAAATTTTCAAGATTGAGATGGATCTAGTTTTGTTAGGTCAGGGTATCAGGGGATATGGAGGAAAGGCGGTTAAATGGAGTTGAGGTACAGGTCAGCCATGATCTAATAGAATGGCCTACTCCTGTTCCTACATTCGCACAAATTTAATAATGTTTACACTATTTAAGCAAAGCCAGCTGCTGAATGAATGTTTTTTTTTAAAAATCGGATATTTTAGAATATTGAAAAACACACGCCTTGAGGGTTATTAAATTAATGAGTTTAATCTCAGTTACTTTAAAGCATAAGTTAACCAAAGCTTTGTAAGGTTTAATATACTTAGGCTGTTCCAGCACCGTGCAGGGTCTGCTCCTTAAAGCGGCCATTGAAAAGCTGGTTCTAAACACCGTTTTTCAAATCATCTTCCTGATGTACAGATCGCGCCGCGCCTCGCTCCACCCGACCTGTGCCCCCCTCCCACTTCAGCCCGAAATCTCGGCTTGTACTTTCTGCTCGAAAGAGAAAAGAAAGACTTGGATTTCTGTAACGTCTTTCACGACCTCAGGACGTCTCAAAGCGCTTTACAGCCAATGAAGTACTTTTTGAAGTGTAGTCACTGTTGTAATGTCGGAAACGCGGCAGCCAATTTGCGCACAGCAAGCTCCCACAAACAGCAATGTGATAATGACCGGATAATCTGTTGATTGAGGGATAAATATTGGCCAGGACACCGGGGCTAACTCCCCTACACTTCTTCGAAATAGTGCCATGGGATCTTTTACGTCCACCTGAGAGAGCAGACGAGGCCTCGGTTTAATGTCTCATCCGAAAGACGGCACCTCCAACAGTGCAGCACTCCCTCAGCACTGCACTGGAGTGTCAGCCTCAAGTCTCTGGAGTGGGACTTGAACCCACAACCTTCTGACTCCGAGACGAGAGTGCTGCCCACTGAGCCACGGCTGACAATATCCGAGTCTGTGCTGCTGTGTGCCTCTCCCTCTGCTGACCCTGGCTCCTGCTGGCCTATTTCCCTATCTCAGCACTGCTCTCTCTTAATTGCTTTCCTTACGCCTCTGTCTTGCTGCGTCTCGTCCCACCTTCAAAACCTTCTTCAGAACCCACCACTGCAATCTTGCATTCAGTTAGCTCCTCCGATTCCACTTCGCTTTTTAAAGGCGCTCGATAAGTGTGAGCCAAGTTGAAGGCGTTGTTGAATGGCTGTTCCTAATTCTATGCTTTCTTATAGTTTTTTTGTGTGAAACTAAATGCCAAGTTGACTCGGTTGCACTCTCACCTCTGAGTCAGCAGGACTTAGCCTCCAGTGCATTCCCGAGTGTGTGCTGTATTGGTGCAGGTGAGTCAATAAACCAAGGTGTGCTCCATCTGCCTATTCAGGTAGATGTAAGAAGATCCCATGGCACTATTCAAAGAACAGTCGGGAGTTCTCCCTGTGGTCTCTCCAGCACCCCTCCTTCAATCAGTTCTTCCAAGAACCGATTATCCAGCCATTTTATCTAATTTGCTGTTTCACTGGGACTTCAGTGTGCAGGAAAGTAGCTGCCATGTTTGCCCACATTTCAAAAAGTCATTCATTGGATGTGACTAGATTAGACTTTGAGACATTTCTGTCCTTTCTTTCCTTCCTTCCTCCCTCCTTTCTTTCCTTCCTTCTTTCCTTCCTTCCTCCCTCCTTTCTTTCCTTCTTTCTTTCTTTCCTTCCTCCTTCCTTCCTTTCCTTCCCAGACAGCAAAGAGACAGCTTGATGTACTGTAAGATGCGTTAAATCCAGTTGGTATAACACATCAATTACACTTGGATATTCCGAGTACAGTGTGGGTATTTGCGAGAGTAAAGGTTTTGGAGAGGTCAAATAGCAATGAAAGAGTTGAAATTGAGCCCAGTGGTATACAAAAGATCTTGTTTAATGGGCATTACACATTCCGAATGAGATGACTCTCTCGGGGTTTGAAAAATTCTCCGATTTAGAATCCTGGATTTGATTCCAACCGTCTCTGCCGTCGGCCCCACTCCCTCGTCGCATTTTCAGAGACATTTGCTCCGTCTCTAAATCCATGCCAAAGTTTGACGATTGGTTTTAGCCGCCTGTTGTGGAAGTGTGGTGATTTCCTGTGTTGAACCACACTGATGATGATAGGTGCACCACATGAATCTCATCGAGGCACTGGAAAAATTGCAGAATGAACAAGGGGTGTGTATGTTGCTGGTTTGGTGCATTACTGACTTATTTCAGGCAGTCATAAAGCTACGTATTTGTGCTGCAACAAATCAACTGTTAGTTTAAACCCTTTTACCTGTGTGTGCCTTTCTGGCTCCTCCAGCCATTCCATTGTTTGTACTGAGTTGCGCACTTATGCTGCACGAGAGATGCTTGATTTGTTTTCCCCTTTGTCACAGTAGCAGCCGATGAATATTGAGCTACTGCTAAATTATGCATACAGCCAGGCAGCTGACATTCCATTAGGACTGGGAGCAATAGGAAATTGGAAGGCGGTGGAGGAGACACTAAGCAATTCTGAGCTGAGTTTGCAATGGTTTAGTTAATTGCACTATCGAGAGCACCATCTCTCACTCTCTGCTCCTTCCCCCCATATGCGCATAATTGAATGTCTTTTTTAATATTTACTCTTGTTGAAGTTAGAAGTTTTTTTTTGAGAACTTGCGTAGTTTATTGCATTTCCTTTCCAGGCTATAAAGTGCGCTCTAGGCTTGCGAAGCAGTGTCCTATTTCATTAGTTCCGATAGGCTGAGTTCACCGTTCCATTCCATCGACATGGCGATCGCATCTCGCTTATATCGGAACATAGGAGCAGGAGGAGGCCATTCAGCCCCTCGAGCTTGTTCCGCCATTCAATGAGATCATGGCTGATCTGCGACCTAACTCCATATACCCGCCTTTGCCCCATATCCCCTAATACATTTGGTTAACGAAAATCTATCAATCTCAGATTTAAAATTAACAATTGATCTAGCATCAACTGCTGTTTGCGGAAGAGAGTTCCAGACTTCTACCGCCCTTTGTGTGTGGAAGTGTTTCCTAACTTGAAAGTGTTGCCTCCTTGAAAAAGTGCAACATCCCCACCGACACCTGGGAATCCCTGGCCCAAGACCGCACAAAGTGGCGGAGAAGCATCCGGGAAGGTGCCGAACACCTCGAGTCTCTTCGCCGGGAGCAAGTGGAAGCCAAGCGCAAACAGCGGAAGGAGCGCACGTCAACCCAAGCACCCCACCCACCCGCCCCCTTCAACTACCGTCTGCCCCACCTGTGACAGAGACTGTAGGTCCCGCATTGGACTCATCAGTCACCTGAGAACTCATTTTTAGTGTGGAAGCAAGTCATCCTCGGTTCCGAGGGACTGCCTAAGAAGAAGAGTTTCCTAACTTCACTCCTTAACGGCCTGGCTTTAATTTTAGACTATGCCCCCGAGTCCTAGATTCTCCAACCGGCAGAAATAGTTTCTCTCTATCTACCCTATCAGTCCCCCTTAATATCATTGAGAGATGTGAGTAACTGGAGGAAACTTCTGATGAGAAGATGGATGTCACAGTTTCTCGACTGTTGGCCAATAAGGGAGTCAACACCTTTAATGGAGCAGAGGGGAGACAGTTCAAAACAGAGAGAGAGCTACCTTTGATGTACCTGATGTTGTCTCAGTCCAACATGCGAGATGTGGGTAACAGAAAATTTCTACTGAGGAACTTGCATACCATTTGGCTAACAGTTCCTAGATCATTCATCAAGTTGTATTAATTTTTTTTAAATACATTCAGTGGATGAGTGGTGGGTATGAACGGCAATATTCTCTCCTAAAGTTGGTTCTTTTCATGTATTTTTAAAAATTCATGGGGAAAATTTGGTTGATTAGCTAACAGGGCGCAAAGCAACTAGCGCCTGGGCGCGGCGATGTTTGCGCTGCTCGCGAAATTTACTAGACATTTTGCGGCGGCGCTAAACACTACCACCACGATCTCCTGCGCCCGCAGATCGTGACGTCAGTTGAGCGTGCAATGCCCCGGATCGGAAATTAAGTGGCGCCCCCTGCCTTTCCGCTTGCCGCTAGCAACGACAGGTAGAGGGGAACGTTTTGCAGTCGGGAAGGGACTGGGGGAGTGCTATTTAAAGGCGGCTGCTTCCTGCCTTTTTTTGTCGGCGAGATTTTTGCACCACGCATTCTGAGAGAGAGAGACTTCTGGAGAGATTCAACGCTGTGTGAAGGAGTTTTGGGTACTGAGCAGCACTTTGCAGGTTCATTTTGATTTGACCTTCCTTGCATCAATTTAGAAGAGACTATGGGGGCTGTAGTCTGAGCTCTTTCCCTGGGCCTCTCCATTGTTCTTTCCAGCAGATTTGATGTACAGGTCTCTCCAGGCCAAGATTCAAGGCTGCAATGAGCAGGGTGTGGATGGAGAGCAAGATCAGCCCTCCCCTTTAAGAACTGGCCGGTGCCAGTGTTTCTGTGTTCCATTGCTGACTGACATCATATGAGCTTCGCCAGCGCTCTGAGGAAGCGCCTCGCTCCTCGGTATTAGCGCCTTAAGAGAGGTGTGTAGCGCCTGATTTAGCGCTCCAATCACCTCCAGGGGCGATAGAGGCGAAGTTTGCAGTCGGAGGCGATAATTAGCGGCAGGCGCTAAACTTAGCGCCCAGCTGATAATTGCGCCCCAAACGGGGCGACACTGAATTTCTCCCCCATATACTCTTGGTTGATATTCTAGGAACTGTAGACCAAATTCCTCAACAAAAATGTCTCTGTTACTCACATCTCCCATATTGGGCTATGAGACAACGTTAAGTACATCACAGGTATCTCTCTCTCTCTTCTATATCTTGAAGTTACTTTTCTCTCCTCAGCTCCCTTAAAGACATTGACTACCTTACTCTTGGCGTTTGGTTCTCGAGGGATGTGGGGAGGCGGGGGGGGAGCGCGGAAATGTGGCCATTATTCATGTTTGAGCCTTGACAGTGAGTGTTGTCACCGTGGAGAATATCACACCTGAGCTTGGCCTCGCCAAGCATACTTACATGTGCACGCTTCCAGCAGCGGAATGATCAGGAGCTGGAACCCTGGCCATTTTTTGTTTTCCTTTCCTGAGCCGGGGTACGACCACCGCTTTGCACTGCTCCAGCTCAGCAGAGGCCAGGGATCGAACCCCAGTTCTTTTGGCTTCACACGGCTCAGAGGTGGTGACCTCAGAGCAGTAGGTTATATACTCTGGCCTTTGTAGCTTTGGAGGCCTGAGTTAAAATCCAACTCGGCCCGATGGGCTGGAAGTTTTCTCAACCTGCTGACTGGAAGCATCCGTTGTGAAGTGAGTTTGACGACCTCAGTCCCTTTCCTTCGGGGCGTGAGCCTGTTGTCCTACAGGAGGCACCAACAAGCCGTCTCGCTGCCAGAGGTTGCAGAATGGTTGGTATGAGAAACGGAAAAGGGAAAACCCAGACTGGTACTGTAAGGGATGCCCTTCTGAGGTTAGGGCTGAAGCAGATTGTTGTGGTCAAGTCCAGGGAACTTTGTCTCTGGCTCTGCTGTACCTGACCTGGGAACCCTTGCTGCCTGAAATTTGCAGAGTTCCATTCTCCAGCACTAACGTCTCTCCCCTGGGTGATTGCACACTTGCTTTTTTTATAAAGAGGTGACTACTTTAACTGCTTGAATATTGTACCTATTGCTATGCAATTCAGAAATTTCAAAAATAGTTTATTTTTAAAATGTAACTTATTAATATGGAAAAAAAGAACAATTTCAGCAATTAGTGCTGAATGGTTTACTTGAAAGAAGAGTGGGAGTGGGAGAATCGGCACGATGGTATTGTAGCCCGATCTCTGACTTGTACCCCATCAAGTGAGGCTCCATGTTCAGACTGCGGGATGGCTGAATTTGCCTTTAAAAATTCTACGTCCTGTGTCTGTTGTTACTCGGCAAGGTGCTGAGTGATTCCAAACGCAGGCACAGACGCACGCAGACACACAGACACACAAATACACGCAAACACACACACACACAAACACACACGCAGACACACAAACACACACGCAGACACACAAACACACACGCAGACACACAAACACACACGCAGACACACAAACACACACGCAGACACACAAACACACACGCAGACACACAAACACACACGCAGACACACAAACACACACGCAGACACACAAACACACACGCAGACACACAAACACACACGCAGACACACAAACACACAAACACACACGCAGACACGCAAACACACACGCAGACACGCAAACACACACACACGCAGACACACAGACACAAATACACGCAAACACACACACGCAAACACATGCAGACACACAAACACATGCAGACACACAAACACATGCAGACACACAAACACATGCAGACACACAAACACATGCAGACACACAAACACACACGCAGACACACAAACACACACACAGACACACAAACACACACGCAGACACACACAAGCACGCAGACACGCAAACACAGACGCATGCAGGCACAAACGTTTCTCGGTACTTGGAATGCAAAACATCATTGCTTGCACTTGCAGAATCATTAATCCTCGAGGCTGAAGTGATTCTTCCCTGTTGCGATTATACGTCAATAACCATCACAGCTGCAGTCAGAGTGAGCATGAATGCCAAAGATGATCAAGTGAAGCTTACATATGCTTGTCTATGGAGTTTTTGGTAGAACAATTGATTAATTTGGTCTGCACGCAATCTTTTTCAAAAATACTTTTCATAAAAATTTAAAATGGTCTCTGCGTTTTCTCCGCTTCTCCTTTGTGCCAAGGCTTGACATTATCACCCCACTTACTGACTGCTTGTTAGAATATTTATCGAGCTTTCATCTGACACAGTTCAGCCATAAGTTCACTCGTCTGAGCGTACAGTAACCTTGTCAGCAGTTTGATGTTCGAGACTAGGCTCCTCCCTGTGGGCTCGGCATGGATTTGGATTTTCACCCCTTCCACTGTTGTCAGAATAATTGCTGACTATTTCTGTGTGAACCTGGCTGGACCCTATGTCCAACTAATATGTACCTCCACTTGTTGCTATGAACTGTCGCGGTTTGACATTTGTCGAATCTTTTCTCTTTTGTACTGCTTTACAAAAAATAGCGAATGTCTAGCCTTTCCTCAATTATTCATTGAGTTGATGAAATACTTTATACAGATCCAGAAGTATCCGGTTGAAAGCAACGCAATTTATAATGGAAGGTTACCTGTTACTTTCAGTTTTCAGTTCTAGCATTGGATAATAACGTGTCTGCAATGTGTATCATCTACAAGATGCACTGCAGCAACTCACCAAGGCTTCTTCGGCAGCACCTCCCAAACCCGCGACCTCTACTGCCTAGAAGGACAAGGGCAGCAGGCGCATGGGAACACCGCCACCTGCAAGTTCCCCTCCAAGTCACACACCATCCTGACTTGGAAATATGTCGCCATTCCTTAATTGTCACTGGGTCAAAATCCTGGAACTCCCTCCCTAACAGCGCTGTGGGAGCACCTTCACCTCACGGACTGCAGCGGTTCAAGAAGGCGGCTCACCATCACCTTCTTGAGGGCAACTAGGGATGGGCAATAAATGCTGGCTTTGCCAGCGACGCCCACATCCTGTGAATGAATTAAAAATTACATATATATAAGTTACACTAATAACTTTCAAATGAGAATTGGATAAACATTGCAGGGCTATGGGGAAAGAGCAGGGGAGTGGGACTAATTGGAGAGCTCTTTCAAAGAGCCGGCACAGGCACGATGGGCCGAATGGCCTCTTTCTGTGCAGCAAGATTCTATGGTATTTTCCTCAGGTTTATAAATGGTATATAAGTTAGGGCCAGAATTAATATTAAATTATATTTAGCCACATTAGCAACCATCGGAAAATACAGTCCTGTCTGCGAGTAAGGTTCTTGACTCGTTGCTGAATAGTGAAGCATTACTGTCAGATGATATTTCTGGATAATTTTGAACAGTCTGTCGCGATAATTTTTTAACTTGTGCTCACTACAGCAGTCCACTTCCAAAGGCGGTTCCTTGCTTTCCACGAACCAAAGTGCAATAGTATCATAGAAAGAGGCCATTTGGCCCACCGTGCCAACGCTGGCTCTTTGAAAGAGCTATCCTGCTCTTTCCGCCTTGTTTGAGGAAGGAATGTTGGCCAGTAGACCAGGACACATTGTTTGAGGAAGGAATGTTGGCCAGTAGACCAGGACACATTATTTGAGGGAGGAATGTTGGGCGGTAGACCAGGGCACCATGTTTGAGAAAGGAATGTTGGGCAGTAGACCAGGACACCTTGTTTGAGGAAGGAATGTTGGCCAGTAGACCAGGACACATTGTTTGAGGAAGGAATGTTGGCCAGTAGACCAGGACACCTTATTTGAGGGAGGAATGTTGGCCAGTAGACCAGGACACCTTGTTTGAGGAAGGAATGTTGGGCAGTAGACCAGGACACCTTGTTTGAGGAAGGAATGTTGGCCAGTAGACCAGGACACCTTGTTTGAGGGAGGAATGTTGGCCAGTAGACCAGGACACCTTGTTTGAGGAAGGAATGTTGGGCAGTAGACCAGGACACCTTGTTTGGGGAAGGAATGTTGGCCAGTAGACCAGGACACATTGTTTGAGGAAGGAATGTTGGCCAGTAGACCAGGACACCTTGTTTGGGGAAGGAATGTTGGCCAGTAGACCAGGACACATTGTTTGAGGAAGGAATGTTGGGCAGTAGACCAGGACACCTTGTTTGAGGGAGTAATGTTGGCCAGTAGACCAGGACACCTTGTTTGAGGGAGTAATGTTGGCCAGTAGACCAGGACACCTTGTTTGAGGGAGGAATGTTGGCCAGTAGACCAGGACACATTGTTTGAGGAAGGAACGTTGGGCAGTAGACCAGGACACCTTGTTTGAGGGAGGAATGTTGGCCAGTAGACCAGGACACCTTGTTTGAGGGAGGAATGTTGGCCAGTAGACCAGGACACCTTGTTTGAGGAAGGAATGTTGGCCAGTAGACCAGGACACATTGTTTGAGGAAGGAATGTTGGCCAGTAGACCAGGACACATTGTTTGAGGGAGGAATGTTGGCCAATAGACCAGGACACCTTGTTTGAGGAAGGAATGTTGGCCAATAGACCAGGACACCTTGTTTGAGGGAGGAATGTTGGCCAGTAGACCAGGACACCTTGTTTGAGGGAGGAATGTTGGCCAGTAGACCAGGACACCTTGTTTGGGGAAGGAATGTTGGCCAGTAGACCAGGACACATTGTTTGAGGAAGGAATGTTGGCCAGTAGACCAGGACACCTTGTTTGAGGGAGGAATGTTGGCCAGTAGACCAGGACACCTTGTTTGGGGAAGGAATGTTGGCCAGTAGACCAGGACACATTGTTTGAGGAAGGAATGTTGGCCAGTAGACCAGGACACATTGTTTGAGGAAGGAATGTTGGCCAGTAGACCAGGACACATTGTTTGAGGGAGGAATGTTGGCCAATAGACCAGGACACCTTGTTTGAGGAAGGAATGTTGGCCAATAGACCAGGACACCTTGTTTGAGGGAGGAATGTTGGCCAGTAGACCAGGACACCTTGTTTGAGGGAGGAATGTTGGCCAGTAGACCAGGACACATTGTTTGAGGAAGGAATGTTGGCCAGTAGACCAGGACACATTGTTTGAGGGAGGAATGTTGGCCAATAGACCAGGACACCTTGTTTGAGGGAGGAATGTTGGCCAATAGACCAGGACACCTTGTTTGAGGGAGTAATGTTGGCCAGTAGACCAGGACACCTTGTTTGAGGGAGGAATGTTGGCCAGTAGACCAGGACACATTGCTTGAGGGAGGAATGTTGGCCAGTAGACCAGGACACCTTGTTTGAGGAAGGAATGTTGGCCAGTAGACCAGGACACCTTGTTTGAGGGAGTAATGTTGGCCAGTAGACCAGGACACCTTGTTTGAGGGAGGAATGTTGGCCAATAGACCAGGACACATTGTTTGAGGAAGGAATGTTAGCCAGTAGACCAGGACACCTTGTTTGAGGAAGGAATGTTGGCCAGTAGACCAGGACACCTTGTTTGAGGGAGGAATGTTGGCCAGTAGACCAGGACACCTTGTTTGAGGAAGGAATGTTGGCCAGTAGACCAGGACACCTTGTTTGAGGAAGGAATGTTGGCCAGTAGACCAGGACACCTTGTTTGAGGAAGGAATGTTGGCCAATAGACCAGGACACCTTGTTTGAGGGAGGAATGTTGGCCAGTAGACCAGGACACCTTGTTTGGGGAAGGAATGTTGGCCAGTAGACCAGGACACCTTGTTTGAGGGAGGAATGTTGGCCAGTAGACCAGGACACCTTGTTTGGGGAAGGAATGTTGGCCAGTAGACCAGGACACCTTGTTTGAGGGAGGAATGTTGGCCAGTAGACCAGGACACCTTGTTTGAGGGAGGAATGTTGGCCAGTAGACCAGGACACATTGTTTGAGGGAGGAATGTTGGCCAGTAGACCAGGACACATTGTTTGAGGAAGGAATGTTGGGCAGTAGACCAGGACACCTTGTTTGAGGGAGGAATGTTGGCCAGTAGACCAGGACACCTTGTTTGAGGAAGGAATGTTGGCCAGTAGACCAGGACACCTTGTTTGAGGGAGGAATGTTGGCCAGTAGACCAGGACACCTTGTTTGAGGAAGGAATGTTGGCCAGTAGACCAGGACACCTTGTTTGAGGAAGGAATGTTGGGCAGTAGACCAGGACACCTTGTTTGGGGAAGGAATGTTGGCCAGTAGACCAGGACACCTTGTTTGAGGGAGGAATGTTGGCCAGTAGACCAGGACACATTGCTTGAGGAAGGAATGTTGGCCAGTAGACCAGGGCACATTGTTTGAGGAAGGAATGTTGGCCAGTAGACCAGGGCACATTGCTTGAGGAAGGAATGTTGGCCAGTAGACCAGGACACCTTGTTTGAGGAAGGAATGTTGGCCAGTAGACCAGGAGAACTCCTTGCTCTTCTTCGAATAGTGTCACGAGAGCTTTAGTGTTCACCATGGGACAGGACTTGGTTTAATGGCACCTCTAACAGTATTTTCAGGAAGACCTCAGAAATGTGTGTTTTTCAGATCCGTTTCTCTTGTAACATTGTCTGTAATTAATCCTAAAATAAGTGACTTCTACATAATCATTACAGTTCTTTGCTCTTCAATCTGCGTGGGTGTATTTTCCACTCCAAGTACATAATAACCTTTTACAATCACATTGCTAAAATGATTAGATGCATTCAGCTACAGTCTCTAATACAGTATTTTCCTTATAAATTAAAATCTCTTCATTACTTTAATTGTATTATAACAAGCAAAATCAGTACCTTTGTTTTTGAGCCAATTGTTAAGTTAATATAAGAACATAAGAATTAAGAGCAGTAGGAGGCCGCATGGCCCCTCGAGCCTGCTCCGCCATTCAAGAAGATCATGGCTGATCTTCAACCTCAACTCCACTTTCCTGCGCTATCCCTTGATTCCCCAAGAGTCCAAAAATCTATCTATCTCTGTCCTTTGGGGGCAGAGAATTCCAAAGATTCACCACCCTCTGAGTGAAAAACTTCCTCCTCATCTCTGTCCTAAATGGCCAACCCCTTATCCTGAGACTATGCCCCCTAGTTCTAGGCTTTTCAGCCAGCGGAGGCAGCCTCTCAGCATCTACCCTGTCAAGCCCTAATGAGATCACCTCTCATTCTTCTAAACTCTGGAGAATATAGTCCCATTCTACTCTATCTTTCCTCATAGGACAACCTCACTCCCTCTAAGGCAAGTATATCCTTCCTTAGGTACGGAGACCAAAACTGTACACAGTACTCCAGGTGTGGTATCACCAATTGCAGCAAGACTTCCTTACTCTTGTACTCCAACCCCCTTGCAATAAAGGCCAACAATACCATTTGCCTTCCTAATTGCTTGCTGTACCTGCATGCTAACTCTCTGTGTTTCATGTACAATGAATACAAGTAATATGAAGCTGTTACAGCCACAGTGATGCAAAACAGATTGATAAGGTACTTAGTAGTGAGTAGCTTTGTGTCCCACTAAAAATGCACTAGACTTTCGTCAGAGCTTAAAAGTAATTCTCCAGGATGACGCACACCAATTGATTTGCCACTCTTGGAATGTGAGCGTCACTGGCAAGGCTGGCATTTAATGCCCATCCCGAGTTGCACTGAGAAGGTGGTCACCTCCTTCTTGTATGATACAACTTGACTGGCTTGCTTGACCACTTCAGAGAGCAGTTAAGAGCCAACCAGTGGTTCACTAATGTTCTTCAGGGAAGGGAACCTGTCATCCTTGCCTGGTCTGGCCTATATGTGACCTCTACCACCTAGAAGGACAAGGGCAGCAGGCACCTGGGAACACCACCACCTCCAAGTTCCCCTCCAAAGTCACACTGGAGTTTTCTTGAGTCACTCTGTGCTACTATACCTCCGTTGCCTTTCAGAAATAGATACACGGTCTACTCCTGATAATTCAAAGTGATTTTTCAATTAAAAAATCTTCAAATTCTCCAGTACTTCAAATTAAGCAATTTTGAATGAAGAGGAGTAGATTGTAATGGGAACTTTCTGCCCCAGTCATATGTCTGTACCGGGTCAGAAACATCCCGAACCCCAGTAACTCTTTGATGCTTTCTCTGTTTTCTAACTTGACCAGTAAATTGTCTGTTGGTGTTGCCCTTGGGCAGTTGATAAATGAGGTTTTTTTTGTGTAGAAGGTGAATGCAGGGGTGGGAGAGAGACTTCAGAAACCCTCTCTCCAGCACCACCTACCAGTCAGAGTCTGCAATGACACCGTTACGGCCAACATCTTGCATTTATCCAGCGCCTTTAACGTAGTAAAACGTCCCAAGGCGCTTCACAGGAGCGTTCTCAAACTAAATTTGACACCGAGTCACATGAGATATTAGGGCAGCTTGGTCAAAGAGGTCGGTTTTAAGGAGCGTCTTAAAGGAGGAGAGAGAGGTAGCGAGGCGGAGAGGTTTGGGGAGGGAATTCCAGAGCTTAGGGCCCAGGCAGCTGAAGGCACGGCCGCCAATGATGGAGCGATTATAATCAGGGATGCTCAAGAGGACGGAATTGGAGGAGTGCAGATATTTCGGAGGGCTGAAGGAGATTACATAGATAGGAAGGGGCGAGGCCATGGAGGGATTTGAAAACAAGGATGAGAATTTTGAAATCGAGGCGCTGCTGGACCAGGAGCCAATGTAGGCCAGCGAGCACAGGGGTGATGGGCGAACAGGGCTTGGTGCGAGTTAGGACACGGGCAGCAGAGTTTTGGATGACCTCAAGTTGATGGAGGGTGGAAGGTGGGAGGCCGGCCAGGAGTGCGTTGGAATAGTCAAATCTAGAGGTAAGGAAGGCATGGATGAGGGTTTCAGCAGCAGATGAGCTGAGGCAGGGGACAGAGCTGAGCAATGTTAAAGGTGGAAATAGGCGGTCTTAGTGATGGCGCGGATATGTGCTTATCTCGGGATCAAATATGACACCAAGGTTGCGAACAGCCTCAGACTGTTGCCAGGGAGAGAGATGGAGTCGGGCAACCGTTTACATACAGAATTGCCATTTTAGCTGTTTACATAAGCAGTTTTAGCTATTGAATCCTCTGTCTCTCCTCTATCCTCTCCTCACAGAACAGTGTCACGGTGTAAATCACTCCTTTATCAACACACTGAAAACTGAACACCTTTGCTGCAGTAAACACCTAGCTGGCACCTCGGTAACTCAGGAGATGCTGTCGTCAGATTGTCCCAAAATTTAAGAAGACACTTAATTTTTCAGACTCTGTTTCCACATTACAACAGTGACTACACTTCAAAAAGTACTTCATTGGCTGGAAAGCGCTTTGCGATGTTTTGAGGTCATGAAAGGCGCTGTAGAAATGCAAATCGTTCTTGTAACTAAAAATGGGCTTGTTGGGATTCTGTGCATCCATTTGCCTGACATCTCACTCCAATTAACAGCACTCAGTCAAATTTTATCCATACCTGCATCAGAGGTGCTCCTTATCTGATTGTGGTTTCTTTTGAACAAGGGCTTGCTCGGAGCTACGTGTTCAGCCAGCTGTGATTCCATGTACACTGCACCCAGTAATTGCTTCAAAAAAAAGTGAGAGTTTCAACAGCATTGGTCGTTTTACATAAGAGCATAAGAACTAGGAGCAGGAATAGGCCACTTGGCCCCTCGAGCCTGCTCCGCCATTCAATAAGATCATGGCTGATCTGATCTTGGCCTCAACTCCACTTCCCTGCCCGCTCCCCATAACCCTCGACTCCCTTATCGTTCAAAAATCTGTCTATCTCCACCTTAAATATATTCAATGACCCAGCCTCCACAGCTCTCTGGGGTAGAGAATGCCACAGATTCATGACCCTCTGAGAGAAGAAATTCCTCCTCATCTCCGTTTTAAATGGGCGACCCCTTAATCTGAAACTATGCCCCCTCGTTCTAGATTCCCCCCACGAGGGGAAATATCCTCTCTGCATCTACCGTGTCGAACCCCCTCAGAATCTTTTATGTTTCAATAAGATCCCCTCTCATTCTTCTAAACTCCAATGAGTATAGGCCCAACCTGTTCAACCTTTCTTCATGAGCCAACCCCTTCATCTCCGGAATCAACTTTACTTACCACTGCATCTTATTTGGGTTGAATGTGGTTTTTTTTAAATCCCATCTTCTTCCCTTTTTCCTAAAGATACTTGTCTCTTGCTAGGATACAGCTATCTCAAACCTCACCCAAATTGGCCATTCTACCAATGGGATCAGTTGTATTGCAGCAACTTTAGAAATCAGTACACTGCACGAGATGTACGGGGTTAATTTTCGTCATGGGGATATGGAGACAGGAGCCATCAGAATTTTTTTTTTTGACACATTTTGAAGTAGACTTTGTCTATCTGCCTAAACATTTTCTGAATATGCTTTGCTGGTCTGAAAGCTGCAACAGTGAATCATGTACGTTGTGGAAATCTGTTGAAATAATGTCCTGGTTCTTTGCCTCTCTTGCTCTGCCCCTGTACCTCTGAACCTAGCAATGACTGCGATATCAGTATGATGGTCCTCTAGCTGCCATTCTGATGCCAGGTTGAGGCCTATTTTGCTTAGAGGTCAAAAGCTCCATTAAACTATCGGACAAAAGAATGTCAAAAGAACGTGCTAAATGGCCGTCCACCAACCACAATTTCTCGGCTTTGATCTCACTATGAATCAGAGGTTCTACAATGGAATAGTATAGAAATTAGCTCCTGATTACAGTAACTTACAGACCTCGCCATCAGATGGTTGCTCGTGTCACTTTGACCTTGACCTTGTGTCACTTGCTGTCCATTGGAACCAGGATCTGATGTACTTTGGATCCCAGATAGAGAGAAACTATTTCCCTTGGTGGGAGGAGTCCAGAACATGAGGGGATAACGTTAAAATTAGAGCCAGGCTGTTCAGGGGTGATGTCAGGAAGCACTTCTTCACACAAAGGGTGGTGGAAATCTGGAAAACTCTCCCCTAAAAAGCTGTTGAGGCTGGGGGTCAATTGTAAAATTTCAAAACTGTGATTGATAGATTTTTATTAGGCAAGGGTATTAAGGATTACAGAACCAAGGCGGGTAGATGGAGTTAAGATGATCTAATTATGGCATGATCCTACATTACAACAGTGACTACACTTCATTGGCTGTAAAGCGCTTTGGGACGTCCGGTGGCCATGAAAGACGCTATATAAATGCAAGTCTTTTTTTTTAATTGAATGGTGGAATACGTTTGATGGGCTGAATGGCCTATTCCTGTTCCTGTGTTCCTAAGATGTGTCCCATTCAGGTTCATAACACGAGACTTGACATTAATGGATGGAAAATCGCTGGGGTTGTGAATCGTTTGCATGCCTGAATTCCAAAACGTGCTCTCCCCCCCCACACACACACACACACACACACTGGCACAGCTTCTAAGCCAAAACTGAAAATTTAACCCCAGTATGTTTGATCCTCATTCACAGCCTCGTAAAATAAAATAGTGGGTAAGCTCAGTACATCGTAGTGTACCCTCCACTATACTCCTGTGTGTGAGCCAGTGGCATTATGGGCGCGAGGGGAGGAAGCGTTACTCTGGCCATCATGAGTGTGGGGGCAGGCTTGATGGGACCTGCTCGTCAATTTCGTATGTTGGTACTCCCCAATTTGCCTTGCCTTTATTTACTCCTTTCAACTTTGGTGTCCTGTATTATGAGCCTTTGTTTCTCAATAATTTGGGGGGGTAACGGAGAGTGAGCGTCGGCAGGCTGTGGCCGAGGGGGGTCATTAGAATCGAGCCCAATCTTCTCTCCACCTATTTGCACTTGTACCTTCCAACAGGAGTCATAGCCCAGGAGCCCGGAGACCAATTGTTGCAGTTGCCTGCATTTGATTAAAATTATTGGCCCGTAATTTCCGATGGGAGGCTTCCTGCGTGCGGAGGCCTCCTATCGGAAAAAAATCTACGCTCTTACCTGAGGGCTCCCGAGGTCCGGACATTTCCGCTCCTGGGCGCCTCCACAGTCGAAATGTGCAGGGCCCACGTATCCCAGGGGCGCAGGCGGTTCGCAAGCGTCCCTGGGATCACGTGGGCCAGGCCAGCCAATAGGAGAAGGGAATCTCCCTTCATACTTTTGACAGATAGACTCGTCAAATATATGAATGGAGATCACCCCAAAAAGGCACTAAAATATTTTTTTTTAAATTTAAATCACGTTTTAAAAATGAGTTAAAATTATATTAAATTAAATATTTTAAACAAATTTTATTTTTTGAAAAAAATAGGTTTTTTACGGGGCTAAAAATAAACTTATCTTTTTTAAAAGTATTTTTAAATGATAAATGAGTGAAAAATATATATATTTTAAAACACTTTTTTTTAACTCTTATGCTGGTAAAAGCAGGCCTTACGCCAGGTGTAAGATTTCTAAGTGTTTTCAGCGGGCGGAGGTTCTGCAAAAAGCGGAACTCTCCCCCCGCAGAGGCCCTTCTCCAGGGCAGGCGGAGGATCTGTCAAGAGCATTCTTGACGGATCGGAAATGCCGGTTTTCAGCACATGCGCTGTGGATGCCTGAAACCGGCATTTCCGATGTCCGTACGGGTGGGTACACGGCCCGTACACACCCATAGGCATCGGAAAATACGGGCCAATATATGTCTCTGATTCGTTATACCACAGAACGGAACTTGCACAAACTAACGCTTTAAATCCATGTTGGAGGAAACCAGATGTGAACTTGGGATGTAGAATTTCCGTTATTGTTTCTCCGTCTGTTTTCCAGATGTGAATTGATCACACGTTTCACCCAACCAGAACCGGTCAAAATAGCAGGGGGAATTGGAAATATTTATATAGATTAGAGCAAGCCCTGTTTACTACTGGCTTCAGTGAAAGTTTCTGAGGTTTCCTAGTTTGTGCTGGGAACTCCCGTCCTGTCCCTTGTGGGGAGGAATGGAGATTATTACAGATACAAGATAAAATGTAAGCGATCTTGAAATTTCGTCAGACAAGGGAGTTAGGAGGTTGCGCACTCCCAGGGTTAGTGGGTGAGGCGGAAGTAATGTCAGCATTCAAGATTAGAAAGAAAGAACTTGCATTTATATAGCGCCTTCCATGACCTCAGGACTTACAGCCAATGACGTACTTTTGAAGTGTAGTCACTGTTGTAGGAAACATGGCAGCCAATTTGCGCACAGCAAGCTCCCGCAAACGGCAATGTGAAATTACTAATAATCTGCTTGAGGGGTGAATATTAGACACCGGGGAGAACGCCCCTGCTCGTCTTTGAAACATAGAAACATAGAAGATAGGAGCAGGAGTAGGCCATTCAGCCCCTCGAGCCTGCTCCGCCATTCAATGAGATCATGGCTGATCATCCAAATTCAGTACCCTGTCCCTGCCTTCTCCCCATATCCCTTGATCCCTTTAGCTTTAAGAAATATATCCAACTCCTTCTTGAATATATTGAATGAATTGGCCTCTACTGCCTTCTGTGGTAGAGAATTCCACAGGTTCACCACTCTCTGGGTGAAGAAATTCCTCCTCATCTCAGTCCTAAATGGCTTACCCCTTATCCTTAGACTGTGACCCCTGGTTCTGGACTCCCTGGCCATCGGGAACATCCTTCCTGCATCTAGTCTGTCTAGTCCTGTTAGAATAGTGCCACGGGGTCTTTGACGTTTACCCGACAGGGTCTCGGTTTAACGTCTCAGCTGATAGGTGGCGCCTCCGACAGTGCTGCATTGCTTCAGTCCTGGCACCGGAGTGGCAGCCTGCATTATGTGTCCAAGTCCCTGGAGTGAGATTTGAACCCACAAGCCTTCTGACTCAGAGAGGCGAGGGTGCTCTCCACTGAGCCACGGCATTTGATAGGTGTATGAAGAAAAAAGGGGGTACAAGGATGTGGGAACAGGGTGGGTAAGTGTGATTCGGACTATTTGACCGTGTGGAGGGCTTGAAGCCGACACGGACTGGTCGGGTTGAATGGCCTCTTTCTGTGCTGTAACCTTTTATGTACTGGCCTGCAACATTGTCTGAGGTGATTGTTGGGTGACTGTCACCAGAGTGGAGGGGGCAAAGTCCAAACCCTGTTTATATAATTGAAGTGGCTCTAAGACTGATGGGATAATAAGAGATAGTAAGAGTTTTTATAGTTATATAAAAAGAAAAAGGGTGGCTAAAGTAAATGTTGGTCCCTTAGAGGATGAGACCGGGAAATTAATGGTGGGAAATATGGAGATGGCAAAAACACTGAATGAATATTTTGTATCAGTCTTTACAGTAGAGGACACTAAGAATATCCCAACACTGGACAAACAGGGGGCTATAGGGGGAGAGGAGCTAAACACGATCAAAATCACTAAGGAAGTGGTACTCGGTAAAATAATGGGACTCAAGGCGGATAAATCACCTGGACCTGATGGCTTACATCCTAGAGTCTTGAAGGAAGTGGCGGTAGGGATTGTAGATGCATTGGTAATAATTTTTCAAAACTCCCTGGATTCCGCTAAGGTCCCGGCAGACTGGAAAACTGCTAATGTAACACCCTTATTTAAAAAGGGCAGTAGACAGAAGGCTGGTAACTATAGACCGGTTAGCCTAACATCTGTGGTAGGTAAAATTTTGGAGTCCATTATTAAGGAAACAGTAACAGGACATTTGGATAATCATAATTTAATAGGACAAAGTCAGCATGGTTTTACGAAGGGGAAGTCATGTTTGACAAATTTGCTGGAGTTCTTTGAGGAAGTAACATATAGAGTGGATAAAGGGGAACCAGTGGACGTAGTGTATTTAGACTTCCAAAAGGCATTTGACAAGGTGCCACACAAAAGATTATTGCTTAAGGTAAAAAATCACGGGATTGGGGGTAATATTCTGGCATGGATAGAGGATTGGCTATCTAACAGAAAGCAAAGAGTTGGGATAAATGGTTCATTCTCAGACTGGCAATCAGTAACTAGTGGTGTTCCACAGGGGTCAGTGCTGGGTCCCCAACTCTTCACAATCTATATTAACGATTTGGAGGAAGGGACCAAGTGTAACATATCAAAATTTGCAGATGATACAAAGATGGGAGGGAAAGTAGTGAGTGAGGAGGACATAAAAAACCTGCAAGGGGACATAGACAGGCTAAGTAAGTGGGCAGAGATTTGGCAGATGGAATACAACACTGGAAAGTGTGAGGTGATGCACTTTGGCAGGAAAAATCCTAGAGCAATTTATTATCTTAATGGCAAGAAACTGGAGAGTACTGAAGTGCAAAGGGATCTGGGGGTCCTGGTGCACGAAACTCAAAAGGTTAGTATGCAGGTGCAGCAAGTGATTAAGAAGGCAAATGGAATGTTGGCTTTCATTGCTAGGGGGATAGAATATAAAAATAGGGAGGTATTGCTTCAGTTGTACAAGGTATTGGTGAGACCGCACCTGGAATACTGCATACAGTTTTGGTGTCCTTACTTAAGGAAAGACATCCTTGCTCTCGAGGCAGTGCAAAAAAGGTTCACTCGGTTAATCCCGGGGATGAGGGGGTGGTCATATGAGGAGAGGTTGGGTAGATTGGGACTCTACTCATTGGAGTTCAGAAGAATGAGAGGCGATCTTATTGAAACATATAAGATTGTGAAGGGGTTGGATCGGGTGGATGCGGGGAGGATGTTCCCGATGACGGGTGAGACGAGAACTAGGGGACATAGTCTTAGAATAAGGGGCTGCTCTTTCAAAACTGAGATGAGGAGGAACTACTTCACTCAGAGGGTGGTAGGTCCATGGAATATGCTGCCACAAAAAGCTGTAGAAGCTACAACATTAATTAAATTTAAAACAGAAATAGACAGTTTCCTAGAAGTAAAGGGCATTAAGGGTTACGGGAAGCGGGCAGGAATTTGGACATGAGTCTAGGTTCGGATCGGTCATGGCCCTGTGGGTAGTGGAGCGGGCCCAGGGACTGTGTAGCCTGATTCTGCTCCTATTTCGTGTGTGCAATTCTGTTAGATGCAGGAGATGGTTCTGTGATAGATAGTAGATTGGCGGTTAGGATCAGATCAGCCATGATCTTATTGAATGGCGGAGCAGGCTCGAGGGGCCGATTGGCCTACTCCTGCTCCTATTTCTTATGTTCTTATGTTCTTATAAATGGCCTCACCATGGCAACAGCAAAATCCTCACCGTGTCATTGGATGGCCTGCACTATAATTATATGAAAAATATTTGAACAAACTGCATCAGGAAAATTTCTCGAGTGCAATGAAAGTGTTGATATTTCTGAGCACTTTAAAATATAAATAATCAGGAAATTATCATGTGAATTCCCCCCCCCCCCCAGTAAACCCTTGTCTCTTGTTCTCGGGCGAGGGGGATGGGCTCTAGCTATTTTATTACATTTTACTTTTCCTTTCACTTTTCTCTCCTCCTGCCTCAAAGATAACTCATTATGATTCGACCGCCCTCCAGTACCTTGCCCAGGTGTCTTCCCTTCATGTACATGCCTCATGAGCGAATGGCTCAGCCGTTCAATGATGTGAGGTATCACAGAACGCCCAACCCTGTCGATGTTCGAAGTCCACACATAGACGCGCTCACTTTTCAGCGCAGGCCACTGGGCAGTGACCAGGAGCAGAAACTTTGACCAGTTCGTTCCCTTGCCCACCCGAGGGCCCGGACGTTAATTGCAGCACCCAAGCTGTAACTTCTAACTCTCTATCTACACATAGCTACAAATAGTTTGTACTGGAATCTACAGGTATGTCACAAACAAGTACATTTTAATCTAACCGCAACAACTTGCATTTATATAGTGCCTTTAATGTAGTAACATGTCCCAAGGCGCTTCATGGGAGCGTTATAAAACAAAATTCGACACCGAGCCACTTAAGGAGATATTAGCGCAGATGGGTCAATGCGGTAGGTTTTAAGGAGCGTCTTAAAGGAGGAAAGAGAGGTGGAGAGGATTAGGGAGGGGATTCCAGAGCTTAGGGCCCAGGCAGCTGAAGGCACGGCCGCCAATGGTGGAGCGATTAAAATCGGGGATGCTCAAGAGGCCAGAATTAGAAGAGCGCAGAGATCTCGGAGGGTTGTAGGGTTGGAGGAAGTTATAGGGATGTGAAGGGACGAGGCCATGGAGGGATTTGAAAGCAAGGATGAGAATTTTAAAATCGAGGCGTTGCTTAACCGGGAGCCAATGTAGGTCAGCGAGCACGGGGTGATGGGTGAACGGGACTTGGTGAGAGTTAGGACACGGGCACCTGAGTTTTGGATGACCTCAAGTTTAGGGAGGGGAGATCGTGGGAGGCCGGCCAGGAGTGCGTTGGAATAGTCAAGTCGAGAGGTAACAAAACCATTTGGACTGTGAGGCAAACGGGCATCTTGTGCTCGGTTTCAGAACAGCGGTGAACGGTAATGATTCATATTGGATCCATATAAATGGCCTCATTTGAATCCCCCTCAGGTTATCTTGCCCTTTGTGCAGTGAAGAACATATGTTGGGCGGTAATTTGATGTCATTGAAGACGTGTCCTGCTGCAGGGACAAGGCACTGTGTAAACCAGGTCCTCGAACAGTCTCCAGATAGATCAATTAACCTGAAATTAATTTGAGGTGATCTGTCTAAACAGGCACGGGTTGCCGCCAGCTCCTAATACTTCCATTGTTGCACGGTGGGCAAGCAAACTACTCACTAAACAAGGTAATCGATTCACTCCTGATCCTCATCACAAACTGTTTACTGAGATAATCTATAAACCTACATTGCTTGGGCATTTTTCATAAAATGTTCTCTCAACCGCATTGCTAATTAATCCTGAATCCCTTTTAATGCTGCATTGAATTGACTGCATCTTAGGAGGTCAAAGAGTAGGCGCAGTAACGGAAATGAGGATTTTCCTGTATAAATGCCTCATTATTGTTTGTCATGGTACCTGTATTAATAAAATTACCGTACTAATGCGACATCAAGAGCTGTTTAACGAGAGGGCACACATTTAAGATGAGCACAAAAAGAATTGAATGGCGGGGGGAGGGCGTTCGAAGAAAATTTGGTTGCACCCAGGGTGGTTAGAATGTGTTCCACCATTGGCGGCCGTGCCTTCGGCTGCCTGGGCCCTAAGCTCTGGAATTCCCTCCCTAAACCTCTCCACCAATGTACTCCGTAATTTTTTTTGTGCCGCGCGGCCCCTTTAACGCAGGACCCCTGGAGCGCTGCGCGGCCACGCAACTTAAAGGGAACATCGCTCTCTGCCCCTCCCTCCTCCTTTAAGACGCTCCTTAAAACCTACCTCTGACCAAGCTATTGGTCACCTGCCCTAATATCGCCTCTTGTGGCTCGGTGTCAAATTGAGTTTGATAATCGCTCCTGTGAAGCGCCGCGGGACGTTTGGCTAGGTTATAGCTGCTCTATAAATGCAAGTGGTTACTGAAACAGAATCTATAAATTCTTTTAAAACGGAATTAGCTTGTTGCTTGAAGAAAGAAAGAAAGACTTGCATTTCTATAGCGCCTTTCATGACCACCGGACGTCTCAAAGCGCTTTACAGCCAATGAAGTACTTTTTGAAGTGGAGTCACTGTTGTAATGTGGGAAACGCGGCAGCCAATTTGCGCACAGCAAGCTCCCACAAACAGCAATGTGATAATGACCAGAGAATCTGGTTTTGTTATGTTGGTTGAGGGATAAATATTGGCCCAGGACACCGGGGATAACTCCCCTGCTCTTCTTCCAAATAGTACCACGGGATCTTTTACATCCACCTGAGAGAGTAGACGGGGCCTCGGTTTAGCGGCACCTCCGACAGTGCAGCGCTCCCTCAGCACCGCACTGGGGTGTCGGCCTAAATTTTTGTGCTCAAGTCCCTGGAGTGAGACTTGAACCCACAGCCTTCTGACTCCGAGGCGAGTGTGCTACCCACTGAGCCACAGCTGACACAAGAATGTTCAAGGGTATTGGAAGCATGCGGAGGAGTAGGATTAGACTAGGTGTTAGCGAAGGTCGCCAGGGCAGGCCTACTGTGCCGAGCAGCCTGTTTCTGTGTTGCGACATTCAGTGATTGTTCCTAGAATGTCATGACTGAGTTTGGTGATGTCACGCTGTTGACGGGAAGGCGAGGGAGAAGCTTTCTTGCTCGATGCGAGAACATTTGGCTGACAATCAGCAGCTGGGATACTTGAGGGAAAAACGGCGTCAAAGGGAGCTGATTGTCATCACATAAGAACATAAGAAATAGGAGTAGGAGTCGGCCCTTCGAGCCTGCTCCGCCATTCAATGAGATCATGGCTGATCTTCTGCCTCAACTCCATTCACCGGCCCTATCACCATATCCCTTGATGCCCTTACTAGTCAGAAATCTATCGACTTCTGTTTTGAATATACCCAATGACTGAGCCTCCACAGCCCTCAGGGGTAGAGAATTCCAAAGATTCACCACCCTCTGTGTGAAGAAATTTCTTCTCATCTCAGTCCTGAATGACCGACCCTTTATCCTGAGGCTGTGGCCCCTGGATAAAGTAGCGCAGTACACAGGAAGGCTACATACAATGTCACCGAATTAAATGGCAGCATCGAGGGACTTGCTCCTGAGATTAAAGAGGTAATTTTTATCAGTTAAATGTTTATATTTCTTTAAATTTAGGGCACCGACACTAGCAATAAAAGGGACGTTTGTCTAGGATGGTGTTTGTTTCTTCTACGTTCCTTCCCACTGGAGTTCTCTTTCAAACAAATGCTTTATACTAAGTGATATATTATTGATAAGAAAGAACCAGCATGTCCTAAAGCTAATGAGTTGATTTACAGGCAAACAAGGTCCCACAGTGAGATGACCGATGGTTCATTTTTGGCTAGGGAGAATTTGCCTCTCTTTAAATAGCCCCTCGAACAACTAGCCACGGTGGGATTTGAACACTCAACCTCTGGGTTGCTAGTCCAGTACCATAACCACTACGTTACCGTAGCCCAGTCCAGGCCACCAAAGCAGTGCTGCCTTATCCAAGGTGCCACCTGTTGTGCTGGTTCAGGTGAATGTGAAAGATCCCATGGCTATTTCACAGGTGTTCTCCTGGTGTCTGGTCCAATATTCCTCCCTCAACCAACATCACCAAAAACAGGGGGGGGAAAAAGAGCCGCTGATATCATTGCTTTTTGTCGGATCTTGTTGCTAATAAGTCAACAAATATAGAAATCTGATGACAGATGGACAGAAATCTAATAACCTCAGGTATCTCTCTGATCTCTTTGCAGACGCCCCCTAGCCTCCAGAGACCTCAGTTTGTAAACCTGTGATTGAAAACAGACGTGCCCCATTCCAGGTTTATCCTTGTGCATCCCCGCTTTCCATCGCCCCAGCCTCGCCGACCGTGCCTTCAGCTGCCCTCCCTCTCTCTCGATAACCTCCTCCAGCCTTGCAAACCCCCCCGGGATCTCTGCGCTCCTCCGATTCCGGCCTCTGGCGCTTCTCCGATTTTCATCGCTCCACCATTGGCGGTCGTGCCTTCAGCCGTCGAGGGCTTAAATTCTGAAATTCCCTCCCTAAACCTTTCTACCTCTCTCTCTCTCTCTCCTCCTTTAAGACGCTCCTTAAAACCTACCTCTCTGACCAAGCTTTTTAGTCCTAATATCTCCTCCTTTGGCTCGGTGTCGAGCTTTGTTCGAGAACGCACCTGTGGAGTGTCTTGGGACGTCTTGCTACGTTAAAGGTGCCGTATAAATTCAAGTTGGTGTTCCCTAATTGCTCTTGACCTCACATGAACCCGTACATTAACCAACAAAAAATGGAAGTGTACAGCTCAAAAGTAGTCAGGATTTACGGCTCCATGGGATTGTTCAGGTTTTACACAGATGCCCACTGTAACGAAGACTCTCTTTTTTCTGCATCAGCTCTTGGTAAATAGATCTTGTCCAACAGATTGCCGCACAGCAATTTGATACTTACATGTGTTCTCAGTTCTTTATAACAAACACGACTTGTTTTGGTGCCTCGGCCCCAGAATGAATGAGCCCATTGTCTTGCCAAAACAGTGTGTTAATTCAGCAGCTTGATGGATGGCAGCCTCATACTGGGACTGAGTATCAGATGGAAGCCCGCAGGTGCAACAGAAGCCGGAGTGAGTGACCTGCCGTTCTATGGTGCGCTGGTGAGCACCAGCCCTGCTTCCGCTCCTTTGTGGAGCTGACATGCGAGGGAGGAAAGGGATGTTTCAAAGAAAGGAAAGAGGGAAGGTCAAGTCTCTCGAGGGCAAGGCACTGAACTGATGAGGGTGAGAGTTCAGTTCGACTGCGCAGCGATTTTTATTTCGAATGGGGAGTAGCTCGAGAGGCCTACTGCCGCAGAGGATTGGCGCACAAGGTAAGGCCCTCGTTTGCACTTATTGTGATAAATTCAAGTTCTCAGTGTTAGGCGGGGGGGGGGAGAGTTTGATGATTGAGGCAAAATCGTTTGACACCGGCCAACAGAAAGCTCAACTGGGAAAGAAAGAAAGAACTTGCATTTAGATCGTGCCTTGCATGACCTCAAGAATTAGCATTTATCATGGCACCTTATGACATCCTCAGGACATCCCCAGGACGTCCCAGAGTGCTTTGCATCCAATGGTATAGTCACTGTAGTTTTGTAGGCAAGTGCAGCAGCCAATCTAGTGTATTCTTTTGTGTGGACACTAAACCAAATAAACTGTAACTAATAAAACATTAAATGAAACTTAACAACTTCAATTAAAATTTGATTGGCCAGGGTGATGATGCACTGCAGTCCCCGCGGTGCCCACCGGTCGCGGAAAGCCTCGAGTGTGCTGGCGGACACCGTGTGCTCCATCTCCAGGGCCACCCGGGCGCAGGGCTGTGTCTAGTCAAGGTGACCAGAGTCAGGGACCTGCTCGATGGCGGAGGAGCGGGCTGGATGGCGCCGGAGGAGCTGGCGCAGTGCCTGTCCTGGGCCAACGTCCGGCTCGCGGCCAAAGCCATCGAGTCGCTGAAAGTGGCACTGGGGCCCTGACTCCACTAGGTGTATCGAGGAGGCTCGAGCACGTGGAGGCGATCCCGTCCGAACTGACCCCCCCGTTCGGACGGAATTCCTCATCGGCGCCCGGCCCCGAAACCCCTCTCGGGAACCGGCCAATCACTGACAAACCAGAGACGGAACAACTCCAGAGTGGGAAAAACAAAATAAATACTCTTTTTAAAGGCGTGTTTGTTGCATTACTGAGCACAAACACTCTCAACTGAAAGGCTAACTTAGGGTGCATTAAAACTAGTGTTTAGAGCAAAGTGGTATCAGCTCCGCACCAATGTTAAAGTTGTGTGGTGCAAATCAGATATCGATGCCCCAACAAGAGTGACACGGAGTGAGACGCCAAGGAATCTCACTCTGGGTGGCCCCCACTCCTGATTCGGTGCATTTCCACGCGTGAAATTGCTTTGCAACGACACCAAAGCTGTAACATGAATGGACTACAAGGCAAACTTAAAATGTGTGCGGTTTTATTTCATTAGGGGGACAGTTGTTGCATTGAGGAAATCCATTCCCACAACATTATTTTCCGGAATTGAATTGCAGAGCCTGCAGCTGTCTTAATGCGAAAGCTCATAACTCATTTTAACCTTTGTGCTACATATCTATTCTTGTGACTGAGATGGAAGTGTGTGTGCAGCACTGGAAGTGTTTCTGAAGTTCCACATTACCACCTTATCAGAGCTGAACAGATGGCAGTCGCTAAAGAGGGAAAATCCAGTCGTTTTTTTTAACCTGCATCAAATCCGTAGCCTTTGCTTTGAAAGAGCAAAGCAGCTTCGGATTAAAAAGAAAATATTGTGCCAGTGGTACACCTGTGGAAAATAAATCATTGAAGTGCTGTCGCAATGACTGGCAGATACTGTGAACAAAAACTGAGTTGTAATGGTTCATCAAATTAAATGGAGTGAATTCAGCCAATCAAATTATGAGCACAGTAACGTTAATGTCTTAATTGTCTTTGCAAAGAATTGGGAGTTAATTAGTTTTACAGCAATATGTCGCAAGGGTTTCAAATGAAGGCAGAATTGTGCAATTCGCTAGCGCTGAGCTCATTTTCAGCTTTTATTTCTGATTCCGAAGACCACACAGTTTGCGAATCCCTCCTGATAATTAGTTGCACCCTCCGGGGCTCAAGCGAGAGTGCATCGCTTGGTACGGCCTGCAGCATAGGGAATGATGGCTTTGCACCTGAGGGAACAACTGCATTATTTACAGCAAATACAATCGACAATTAATGGTGGAACTCGGTATGAGTGCCTTTGACGCCAAGTACAGGGCCTGAAAAGTGCATTCCTTCATAGCGAGAGAGTGGTCTTCCTGGCTGGAGAGTCTAGAACCAGGGGTCACAGCCTCAGGATGAGGGGTCGGCCATTTAAGACTGAAATGAGGAGACATTTCTTCGCTCAGAGGGTGGTGAATCTTTGGAATTCTCTACCCCAGAGGGCTGTGGATGCTCGCTCGCTGAGTATATTCAAGGCTGCGATTGATAGATTTTTGGATATCAAGGGATATGGGGACCGGGGTGGGAAAGTGGGGTTGAGGTCGAAGATCAGCCATGATCTTACTGAATGGCGGAGCAGGCTCGAAGGGCGGAATGGCCGACTCCTGCACTTATTTCTTATGTTCTTATGATAAAATCATTTGGGACAAATCTCGAGCAGCAATCAGTGAGTGAGATCAGCGACTTAACTAAAACTGTGAAGCTGAACACACCTCCGACACAGCACTGGCTGAACATTCTTCCAGCCAGCTGCTATATCTGGTTATCTCTTACTGTGGGGAAAATGGCAAGTTCACAAGGTTTTCAAACATAAGGGGCACACTCGATTCTTTTCTCGGTTGTTATACGTAAGGTCTTCCAGCAGCCTGTTAAACCGCAAAAGAAAGTCAAATGAATCTTTATTCTTTCGTGGAGCCAGGACATCGTGGCCCTTTGAGAGATTTCATTGAAGAAATCCTGGGAGGGACACACGCCATGTTGCTGCACGTCATTTTATAAGCATCTTCAAAGCAAAGAATTATTAATAGCCTGAAACCAAACTATAGGGTCAGAATGCTGAATCCGTTCCCCCTGCGCTGTTTCAATAAAGGCATCAACCCTTTTATTTTAAACAGACTAGCACCTCCGTAAAACTATCCGTGAGGGGAGGGACTTCAGATAAATGTGCTCAGTGTCTCTGGGCCAATGAGTTTTTAAATTTTGTCGAATGAAAATATATCGGTATCAGTACTTTTCCAAATAAGGTGTGATGGAAAGTTAAAAGACTTATTTATAAAGACAAGTTGTAACAAGAAAGAATGAAAGACTTGCATTTATATAGCACCTTTCAGGACGCCCTAAGCTCTTTACAGCCAATGAAGTACTTTTTTCTCTTGACGTGTTGTTACTGTTGTAATGTAGGAAATGCGTTTGCTGATGTGCTTACAAGAGTTTGGGTTGAACTGCAAAGTCTGTGCCATAGGCCGAACTCCTGAGATCACAGTGGAGTCAGTAACTAAATCCTTGAATTGCACCAAAACTAACCTGCCCCGCGCAAAGTAACTGAATTTCCCAGAACAAGCGCTCTACTCGGAGCTCCGACACGGCAAGAGAGCCCCAGGTGGGCAGAGGAAACGCTTCAAGGACACCCTCAAAGCCTCCTTGAAAAAGTGCAACATCCCCACCGACACCTGGGAATCCCTGGCCCGAGACCGCACAAAGTGGAGGAGAAATGTCCGGGAAGGCGCTAAACACCTCGAGTCTCTTCACCGGGAGCAAGCGGAAGGAGCGCACGTCAACCCAAGCACCCCAAACACCTGCCCCTTCAACCACCGTCTGCCCCACTTGTGACAGAGACTGTAGGTCCCGCATTGGACTCATCAGTCACCTGAGAACTCATTTTTAGTGTGGAAGCAAGTCATCCTCGGTTCCGAGGGACTGCCTTAGATAGAGATATAGATAGAGAACTGAACTTTAGCATATTGTCATAGCTTTTCTTATTTCTATTTTCCAATTTTAGTTTGTTAATAAAACCGCAAATTTTCTGATGACAACCTACACTTCAGTGCAGTACTGAGACAGCGACGGATGAGACGTTAAACCGAGGCCCCGCCTGCCCCCTCAGCTGGACGTAAAAGTTCTTGTGGCCACTATCTGAAGAAGAGCAGGGGAGTTCTCCCCGGTGTCCTGGCCAACACTTATCCCTTAACCCAACACCAACAACACAGATTAACTGGTCATTCATCTCATTTGCTGTTTATGGAATCATTAAATAATCTAATTACAGCTACTGTTTTGAGACTAACAAAAGCAGAAAACAGGTTCCCTTTTAGCTACCTTAGCACTTCCTCCACCTGTACAGCAATCTTAATTTTCTTGAAAATATATGGCTTTAATATGGAGGGGTTTGTATTGAAACTGAGATGATGCAGAATGACCATTTTGTGATCATAGAATGATACAGCACTGAAGAGGCCATTCGGCCCATTGTGCCTGTGCCGGCTCTTTGAAAGAGCTCTCCAATTAGTCCCACCCTCCTGCTCTTGCCCCACAGCCCTGCAATTTTTTTCCCTTCAATATTTATCCTATTCCCTTTTCAAAGCTATTATTAAATCTGCTTTCATCGCCCTTTCAGGCAGTGCATTCCAGATCACAGCAACTCGCTGCGTGAATTTTTTTTCCTCATATCGCCTCTGGTTCTTTTGCCAATTATCTTAAATCTGTGTCCTCCAGTTACTGATTCTTCTGCCAGTGGAAACGGTTTCTCCTTATTTACTCTATCAAAACCCTTCATGATTTTGACCACCTCTATCCAATCTCCCCTTAACCTTCTCTGCTCTAGGGAGAACAACCCCAGCTTCTCTAGTCTCTGAAGTCTTTCATCCCTGGTAGCATTCTAGTAAATCTCCTCTGCACCCTCTCCGGGGCCTCTAGTTTGGATGAACATGTGATCTAATTGTTTTTAGTTCTCCTTTTCCAGGATTCACGTTTCTGATAACTATCCAGTGATCCTTGCTGGGAAGGTGGGGATTTGGGGTTAGGACACAGGCTTTCCATATTCAGGTCGCGCATGAAGGAGGACAAATGTCACAAGGTACCCAGGCATGACTGACTGCCTTGGGGGGAAAAAAAGGAAATAAACTGTTACACTTGCCTCAGTCCAATCAATATCATGAAATTAATTTGTAACCTGAAGCAACGATTGATATATCTACAGCTGACCAATATATTGATGGAAATGTGTTGATCAGTTCTCTTCCATGAAAAGAATAATTACGCATTGCAAGCCTTGCCTATAGGTGAGAGGCCAATCCTTCAAAAATAAAATCCATATATCATGTCAAAAATTCAAGTAACTTTCTTACTTTAACTTTTATTAAAGAAAGACTTGCATTTCTACAGCGCCTTTCATGACCACCAGATGTCCCAAAGCACTTTACAACCAATGAAGTACTTTTGAAGTGTAGTCACTGTTGTAATGTAGGAAACACAGCAGCCAATTTGTGCTCCCACAAACAGCAATGTGATAATGACCGGATCATCTGTTTTAGTGATGTTGGATGAGGGATGAATATCGGTCCAGGACAGCGGCGAGAACTCTCCTGCTCTTCTTCGAATTAGTGCCTTGGGTTCTTTTGCGTCCACCTGAGAGAGCAGACGTGGCCTCGGTTTAACGTCCCATCCAAAAGACGGCACCTCCGACAGTGCGGCACTCCCTCAGCACTGCACTGGAGTATCAGCCTAGATCTTTGTGCTCAAGTCTATGGAGTGAGACTTGAACCCGTGACCTTCTGACTCCGAGGCGAGAGTGCTGCCCACTGAGCCACGGCTGACAGTTCCTCATTTCCCCCAACCCTGGCAGCCTCATCCCGAGGTAGCTCAGTCCTGTTGGGGTCTTATTTGCTATTCACTGGTTTGTCCTGTTTTGAACATCGTGGGTCGAAAGGTTTGGCATGGGCTGTTCTTAGTGCCGCTGCCTCATTGGTAGATAACTCCTAAATCAGGATGTCAAGACCCATTGGTATCAGCAACTTAAGATATCTGCAAATGAAACGGGCATGTTGATTTAAACTTTATACCGGCTTCACCCACCAGGCCCTGTGTCACGTACCTGTGACACTTTGACGGTTGACAGCGACAACTTGCATTTATGTAGCGCTTGTAACATTGTAAAACGTCCCACAGCGCTTCACAGGATTATCAAACAAAATCTGACTCTGAGCCACACACAAGGAGATATTAGGACAGGTGGCTTGGCCAAAGAGGTCGGAGCATCTTAAAGGAAGGGAGAGAGGTTTAGGGAGGGAATTCCAGAGCGATTAAAATGTTCCAGGGGGAAGAGTGTGAAGCTACGAGAAACAACAACAGCATTCTCCAGTACATAACCAACATCTATTTTCAGAGGGGCGATTTGGACACACCTTGAAGTTACCTGGCTACGGCTGACAACCATAGAATGATTACTACTGGCCACGCACCCACTGCAGTGTCTTTGGGCAATCATCTACACAGACAGGGGAACCTTCATTCCTTTATGGTTCATTATTGCTGGTGGAGATGAACCATGGTTTGACTACCTGAACAAAATGTCCTGCCTTCCCATCACTGGCAGCTTTCCAAGACTGAACAGGATTAACAACTTTATTTAAACGGCAGATTGGGAGCTATCATTTTGAATGCGGCCCACATTTCATGAAAAACTCCAGGCAGCTGCCCTGAAGCAGTGTTCAAGTCTGCATTATTGAATTTTAAAAGCTGTTCCATTCCTTCTTTCCCTAACCAGGGTGTAATAACAGATGCCATTTCAGTATCTCAGCTTGTACTTCACTTTAAACTTAAAGTTGGAAGAAGACAGTCTATTTTATCCTTGGTATTTTCCTTGTAGACTAACATCTCTTTCATTTCTTTTCTGATAGGACTTAATTGTCTGACTGCTCCTCCTTAGGCCTCCGATCCACCTAAATTAACCCTTTGTGTAATCTCCATTGGCTGTACTTGTTGAATGATGCTTCCTCCCCGCCCCCTTAAAAACTAGCTTTTGCTATTTTTAGATTTAATCTAGGAGACCAATTGCTCAAGAAGCAACCACCAGTCCTTCTCTATACATGTCACACATTCCTTATTTGGGCACCGCCATTCTGTGAAGCAAAGTCACGTCTGCAGCAGCACCTCCCAAACCCGCGACCTCTTCCACCTAGAAGGACAAGGGCAGCAGGCGCGTGGGAACACCACCACCTCCAAGTTCCCCTCCAAGTCACACACCATCCCGACTTGGAAGTATATCGCCATTCCTTCATCGTCGTTGGGTCAAAATCCTGGAACTCCCTCCCTAACAGCACTGTGGGAGTACCTTCACCACACGGACTGCAGCGGTTCAAGAAGGCGGCTCACCACCACCTTCTCGAGGGCAATTGGGGATGGGGCAATAAATGCTGGCCTTGCCAGCAACGCCCACATCCCAAGAATGCTGAAATAAAAACACTCACTTTTGAGAGTGATCTCGAAGAATGGGCACTGGGGCAAGGTATCAGAGGGCTACTAGTGCCGATGGGCGTGCAGCCCATCATTAACCATTGGCTGCAGGGGAGGAACGGAAGAAAGGGACAGAAAAATTGTGAAGGGGAAGAAATAAAAGAAAGAAGGACTCTTGTAAGATTAAGGATGGGCAATAAATGCTGGCCGAGCCAGCGATGCCCACATCCCATGAATGAATTAAAAAAAATACTTCTGCCATTAGATGGAGCAATAGAAGGCACAGATCCCCAAACTTATGCCAAGAGAATCACTAATGCACCCAGAGGGAAATTTACTTTGTCCTGACATTCTGTGGGCAATGACTACTATTGGCGCTATTGATACTGCAATAGGTTGATTTATGTTTGTGGGTTTTTTTTAATTAAATTGCAGCAGTTCTTTGGCAAGTCAACATACAACACATTCATTGTAGGCACTAGCAGATCTCCCAAGGCATTGCTCACGATGAGTTGCTGGATCAGTGTTCCCTCTAATTATTTTGGGGGCTGCACGGCCCATTCAAAATAACGCGTATGTGCGGTTTTTGCATTTAAGTGAACATTGTGCTGGATCTGAAATGACAACAGAAAATGCTGGAAAGACTCAGCCGGCCAGGCAGCATCCGTGGAGAGAGAAACAGAGTTAACGTTTCAGGTCTGGGACCCTTCATCAGAACTGGAAAAAGCTGGAGATGTAACAGATATTAAGCAGGTGCAGAGGCGGGGGGGGGGGTGGGGGGGCGGCGAGGGGGGGAGTGGGATGGGAGGAAGGAACTGAAGGAACACTCTGTGCTAGGGTAGGAGGAAGGAAAGATAAAAGCCCTGAAATGCGCCTCTCCGGCTTGCCGCGGGGGTAAGGATCGCGCGCGCACTTACCTACCGCGCCTGCCGTTGTGTTTTGGGCCCACGGGAACTTCAGCTCCTAGGCCTGCTCCAAGTGCCGGCGCGCAGTGCTTGCGTGTCTCAGGGGCGCAGTTAGTGCGATGCGTCCCCTGGGATCACGTGGGCCATGGAGAGCCAATGGCAGCAGACCATCTTTCATTCATAGATTTGACAGGACCTGTCAAATCTGTGAATTGAAATCGGCCCCAAAAGAACAGCTAAACTTCAAATAAATTTTTTTTAAAAACCATCGCATTTATAAAATAACTATAGTTAAATAAATTAACCACTTTAAACAAAAATGTAAATTTTTGAAAAAATTAAAATACTTTTTAACAGTGCTAAAAATAAACTTACCTTTCTTTAAAGTATCTAAAAAAGATAAACCTGTTGAAATTTTTTTTAAATTATACTTAATTAACCACTTACCTTGTTGAAAACGGGTCCTGCGCCTCCTTTTTAAATGTGCAGGTTCTTCCATACTTACCCTCCAGTGAAAACCTGAAAAAAAACCTAAGTTTGTTGCGTGCGCGCAGCCTCTACCGCGCACGCGGTTCACCTATGAACCGCTCCCTTCACCAGACCGGAAGTTCCGGTTTCCCGCGCATGCGCAGTGCATGCAGGAAACCGGCACTTCGGGACGCCTTACAGGTGAGTACGCACTATGTACTCACCCAGGAAGGAGCTGAATTTTTGTCCCAATATGGTGCAAATGGGGATGGTAGAATCATAAATAGCCTGAAAAATGGGGGCAGGGGTTATAGTCTGAAATTGTTGAACTCGATGTTGAGTCCAGAAGGCTGTAAAGTGCCTAGTCGAAAGATGAGGTGCTGTTCCTCGAGCTTACGTTGAGCTTCATTGGAACAGTGTAAGAGGCCGAGGACGGAGAGGTCAGAGTGGGAGTGAAGCGGAGAATTAAAGTGACAGGCGACCGGAAGCTCGGGGTCACCCTTATGGACTGAACAGTTATTATATTGTGTTTTATTGATCTGTTGTTTTATAATATTAGTAGGAACTTGCACTTATATAGCACCTTTCACGACCTCAGGATGTCCCAAAGCGCTTTACGGCCAATGAAGTACTTTTTGAAGCGTAGTCACTGTTGTAATGTGGGAAACACGGCAGCCGAATTTGAGCAGAGCAAGATCCCACAAACAGCAGTGCGATAAATGACCGGATAACCTGTTTTTGGTGGTGTTGGTTAAAGGATTGTAAAGTGTCAGCCGTGGCTCACTGGGCAGCACACTCGCCTCTGAGTTTGAAGGTTGTGGGTTCGAGTCCCACTCCAGGGACTTGAGCACATAAAGCTAGGCTGACACTCCCAGTGCAGTGCTGAGGGAGTGCTGCACTGTCGGAGGTGCTGTCTTTCGGATGAGACGTTAAACCGAGGCCCCGTCTGCCCCCTCAGGTGGACGTAAAAGATCCCATGGCACTATTTCGAAGAAGAGTAGAGGAGTTATCCCCGGTGTCCTGGCCAATATTTCTCCCTCAATCAACATAACAAAAACAGACTATCTGGTCGTCATCACATTGCTGTTTGTGGGAGCTTGCTGTGCGCAAATTGGCTGCCACGTTTCTTACATTACAACAGTGACTACGCTTCAAAAGTACTTCATTGGCTGTAAAGCACTTTGAGACATCCAGTGGTCATGAAAGGCGCTGTATAAATGCAAGTCTTTCTTTTCTTTTTAAAAATTAAATGTTGGCCAGGGCACCGGGGAGAACTTCTTGCTCTTCAAATAGATCTTTTACGTCCATGTGAGAGGGCAGATGGGGCCTCAGTTTAATGTCTCCTCCAAAAGAAGGCACCCCCCTCAGTACTGCACTGAAGCGGGAGGGGTTTTATCAACAAAGTGTTAAAGGAAGGAAGTGTGACACTTGCGGAATCTGCGTGCTAAACGTCGCGACCTCTAATATATTATCAGTAAATTGCCCTTGAGTCAGTTGACCTTTTTATATGTAAAAGATGCCGATTGTGTAGGGAGGGAGACTTCAGAAACTCGCTCCGCAGAATCATCTAGTGGCCACTAGTGGCCAGAGCCTACAACTTCATAGTGACCGTTCACAGAGCAAAATTGACTGAGAAATGTTGACATAGCAATTTACAACGGAAAAAGTTGACACCAAAATGTAACCAAAATCGTAACAGGCAGTGAGATTTGTGGAGAGGAAGTACGCAAGATTTTAAAACTTAGAAAGCTGATCAATATTGCTGTGTCGTGAGTTTTAACGCCAAACTCTGAACAGCGCACAGCCATCCGTGGACATTTCCTTTTCGTTGTTTACTTTGAGGACTTCCTTTGTGATCTTTGCCAAACGACTGATGGTAAATCTCTCCATTGCAGCATTGATGTGTTGTTCCATTGGTGTTTTTTTTATCACAGCGACGTACATATTGCACTTGAAAATCAAATTAAGATGTGGAACCAAAGGGCCCCTAGGAAAAGTGACGTGAGGGATTTGGCAGCATGAAATGAATCTCAAGTTGTAACTAACGCTGGGGCGCTGAGCCAATAAGCCAAGAGGGCAGAAACCTTGGTGTAAGCGGTTATCGTTCCAGCAAGATGCAGTTGACCAGTCTGATTAAAATATACTTCTAGTTTGCATTTTGTGTTGCAATTGACTTTTGAATTGATTTTGTAGTTTACAGGAAATGGAAATAAATGCAAGCAATGTCATTAGTTTTACATTTTTGCATTCTTGAAAACTGCTAAAGGTTTCCATTGATCGTGGATGTGGTCTGACTTCCTTAATTGCGACAGTCATAGAATCATAGAATGGTTACAGCACGGAAGAAGGCCATTCGGCCCGTCAAGCCCGTGCCGACTCTCAGCTAGTCCCACTCCCCCGCCCTTTCCCCACAGCCCTGCAAATTGTTTTCCTTCAGATGCTTATCCAACTCCCTTTTGAAAGATAAGATTGAGTCAGCCTCCACCACCCTTTCAGGCAGTGCATTCCAGATTCGAACCACTCGCTGAGTAAAAAAGTTTTTCCTCATGTCGCCTTTGGTTCTTTTGCCAATCACCTTAAATCTGTGTCCCCTGGTTCTCGACCTTTCTGCCAATGGGAACAATTTCTCTCTCTCTACTCTGTCCAGACCCCTCATGATTTTGAACACCTCTATCAAATCTCCTCTCAATCTTCTCTGCTCGAAGCAGAACAACCCCAGCTTCTCCAGTCTATCAACGTAACTGAAGTCCCTCATTCCTGGAATCATTCTCATAAATCTTTTCTGCACCTTCTCTAGGCCTTCATATCCTTCCTAAAGTGTGGTGCCCAGAATTGGACACAGTTACTCCAGTTGGGGCCGAACCAGTGTTTTATACAAGTTCATCATCATTTCCACACTTTTGTACTCTATACCTCTATTTATGAAGCCCAGGATCCCGTAAGCCTTTTTAACTGCTTTCTCAACCTCCCCTTCCACCTTCAACAATTTGTGCACACATACTCCCAGGTGTCTCTGTTCGTGCACCTCCTTCAGGATTGTACCATTTAGTTTATGTGTCCTCTCCCCATTATTTCTACCAAAATGTACCACTTCACACTTTTCTGTGTTAAATTTCATCTGCCACATGTCCGCCCATTTCACCAGCCTGTCTGTCTTCCTGAAGTCTATCACTCTCCTCCTCACTGTTCACTATACTTCCAAGTTTTGTGTCATCTGCAAATTTTGAAATTGTGCCCTGTACACCCACATCCAAGTCATTAATATATATCAAGAAAAGCAGTGGTCCTGGAACCGACCCCTGGGAAAGACCACTTTATACCTTCCTCCAGTCCGAAAAACAACCGTTCACCACTACTCTCTGTTTCCTGTCACTTAGCCAATTTTGTATCCATGCTGCCACTGTCCCTTTTATTCCATGGTCTTGAACTTTGCTGGCAAGCCTATTATGTGGCACTTTGGCGAATGCCTTTTGGAAATCCATGTACACTACATCAACCGCATTACCCTCATCAACCCTCTCTGTTACCTCATCAAAAAACTCGATCAAGTTGGTTAAACATGATTTGCCTTTAACAAATCTGAGCTGGCTTTTCTTAATTAATCCACATCAGTCCAAGTGACTGTTAATTTTGTCCCTGATTACTGTTTCTAAAAGCTTCCCCACTACCAAGGTTAAACTGACTGGCCTGTAGTTGCTGGGTTTATCTTTACACCCTTTTTTGAATAATGGTGTAACATTTGCAATTCTCCAGTCCTCTGGCACCACCCCCGTATCTATGGAGAATTGGAATATTACGGCCAGTACCTCCGCGATTTCCACCCTCAATTCCCTCAGCATCCTAGGATGCATCCCATCTGCTCCTGGTGATTTATTTACTTTAAGGATAGCCAGCCTTTCTAATGCCTCCTCTTTATCAATTTTTATCGTATCAAGTGTCTCCACTCTCCTCCTTCACTATGTCTTTGGCAGCATCCTCTTCCTTGGTGAAGACAAATGCAAAGTACTCATTTAGTCCCTCAGCCATACCCTCTGCCTCCATGCTTAAGTCTCCTTTTTGGTCCCTAATCGGCCCCACCCTCCTCTTACTACCCTTTTACTATTTATATGCCTGTAGATGACTTTTGGATTACCTTTTATGTTGGCTGCCATTCTATTCTCATACCCTCTCTTTGACCCTCTTATTTTCTTTTTCACTTCTCATAGAGTCATAGAGTTATACAGCACAGAAAGAGACCCATCGTGTCCGCGCCGGCCATCAAGCCCTATCTATTCTAATCCCATTTTCCAGCACTTGGTCCGTAGCCTTGTATGCTATGGCGTTTCAAGTGCTCATCTAAATGCTTCTTGAATGTTGTGAGGGTTCCTGCCTCTACCACCCTTTCAGGCAGTGAGTTCCAGATTCCAATCACCCTCTGGGTGAAAAAGTTTTTCCTCAAATCCCCTCTAAACCTCCTGCCCCATACCTTGAAACTATGCCCCCAGGTTATTGACCCCTCTACTAAGGGGAAAAGTTCCTTTCTATCTACCCTATCTATGCCCCTCATAATTTTGTACACCTCAATCAGGTCCCCCCTCAGCCTTCTCTGCTCTAAGGAAAACAACCCCAGCCTGTCCAGTCTCTCTTCATAGCTGAAACGCTCCAGCCCAGGTAACATCCTGGTGAATCTCCTCTGCACCCTCTCCAATGCAATCACATCCTTCCTATCGTGTGGCGACCAGAACTACACACAGTATTCCAGCTGTGGCCTAACTAGCGTTTTGTACAGCTCCATCATAACCTCCCTGCTCTTATATTCTATGCCTCGGCTAATGAAGGCAAGTATCCCATCTGCCTTCTTAACCACCTTATCTACCTGTCCTGCTGCCTTCAGGGATCTATGTACAGTACATGCACACCAAGTTCTCCTCTGACCTTTCTATATATAGCCTATTTGGAAGTTCATTGCTGACCCCGCGGAGCTGAGGTTGCTGAGTGATAGCCGCATTGTAAGGTCAGCACACGTCTGTTGGGAGCAGAACGGGACAGGAGGATCGTATTGCTTCTTCAAGCTTAAGGGCCATCAGCTGAGAGTCGTACTTCACTCATTCTTAGGCTAGATCTCTGAATGTGAGCATCTTGCAGAGCGCTGCGCCATTGAGTCGGCCACTGTACTGCGTTTGGGGACTTCATCTGAAAGGCTGTTTTTCAAGATCGCGATGTAACCTTCCAGGGAGGCTTTAATTTTGAGTCCGTGTTTTCAGTGATTTTATCAAATTTTTGTCATATAACACTCCTGTGAAGCGCCTTGGGACGTTTTACTACGTTAAAGGCGCTATATAAATACAAGTTGTTGTTCATGGAAATTTAAGACTTTAAATCAGCGCAAAGTTGCATTTGACATTGTGCTCAATCTCATGAAGACAAGGAGATGATTGCACTGGAAGAGCAGGCGTTCCTCTCGGCATCTGTTTCCAATGAGGAATGACGTCAGGATGATGAGAATCGTGCAGTTCCAAGAGCCAGAAGAAGTTAGGAAAAATATTTTATGCGAAGGGTTGTTCGGATGTGGAATCCCTCCAGCAGAAACAGCGGTGGAAGTAGAGTCAATAGTGGCTTTTAAAAGGGAAGTGGATAAATCTAAATATCCAGAAATATAAAGAAATAATTTTGAACGGGATGGGGAAAGGGCATGGGAATGGGACTCAGTGGGCCAGCATGGGTGCAATGGACTGAATGGCCGCCTTCTGTGCTATGAAATTCTATTATTAAACAGAAAAAGGTCCACTGTACCACCAGTGTCTTCAGCGCTCTCACTTGAAGGTTCACTTTTTCCAACCCATTGCAGTAGAAACTAGAACAGGCTTCATTTCCAAATGTGAATTTTCAACTAAATAACATTACAAAGTTATGACTGGTATATTTGTGTGACTGGTAGTTGGTCAGTAGTGACTGCAGCAGATCTGTAACTCATTGGATAAGGAGTAGAATATAAAATTAGCTAAAGATGGGCAGCAATAAATTGTCCTAATATGGCCTGAAATCTTCTGATTGTCCGAAGGCTGGTTTATTTGCAACATTAAAACCTCCCCATAAGATATACTATTAGAATGGTAAACGTGGAATTATAGAAATTTAGCACAGCAGAAGAATGTCCGATACAGGAGTTTGCAAATTTGTCATTGACCTGATATTGAGGATCTGGAGAGGGTGCAGAGGAGAGAGAGACCAGATTGCTACCTAGCCTTGGGGGCTCTGAGTTAAGAGGATAGTTTCCAAGCAAGAAATAACTTGCATTTCTATAGCACCTTTCACAACCGCAGGATGTCCCAAAGCGCTTTACAGCCAATGAAGTACTTTTTGAAGTGGAGTCACTGTCGTAATGTAGGAAACGAGGCAGCCAATTTGCGCACAGCAAGCTCCCACAAACAGCAATGTGATAATGACCAGAGAATCTGTTTTTTAGTGATCTTAATTGAGGGATAAATATTGGCCAGGACACTGGGGAGAACTCCCCTGCTCTTCCTCGAAATAGTGCCGTGGGATCTTTTACATCCACCTGAGAGAGCAGACGGGGCCTCGGTTTAACGTCTCTTCTGAAAGACGGCACCTCCGACAGTACAGCACTCCCTCAGCACTGCACTGGAGTGCCGGCCTAGATTTTTATGCTCAAGCCTTTAGAGAGGCCCTTAAACCCACAACCTACTGACTCAGAGGCGAGAGTGCTACCATATATCGGCACTCATTTCTTAAGATCATTGATATGCAACAAAGTGCACTATACTTAGACCATGTAAGGCTTTTGTATGTTGCACTCAGAGTATTAGGTCCAATTTTGATAGCTGGATATTGAGAATCTGACGAGGGTGCAGAGGAGAGAGAGACCAGATTAATACCTAGCCTTGGGGCTCTTAGTTAAGAGGATAGTTCCCAAGAAAGAAAGACTTGCATTTATATAGCGCCTTTCACGACCTCAGGACGTCCCAAAGCGCTTCACAGCCAATGAAGTACTTTTTGAAGTGGAGTCACTGTTGTAATGTAGGAAACGAGGCAGCCAATTTGCGCACAGCAAGCTCCCACAAACAGCAATGTGATAATGACCAGAGAATCTGTTTTTAGTGATGTTACTTGAGGGATAAATATTGGCCAGGACACTGGGGAGAACTCCCCTGCTCTTCTTCGAAATAGTGCCACGGGATCTTTTAGATCCACCCGAGAGAGCAGACGGGGTACATAAATAATATCATTTGGATGGTTAGCAGGTAAAAGTTCTCTCCATATAAAATATGGTTGCCAAAAGCCATTTACTTTTGGAAACTTGCCTCACTGAATTTCACTCGATTCAGTGCGGTGACCAGTGGACACGTAGTTCTTGGGAATGTTACTCCAATGTTCGCCGTTATAAGGAGCTCCACAGTGACTCAGTAGGTAGGTGCACTGTGTGGTGTTGAAGATCCCATGTTCCTGATCAGTGTTCAAGTAGCTGGGGCAGCAGTGGCCCTAATTTTATTGTTGGCGCCAGAGCTAGGTGAGGGAAAATAGCAACTGTGGTTCCTGCTCCTAGTCACTATTCAGTGACCTTTCTGGAAAGTGCAGATATTTGGGGCCTTGTATAAATTCAGGGTCAGGCTCGTGGTCACGGAGGGATTTCGAACACAAGGATGAGAATTTTGAATTTGAGGCGTTGCTGGACTGGGAGCCAATGCAGGTCAGCGCGCACAGGGGTGATGGGTGAACGGGACTTGGTGAGAGTTGGGATACGGGCAGCCGAGTTTTGGATTGAGTGGTCCCGTGCAAATCAATGACGCAACGCAAGTTACCTGGCCAAAGGTGGGTTGGGAGAATGCGATAAATAAAGCCACTTTTGGACTATGTAAAACTCAAAAATGTTTTTACATTAAATCTCTAAACATTGATGACATAATAAACATAAAAGGCAAACAGTAGTTTGCATTATGTCGCAGTAATCATGCAAATGATTGCCCTCCAAGTCACACACCATCCTGACTTGGAAATATATCACTGTTGCTTCATCATCGCTGGGTCAAGATCCTGGAACCTCCCTCCCCAACAGCACTGTGGGAGCACCTTCACCACACGGACTGCAGCGGTTCAAGGCGGCGGCTCACCACCACCTTCTCGAGGGCAACTAGGGATGGGCAATAAATGCCGGCCTTGCCAGCGACGCCCACATCCCGAGCATGATTAAATAAAAACACTCACTTTCGAGCATGATCTCGAAGAATGGGCACTGGGGCAAGGTATCAGAGGGCTACTCGTGCCGATGGGCGTGCAGCCCATCATTAACCATTGGCTTCAGGAGAGGAATGGAAGGAAGGGACAGAAAAATTGTGAAGGGGGAGAAATAAGAAAAGGAAGGGCTCTTGTAAGATTCGAGACACACGACAACGCAAAATCATCGAGCAGAAACTGATAGCCAAGTTCCGCACCCATGAGGACGGCCTCAACAGGGATCTTGGGTTTATGTCACGCTACACGACGTAGAGTCATCCAGACTCGAGTCGTCGTTGGCTTGTTCACACATGTGATTTCCAGTTAAAAAAAAGTAAAAATTTTAAAGTTTATGGTTTTCCATACAGACTGCATTTGACACATTAGAGCCCCTGTGACCCCACCTCATTGTCTCAGTTGTATCTTGCAATGTCTTTGATGTGGTGCCTTCCTGGCTGACCTGATTGTTTCTCTGCCGAGGTGTGATGAAAGGCAGTCAGATAGATTAACTGTAGTCGTCTGACATTGTACGCTACACATGCATTGTTCTCTGTCTATATATGCTTTGCCGATTCGTATTCCTTCACTTCACCTGACGAAGGGGCAGCAGCTCCGAAAGCTTGTGATTTCAAATAAAACTGTTGGACTATAACCTGGTGTTGTGCGACTTCTCACTTTTGTCCACCCCAGTCCAACACCGGCATCTCCGCATCTTGTAAGATTGAGTGAGAGGTCCAAGGAGAGGCATAAGCAGGACGGAGAAAACTTCTTCCAACTGATACCAGGAGTGCTTTTTGATTTCGACACCACCAATTTCCCAATCCTAACGGTCTACCTCGGATGGTCTCCTGGTCTCTCACTACTTTTCTGCAGTCCTTTCATTCCCACGCCACTGCCCTGTGAAATTCAGTGAATACAGAACTGGATGAGCCAGCTCCTGTGATCGATTGGTGATGGAGCACACGACCAATTTAACAAAGGGGCATTTGTCGCTGCTTTGGAGTATCTGGGTCTCAGCAGTTTTACCGCCGCACACCTCTGCTAATTGGGCCGGTGCAACGCTTGCTATTTATAAGTTGGCGTCGCATCTTCCTGCAGGGACTGTTCTAAATTTGTAAGTGCTGCGTGCGTGATTCCAAAATTTGTACTGGGACAGCAAAATTTTAAATCAAGACCAAAAAAACTCAGCCCCCCCTTCATGGCTCAGCGAGTCTACCTGCTCACTGGCTGAGCAGTACAGAACGGGAAGGTCCCCGGATCAGACCCCAGTCTGTGCTGAGTTCCGCCTCCGTCAGGGCGGCCCTAAAGTTGGTCTCAATACACTGCGTTAGGCAAGGAAAAATTGGCCAGCGATCCCAGCCGGTGACCACCCCCGGCCCCCCCACCGCCCCCAGCTGGACATGCATGGGTGTAGGCAGGTTCAGGTTTGGCTTCAGTGCCAGCCTCCCTGTGCTCTTGCATATTGGCTGTTTCGAAACGTTAACAGAATTTTCTGCCGTTCCCAAATTAAACAAGAAGCAGTTCGGAGAGACTCGGACTTTGAAGTATGAGAAGCTCGTGTGACACGTCCTCGGGGTTTAATTACGGGCAAGAAAGATCTCATTCTGAAAGATGCAAGCTTGTTTACTGGCATTGGAAATAGAATCCAGCAGAGACTTGTAAATTATACGATTTATGAAGAGAGAAGCGAATCCATCGTTGCCTTGTTTGGGAGCTAACAGCCTGTTCAGCCCATTTAAGATGATCCACCCCCCTTTAAAATCGTGAAACTGCTCTTCCACGAACAAAAACAAATGTTGGAAAATGCCCAGAAACTACATTGAAGACGAGCGAGGGCGTTTCTCTCCGGTGTCTTCGCTAACATTTATCCGTCAATGGTCACCGCCAAAGGCAGATTAACCGGTCATCCGTCTCGTTGCAGTGCGTGGGATCTTGCTGTGCGCGAATCGGCAGCTGCATTTGCCCACATAGCAACAGTGGCTGCACTTTAAAATAATTCATTGACTGTAAAGGCTGTGAAGAGGCGTGTGTAAATGCAAATTTTCCTTTTCTTTAACACGTGCAACAGTGTGAAAGATATCGAACTAATAGTCCATTCAGTTCTTTAGGAGGAGTCCAGAAACCTAACTGGACCAGCCACATGAATACTATGGCTACCGGAGCAGGTTAGAGGCTGGGTATTCTGCGGTGAGTGTCTCACCTCCTGACTCCCCAAAGCCTTTCCACTATCTACAAGGCTGGAGTGTGATGGAATACTCTCCACTCGCCTGGATGAGTGCAGCTCCAACAACACTCCAGCAGCTCAACACCATCCAGGACAAAGCAGCCCACTTGATCGGCACCCCATCCACCACCTTAAACATTCACTCCCTCCACCACCGGCGCACTGGGTCTGCAGTGTGTACCAGTGACAAGATGCACTGCAGCAACTCGCCAAGGCTTGTTCCCAAACCCGCGACCTCTACCACCTAGAAGCTCAAGAGCAGCAGGCGCATGGGAACACCACCGCCTCCAAGTTCCCCTACAAGTCACACACCATCCTGACTTGGAAATATGTCGGCCGTTCCTTCATAGTCGCTGGGTCAAAATCCTGGAACTCCCTCACAAACAGCACCTTCACCACACGGACTGCAGCAGTTCAAGAAGGTGGACCTTCCAAGGGCAATTAGGGATGGGCAATAATTGCTAACCTTGCCAGCGATGCTCACATCCTGTGAATGAATTAAAAAATGTCCGTGCATTGTAGCAACCAGTAAATGGAGTTGAAGTGTTGAGTGTTATATTTGTATTGTGTTACTGTGTTTGATGTTTTTCATCATTAGTGATTAAAAAGCACATTTAGAAATTACCTCCAGCTACATATTTTCATGGACATTAGAGCAGAATCTATTAATTTAATTTCTAAAAGGAAAATTAATTCTTGGTAAAGTGTAATTAGCGGTTCCAAGCCCAGCAGGCTAATATTTTTAAAATTGTATGCAGACTCCAGATGCTTGTCTCTCCACACGCAATTCATGTTACCATTGGGTACATTTAGCTTGCTGATATCCACATGCTGTAGAAAAAGCTCGCTTAAAGCCCAAGATGCTTCTTCACTCCACCACCTCACATTACTCCCACCACCGGTGTCAGACCTGTAACTATCGGTGTTGCATCTTGCTGTTGGGAAGCTCAACTCTCTCCGGCCTCAACTCAATTTTGGAGGAAGAGAAAGAAAGACAGACTTACATTTCTATAGCGCCTTTCACGACCACCGGACGTCTCAAAGCGCTTTACAGCCAATGAAGTACTTTTTGAAGTGTGGTCACTGTTGTAATGTAGGAAACGTGGCAGCCAATTTGCACACAGCAAGCTCCCACAAACAGCAATGTGATAATGACCAGATAATCTGTTTTTGTTCCGTTGATTGAGGGATAAATATTGGCCAGGACAAGTGTCAGCTGTGGCTCAGTGGGTAGCACACTCGCCTCTGAGTCAGAAGGTTGTGGGTTCAAGCCCCACTCCAGGGGCTTGAGCACAAAAATCTAGGCTGACACTCCAGTGCAGTGCTGAGGGAGTGCTGTACTGTCGGAGGTGCCGTCTTTCGGATGAGACGTTAAACCGAGGCCCCGTCTGCTCTCTCAGGTGGACGTGAAAGAAAGAGGGAGAACAGCTTGCTTTGAGATAGTGCCTTTAAAGTAGACAAAGATGATCCAAGGCATTTCACAGAGGCAGGTGGAAAAAGCCCAATGCTGAGCCAAAGAAGGAGATGTTTGGAGTGGTGGCCAAACGTTTGATCGAAGGGGTGGGTTTTAAGGAGAGTCTCGATGAGGGAGAGGCGGCAAGAGTTAGGGAGGGAAATCTAGAGTGTCGAGTCCAGGCAACGGAAGGCATGTCCACCAATGGTGGGGCGAAGGGAAGCGGGTCTATGAGAGGACAACGACAGAGGAAAGGAGTGTAGAGGTTGGGGGTTGGAAGGGACAGTTTGTAGGGCTGCAGGAGGTTACAGAGATAGGAGTGAGGCCATGAAGGGGTTTAAACACAAGGATGAGAATGTGAAATTTGATTCATTTGAGGGATCGGGAGCCAATGTCGGTCAGCACGCACCCGGCTGGTGGATGAGGGGCAACGTCCCCTTTAAGCTGCGCGGCAATGCCGTGCTCTGCAGGTCCCATGCAGCCGGTGAGCGGCTTTGAAATAGAAAGAACCGCGCATGCGCAGAATCTTGAATGGCCCGCGCAGCCCGTTAAAGGGGCCACGCGGGCCGAAAAAAATTAGAGGGAATATTGGTGAGCTCGGACATGGCGCGTGATAGGATACGGACAGCAGAGTTTCGGATGAGCTAAGGTTTACGTGGGGTGGAGGATGGGAGGCAGGCCAGGGGAGCATTGGAATAACACAATCTGTAACAGTACCGCTGGCTGTTTAAGTGGACATAATATGCAAATTTCACATAATGGATAGAAAGAAAGACTTGCATTTCTCTAGCGCCTTTCACGACCACCGGACGTCTCAAAGTGCTTGACAGCCAATTAAGTACTTTTGAAGTTGTAATGTAGGAAACACGGCAGCCAATTTGCGCACAGCAAGGTTCCACAAACATCAATGTGATAATGACCAGATAATCTGTTTTTAGTGATGTTGATTGAGGGATAAATATTGGCCCAGGACATCGGGGAGAATTGCCCCCTGATCTTTTGCGTCCACCTGAGAGAGCAGATGGGGCCTCGGTTTAATGTCTCATCCAAAAGACGGCACCTCTGACAGTGCAGCGCTCCCTCCGCACTGCACTGGGAGTGGAGGTGGGTTCCCAAACACTCACAAGAAGCATGGTCTCTTGGGCAAGGTACTAGAGGCTGCCAGCTGAGTCCTTGCCTTCAGGAGAGGAGATTCCTGCATGTTTCATGTAGAATAAGGTTTAAGGCTGTAATACATGGGGCTGGATGTTGTTCATGGTCTGGTAACGTACTTCTCAGTATCCTGTGGCAGTGAATGATGATTTCACTGCCTAGTGTGGTGAGAATTCAGATGAGCAGGAAATTGCAGTAATACTTGGCAATTATCACTTGACAGTTAACGGCTACAGCCATCATTCTGCAGTTGAGCTGAAAGCCACCGTCAGTGCTTCGGATCATTTTCTCCCACACAGTAAACGGAATGTCTCCGAGTACAGAAAATGCTGGAAACACTCAGCAGGTCGGGCAGCATCTGTGGAGAGAGAAACACGGTGGCATAGTGGTTAGCACTGGTGCCTCACAGCGCCAGGGACCCGGGTTCGAATCTGGCCTCGGGTGACTGTCTGTGTGGAGTTTGCACATTCTCCCCGTGTCTGCGTGGGTTTCCTCCGGGTGCTCCGGTTTCCTCCCACAGTCCAAAAATGTGCGGGTTAGGTTGATTTGGCTATGATAAATTGACCCTTAGTGTTAGGGGGGGATTAAATATGTGGGGTTACGGGGATAGGATGGGATATGTTAGGGGGAATTAAATACGTGGGGTTACGGGGATAGGGTGGGATATGTGTCGGTGCAGGCTCGATGGGGATTCTGTGTGAGAAAGCAGGGACAGGGTACTGGATTTGGATGATCAGCCATGATCGTATTGAATGGTGGAGCAGGCTCGATGGGCTGAATGGCCTACTCCTGCTCCTAGTTTCTATGTTTCTATGTTAACGTTTCAGGTCCATGACCTTGCGTCAGAACCGGAAGGTATGAAGAGATGGAATATCTTCCGGTTCTGCTAAGAGGTCTTTGACCTGAAACGCTAACTCTGTTTCTCTCTCCACAGATGCTGCCCGACCTGCTGGGTGTCTCCAGCATTTTCTCTCTTCATTTCAGATTTCCAGCATCCGCAGTATTTTACTTAAGTACAGGGCCAGCGAAAAGGGGGCAGGGAAAGAACAAAGGGAGAAGGTCTGTGATGTGATGGACGGCAGCAGTGATTAAATGACAAAAGTGATGATGGTGTGAGGCAAAAGGAGGTGATGATGAGACAAGTATAGAAACAAAAGATGGATCCAGAGGAGGTATAAATGGTTGTAACAGAATAGCAAAGGGGGAGGGAAGCATGGAAAATGTAGGAAAGAGGAGGCTCCAGTGGCCTGGGAATGTGGTGAAAGAAGGGATCTCATAGGAACAGGAGTAGTCCATTTAGCCCCTCGAGCCATTCAATGAGATCATGGCTGATCACTCCTGAAAGGTCTGGCTCTAATTTTTAGACTCTGCCCCCCTAGTCCTAGACTCCCCAACCAGCGGAAATAGTTTCGCTCTACCCTATCGGTTCCCCTTAATATCTTGAAGCAAATGTCAGAGTTGAAGTTTGTTTTCACTTGTGGTGAAGACACTGATAATTCACTCAAGCCTGCAGTGCTTTGTTGGCTATTGATGTTCTCCGTTTGTTCAAGGACAGTTTAGCTGATGTCGAGACATTGGACACACACCAACAGAACTACTTAGTGGAAGTAGAAATGCCTCACACATAGGCATGTTTTTTTTAATTTGTTTATGGGATGTGGGCGTCGCTGGCAAGGCCAGCATTTATTGCCCATCCCTAGTTGCCCTTGAGAAGGTGGTGGTGAGCTGCCGCCTTGAACCGCTGCAGTCCGTGTGGTGAAGGTACTCCCACAGTGCTGTTAGGGAGGGAGTCCCAGGATTTTGACCCAGCGACGATGAAGGATCGGTCGATATATTCCCAAGTCAGGATGGTGCGTGACTTGGAGGGGAACTTGGAGGTGGTGGTGTTTCCATGCGCCTGCTGCCCTCGTCCTTCTAGGTGGTAGAGGTTGCGGGTTTGGGAGGAGCTGTTAAAGATGTCTAATTGGTGTTGTGCAGCAGTGAAGTTCACACACCTTTAATATTTTCAAAGTAAGCTGTTCCTCAATTTGAATACTTCGAAATATAAAATGTTGTTTTGAAACACATGCTGGTGTGAACTCTCCAAAGTATCAATTTGATGGTCTTAGAATCGAGCTCAGTCGGTAGCACTCTTGCTTCTGAGTCAGAAGACTGTAGGATCAACCTCACTCCAGTGCTTGATCAGATAATCCAGCCTGACATCTCAATCTCCATTGTCAGAGGTGCCATCTTTCAGATGAGCCTTTGAAGCGAGGTCCCATCTGCCTGTTCAGCTGCAATTAGAAACATAGAAAAATAGGAGCAGGAGTCGGCCATTCGGCCCTTCGAGCCTGCTCCGCCATTCAATATGATCATGGCTGATCCTCTATCTCAATACCATATTCCCGCTCTCTCCCCATACCCCTTGACGCCTTTTGTGTCTAGAAATCTATCTCCTTCTTAAATATATTCAGTGACTTGGCCTCCACAGCCTTCTGTGGTAGAGAATTCCACAGGTTCACCACCCTCTGAGTGAAGAAATTTCTCCTCATCTCAGTCCTAAATGTCCTACCCCGTATCCTGAGACTGTGACCCCTCATAATTAAAAGATCTGTTCAAAGAAAGTCAGGGGGTTCTCTCGGTATTCTGGCCAACATTTATATCTCAAAACAACAGCACCGCAAAAATATCGAACTGGTCATTGGTTCCATTTGCTGTTTCTGGGATCTCTCTGTGCACAGATTGGCTACTGGTGTGCCTTTATAACGCTGGTGACTCATTGATTGTGAGTGGCATTGGGACGTACTGAAGGTATGATAAGGTGATGTATAAATGCCAGTTACAATAGCAAAATACTGCGGATGCTGGAAATCTGAAATAATAACAGAAAATGCTGGGAACACTCTGCAGGTCAGGCAGCATCCGCGGAGAGAGAAACAGAGTCAACGTCTCTCCTCGATGCTGCCTGACCTGCTGGGTGTTTCCAGCATTTTCTGTTGTTATTTTATAAATGCAAGTTCTTTGCTAAGATGCTGAGAGGTTGTTTCCCCTGGCTGGTGAGTCTGGAACCAGGGGGCACAGTCTCAGGATATTTGGGACTGAGATGAGGAGAAATTTCTTCACTCAGTGAATCTTTGGAATTCTCTACCCCAGAGGGCTGTGGAGGCTCAGTCGTTGAGTATATTCAAGGCTGAGATCGATAGATTTTTGGACTCTAGGGGAATCAAGGGATATGGAGATCGGGTGGGAAGGTGGAGTTGAGGTCGAAGATCAGCCATGATCTTATTGAATGGCGGAGCAGGCTCGAGGGGCCGTATGGCCGACTCCTGCTCCTAATTCTTATGCTCTTTCTTTCTTCCTGCAGTAGGCTAGTGTATGAAAGTTGCCTCACCCAGAAAGTTGAGTATAATCGCTGCTACTTAGTTTCGGAGGTAGCGAGAGTCCCTTCAGTGCTCCTCAACAGTGCTCCTATCAGTACCAAATATTGCTGCAATATTTGATCATATCAACACAACCTGTGGTTTATCGTCAAACAATGACAGAAAATGCTGGGAACACTCGGGCTTAAATTACCCCCAAGCGTTTCAGCTGAAGCGTTAACCCTACGCTGCTCCCTCCACAGATGCTGCCTGTGAAACCTTGGGACGTTTTACTACGTTAAAGGCGCTGTGTAGATGCAAGTTGTTGTCGGTATTGTTGCCTGACCTGCTGAGCGTTTTCTGTTTCTGTTTTAAATTTCCAGCATCTACAGTATTTTACTTTTTATTTCCCCCCCCCCCCCCCCCCCCTTATTTTTCGAGGCGCTGTCGGGGTTCTTGCGACAGGCGAATGGTTTGGGTGTTGAGATGGGATTCAACTGCCTGAGGTCAGCGTTGTTTACGCCGCTGCAGACTTCGGACCTTGGAATGCAGCCAGGCAGGTGCCCGGGGCGCTTAGCAATGCACTGAAAGCACGTCAACATTCTGATGCTTCATGGAGGCGAGCTATATAAAGCAAAGACAAGAGGCTGTCGTCATTTCAGTCCTATGTTTACCAGGCACCGACACTTGATATCGCACTGGGTGTGAGTCCTGTGCGAGGAGACTGGGGTGAGTCTTGACGTCGGCAGAGGAGAGGGGCGAGAGAGATTGCCAGAAGAAGAACTGACATCAAGCATGAATTCAAATAGGTGCAGCTTAAAACAGACTGGGTCTTGCCGAGAAAAACAGGTGACTGGATTTGGCACAAACCTGAAATTGAGAACAAGTAACCAAATTGGCCAGAGCAGGTTAAGGGTTCTGTCTGAGCAATTTCATAGAATGGTTACAGCACAGAAGGAGGCCATTCGGCCCATCGAGCCCGTGTCGGCTCTCTGCAAGAGCAACTCAGGCCTTTGTTACCTCTAGACTCGAATGTTCCAATGCTCTCCTGGCCGGCTTCCCATAATTTGGGGCTGGACAAACAAATCCAGCATTACAAATAACATATTTGCGTCACATTTTTTGTACTGATTCATGCTGAAATAGCTCGAAAATGTTTAACTTATCCCATGTTTTTGGCAGTACATGTACTAGCGTGCCTGGGCCCCAAGCACTGGAATTCCCTCCCTAAACCTCTCCGCCTCGCTACACCTCTCTCCTCCTTTAAGACCCTCCTTAAAACCTGCCTCTTTGACCAAGCTTTTGATCATCTGTCCTAATATCTCCTTATGTGGCTCGGTGTCAAATTTTGTTTGGTAATCGCTCCTGTGAACATACGAATTTAGGAGCAGGAGTAGGCCACTCGGCCCCTCGAGCCTGCTCCGCCATTCAATAAGATCATGGCTGATCTGATTACTCCACATTCCCGCCTATCCCCGATAACCTTTCACCCCCTTGCTTATCAAGAATCTATCTACCTCTGCCTTAAAAATATTCAAAGACTCTGCTTCCACCGCCCTCTGAGGAAGAGAGTTCCAAAGACTCATGACCCTCTGTGAGAAAAAATTTCACCTCATCTCTGTCTTAAATGGGCGACCCCTTATTTTTAAACAGTGGCCCCCTAGTTCTAGATTCTCCCACAAGAGGAAACATCCTCTCCACATCCACCCTGTCCAGACCCCTCAGGATCTTATATGTTTCAGTCAAGTCACTTGAAGCGCCTTGGGACGTTTCACTACGTCAAAGGCGCTACATAAATGCAAGTCGTTGTTGATGTGTATCTATTCACATGTAAGGCAAGTGCTTTGCTACCACTCGGAAACAGCTTCCACTGCCTTTGGGACTTGCCCTGCTTCATTGTGGTTCCCGAGCAGCAAGTCATTTGACCCACTTGTTGCAGAATGATCGCCATGGGGGGGGGGGGGGCGAATCACGCGCCATATTCACAAGCCAGTTGGGGTCACGAGTCGTCGTTCATCGGTGTTCATTTTTTGTTGTTGTGTATTGCAGGTTTCCAAGGTGTAGCCCAGGAGCAAACGTCTGATGATCACGTCCGGCCAGGATCTTGAGCAGTCATCCTTCTGGGCCAGGCGGAAAGGGCAGTGCTGGTTTCTTCAGGATGGCCGGTGGCCCCCCCGTGTCTATGACGCCCAGTCAAGTGCCAATTGACGTCTGAAAGTTGGAGGAGGGGGGGGAGGGGGGGGGGAAAAGGACGAGCACCAGCCAGAGAGCGATGGGATTGATTTGCCATGGTCACGTAGAATAAATGGCCGTTAATGAGGAGCACATTACTGCTTGCTGCTGCTGGTTGTCACTGCTGTTGCGTGGACCTCTCTCGGACTCATTCACGTTTTCTGAGGCTCGAGCCACCCAGCGCTCACCATGGTAAACTTTTGGAAGTTTGTACGGAATTTTCGGCCGCTTGAGCTGCACCGGTTGATCTTGTTGCTGATCGCGTTTAGCTTGATCTCCATGTGTTTCTTGGCGTATTATGTGACCAACAGCCCGAAGATTAAGGAGGCCCTACCCTTGCCTATCAGCGATTGCAACAGTCAGCACAGAATGTCGCTGCCGCCGCAGTCACTCCGGCGCTTCATGCCCTCGGTGGACACGTCGAGGACTGACCCCGTAGTCTTGGTTTTTGCTGAAAGTATTTATTCTCAGTTGGGACAAGAAATCGTGACCATTTTGGAATCCAGCCGCTTTAAATATAGGACAGAAATAGCCCCGGGGAAAGGGGATGTGCCAACCTTAACGGAGAAAGATCGGGGCAGGTACGCCCTCATTGTATATGAAAACATTCTGAAATATGTGAACCTGGATGCCTGGAACAGGGAGCTGCTAGATAAATACTGTATAGAGTACAGCGTCGGAATTATTGGTTTCTTCAAAGCCAACGAGAACAGTTTGCTCAGCGCACAACTCAAGGGTTTCCCTCTGTATCTGCACTCGAACCTCGGCTTGAAGGACTACCACATCAACCCCAACGCCCCGCTGCTTTACGTGACCCGAGCCAATGAGGCGGAGCAAGGCCCCTTGCCAGGGGACGACTGGACTGTCTTTCAGTCCAACCACAGCACCTACGAGCCGGTCCTCCTGGCCAGCACCAAGTCGGCAGAGTTCATCCCCCACCTCAGCACGCACAAAGCGCTGCACGCGACGGTGGTCCAGGACCTGGGATTGCACGACGGCATTCAGAGGGTCTTCTTTGGGAACAACCTCAACTTCTGGCTGCACAAGCTGATTTTCGTCGACGCGATCGCCTACCTGACGGGCAAACGCCTCTGCCTGCCCCTGGACCGCTACCTCTTGGTGGACATTGATGACATCTTTGTGGGAAAGGAAGGAACCAGGATGAAAGTCTTGGATGTTGAGGTAAGCAGTCCCGAACGTGCCGTATTTTCACTGAAGCATGGAATGAGACAGCACAGAAGGAGGCCATTCAGCCCATTGATACTTAAACCGAACTGTCCAATCCCCCCACCCCCAGCTTTTTCCACCATAGCCCTGCCAATTTTTTTTCTCCTTCAAGTATTTATCCAATTCCCTTTTGAAAGTTATTATTGAATCTGCTTGCCCCAACCTTTCAGGCAGTCCATTCTTGATCACAAAAACTCGCTGCGTTTATAAAAAAAAAAAAAAAAAATTCTCCCCATGTCGCCTCTGGTTCTTTTGCCAATTACCTTAAATGTTAAAACTGGATTGAAATTCTAAATCTGCCATGGTGGGAATTGAACTCACGTCCCCTGGATTATTGGTCCAGTAACATAACCGGTACAGTGGCAGACCCACTCCCGATGGTGGCTTTCAGGGTGGTTGATTGGGAATTACTTCTTTGGACCGATGTGAAATTTTAAATCGGCCCAAGAAAATATTCCACATCCAGCTTAAGTACTGAAACGTGAAACTTTGATACTTAAAAACAAATTATGTTGATAAATGATCGTTTTATTAATATTTCAGTAAAATGAGGCTCTTCTCAGCAGGACATTACGGATTCAGTGGCTCGATTATCTTCCTTTTGAAGATCATGCTTGAATTTTTAGAACTTGTGTTGCATTTAGATTCATAAAATAGCTTCAGAGAAACTTGCAGCACAGAAGGAGGCCATTTGATCCGTCGTGCTTGTGCCAGCTCTTTGAAAGAGCAGTCGCGCTTGGCCCCCACATCCCCGCTCTTCTTAGGTTGATGTCTTGCCGATATACTTTGTGGAGCAGGCGGGATTCCACCGAATGAAATTGTATTTAGCTTAAAGATTGCACGGTTTTAAATACTACACAAGACTATTGCATGTCTTTCCTTATCATAATGTTATGTTCAAAAATTTAAGGGAGTTGATATTACAGCAGTTAGTGCATCTAAAAGATGCACTGCAGCAACTCGCCAAGGCTTCTTCCGCAGCACCTCCCAAACCCGCGACCTCTTCCACCTAGAAGGACAAGGGCAGCAGGAGCATGGGAACACCACCACCTCCAAGTTCACCTCCAAGTCACACACACCATCCTGACTTGGAAATATATCACCGTTCCTTCATCGTCGCTGGGTCAAAATCCTGGAACTCCCTCTCTAACAGCACTGTGGGAGCGCCTTCACCACACGGACTGCAGCGGTTCAAGAAGGTGGCTCACCACCACCTTCTCAAGGGGCAATTAGGGATGGGCAATAAATGCTGGCCTTGCCAGCGACGCCCTCATCCCATGAACGAATAAAAAAACACACCGATAATTGTGACTCTCAGAAACCATCAGCTCATTTAAAAATTTTCAGTCTCAAGTTCCTGCACGGCTTACAGTAAGAGAAAGTAGCAGCTGATGGGTTCTGGCAGCCTTCAGTCCACCTTCTAATTGGCCTGCTTCGTTGTTAGTGACGACCTCCAATCCCAGTGGCAAAAGCTGATTTGTTCTTGTGAAACACGGACAAGCTGATTCGGGCCAAAATGGCCGACTGCGTTAAAATGCTGATGGCTGACATTTATGTATCCCAGCATCACACTCGGCCAACATTCTTCTGGGAGTAGAAGGTCTGAAATTTAGATGTATTTTTTTCTTACATCCCGCGCTACTGTAGATTAACAGTAAGCCAGAGAAACAAATCTTCCCATTTAAGAAGCAATGTCTTTAGAGAGCTAAATGTTGCTTCCTTTCTTAGAATCTTACAGCACAGAAGGAGGCCATTCGGCCCATTGTGCCTGTGCTGGCTCTTTGAAAGAGCTCTCCAATTAGTCCCACTCCCCTGTGCTTTCCCCACTGTCCTGCAGGTTGATGCATGTTACATAGAAACATAGAAACATAGGAGCAGGAGTAGGCCAATCGGCCCTTCGAGCCTGCTCCGCCATTCAACACGATCATGGCTGATCCTCTATCTCAATACCATATTCCCGCTCTCTCCCCATACCCCTTGATGCCTTTTGTGTCTAGAAATCTATCTATCTCCTTCTTAAATATATTCAGTGACTTGGCCTCCACAGCCTTCTGTGGTAGAGAATTCCACAGGTTCACCACCCTCTGAGTGAAGAAATTTCTCCTCATCTCAGTCCTAAATGTCCTACACCGTATCCTGAGACTGTGACCCCTCGTTCTAGACCCCCCAGCCAGGGGAAACATCCTCCCTGCATCAACAGTCTGTCTAGCCCTGTCAGAATTTTCAATGAGGTTTTGCAGGATTGCTGTAGCTTCTTCAATATTTGCACCCTCCACCTCCCACCAGAGCAGGTTTTAAAGGCAATTCTTTATTTAAATTGCAAGTTATTTGAAACTATTACACTTGGGATACAGTAGAATAGGGATATAGTGAATGCTTCGGCTTCTGTTTAAGAGTTTTATTTTACATAGAATGCACATTTTGAACAGGTTGAAAAATGACTTGGGACTGCCAGAATAATCGCCAGACGTTTACTTTGCGAATACTTGCCCCCAGGCAAGTTTTCAAGACGACTCTTTAATATGCAAGTTATTTGAAACTATTACAGACACAGTGTTCTGCAGGGAGGACGGTGATGGCTTGGCAGTGCCTCCCTTGCGACATCATCTTGAAACTTACAATAGAGGCAAGAGCATTTTTTTGGAATGGGGGAAGGGAAGATGGGAGCGAAAAGCCGGCGTGGAGGGAAATTCCACTGAAACGTTCTCTCCCGCACTCAATGATCCCTCTACATTTTTTTTCTCCCTGCGCGGTCGCTGGTGAACGGCCTGCGCGGGACCTCGCTATTGATGCGCGGCCGCAGTGGCTTCTCATCTCTCTCTCGCTTTTCTCTCTATTTGCCCTTTTGTCATTTTCCTCCGTCCCTTTAATGTTTCTCTCATTTCCTCCTTTTTCGGACTACTGAGTGTCAGCTGTGGCTCAGTGGGTCGCACTCTCTCGCCTCTGAGTCAGAAGGTCGTGGGTTCAAGTCCCACTCCAGGGACTTGAGCACAAAAATCTAGGCTGACACTCCAGTGCAGTGCTGAGGGAGTGCCGCACTGTTGGAGGTGCCGTCTTTCGGATGAGATGTTAAACCGAGGCCCCGTCTGCCCTCTCAGGTGGATGTAAAAGATCCCATGGCCACTATTTCGAAGAAGAGCAGGGGAGTTCTCCCCGGGGTCCTGGGGCCAATATTTATCCCTCAATCAACATCACTAAAAACAGATGATCTGGTCAATATCACATTGCTGTTTGTGGGAGCTTGCTGTGCGCAAATTGGCTGCCGTGTTTCCTACATTACAACAGTGACTACACTTCAAAAAAGTACTTCATTGACTGTAAAGCGCTTTGGGACGTCCGGTGGTCGTGAAAGGCGCTATAGAAATGCAAGTCTTTCTTGCTTCCTTTCTTTCTTCTTTTCAGCGGAATTCTTTTGTTTCTGGTTATCTCTTCCTTTCCTTTCGATTGGTCTGTTTCTTATTTTTTCCCCCCTTCCTGTTTTTTTTGAGGCCTACTAGCAGTAGGGTTGAACGTATTCCTGGCGGTTTCGTCACGTGATCCTCCGCCTCCGGAGTGGTTCTTGACCCCCCCACGACCTTCTGCCTCAGAGGCGAGAACGCGACCCGCTGCGCCGCGGCTGACACTCCTATACTCCGGGATACAGGAGAATCCGGATATCATAACTGGTGTTGGCCGGTATCCTGAATGGTCACTGTAACCATCGGATTATTGTAAGGCTGTCACGCTGCCTGCTACACTGCTGTACAGTGCAGCACATTACCGACTTCTGCTCTTCAAACATCTGATTAATCAGCAGCTCAGCCCCTCCTCTTCAACAACAACAACAACTTGTATTTATATAGCGCCTTTAACGTAGTAAAACGTCCCAAGGCGCTGCACAGGAGTATTACAAGACAAAAAATTTGACACCGAGCCACATAAGGGGAAATTAGGGCAGATGACCAAAAGCTTGGTCAAGGAGGTAGGTTTTAAGGAGCGTCTTAAAGGAGGAAAGAGAGGCGGAGAGGTTTAGGCAGGGAATTCCAGAGCTTAGGGCCCAGGCAACAGAAGGCACGGCCACCAATGATCGAGCGATTATAATCAGGGATGCTCAAGAGGGCAGAATTTGAGGAGCGCAGAGATCTCGGGGTGTTGTGGGGCTGAAGGAGATTACAGAGATAGGGAGGGGCGAGGCCATGGAGGGATTTGAAAACAAGGATGAGAATTTTGAAATCGCGGCGTTGCTTAACCGGGAGCCAATGTAGGTCAGCGAGCACAGGGGGTGATGGGTGAACGGGACTTGGTGCGAGTTAGGACACGGGGCAGCCGAGTTTTGGATCACCTCAAGTTTACGTGGGGTGGAATGTGGGAGGCCAGCCAGGAGTGCGTTGGAATAGTCGAGTCTAGAGGTAACAAAGGCATGGATGAGAGTTTCAGCAGCGGATGAGCTGAGGCAAGGGCGGTCCTGACGTGCAGATTTCCAGCAGCCGCGGTACTTTGCCTTTCGTTGCAGCCTTGACGTGCCTGCGGGGTTAACCTGGTACACAACTGCAACAAGAGGGACTGACGCCAATAATTAAGGATAATGAAAGCTCGGAGGGTATTGCCGATGTAGTCGTCACCCGTGCATTAATTACTGCCTTTGTAGGTTATTGCTAATTTGACTTAAATGAGAAAAAATGCCGGGGAAATTTGTTGCACCAAGTTTCATCGCTGTTTCCCTCTGTGACAAATTAAAAAACGCACACACACGAGTGAATCCTGTACTTGCTTTATGTAAATGTGCTGATAGTTTATAAGCCACTTTCACACAGTCCTGCTAATTCAATCCCGCCCCCCCACCGAGAATTCCTTAAACACTGCAAAGGCAGAAAACCAGGAGCGAATTACTACTTTATAGAATGACATGCAATTTACAGCACAGAAACAGGCCATTCGGCCCAACTGGTCCGTGCCGGTGTTTCTGCTCCACACCAGCCTCCTCCCACCCCTCTTCATCTCACCCTATCAATATATCCTTCTATTCCTTTCTCCCTCATGTGTTTATCCAGCTTCTCCTTAAATGTATCTCTGCTATTCGCCTCAACCACTCCCTGTGGTAGCGAGTTCCACATTCTAACCGCGCTCTGGGTAACAAAGTTTCTCCTGAATTCCCTATTGGATTTATTAGTGATTGTCTTATATTTATGGCCCCTAGTTTTGGCCTCCCCCACACAAGTGGAAACATCTCTACGTCTACCCTATCAAAACCCCTTCATAATTTTAAAGACCTCTATCATGTCACCCCTCAGCCTCTCTTTTCTAGAGAATAGAGCTCTAGGCTGTTCAGTCTTTCCTAATAGTTGTACCCTTCATAATTTCAGCGCCTGCTCTCGATTTGAACTGGTTTTAATTTGGCAAAAAAGTGCAGAAACATTTAATAAACGTTTTTAAATGGATTTAGATGCCCAGCCAAACTTTGCCATCCAGAGTTGAAGAACTGAGCAGCTGCCCTAAAACATTCTTCTTCTTCTTAGGCAGTCCCTCGGGACCGAGGATGACTTGCTTCCACACTAAAAAATGAGTTCTCAGGTGACTGATGAGTCCAATGCGGGACCTACAGTCTCTGTCACAGGTGGGGCAGACGGTGGTTGAAGGGGCGGCTGGGTGGGGTGCTTGGGTTGATGTGCGCTCCTTCCGCTGTTTGCGCTTGGCTTCCGCTTGCTCCCGGCGAAGAGACTCGAGGTGTTCGGCGCCTTCCCGGGTGCTTCTCCTCCACTTTGTGCGGTCTTGGGCCAGGGATTCCCAGGTGTCGGTGGGGATGTTGTACTTTTTCAAGGAGGCTTTGAGGGTGTCCTTGAACCGTTTCCTCTGCCCACCTGGGGCTCTCTTGCCGTGTCGGAGCTCCGAGTAGAGCGCTTGTTTTGGGAGTCTCGTATCGGGCATGCGGACATGAAACATTCACTCCCTCCACCACTGGTGTACCTTGGCTGCAGTGTGTACCATCTACAAGATGCACTGCAGCAACTCGCCAAGGCTTCTTCGGCAGCACCTCCCAAACCCGCGACCTCTACCACCGAGAAGGACAAGGGCAGCAGGCGCATGGGAACACCACCACCTCCAAGTTCCCCTCCAAGTCACACACCATCCCGAATTGGAAATATATCATCGTTCCTTCATCGTCGCTGGGTCAAAATCCTGGAACTCCCTCCCTAACAGCACTGTGGGAGCACCTTCACCACACGGACTGCAGCGGTTAAAGGCGGCGGCTCACCACCACCTTCTCAAGGGCAATTAGGGATGGGCAATAAATGCTGGCCTTGCCAGCGACGCCCACATCCCTGGAACGAATAATTAAAAAAAAAACATCAGGTTGGGACGATTCTGAGCACCAGGTCACCACTTAGTACATTTTTGCTTTTCAATTGGAAAGGTTGTCATCTGAATTGCGATCAGGAATCAAAGCGCGCTTGTGGTTGGCTCACCTCGAACAGTGTGGAGTTGTGTTTCTGTGAGCTATTTAATATGTGCGCCGTTCCCTGTGCGAATTATTCCGCTGCCCTTCATTTTAAATGCCATTGTTGCCCTTGAAGCAGGCATTCGCCAGTAAAACTTCCTTATAATGTTCCCACGATTATAGTTCTGCTTCTCCAACGATGCTTAGGAACTTCCAAACAAATGGCACCTTTATTGCTGCCACTTTGATCTCCGGGTTAATCATGCTGCATCTCACTTAACGCCAGCCGCGTTTTCAGTAATAAGTAGCTGCTACAATATGAATGTTAAAAGATTATCGCGGATAGTTATTGAGTGATATGAAATTAAATGTGGATCACAACTCTCGGAGCTAATTAACTCGGGGGTGGGGGGTCCTGCATAGAATTTACATCACAGAAACAGGCCATTCAGCCCAATGGGTCTGTGTCGGCATTTCTGCTCCCTTCCATGTGTTTAACCTTGAAACAGCGGTGAGAATGTGGAACTTGCTACCACAAGGTGTAGTTGAGGCGAATAGCATAGATGCATTTCAGGGGAAGCTTGATAAACACATGAGGGAGAAAGGAATAGAAGGATATGTCGATGGGGTGAGATGAAGAAGGGTGGGAGGAGGCTCGTGTGGAGCATAAACACCGGCACGGACCTGGTGGGCCGACTGGCCTGTTTCTGTGCTGTACGTTCGATGTCATAAATATTACTTTTATGTCGACTCTTTTTTTGCCGAAAAAGTTCCGTCAAAGGATGCTGCAGCTACACGTATAACGTTGGTTCCTCCCAGAAGCTGGACAGCAGCCTCCGAAAGGGTTTTAAGTTTGCGCCTCTGATAGGTGGGAAAGCAAGTTGTGAGGAGGACACAAAGAGTCTGCAAAGGGATATAGATAGGTTAAGTGAGTGGGCAAAAATTTGGAAAATGGAGTATAATGTGGGAAAATGTGAGGTTATCCACTTTGGAAGGAAGAATGTAAAAGCAAATTATTATTTAAGTGGAGTGAGCCTACAAAATGCTGCGGTACAAAGGGATCTGGGGGTCCTTGTACATGAAACACAGAAGTTAGCACGCAGGTACAGCAAGCAATTAGGAAGGCTAATGGAATGTTGGCCTTTATTGCAAAGGGGTATGGAGTATAAAAGTAGGGAAGTTCTGATGCAACTTTACAGGGCGCTGGTGAGACCGCACCTGGAGTACTGCGTACAGTTTTGGTCTCCTTATTTAAGGAAGGAAATACTTGCATTGGAGGCAGTTCAGAGAAGGTTCACTAGGTTGATTCCTGGGATGAAGGGGTTGACGTATGACAAAAGGTTGAGCAGGTTGGGCCTATAGTCATTGGAGTTTAGAAGAATGAGAGATGATCTTGTTGAAACATACAAGATTCTGAGGGGGCTTGACAGGGTAGATGCTGAGAGGATGTTTCTCCTAGTGGGGGAATCTAGAAGTGGGGGGCAAAGTTTCAGAATAAGGGGTCGCCCATTTAAGACGGAGATGAGGAGGAATTTCTTCTCTCAGAGGGTCGTGAATCTTTGGAATTCTCTACCCCAGAGAGCTGTGGAGGCGGAGTCAGTGAATATATTCAAGGCGGAGATTGACAGATTTTTGAGCTACAGGGGAGTTGAGGGTTATGGGGAGCGGGTGGGAAAGTGGAGTTGAGGCCAAGATCAGATCAGCCATGATCTTATTGAATGGCGGAGCAGGCTCGAGGGGCCGATTGGCCGACTCCTGCTCCTGTTTCTTATGTTCTTATGAAGCCTGCCTTCACCGCAGTGCTCATCAGCGCTAATTGTCAGTGTAGTATGATTATGTGACGCCGTTACTCAAAGACAGACGGGACTTGTTAGCTCCCGTTAATCTTCGGTCAACCTTGCGAGAGCAGAGCTCGTTAGGAATCCCGAGGTTAACCCACTCCGTTGAAACAGAGCTGGAGAGAATGTCCGATATTCTGGCGCTGTGTTAACGCAGACTCCGAACACAAGAATTCCACACGTCGGTGCATCTCAGAAGAAAAACTGAAGCTTTACATTCGCGACAACCCCTTCAGAACTTCGGAAAAGATTCCTACCTGCAGAAAACGAATCACAATAATGGGGAAGTACGGATGGAAGTGAAGAAATAATCGTTCATCTTCATCGCACCCGATCAGCATTTGTCAGTTTGCATGTCCAGTACTTTCTTATCTTGTGTTTCATATCTTGCATATTAAGAGACATCAATCAATGATTGAGAATTTGTATCAAAAAAGGGTTTATAACAATTTATTTTAGCAGCAGACTGATGAAATCTGTAGATATTAAATAGAAGCAGCTTTGGTCACTGGTCTAGTTTTTGATTTCAGCCAGATGTGGCAGGGGCGACCACAGCTAACCTCCGTAATCCTAGGGTAAGGCGAAGGGACGAAAATGACACCAGCTTTCTGCTTCTGATTGCAACTCAGCAGCCATGGGCTTGAAGCACGCTGGCGTGGATCTTTGCTGAGCCCAGGATTGATCTCAGCTGTAATAACAACAGAAAATGCTGGAAACACTCAGCAGGTCAGGCAGCATCGAGGAGAGAGAAACAGAGGGTTCGACCCGAAACGTTGACTCTGTTTCTCTCTCCTCGATGCTGCCTGACCTGCTGAGTGTTTCCTGCATTTTCTGTTGTGACTTCAGATTTCCAGCATCCGCAGTATTTTGCTGTTGATTTCAGCTGTGGTGCTTTCGTGGTTGAACCTCACCACCTGATCTGATATAAGAATGGTCTGGGGTACCAGAATGTGGTTGCCAGCGGAGACTAATTGCGACTTGGGGTGAGGGGCGGGCGATGAGGGTGTGGGGGTTGGAGGGAAGGAATGCTATAGATAAGGTGAAGCTTTGGCGCCATGCTAGGTCAATGGCATACAATAACAACTGAGGGAAGTGCAGGAGACCGGGGCACTAGTGGGAGAGTAAAATGGATAATCTGGGGCTGGAAGACTATAATGCTTTGAACATTTATAACGGTAAGAAAGACTTACATTTATATAGCGCCTTTCACGACCACCGAACGTCTCAAAGCGCTTTACAGCCAATGAAGTACTTTTGGAGTGTAGTCACTGTTGTAATATTTATATCTCACTCGTCAATCTCCTGCGATGATGTGCACAGTGAATGAAGACAAAGGTGTTGTCTTGGTGACGCAGGGTTAGAGGGTGGGGAATAATTGGGCCAAAATATGCAGACCTTTAAAGACAAACATTCCGTCCTTATTTTTGCACAATACACATATGGACAGTGGGCTGAGGAAGATGTAATAAATGTCCGCCTTAATGTGCCAGCCTTGGTTACGTGGTAGCGCTCTCACTTCTGAGTGGATTCAACCCCCGTTGACCAGGTAATCCAGGCTGACACTCCAGCGCAGTGCTGAGGGAGTGCTGTAATGTCAGGGCATCGTCTTTGGATGAAACGTTAAACCGAGAGCCCGTCTGCCCTCTCAGGTGACCAATATTTAGCCCCCATCCAACATCACTAAAGCAGATTAGCTGGTCATTATCTCGTTGCTGTTTGTGGGAGCTTGCTGTGCACAAATTGGCTGCTGCGTTTCCCACATTACAACAGTGACTACACTCCAAAATTGCTTCATTGGCTGTAAAGCGCTTTGGGACATCCTGCAGTCGTGAAAGAGGCGATATAAATCCAAATTCTCTTTTAAATGCGAAAGAAAAGATACAGTCTGGTGTAACTACAAACTAGAAGTTAAAAGAACATGAGAATTAGGAGCAGGAGTCGGCCACACGGCCCCGCTCCGCCATTCAATAAGATCATGGCTGATCTTCGACCTCAACTCCACTTTCCCGCCCGATCCCCATCAATGTTCCCCGTTCGTTGCCTGTTCCCTGCGCGGCATGCTTCCTTTAATGCGCAGTCCCTTTAAATTTTTGGCGGGCGTGGTATTTACAACGGAAGAGCCGGTGAGTGGCCTGCGCGGGACCTTTCCCATTACTGCGTGGCCGTGCAGCTTAGAGGGAGCATTGATCTCCATATCCCTTGATTCCCCTAGACTCCAAAAATCTATCAATCTCAGCCTTGAATATACTCAACGACTGAGCATCCACAGCCCTCTGGGGTGGAGAATTCCAAAGATTCACAACCCTCAGTGAAGAAATTCCTCCTCATCTCAGTCTTAAATGGCCGACCCCTTATCCTGAGACTGTGACACCCCCGCCTAGTTCTAGACTCTCCAGCCAGGGGCGTTTGTGGATGAATGCCCAACGTATTTATATGTCGTTCCTTTGCCTGGGGATGATTTTACTACGTTAAAGGCGTTTATATAAAGGCATGTTGTTTTAATTTGACACCAGTATAAGCGTAGGAATGTCGTACAAACACATTAAGCCTTCAGAATCATAAAATGTTCCAGGACAGGAACAGGGCACTTGGACATTGACTCTGCACCATAATCCCACTCTCCTGCTCGCTCCCCGTCCTCTTTAATATTCCTCTTCTTTTTTTTCAAGCATCAATCTAAATCCCTTTTAAAATAATTTACCGACCCAGCTTTGACAACAGCTTAATCTCAGCAACAGCCATTTCCAGGATTATGCATTTTAGCTACTTTGTACAGTAAAGCCAAAACAAAAATATATATTCTCAAATCAAAAACCTGATGGGGCCGTGCCCCAGGTTGGAGAAGCTGGATTTGTTTTCATTGGAGCAAAGGAGGTTGAGGGGTGATTTGATCGAGGTGTACAAGATTATGAGGGTTTGGATAGGCTAGACGGGGAAAGGCTGTTCCCACTAGTTGATGGTACAAGGACTAGGGGACACAGATTTAAGGTTTTGGGCAAGAGATACAGGGGGGACGTGAGGGAAAACTTTTTTACACAGCGAGTGGTGAGGACCTGGAACTCTCTGCCGACAGAAGTGGTGGAAGCGGAGACACTCGATGTTTTCAAGGGGAGACTGGATAGGCACTTGAGGGAAATAAACTTGCAGGGCTACGGGGATAGAGCGGGGGAATGGGGCTGAGTGGATTGCTCTACAGAGAGCCGGCACGGACTCGATGGGCTGAATGGCCTCCTTCTGTGCCGTTATGACTCTATGTCAGTACCTGTGTTATTTATACTTTGAAGTTTGGCTCCCGGTTCTTTGTTACACAGTCAGTCGAGTAAAGCAATTGTTTTTTTTTACCCCAGATGGGAACAGCACTTAGGGAGAATGAATGACAGCAATTGATTTTTGACTCTGCCAGTGCTGGCAGTGACTTTGTCGGAGTGTTGTTTATGGTAAGCTTGTGAATGTTGCCTTGTTGCTTCAGAAGGGAAAAGAGCGATTAACATTTATGTGGGCTTTGTTGTAAACACAACGTAATGGATGTCACCCTCCGTAACACTTCAACAGAGAGTAAAGCCCAAGAACAGTCTTCCTATTTAGTGTTTTTCGGAGGGGAGTAGATTAAAGCTGAGCGGCAGTCATTTCTCTTTTCTTGCTGCAGTTTTCCCCCCAGCTTCTGACAGGGAACTGGTTTGAAGTGCGTATCGTGTTTGCACTTGCCGACTCTGGGTGGACGTATTCCTGGCGGTTTCATCACAGAAACATTGAAAAATAGGAGCAGGAGTAGGCCATTCGGCCCTTCGAGTCTGCTCCGCCATTCAACATGACCCTTGATGCCTTTTGTGTCTAGAAATCTATCTATCTCCTTCTTAAATATATTCAGTGACTTGGCCTCCACAGCCTTCTGTGGTAGAGAATTCCACAGGTTCACCGCCCTCTGAGTGAAGAAATTTCTCCTCATCTCAGTCCTAAATGTCCTACCCCGTATCCTGAGACTGCGACCCCTCATTCTAGACCCCCCAGCCAGGGGAAACATCCTCCCTGCATCCAGTCTGTCTAGCCCTGTCAGAATTTTATACGTTTCAGTGAGATCCCCTCTCATTCTTCTAAACTCTAATGAATACAGGCCTAGTCGACCCAATCTCTCCTCATACGACAGTCCTGCCATCCCAGGAATCGGTCTGGTGAACCTTCGCTGCACTCCCTCTATGGCAAGTATATCCTTTCTTAGGTAAGGAGACCAAAACTGCACACAGTACTGCAGGTGTGGTCTCACCAAGGCCCTGTATAACTGTAGTAAGACATCCTTGCTCCTGTACTTAAATCCTCTTGCAATGAAGGCCAACATACCATTTGCCTTCCTAACTGCTTGCTGCACCTGCATGTTTGCTTTCAGTGACTGGTGTACAAGGACACCCAGGTCCCTTTGTACATCAACATTTCCCAATCTATCATCATTTAAATAATACTCTGCCTTTCTGTTTTTTCTACCGAAGTGGATAACTTCACATTTATCCATGTTATACTGCATCTGCCATGTATTTGCCCACTCACTCAACTTGTCTAAATCGCCTTGAAGCCTCTTTGCATCCTCCTCACAACTCACAATCCCACCTAGTTTCGTGTCGTCAACAAACTTGGAAATATTACATTTGGTTCCCTCATCCAAATCATTGATATATATTGTGAATAGCTGGGGCCCAAGCACTGATCCCTGCGGTACCCCACTAGTCACTGCCTGCCACCCCGAAAAAGACCCATTTATTGCTACTCTCTGTTTCCTGTCTGTTAACCAATTTTCAATCCATGCCAGTATATTACCCCTAATCCCATGTGCTTTAATTTTTGCACACTAACCTCTTATGTGGGACTTTATCAAAGGCCTTCTGAAATCCAAATACACCACATACACTGGTTCTCCCTTATCTATTCTACCAGTTACATCCTCAAAAAACTCCAGTAGGTTTGTCAAACACAATTTCCCTTTCATAAATCCATGTTGACTTTGTCTAATCCCGTTGATGTTTTCTAGGTGTCCTGTTATCACATCCTTTATAATAGACTCTAGCATTTTCCCTACTACTGATGTTAGGCTAACAGGTCTGTAGTTCCCTGTTTTCCCTCTCCCTCCTTTTTTAAATAGGGGGTTACATTTGCCACCCTCCAATCTGCAGGAACTATTCCATAATCTATAGAATTTTGGAAGATGACAGCCACTGCATCCACTGCTTCCATGGCTGTCTCTTTTAGTACTCTGGGATGCAGATTATCAGGCCCTGGGGATTTATCGGCTTTCAGTCCCATTAATTTCTCCAGGACCATTTTTTTACGAATACTAATTTCCTTTAATTCCTCCTTCTCACTAGACCCTTGGTTCCACAGCATTTCTGGGAAGTTATTTGTGTCCTCTTCCATGAAGACAGAACCAAAGTATTTTTTAATTGCTCAGCCATTTCCTTGTTCCCCATTATAAATTCTCCCGTTTCTGACTGTAAGGGACCTACATTTGTCTTCACTAACCTTTTTCTTTTTACATACTTGTAGAAGCTTTTACAGTCCGCTTTTATGTTCCTTGCAAGTTTACTCTCATACTCTATTTTCCCCTCTTAATCAATCTCTTGGTCCTTTTTTGCTGAGCTCTAAACTGCTCCCAATCCTCAGGCTTGCTACTTTTTCTGGCAACTTTATATGACTCCTCTTTGGATCTAATACTATCCTGAATTTCTTTTGTTAGCCATGGTTGTGCCGCTTTTTCCTTTTGTGTTTTTCTGCCAGAAAGGAATGTATAACTGTTGCAATTCATGCATTTGTTCCTTAAATGTGAGCCATTGCCTATCCACCGTCATGTCTTTTAATGAAGCTCCCCAATCTATCATAGCCAACTCACTCCTCATACCTTCGTAGTTTCCTTTGTTTAGATTTAGGACCCTAGTTTCGGATTGGACTTCTTCAACTTTCCAACTTAATGAAGAATTCTATCATGTTATGGTCACTCTTCCCTAAAGGACCCCGCACAACAAGATTAATAATTAACCCTTTCTCATTGCACAATACCCAATCTAACCCAATAATTTGTCCCCAACCGGTCAAACAGCCAGTTCCCCCCCCCCCCCCAATCCCCAATAAACAAAGGCATTCAAAGAATATGGGAAATAAAAAACACCCCATTTCTTTGCATGATTTTTCTTCGGGGTTGCTCGCAGCTGATGAATCGTTAATTCCTGGAGACGCCAGTGCAATTGGCAACCCCGCTTGTGCTCCGAGGGTGTTCAGACTCTCGATGGTGGTTCGCTCCGTAGTTACAGGATGGTGAATGCGATCTTGTTTAAACATTCGTTTCATTAAATAAACCAGTCGATTAAATTTTTTTTTTTTAAATAGCCATTTGGATGATGTGCTTTGTGCGTGGTTTTAGCAACAGGCTCCCTGTTACTGTGAAAGTGTGTTGATCTTGGAGTGCTAGGAACCGAGGGAGACAGTCCTGGGCGAATAAGCTGAAATATAAACCTATTCAGTGGTTTACTGATATTAAAAGCCTCACACACTTGGAGTAGAAGAGTGGGGATTTAGTCTGTCAGTGGAATTATAGTTTTTCTAAGATATATTTCTAGTGTTATGTCGCTTTTTTAAAAATCAGTGTTTTAGTTGTTTCACAGCTCAATTAATATTGATGGATTGTGTCAGCTCTCTGATTTATGGATTATAAGAACATAATGCTGAAAATGTAAAGCCCAAGGAGGCCCTCGAGATGCACAGATGGTGGGAACACTTCCCACTTACCCAGATGGTTGGGGACAGGTGGGGAGTTGAGCTGCAAAGCTGCCGGTTACCCATGGTTACCGATCACTCATGGTTACCTGCTGCCATCAAACCCTCAGCTGGTCCACCAGCCGCAGATGAAGGTGCCGTAACATCATGGGGGGCGGGGGGGGGGAAGGAAACCGGAATAGTTTCCCTGGTGACCACGGAGTTCCTGTTGTCTAGGGATTTTTTTTTTTATTAGTTCATGGGATGTGGGCGTCGCTGGCAAGGCCAGCATTTATTGCCCATCCCTAGTTGCCCCTCGAGAAAGTGGTGGTGAGCCGCCTTCTTGAAGCGCTGCAGTCCGTGTGGTGAAGGTGCTCCCACAGTGCTGTTAGGGAGGGAGTTCCAGGATTTTGACCCAGCGACGAGGAAGGAACGGCCGATATATTCCCAAGTCAGGATGGTGCGTGAGTTGGAGGGGAACTTGGAGGTGGCGGTGTTCCCATGCGCCTGCTGCCCTTGTCCTTCTAGGTGGTAGAGGTCGAGGGTTTGGGAGGTTAATGCCGCCAGGGAAAGGGAGTTAAACTCCGAGGCCTCAGCTACGACTAAAGCAGTTAGGTTCTTCAGCCTGGAAGAGAGTTTTCTAAGAGAGAGATCTTCGAAGATAATTGACCGGATGCAGAGAGTAACCCATGAGCCGTACCTTCATCAGCTGCACAGGGCGGCCCGGGTTCAGGGTTTCAGGCCCACATCTGAAACATTGGTGGCTATTTTAACCTTACCCGCTGGTCACAAGACTGACAGGATCGGGTGGAGCGCCGGGTTTGCACGCTGCCCAATATTACTCTTCGTTGATGTCATCGAATTTTAAAAATTCTCATCCTTGTTTTCAAATCCATCGCCCCCTCCCTATCTCTGTAATCTCCTCCGGCCCTAAGCTCTGGAATTCCCTCCCTAAGCCTCTCCGCCTCTCGACCTCTCTCCTCCTTTGAGACGTTCCTTAAAACCTACCTCTTTGACCAAGCTTTTCATCATCTGCCCTACTACCTCCTTCCGTGGCTCGGTGAATTTATAACGCTCCTGTGAAGCGCCTTGGGACGTTTTACTATGTTAAAGGCGCTATATAAATGCCAGTTGTTGTTGTTGGGGTGTAAAACCAGTGTTGCCCCCAATTCTGTGTGTTTCCTGCCTGGTGAGTTAGGTTCAAATTGCCCTCATCAACTCCGCTGATGCTGCCTTGCCTGACCTGCCTGCCCCCCCTGTTGAAGTGAAGAGTAAACTTAGCACCGACTCCAGGAATGGATCCCTTTACGCGGAGGGTGATCAGCAGCTGAAACAACGGGGCGGGGCTGGTGGTGGAAGAGGCGGAGTGGAGGGGAGTGCTGAGGCCAGAATACTGGAGTCAGTTAAGAACTGACTGGATACTGTCATCAGAAAATGACCCGGTTGGTATTGTGGAACAATGAGCTCAAATGGACTGAAGAATCATTTTTCACCCGAATCTGCCTTATAGCCCTCTATAAGGGGGTCAGCCGTGGCTCAGCGGGCAGCACCCTCGCCTCTGAATCAAGTTCTGAAGGTTGTGGGTTCGAGTCCCACTCCAGAGACTTGAGCACGTATTCTAGGCTGACACTCCAGTGCAGTGCTGAGGGAGTGCTGCACTGTCGGAGGTGCCGTCTTTCAGGATGAGACGTTAAACCGAAGGCCCCAGCTGCTCGCTCAGGTGGACGTAAAAGATCCCATGGCCACTATTTCAAAGGGCAGGGGAGTTTATCCCCGGTGTCCTGGGGCCAATATTTATCCCTCAATCGACATCACTAAAACAGATTATCTGGTCATTATCACATTGCTGTTTGTGGGATCTTGCTGTGCGCAAATTGGCTGCCACGTTTCCCACATTACAGCAGTGACTCCACTTCAAAAGTACTTCATTGGCTGTAAAGTGCTTTGGAATGTCCTGTGGTAGTGGAAGGCGCTATATAAATGCAAGTCTTTCTTTGTATCAGCTGACTATGGGGAGCCATTAGCAATGTTATGAGCAGGTTTCTTGTATGTTTGCTCAGCCAAGGGTAGGTATGTTGTGGGGCGGGGGGGCTAAGGGGAGACCTCAGGATGAGGAAACTGAAAATTAATAAAAATGGCTTTTAATGTAAAAAAGTGCATTTCAAAGAACAACAATACAGTTCCCAGAAAATGAAAATGTTGAAGTTCACATTGAAATAAAGTTACAAAAGCGAAATACGGCGGATGCTGGAAATCTGAAATAACAACAGAAAAATGCTCGGAAACACTCAGCAGGTCAGGCAGCATCGAGGAGAGAGAAAACAGAGTTAACGTTTCGGGGCGAAGACCCTTCGTCAGAAATAAAAGTAGTTCTGCGGTCTACTCTTAATTCGAATAATCTGTTCATTTAAATTGAAATCATAGAATCATACAGCACAGAAGGAGGCCATTCGGCCCATCGTGCCTCTTTGAAAGAGCTCTCTAGTTAGTCCCACTCCCCCCTGCTCTTCCCCACAGCCCTGCAAATTTCTCCTTTTCAAGTATTTATCCAATTTCCTTTTGAAAGTTACTCTTGAATCTGCTTCCACCGCCCTTTCGGGCAGCGCATTCCAGATCACAACAACTCGCTGCGTGAAAAAAATTCTCCTCATCTCCCCCCCCCCCTTGCTTTTTTTTTGCCAATTATCTTAAATCTGTCTCCTCTGGTTACCGACCCTCCTGCCAGTGGAAACAGTTTCTCCCTATCTACTCTATCAAAACCCCTCATGATTTTGAACACCTCTATTAAATCTCCCCTTAACCGCCTCCGCTCTAAGGCGAACAACCCCAGCTTCTGTAAGTCTCTGAATTCCCTGGTACCATTCTGGTAAATCTCCCCTGAAATGTGTGGGGAACGGTCTCTTCCTCTTGCGATTATTTGGTTCACATTACTGGATAATTGAAACCTTTTCCCCTGGAGCAGAAACGGAATTTTGAATTTACAGGAGTGGACTGTACTTGAATTTTTACTGCCGGTTTACAGGCACCTTGGAACGCCAATGCTGATTAAAATCAGTCGCTGCCAAAATACTTCGTGAAGCCACCAGACCCAAAATATTTCCACATAATCCCTTGAAGCCGCTGATGGGTTTTAATAAGTGAGACTTTCAGCGGATTTTCTTTCTGCCGAGATAGTGTTTCTGTGGCTACAAAGGGCGGCCTTCATTAGCGTGGGAGTGGGAGGGAATTCGTGTTTACCAGTGTTGATCCAACTGATGCGAGAGGAGATGACATTGGCTTTCTGGTATTTTAACTGTGCACTGCAGTCATTTTGTTTTTCCCCTCGCGATGTGGAGACTTCCAGAAATAGCTTGTGTGTGCTGACCTTGTGAGTGGGTGAACATGGCTCATGAACAGAATGGGTCGCTGAGGGCTCAGCACTTCTTGCCTGGTACCTGGAGATGGTTCAAAAATAAGAGGAAAAGACCCCATCGCTCACTGGCTCTGTGCGGGTGCGGTCCATTCTACAACAACGGCACCGTGCATTTATATAGCGCCTTTAACGTAGTAAAACATCCCCAAGGCGCATCACGGGAACGTTATAAAATAAAATTTGACACCGAGCCACAGAAGGAGATATTAGGGAAGACGACCAAAAGCTGGGTCAAAGAGAGAGGTTTTAAGGAGCGTCTTAAAGGAGGAAAGAGAGGCGGAGAGGTTTAGGGAGGGAATTCCAGAGCTTAGGGCCCCAGGCAACAGAAGGCACGGCCACCAAAGGTTGAGCGATTATAATCAAGGATGCTCAAGAGGGCAGAATTAGAGGAGCGCAGGTATCTCGGAGGGTTATGGGGCTGGAGGAGATTGCAGAGATAGGGAGGGGAGAGGCCATTGTGGGATTTGAAAACGAGGATGAGAATTTTATGGAAGGTAGAACGTACCAACCTTCAGAAAGACAGCTTCCTTTCCCCTTGAGCTACCTTCAGGTCTCCCTGCATTCAGACCTGGTCCCACGAGAGGGAAATTGTAAGAAGATAAGAACATAAGAATTGGGAGCAGGAGTCGGCCATTCGGCGCCTCGAGCCTGCTCCGCCATTCAATAAGATCATGGCTGATCTCCACTCCACACCATCCCGCCCGATCCCCATATCCCTTGATTGCCCTCGGGTCCAAAAATCTATCGATCTCAGCCTTGAATATACTCAACGACTGAGCCTCCACAGCCCTCTGGGGTAGAGAATTCCAAAGATTCACAACCCCCTGAGTGAAGAAATTCCTCCTCATCCCAGTCCTAAATGGCCGACCCCTTATCCTGAGACTATGCCCCCTAGTTCTAGACTCTCCAGCCAGAGGGGAAACAGCCTCTTGGCATCTACCCGGTCAAGCCCTCTCACTCTTCTAAACTCTAGAGAATACAGGCCCATTCTATTCAATCTCTCCTCATAAGACAGCCCTCTCATCCCAGGAATCAGTCTCGTATTGATTTCTGTAACGAGTGGTTGTCTGTGCTGATGCTGCCGTTCCTGGAGGTTATTTGTGACCCCCTGGTTGTTGTCGTTGAGGGAGCATTTTTGCTCTGAATTTATCTCTGCCAGTTTCCTCCTCCTGATCGCATTGGCTGCTCGCTAGGGTACAGTTCACAGTGTCACTTGCCCCTCCAGTACCTCACCCAAAGGTATGTGTGTGAACAGCTATAAGTTCAAGGTGGGGTAGGGGGCCGGTGAAGCAGATCCACAGCCGAACCCTGTTCTCAGTTGACATCCACGCTTGCACTTCCGGCAGAGATTCTCGAACAGCGATCGGGAACCCTGGCCGATTTGACTTATTTATTCCCCCCCACACCCCACCACACCATCCCCCTTCCTAACCCAGGGCAGTGGGACAAACTGCTGAAATCAGCTACCTGCACACAGACTGGGGATTAAACCTGGACCCTCACTGGTTTGTATGGCTCAGCTACGCTCTAAATAAACTCGCCGAGACATTGCCATTCTGGTTAACTGACTGGGATGTTTCGCCAGGCTCGATTTTCAAAATTCTCATCCTTGTTTTCAAATCCCCTCCCTAACTCTGTAAACCTCCTCCAGCCCCACAACCCCCCACCCCCGAGATATCAGCGCTCCTCTAATTCTGCCCTCTTGAGCATCCCTGATTTTAATCGCTCGACCATCGACGGCCGTGCCTTCTGTTGCCTGGGTCCCGTGCTCTGGAATTCCCTGCCTAAACCTCTCCGCCTCACTACCTCTCTCTCCTCCTTTAAGACGCTCCTTAAAATCTACCTCTTTGACCAAGCTTTTGGTCACCTGCCCTAATTTCTCCTTATGTGGCTCGGTGTTAATTTTTTTGTCTTATAATACTCCTGTGAAGTGCCTTGGGATGTTTTACTACATTAAACGCTATATAAATACACGTTGTTGTACAGGCTACTGCCAGCGAGGTACACGATTAAGTCGCTATATCATCAGTATGGTCTGAACTAACGATCCCTGTAAGCTGCGCTTCGTTCTGCGCGGCCTGTTTCTTTTAATGCGCGGTCCCTTTAAATTTCTGCGCCTGTGCGCTATTTACAATGGAAAAGCCAGAGAGCGGCCTGCGCGGGACCTTAGCAGGAACATTGCTAGCAATATAGCTCTGGGAATAAATTTTGAGCGATGTCATCTTACAAATGTTTTAATGTGTTCACGCCGAGTTCTCTGTTTCTGTTTAAAATCAACGGTTCAATGAATTAGTGCTTCCAGTAAGACAGCTAGGGGGGTGGGGTGCGACATTTGATATGAGCTCATTAAGCCAAGGTCCCGTCTGCTGGTTTAAGGGGATGTAAAAGATGCCATGGTAGTATTCAAAGAAAAATGGCCAGCATTCCTCCCTCAATCAACGCCACCGAATAACACATGATCTGGTCATTGATCTCATTGCTGTTTGTGGGACCTTGCTGTGCGCAAATTGGCTACCGTGTTGGCCTAGATTACAACAGTGACTGCTCTTTGAAAATAATTCAGCAGCTTTGAGATACTTTGGGACACCCTGAGCTAATGAGAAGGTGCTATATACATATACGCTCTTTCTTTAATAACTATTTTTAAGGATTATTATTAAAATAACCCCCCGTTCCCCCCCCCCCCCCCCCCGTCCCGCAAAAGCCACAGGTAAAACCGGCTCAGCGGCCAATATGGTAACTGTGGAATTGAAGTTGTTGGAACAGGCGCTCCCTGAACTGAAATAACAACAGAAAACGCTGGAAAAACTCAGCAGGCCAGGCAGCATCCGTGAAGAGAGAAACAGAGTTAACGTTTCAGGTCGAAGACCTTTCGTCAGAACTGGAAAAAAGCAGGAAATGAAATAGATTTAAAGCAAGTATAAAGCTGGGAAAAGGGGGAGGGGATGAAAGAACAAAAGGAGAGATTAAGAGACATTGAGAGACATTAAGAGATGATCAAGGCAAGATGGCTCCCTGAACTGACCCTGCCTGAAAACGTCCTGAAAGGATTGTTCTGTCCCTTTAAATGGTGAGATTTAGCCACTCTGCCCTCAACCAAACTGCGTTCCTGTAAACCTGGAAAGGCTGAACAGGCTGGGGCTCTTTTCTCTCGAAAAGAGAAGATTGAGGGCTGACCTGATAGAGGTCTTTAGGATTATGAAGGGGGTTTGATAGGGTAGACACAGAGAGAAGATGCTTCCACTTGTGGGGGGGGGGGGGGGGGGCCAAAATTAGGGGTCATAAACAATGTTCCCTGTAATTTCTTTTTTGGTGCGCGGGCCCTTTAAGTGGCTGCGCGGCCCATTCAATTTTTCGTGCACGTGCGCGGTTATTCCCATTGTGAAGCCGGCGAACGGCCTGCGCGGGAGCTTCAGATAGCAGCGGCCGCGCAGCTTAGCGGGAAAGTTAGTCATAAATATAAGATAGTCACTAATAAATCCAATCGGGAATTCGGGGGAAACTTCTCTACCCAGAGAGTGGTGAGAATGTGGAACTCGCTATTGCAAGGAGTAGTTGAGGCGAATAGCAGAGATGCATTTAAGGGGAAGCTGAATAAGCGCATGAGGGAGAAAGGAATTGAAGAATATGCTGATAGGGTGAGATATAGTAAGGTGGGAGGAGGCTTGTGTGGAGCATAAACACCGTGTGGACGTGGACCAGTTGGGCTGAATGGCCTGTTTCTGTGTTGTAAATTCTACGTAATGCTAGATGAGTAAGCACATGAGCTCAATAATGGGATTAATTTCTCCGTTAATTGAAAAGTACTATTAATCAGTAAGTGACTTACAGAAGCTACTTCCTAACCTTGGAATAACATCAGTCCTTGACTGTTTTACAAACGGTGATTTCTGTGCTCCATTGCTGCTCAGCTTTAATGCTTTGGCAGACGAGCTAAAGATACCTGTTCTAAGTACAGTGTTTTATTTAAAAAGTAGCCATGATGCGGAGATGCCGGTGTTGGACTGGGGTGGACAAAAGTGAGAAGTCGCACAACACCAGGTTATAGTCCAACAGCTTTATTTGAAATCACAAGCTTTCGGAGCGCTGCACCAGGTTATAGTCCAACAGCTTTATTTGAAATCACAAGCTTTCGGAGCGCTGCTCCTTCGTCAGGTGAAGTGAAGAAATCCCACTTCACCTTTTCTTCACTTCACCTGACGAAGGAGCAGCGCTCCGAAAGCTTGTGATTTCAAATAAAGCTGTTGGACTATAACCTGGTGTTGTGCGACTTCTCACTTTTATTTAAAAAGGTTATCTTCCAAATAACACAGTCAAATTAAAGCACACGAATCTCAGCATCAAGAACTGTGCCCTAAAAAGAGCTTGAGCATAAACAGAACTGTGCGGGATTACAGGGTTGACGGCTCAGTTTCGAAACAGTGCCTTACAGAGCAAAAAAACCAGCTCAACTTCCCAAATAAAGACAGAAAATGCTGGAAATGCACAGCAGTTGGAAAGATCAAGGTTGGGGCTGTACTCCCGTCAATTTCCTAAACTAGTTCACTAGTTGCCAACCCTCCAGGATTGCCCTGGAGTCTTTTTTTTTAATTTATTCGTTCCTGTGATGTGGGCGTCACTGGCAAGGCCCAGCATTTATTGCCCCGTCTCTAATTGTCCTTGAGAAGGTGGTGGTGAGCCGCCGCCTTGAACCGCTGCAGTCCAGGTGCTCCCACAGCACTGACTTTGTCGTAGCGGTTGGGTACAACTGAATGGCTCGCTCGGCCATTTCAGAGGGTCAGTTAAGAGTCAACCACATTGCTGTGGGTCTGGAGTCACATACAGGCCAGACCGGGTAAGGACGGCAGATTTCCTTCCCTGAAGGACATTAGAGAAGCAGTTGGGTTTTTCCAACAAGCCGGTAGTTTCATGGTCACCATTACCGATACTAGCTTTTTAATTCTAAATTTATTTAATTAGCTGAATTTAAATTCCCAGCTGCCGTGGTGGGATTTGAACTCACGTCTCTGGGTTATTAGTCCAGGCCTCTGGATCACCAGTCCAGTAATACAACCACTATGCTACCGTACCCCCTACCGTCTCCAGGAACTGCAGATTCATCTCCCAGGACACTGCCCGGGAGAAAAATCATAGGGGGCATTAAACAAAATTGTGCGTTTTTTTTTCCATTTTCTTTGAACGCTTTAATTTATTAGTTATAAAAACTGACGTGTCAAGGGTCATCCAGTCAGGTAGCAAAGAGTCTGTTCCCTTTCCAATTGGCCGTGGGGAAGGAGGTGGCAACTGGAGGATGGACCAATGGCGGGAGTGAACGGCGGAGTGCTTCGAGGTGGGAGGTCACGCGATCAAACCTGCAGGAATACTCCCAACCAGAGTTGGCAACCCTACTGGCAGGGCAAGCCAGGACTCATCTTCAGCAGTATTAGCAGGGGTCTGAGACGTGGTTGTCTCTCTTCCCGTCAGCTGGGAAATTGTCTACGGGTTTGGGGGTGGGGGTGGAGGGAAGGCACCGAATACCTCGAGTCTCTTCGCCGGGAGCAAGCGCAAGGAGCGCACGTCAACCCAAGCACCCCACCCACCCGCCCCCTTCAACCACCCTCTGCCCCACCTGTGACAGAGACTGTCGGTCCCGCATTGGACTCATCAGTCTTCCTGAGAACTCATTTTGAATGTGGAAGCAAGTCATCCTCGGTTCCGAGGGACTGCCTAAGAAGAAGAAGAAGGAGGGAGAATGGGGAGAAAGTGAGATCCTAAAGAGAGGAGAAAAATAACGTTACGCTCTGAACAATTTTCATTGTGACAGAGATACTTGAGAACTTGAGATAAAAATTGGGATAACTGGGCCATTATAATAACAGACAAGTTTAAGACTGAATTACCAAGGTGCACATACCAGTTAAGAGGCAGATAAGCAGCCCAGGTGGTTTGATTTGGAAAGTGCAATGCAGCCCATTATTCTTTCTGCTTAGAACTGCCTCCGGCCATCCTTCTCACTGAGTGTTGTGTGCTAAATTATTCAGCAATACAATGGCACTCGCAGGCTGCATGCAGAGTGAGTGTGAGCTGTATCATTTCGGGTTATGTTGGCCCCTGTCAGTGCTGATGTATAGCAGCTAACGATATCTCTTCGGGCTTGTTGGGTGTTTTCATGTTTGATAAAGTCAGAAAACTTCTATCTGTTTTTGTTTGTCGTATTTTCAAGGCCTTCTGTTTCCTCATATATTTTGTACATTTTGATTGCACAATACCAACAACAACTTGCATTTATATAGCGCCTTTAATGTCACAGGACAAAAAATTGACACTGAGCCACATAAAGAGATATACGGACGGGTAGGAGGTGGGTTTTATGGAGCAACTTAAAGGAGGATAGAGAGGTAGCGAGGTATAGGGAGGGAATTCCAGAGTGCTTGAATACTTTCTCAATCACTCCAATCTGGTAACTCATTGTGCAAGGGACATGCTTGGCTCATTCTTGATAACCCTTTTCAGGCCTGCACACTTTCAATAGAAGTGAAATTTAAGCATGGCACCAGGAATCAATGTTTGCCACGAGTTAAATATTAAGCCAAATAATGATCCCATTGTCAATAGCTAACCATTGTAATGACTTCGGGTCTTCAGCTACCTTGGCTTTGGGATGTATTTTGTCCCACCTGCATCTCATTTTCCACAACAACAGTCCAACTATAATCGTGAGGTGAAGGGTGGCAAATCGGTGCCACAACAAATAGCTATTTCTCTCCAAAGTGTTTTTTCAAAGCAATGCGCAGGAATTTGCATTTAATAATTTGCATCTAAATTCACAGTAAACGCTCAACCAGCATGTTGTTATTTTCACTGGTTTATTTTGTGCATCAGCTGTGGCTCAGTGGGCAGCACACTCGTCTCTGAGTCAGAAGGTCGTGGGTTCAAGTCCCACTCCAGAGACTCGAGCACAAAAATCTAGGCTGACACTCCAGTGCAGTACTGAGTGAGTGCTGCACTGTAGGAGGTGCAGGGCTAAGGGGAAAGAGCAGGGGGGAGTGGGACTAATTGGAGAGCTCTTTCAAAGAGCCGGCACAGGCACGATGGGCCGAATGGCCTCTTTCTGTGCTGTACAATTCTATGTGACTGGTAGGGAGGTTGTTTATTCTAATCTCAAACCTTGCAAAATGTCATGTCACTGCCTCATTTGGGATGGCGTATAAAAGTAGGGAAGTCTTGCTACAACTGTACAGGGCGTTGGTGAGACCACACCTGGAGTACTACGTACAGTTTTGGTCTCCTTATTTAAGGAGGGATATACTTGCATTGGAGGCAGTTCAGAGAAGGTTCACTAGGTTAATTCCTGGGATGAGAGGGTTGTCTTATGAAGAAAGGTTGAGCAGGTTGGGCCTATACTCATTGGAGTTTAGAAGAATGAGAGGTGATCTTATTGAAACATATAAGATTCTGAGGGGGCTTGACAGGGAGGATGTTTCCCCTCGTGGGGGAATCTAGAACTAGGGGGCACAGTTTCAGAATAAGGGGTCGCCCATTTAAAACGGAGATGAAAAGGAATTTCTTCTCTCAGAGGGTCGTGAATCTTTGGAATTCTCTACCCCAGAGAGCTGTGGAGGCTGAGTCAGTGAATATATTCAAGGCGGAGATAGACAGATATTTGAGCTACAGGGGAGTCGAGGGTTATGGGGAGCAACGGGTAGGAAAGTGGCGTTGAGGCCAAGATCAGATCAGCCATGATCTTATTGAATGGCGGAGCAGGCTCGAGGGGCCGAATGGCCGACTCCTGCTCCTATTTCTTCTGTTCTCATGAGACAGAGGTCAAGATCATTGGGACGTTGACGATTTCAAACATAACATTGAGGTGCCAAATTGTGACACGCAAAATGTACAGAGTCACAAAGTGACTGCAGATTGATTGTAGAAACCGTTCAAACTTCACTTCGCGAGCACACGGCGCTCAAACCTTTCCGTTGTCGTCCTTTGGCTGCCTCCATCGACTGCACGTGAGCGTTTTATGAATGGGACCTGTGAGGAAAAATCGTCTTTAAAATACGTGCCAGGCTTTCCCGTACTGGGAATGGTCCAGTCAGACTTGTGCAAGAAGTGACGGAAGGCAGTGAAAAGCAAGGGGCTCCCTCCTGGATTGAGTTGCTGGGAATTTGCTGAAGCTCTTGTCATTTGGCAGCGTCGAGTTGGATAATGGTCAGAATGTTTTTCAAATTAGAATAAATATGGAAAACTCTGCAGTTCTGCGAGCAGGTTTACCACATGCAAAGCCCGCGGTACTTGCAACTAATCAGTGTTCTGCTCTTTAAACTGTTTCTTGGGAATTTGAAGGTGGAATTGGCAAAACAGAAAGCAGATAATGAGCACTGTGGCTGTTGCCTGCCTTGGACCACTGATCATGTAGTTCCCAGGCAGGTACTTCGATTGCTTGGCCTGGTTCTAAACTGATCTGTACTCTTGTTTTTTTTTGCTTACAGGCATTACTGACCACACAAAACAAACTGAAATCTCTCGTCCCAAACTTCACCTTCAACCTTGGTTTCTCCGGAAAGTTCTACCACACAGGTAAAAGTGGTGTTAAAAAAAAAAAAAAATCCTTTTCTACCCGTCTTTGGGTAACCCTTGGAGCTTTCTTCAACCTCCAGGCCAGCCAGTTCCCGATTCCGACCCCTTTCACCAGATTCTATGTTGGGGAGGGCAGGCCGAGTTGGAGAGGTTTCCCTCTGGACAGGGCGGGGAGAGAAGAATGGGACACCAATAAGCCTTTGCGTTGTGCTCCCCTCCCCAATCTTCTGCATGAGTCATAACGGCACAGAAGGAGGCCATTTGGCCCATCGAGTCCGTGCCGGCTCTCTGTAGAGCAATCCAGTCAGTCACATTCCCCCCGCTCTATCCCCGTAGCCCTGCAAGTTTATTTCCCACAAGTGCCTATCCAGTCTCCCCTTGAAAACATTGAGTGTCTCCGCTTCCACCACTTCCGTCGGCAACGAGTTCCAGGTCCTCACCACTCGCTGCGTAAAAAAGTTTTCCCTCACGTCACCCCCCCCGCCCCCCCCTGTATCTCTTGCCCAAAACCTTAAATCTGTGTCCCCTAGTCCTTGTACCATCAACTAGTGGGAACAGCCTTTCCCCGTCTAGCCTATCCAAACCCGTCATAATCTTGTACACCTCGATCAAATCACCCCTCAACCTCCTTTGCTCTAATGAAAACAAATCCAGCTTCTCCAACCTGTCCTTGTAGCTAAGATCCCCCATCCCCAGAACCATTCTGGCAAATCTCCTCTGCACCCTCTCAAGTGCTTACTGTGGAAAATTTATGATGAATACCTGCCTTTAAAGAAAGACAGACTTGCATTTCTATAGCGCCTTTCACGACCTCAGGACCTCCCAAAGCACTTTACAGCCAATGAAGTACTTTTTGAGGTGGAGTCACTGTTGTAATGTAGGAAACACGGCAGCCAATTTGGGCACAGCAAGCTTCCACAAACAGCAATGTGATAATGACCAGATCATTTGTTTTTTAGTGATGTTGGTTGAGGGAGAAATATTAGCCAGGACACCGGGGACAACTCCCCTGCTCCTCTTCGAAATAGTGCCATGGGATCTTTAACGTCCACCTGAGAGAGCAGACGGGGCCTCGGTTTAACGTCTCATCCGAAAGACGGCACCTCCGACAGTGCAGCACTCCCTCAGCACTGCATTGGAGTGGCCGCCTTGGCAGAGACTGTAAGGTCATTTAAAAGAGAATTGGATAAGTACAATCCCCACTGCTTATAGCGGGCGTGTTCGTGCGAGCCTGATTTACCGGCTAGACGCAACAGCGTTAATAAAACTAAAAATCAATTTAAAAAAAATGCTTTGCCCAGCACGCACCCTTTGAATTCAGCTTATTTACGGAGTTAAATTCCAATACTGTTTTGTACGGCATTTCTTAATGTCAATTCTTAACTTGCCTTGAGAAAGTCAGTTGGTATTTTCTGGGGCTGCAGCACTGAAGTTTCTGTAGTTGATGCTGCGACTTCACTTCATGTAAACCCAATTTTATTTTTGCTTAAATACATCTGAAGAAAGGAGAGAGATCCCTGCATTTATAGAGCGCTTTGTCACGTTGTCGGAATGCCTCAAAGCGATTCAAACAGTGAATTTGGCTCCAGTCCGGGCTCGTATTTCAGAAGAAGCCAAAGGAATGTGAGGTCTGCCTCGATAAGGCTCTTTTATTACAATCAGCGCACCTTAACGAGGTGCGAACTAATGAGTAAGCACAGCGGTTTCTGCCCGAAGTAAATGGAGCTCTTAAGACGCTGTAACCGGCAACTTTGAAAATTGACGTTAATCCAAATGGATCATGGGTTTCGCTTTTGGCCAATATAGGCGACTGCACATTTTAAATGTGGACGATTTAAGTGGTGGGGGCTGTTTTTGAAATGGAAGAATAAAAAAGGATGTGGGGATAGGGCACGGAAATGGGATTTAAGTAGGTTAGGGTTTAGGGTTGTATTCCCTGGAGTTTAGAAGGCTAATGGCTGGTTTGATCGAAGTTTTCAAGATATTAAGGGGAACTGATGGGGTAGACTATTTCCGCTGGTTGGGGAGTCTAGGGCTGGGGACATAGTCTAAAAGTTAGAGCCAGACCTTTCAGGAGTGAAGTTAGGAATTACTTCTACACACAAAGGGTAGTAGAAGGTTGGAACTCTCTTCCACAAATGGCAATTGATGCTACATCACTTGTTAATTTTAACTCTGAGATTGATAGATTTTTGTTAACCAAAGACATTGAGGGATATGGGGCAAAGGCGGGTGTATGGAGTTAGGTCACAGATCAGCCATGATCTCATTGAATGGTGGAACAGGCTCGAGGAGCTGAATGGCCTCTTCCTGTTCCTATGTTTTAACCCCTGACTCTTTTATTTTAGAGTTATACCGGGTTACATGCTGAATACAGTGGTTAACGTTGGGTCTTTCTCTCTCCAGTTACCAGTGTGCAGGCTGGAACCACTTTCCAGGCTGTTCAAGGAGCATCGATGCCTAGCTTAACAACCCAAGGTCCCTCGATAGTAACCCCAACCTCGTTGAATGGCGGAACAGACTCGAGGGACTACTGCTGTTCATATGATACCTGGGATGGCAGGAATGACGTATGAAGAGAGATTGGGTCGATTAGGCTTATATTCGCTAGAGTTTAGAAGAATGAGAGGGGATCTCATTGAAGCTTATAAAATTCTAACAGGACTAGACAGACTAGATGCAGGAAGGATGTTCCCGATGGCGGGGGAGTCCAGAACCAGGGACCACAGTCTAAGGATAAGGGGTAAGCCATTTAGGACTGAGATGAAGAGGAATTTCTTCACCCAGAGAGTAGTGAACCTGTGGAATTCTCTACCACAGAAGGCAGTTGAGGCCAATTCATTCAATATATTCAAGAAGGAGTTAGATAAATTTCTTAAGGCTAAAGGGATATGGGGAGAAAGCAGGGACAGGGTACTGAATTTGGATGATCAGCCATGATCTCATTAAATGGCGGAGCAGGCTCGAGGGGCCGAATGGCCTGCTCCTGCTCCTATCTTCTATGTTTCTATGCTCCAATTGAAGGGTTAGCACTAGCACAGGCCCGGATACGATATATGAATGGCCGCCTTCTTTGCTGTATGATCCAAACTTCCTAGGTGAAGGAGGAGGTTAGATGTCACTGTTAACTTAAAAAAAAAAGTGCGGGGCTTTAAGATGAAAGGGAGAGGCTAAGATGAGTAATTTGAATGCGAGGCCTCTGGATTCCTGTGTAATGAAGCTGATTCTGACCGTGCAGTGGTGCTGCTTCCCTGAGTGATTGACCCCCGAATCACTTTTAATCTTAATTGATGAATGCAGCAGGCACAGACGAGAGGAGCCAAGCTACAAGGTCATCGGTGACTTCTCGTCATTTGCATGTCAAGCAGATGGTGGATTTACATTAGCTGGGGAATGCCGTCGTGGAGGTGAGGGATGAGAGAAACGGCAGTGGGGCAGACGGGAAAAATATGTCCCAAATGAGGAGGAAGTATGGCTGACAGATGGAGAAAATGTTACAGTTGACATGTGGCTTGCGAGTGATTTAGGAAACGAGTAATCCAAAGCAGCCTTGCGCACAGTTCCAATTTGCGGGTTTCGACAGTTGCAGGTCAGGCTCTGTGTGTTTTTTTTACGATGCAACAAATGCTGCCAAAAAAAAAGATCTTTTTTGTCCGAGAAAAGTGCATGTTGTTGCTGTGAAGAGGTTGTGCCGTAAGATACAGGAGCAGGAGTCGGTCATTCAGTCCCTCGAGCCTGCTCCGCCATTCAATAAGATCATGGCTGATCTTCTACCTCAACTCCACTTTCCCGCCCGATCCCCATATCCCTCAACTCCCCCCCAAAAACTTCGACCTCTGTCTTGAAATAAACATGATGCGGAGATGCCGGTGTTGGACTGGGGTGGACAAAAGTGAGAAGTCGCACAATACCAGGTTATAGTCCAACAGCTTTATTTGAAATCACAAGCTTTCGGAGCGGCTGCTCCTTCGTCAGGTGAACTTCAAATAAAACTGTTGGACTATAACCTGGTGTTGTGCGACTTCTCACTTTTGAAATAAACAGAGCGTGTTGGATAATGTGCCGATGGTTAAGATATGATCAGGATTGAGTGGTGGTGGTGGATTGAGTAAATGAAGCGTATAAAATATGGTGGTGTTGAATCGACACTCATGCCGTTGCTGTCGACCTCTTGGCTTGATCTGCCCGGACGGTGCAACGTTTTTATGGGTTCACTGTGGAGATTGAAGGAAATCACCAGTCAACACCAGCAAGGCCATGTCACTGTAACTTCCACTCTGACCTCTCTGTCCTCCGCCTCCAACACTGTTCCAATGAAGCTTAACGGAAGCTCGAGGAACAGCACCTCATCTTTCGATTAGGCACTTTACAGCCTTCCGAACTCAACGTAGAGTTCAACAATTTCAGATCATAACCTCTGCTCCCATTGTGTTGGACGGCAGTTACTGGTAATGATTCTGCTGTTGTCATTTACACCTCCTCTAGACCCATCTTTTGTTTCTTTACAACAACAACTTGTATTTATAGAGCGCCTTCTACGTAGTAAAACGTCCCAAGGAGCTTCACAGGAGTACTTTGAGACAAAAAAATTTGACACCGATCCACATAAGGATAAATTAGGGCAGGTGACCAAAAGCTTGGTCAAAGAGGTAGGTTTTAAGGAGCTTCTTAAAGGAGGAAAGGGAGGTGGACAGGTTTAGGCAGGGAATTCCAGAGCTTAGGGCCCAGGCAACAGAAGGCACGGTCACCAAAGGTTGAGCGATTATAATCAGGGATGCTCAAGAGGGCAGAATTAGAGGAGCGCAGATATCTCAGGGGGTTGTGGGGCTGAAGGAGATTACAGAGATAGGAAAGGGCGAGGCCATGGAGGAATTTGAAAACAAGGATGAGAATTTTGAAATCAAGGCGCTGCTTAACCAGGAGCCAATGTAGGTCAGTGAGCACAGGGGGTGATGGGCGAACTGGACTTGGTGCGAGTTAGGACACGGGCAGTCGACTTGTCCCATTACCATCTCCTTTTGCCTCACACCATCATACCTTTTGTCATTTAATCTCTCCTGCCTTTCACCCTAACACAGACCTTCCCTTTTGTTCTTCCCTCCCCTCCTCCCTTTCCCTGCCCCTGCACTTGCTTAAAATTTGTTCCATCTCTATCTTTTTCCAGTTCTGACGAAGGGTCACCGACCTGAAACGTTAACTGTGTTTCTCTCTCCACAGATGCTGCCTGACCTGCTGAGTGTTCCCAGCATTTTCTTTGACTGTGACACACAATCTTCTGTAAATCGAACTTTATTTTGATCTTGATGCAGCTGTGCACAGTATAATTGCTTCATTAATATTCCAGCTGTTGTGGGTGGGATGGTGGGGAAGTGTCTCGACACGTTGTTCAGCTATTGTCTTGCTCACTCCTTTGTTGGATTCAATCACCTCTGAGTGTGAACTGTGGCCGTGACGTTTCAGTAACAGAATGTAGCGGGGGTCAGTCTTGATGGGTCATTATGGGGGACAACTGTGGGAGCGGTCCAGGACATCAAATTTACAGCACAGAAACAGGCCATTCGGCCCAACTGGTCCACACCGGTGTTTATGCTCCACACGAACCTTTTCCCACCTTACTTCATCTCACCCTATCAACACTATCCTTCCATTCCTTTCCGCCTCATGTGTTTATCTAGCTTCCCCTTCAATGCATCTATGTTATTTGCCTCAACTACTCCTTGTGGTAGCGAGTTCCACATTGAAATCTGAAATGAGGAGGAATTTCTTCTCTCAGAGGGTTGTGAATCTTTGGAATTCTCTGCCCCAGAGAGCTGTGGAGGCTGGGTCATTGAATATATTTAAGGTGGAGATAGACAGATTTTTGAACGATAAGGGAGTCGCGGGTTATGGGGAACGGGCAGGGAAGTGGAGTTGAGGCCAAGATCAGATCAGCCATGATCTTATTGAATGGCGGAGCAGGCTCGAGGGGCCCAATGGCCGACTCCTGCTCCTACATCTTATGTTCTTACGTATATGTTTTTATTCTAACCACTCTCTGGCTAAAGAAGTTTCTCCTGAATTCCTTATTGGATTTATTAGTGACTATCTTATATTTATGGCCCTTAGCTTTGGACTCTGCCATACAGGACAACAAAAGGAAGAAAGACTTGCATTTATATAGCGCCTTTCACGACCTCAGGACGTTCCAAAGTGCTTTACAGCCAATGAAGTACTTTTTAGAAGTGCAGTCACCGTTGCAATGTAGGAAAAGCAACAACCAATTTGCGCACAGCAAGCTCCCGCAAACAGCAATGAAAGAAATGACCAAATAATCTGTTTTAGGTGTTGATTGCGGGATAACTGTTACCGACTAAATGAAGGTGCCACTTAGAAATTGCTCGCTGTGTCTGATAAATCATTTATGTTGATTTCTTTTTCCAGCTTGCTTCAGCTTTTGTTTTGAAATATAAATTTTGGGGGAATATTGTGCAAGCGTTCCTGTACAATATGCTCCCTTAAAAATCAGAGTGGGGTGCGGGGAGAGGAAAAATAGGGTGCGATATCTAATTGTGGCTTCCGTGGAAATGTCGGACTGTGTTTAGTGCCCTGCCCGTGCAGAAGCCCATCGTTCTCTTGGTCCGCTGGGAGCTGCTGCAGCCCAGGAGGAAGAAAATGCAGCGAGTGTTCCCCGAGTACGTGTCCCTGGGATGGGCTTTGTTAGTCGTGCAGTTGTAGAGCTGAGCAGAGTGGTCAGAGGAATTCACGAGCCTGTGGGGCTCTGGTACTATGTCCACTTAAACTGCACACCCAGCCGCACGATTATAAATTTTGCTCTTCCAGGTTTTATTTGGAACTTTATGTAACATGTCCGTTGGGTCGAAGCAGTATTCTGAGATGTCGAACTCGGCTTTCAGTTTGCACAGAACGACCTGGAATTGCAGAATATAATCCCGCAAACATCGATCAGAAACCCGAAATCCCAGGTAATAAAAATGGGATATGACTTATTCCGTCACTGTAAGCCAGTGGCCCAGGTGACGAGCACCACACGAACCGCATCTTAGCCGAAGCCCCTCGTATATTGTTTTTAGCATCGATACACCTGAAGAAGCTCAGTGCTGAAACCGTGCAGTAACTTCAGCCTGAAGAGAGGAGCAAGGTTTTCTGTAACCAGATGTGCGGTTGATAATTGTACTGTGGGCAGGAAGTTGTCTCTGAAGCAGAATGAGAAATACAGAACATGTGGATTTTCATTTCTAGCCCAAAGCTAATAGTTTCCCAAAACATTTTCTGCTGGGACATTGCAAGATGTACATGCTGTTGCAGTGTCTGGCTGTGTATAACTGTAGGAATTTAATGACTGTGTCAGGAATATTTGCCAAGACAATAGTTCTACCGTATGTTAAAGAAAGAAAGACTTGCATTTATATAGCGCCTTTCATGACCACCGGACGTCTCAAAGCGCTTTACAGCCAATGATGTACTTTTGAAGTGTAGTCACTGTTGTAATGTGGGAAATGCGGCAGCCAATTTGCGCACAGCAAGCTCCCACAAACAGCAATGTGATCATGACCAGATAATCTGTTTTTGTTATGTTGGTTAAGGGATAAATATTGGCCAGGACACCGGGTTGAACTCCCCTGCTCTTCTTCGAAATAGTGCCACGGGATCTTTTACGTCCACCTGAGAGAGCAGACGGGGCCTTGGTTTAACGTCTCATCCGAAAGACGGCACCTCCGACAGTGCAGCGCTCCCTCAGCACTGCACTGGGAGTGTCAGCCTAGATTTATGTGCTCAGGTTCCTGGAGTGGAACTTGAACCCACAACCTTCTGACTCAGAGGCAAGGGTGCTGCCCACTGAGCCATGGCTGACACACATATTTCAATAACGAACAGGCATACCTAAACAACTAATACTGGGTGTTGTTTCTTTTGAAATCTGAAAATATTTCCCAAATTGGTCCCCGGGGATTTGTTTGTGAAAACTGCTGGCAGATATTCCACAGAGCTGTGCACTGTGAGACAGAGATTATACTTTGCTGGGGCATAGAAATGAGGGAGAGGTACCCATCGACAGAAAAGGAATTTGGAAGGACTTTGTGAGGGATCTTCCAAGAGACACTGTGGGAGTAACTTTGGCTTTGGATGACAGTGTGAAAAGGGCGCTAGCGATTCAGCCGCATGTTATACATCCCTTCCAAATTGGGAAGAACATAAGAAATCAAGGGTTATGGGGAGCGGGCGGGAAAGTGGCATTGAGACCAAGATCAGATCAGCCATGATCTTATTGAATGGCGGAGCAGGCTTGAGGGGCCGAATAGCAGGAGTAGACCATACGGTCCCTCGAGCCTGCTCCGCCATTCAATAAGATCATGGCTGTTCTTCGACCTCAACTCCACTTTCCTGCCGGATCCCCATATCCCTTGATTCCCCTAGAGTCCAATAATCTGTCCATCTCAGCCTTGAATATACTCAACGACTGAGCATCACAGCCCTCTGTGGTAGAGAATTCCAAAGATTCACAACCCCCTGAGTGAAGAAATTCCTCCTCATCTCAGTCCTAAATGGCCATCCCCTAATCCTGAGACTATGCCCCCTAGCTCGAGACTCTCCAGCCAGGGGAAAAGAGGTGTAACGGGTGGCTGAATCAGAATCGCTCGTTTTACACTATCGGCCAAAGTCAAAATTATATGGGGTTTTGATAGAGTAAATGAGGAGAAACTGTTTCTACCGGCTGGATGGTCGGTAACCAGAGGACAGGGTGGTGGAAGCGGATTCAATAGTAACTTTCAAAAGGGAATTGATGAATACTTGTACAGGAAATATTTGCAGGGCTATTCGGAAAGAGGAATTGACCAAGCTTTTGGTCATCTGCCCTAATATCTCCTCATGTGGCTCGGTGTCAAATTTGGTTTTGATAATCGCTCCTGTGAAGCGCCGCGGGACCTTTTACGACGTTAAAGGCGCTATATAAATGCAAGTTGTTGTTGAACAAGGCAGAGAGTGGAAGACTGGAGTGGAAGCACCCTGGCAAAGGCAGAATGCGGACAAAGTAAAAAAAAAAATAAGAGACAAAAAAATGAAATGTGATATAGATAAGAGAATGAAAGGAAAATGTAGAGCAGGAAGATAAAAAGGAGTCTGAAGACAGAGAAACTGAAAAGGCACAATATGGGCAATTGAAAAGAGATGAAAAGCAGTCAGCTCGATGGTGACCTTGGGCCTGAATGCAGATAGACCTGGATTAAGCAAGCATTTTACGGGAATCCCTTGGGTAACTGCTTCGTGCAGGTTTCACTATATGAAATAATTTGCAACCTGATCCAGAACTAGATTTTCAGAACAACAAGGCTGAACTCTGTTTCTTTGTGCATTAGATGGAAACCAAGCCAGCCTGTAGAGTTTCAGCTGAAGCTGCATGACTCCACAGCGATTAACTACCTCATAAGCACGAGCTGTGCACTTCCAGGAAAAGAGGAGGAGTGTCACGGAACAAACACATTGAGGTTTTCAGAAAGTAGGTTACAGAAGTAAAGGGAGACCACAGAGATAAGTCCCGATGAGCCATTTGTCCCACGTAACTTATCCTGCCAGAGCAGTTCTGCCCCCAATCCATCACAGCATTCAAGTATCTGCTGAATGATGAGAGTTTTTGCCTCCACGATCCTACAATTCCAGGTTTAATCACTGTCTGTGTGTGAAGAAATGCTTACTGATTAAAGTCCGAGGCCTAAAAATTCGGTTGCTTTGCGCCTCCCGTGAGCGTCCTAAGAGCCCTTTAAGAAGGGGGAGGAAGGCCTGCAGTACCGCGGCACATGGCGCTGCGGCACGTAGCACCGCGATATTCACTCGCAGCACCCCAGTAGCACCCCGCTTCCCTCTTGGGGCGCTACCAATGAATTTCGGCTGCGGGGGCCCTAATTTTTTCGGGGCGCTAAAAGTAGCGCTCCGGCGAAGTTAGCGCCCCAAAGGGGGCGCGACTAAATTTTTCCCCTCTAAAGTTGCCGATTACAACTTTGTACCTACGTCCCCGTTGTGCTTCGGATGAATCTTTTCTATTCCACTTATTTCTGTTCTTTTCTCCTGCTTCAATCCTCTGATCCTACAGCTCACCTTCGTCGCCCTTCTCTGCACCACTTCTCGAGCGTGTATATGTCCCTTGCAATGTTCCCTCTAATTTTTATTTGGGCGCGCGGCCCATTCGAATTTCCGCGCAGGCCAGGTTTTTCCCATTTTAAAAGCCGGTGAACTGGCTGCGCGCGACCTCTAGACCACTGCGTGGCCGCACAGGTTAACGGGAACATTGGTCCCTTGTGCCTTGGTCGTTCATCCATGTGTTCGCTGACCTACATTGACTCCCGGTCCACCAACACATCGATTTTAAAATTTGTGTTCAAATCGCTCCATGGCCTCACCCCGCCCCCCTCCCAACTCTGTAACCTCTTCCAGCCCTACAAACCTCCATGATCTCTGCGTTCCCCCAACTCTAGCCTCTTGCGCATCCCCAATCCCTTCGCTCCACCATTGGCGGCCGTGCCTTCAGCTGTCTAGGCCCTAAGCTCTGAAATTCCCTCCTTAGGACTGAGAAGGACATTTAGGACTGAGATGAGGAGCAATTTCTTCACTCAGAGGGTGGTGAACCTGTGGAATTCTCTACCACAGAAGGCTGTGGAGGCCAAGTCACTGAATATATTTAAGAAGGAGATAGATAGATTTCTAGACACAAAAGGTATCAAGGGGTATGGGGGGAGAGCGGGAATATGGTATTGAGATAGAGGATCAGCCATGATCGTATTGAATGGCGGAGCAGGCTCGAAGGGCCGAATGCTCCTATTTTTCGATGTTTCTATATTTAAACCTCTCCGCCTCTCTACCTCGCTCTCCTTTAAGACGCTCCCTAAAACCTTCCTCTTGACCCAAGCTTTTGGTCACCTGTCCTAATATCTCCTTAGGCGGCTCGGTGCCAGATCCTGTCTGATATAAGTTCCTGTGAATCGCTTTGGGAATGTTTTACTACGTTAACGGCGCTATACAAATGCAAGTTGTTGTGGTAACAAGAACTGTGTGCAGTGTTCAAGGTGCGACCTTACCACAGAGTACGACACGGAGGGAAGAATGTAGCGGGGAGAGAAGCAAAGCAGCCGATTTTTCATCCCTACCTTGGGTTGACTTGGTAATTTCAGGGCCACCAGCTGATACATGTTAATATGCGGAGTCTTTTGCTGAGGTGTCAGGACTGCATGTTGGCTGTGAACCCCTCGCTGGGGCTATTGGCCAGCTGTCCTTAAATAGGTTTCAGGCTTCCTTTTTGTGCGGGAAAGAATTGGCCTGTTCAAGAAAGAGGCCTTCTCGCGTAGGTCTCAAGGTAAGAGCCCCCGTTTGTGTGGCACTTGAGCTGTTATAAGCAACAGCGTTACATCGCCCGACCGATTGACACATCTGTGTTGTCAGCGAGTATTTGAAGTGCATTGGGCCCCGTACACTCTATAGCAGGCGGCCCGAAACACAGTAAATGTTTTTTATTTATCCATTCACTGGATGTGGGCGTCGCTGGCAAGGCCACCATTTATTGCCCATCCCTAATTGCCCTCGAGAAGGTGGTGGTGAGACACCTTACACAACTGGGTGGCTCGCTGGGCCATTTCAGAGGGCAGTTAAGAGTCTAACCACATTGCTGTGGGTCTGGAGTCACATATCGGTCAGACCGGGTAAGGACGGCAGATTTCCTTCCCTAAAGGACATTAGCGAACAAGATGGGTTTTTACGACAATCCAGTGGTTTCATGGTCACCATTACAGACACTAGCTTTTTATTCCAGATTTTTAAAAATATAATTCTTTGAATTTAAATTCCCCAGCTGCCGAGGTGGGATTTGAACTCTTGTCTCCGGATCATTCATCCAGACATCTGGTTCAGTAATCCAGTAACATATCCACTATGCTACCGTACCCCTGGTAGTTCCTAGTTCCAGGGTAATATTTTAATTCTCAGAGTTGGCCCTGCCTCTGATTAGCCTCCGATCACTTGTGCTGTGGGTTTGGTCCTTCAATCGAATCCGTTTACAAAGCAACAACTTGCATTTAACGTAGTAAAACGTCCCACGGCGCTTCACGGGAACGTTATCAAACCGCATGTGACACCGAGCCTCATAAGATGTTAGGACAGGCGAACAAAAGCTTGGTCCAAGAGATCGGTTCTAAGGAGGGTCTTAAAGGAGGGGAGAGAGAGGCGGAGGGGTTTAGGGAGGGAATTCCAGAGCTTAGGGCCCCAGACAGCTGAAGGCACGGCCGCCAACGGTGGAGCGATTAAAATCGGGGATGCTCAAGAGGCCAGAATTGGGGGAGCGCAGAGATCTCGGGGGGGGGTTGTGGGGCTGGAGGAGATTACAGAGATAGGGAGGGGGCGAGACCATGGAGGGATTTGAAAACAAGGATGAGAATTTTAAAGTCGAGGCGTCGCCAGACCCGGAGCCGGTGTAGGTCAGCGAGCACAGGGTTGATGGGTAAACGGGATTTGATGCGAGTTTGGATACAGGCAGCCGAGTTTTGGATGAGCTCAAGTTTACGTTGGGTGGAATGTGGGAGGCCGGCCAGGAGTGCGTTGGAATAGTCAAGTCGAGGTAAGAAAGGCACGGATGAGGGTTTCAGCAGCAGATGAGCTACGTCAAAGGGTGGAGTTGGGCGATGGTACGGAGGTGGAAGTATGGTCGTCCAACATATTTGATAAGCTCACAGGCCACCCGTAGTAGCTCCTGACTCCAATGTTGTGATTGGCCCCCAGACGGTGCTGGTCTATTGTCTTGTCTAGAGGTGTACAGCTGGGGAGGACCATCCAGAACCGTAGAGGTCAAAGGTCATGGTCTGTAATCCTCCCGAATAGTTACTTTGCACCTTACTGTATTTATGCGTGGACAGGAAACTAGTCTTACAAGCCTAGAATTTGATCTAGATCTTTTCTTAGCAGCATATTAGTCCAAAAAGCATGCTTCGGATTGCTTCAAACCGTATAGGCTAAACAGTAATTCTTGTTGTAAGGGATTAGACGGTAAACCCTAATGACCCATCAAAATGCTTCATAGAACATGTAGGTGGATGTTTACACAGTTTACCACAATTCCAATTCCTGATTACATTAGGAAGAGTATGCAGATTTAATAGTTCACACACAGAGACACGCACACAGACAGACACACATGCTCAGACACACACACTCACACGCTCAGACACACAGACGCGTGCATGTGTTTGCGCGCGCGCACACAGACAGACAGACACACAGCCCAGTCGATCTTAAAAGGCTCACAGTAGATGCCAATGATTCGGATAATAAATAGTGGACACCCCGATGGTTCAGTGAGTTTGCCCCGTGAGTAACAGAGCCACTCAGTCCAGGAAGGTTCCAGGTTTGATCCCCTGAGGCCCCGTACAGCCCGGCGGTGACGGGGGTACAGCACTTGTCGTCGGCTGGGATCACAGCCAGATCTAAGCACACGAGTGGGCTCGGGTGTGATGCACGCTGCAGTTGAATAGCCTGCCAACACTCACTGGCGAGGCTCGCGCACCAAGAGCAGTTACAAGGTACGAGGGGGGGCAACTAGCGGCCATGGAACTGTCCCGGACAAAATATCTCCTTCAGCTTTCAGTGAGGGCGCGTAAGTTGTTTGGTTGAAAATAAGAACGGACTGAGTTATTGTAAAACTCAATTACTTCAGTGTCGAGAAGTTACAGCTGACGTTGAATTGAAACGGCTCAGAAGGCAAATTGTAAATTGTTCCAGTCTTCACTTCAGTCAGACTTTAAAGTAGCTTTCAGATGCAATTTGTGGCTGGAGCACTGTTGCCGCTCGAGGGTAGCTTAGTGTTCTTGGCCAACTTGTGTGTGCGTATATATATATATTGGAGTGAAGAGGAGAGAGCTTACAGGTATATTGAACATACACGCTACATATCAAGGAAGAATATAAAAAGATTACAGGGGAAGGGTAAGGGGCGGCTGGGATTCGCCTTTCCTTGTGCTTTCAGTAAAAACACTAACTCTGCAAAGTCGTACAGCACACTAGACCAGATTAGCATTGCACAGCCCTTACACAACTAAGAACATAAGAATTAGGAACAGGAGTCGACCATACGACCCCTCGAGCCTGCTCCGCCATTCAATAAGATCATGGCTGATCATCGACCTCAACTCCACTTTCCCACCCGATCTCCATATCCCTTGATTCCCCTAGAGTCCAAAAATCTATCTATCTCAGCCTTGAATATACTCAACGATTCAGCATCCACAGCCCTCTGGGGTAGAGAATTCCAAAGATTCACAACCCTCTGAGTGAAGAAATTTCTCCTCATCTCAGTCTTAAATGGCCGACCCCTTATCCTGAGACTGTGCCCCCTCGTTCTAGACTCTCCAGCCAGAGGGAAACATAGAAACATAGAAGATAGGAGCAGGAGTAGGCCATTCGGCCCCTCTAGCCTGCTCCGCCATTCAATGCGATCATGGCTGATCATCCAAATTCAGAACCCTGTCCCTGCTTTCTCCCCATATCCCTTGATCCCTTTAGCCTTAAGAAATATATCCAACTCCTTCTTGAATATATTTAATGAATTGGCCTCTACTGCCTTCTGTGGTAGAGAATTCCACAGGTTCACCACTCTCTGGGTGAAGAAATTCCTCCTCATTTCTGTCCTAAATGGCTTACCCCTTATCCTTAGACTGTGACCCCTGGTTCTGGACTCCCCGACCATCGGGAACATCCTTCCTGTGTCTAGTCCTTTCAGAATTTTATAAGTTTCAATGAGATCCCCTCTCATTCTTCTAAACTCCAGCGAGTATAAGCCCAATCGACCCAATCTCTCCTCATACGTCATTCCTGCCATCCCAGGTATCAGCCTGGTGAATCTTCGCTGAACTCCTTCTATGGCAAGAACCTCCTTCCTCAGATAAGGAAACAGCCTCTCAGCATCTACCTTGTCAATCCCCCTCAGAATCTTGTATGTTTCAACTCCGAAAGTCTCTAAAGCTGGTTTACAGCATGCTCAGGAATTATCCTGGCAGGTGAAGCGGAGTGAATTAGTCTAACACCAGAACAGATGGTGACTGCCGGCGTACTTGTGCTCCAGTCAAAGACCTACCACTGGCACAGGCAAGGTGGGCTGAAGGAAGGGCCTCCTTCCGTGCTGCAAATTTTTTGTGCGGCCCGGTTTTTCTTCACACTTCCGCCGGCCTTCGGCAGTGCGCCCTTTTACCGCGCCATCTCTATGACGGTGAGGCCCGAGACCCCGTATCTCAGGAGCCTCACTGTTCCGGCGCCGGGGATTTATCCTCATTTCCCCCCAAACGTTCAGTGGGCGCTCCCAAATTTCTCGGCTCACGTTTCTCTACAGCAACTGATCCCATCCTCAAATCCCAAAGTGCTTCACAACCGCGACTACATTTGAAGCGTAGCCGCAGTTTTTTTTTCCTGTAGACAAATGGGACAGCCAAGTTATGAGCAGCAAGATCCCACAAATGATAAACTAATTTGAAATAGTCTGATTTTATCGGTTTTGGTTGAGGGATGAATGCTGGCCAGAAGACACATCTGCTACACTTCAAATAGTGCCGTGGGATATTGTAAATTTCCACTCGAACAGGCAAATGGACCTAGGTTTAATGTCTCATCGAAAGACGGCACCTCTGACAGTGCAGCACTCCCTCAGTACTGCACTAGCCTAGTTTATGTGCTCAGGTCGCTGGAGTGGGACTTGAATGCAGAATCTGTTGATTTAAGAGTATTCTGTATTACTCATCTCCTGAACTACCCAGCCCATAACCGTACAGATAAAGGCCTAGGAGTTCCCTTGAGCAATATTATTGTATGAATACTGAACAGAAAGAAGAAAGAAAGACTTGCATTTATATAGCGCCTTTCACAACCACCGGACATCTCAACAGTGCTTTACAGCCAATGAAGTACTTTTTGAAGTATGGTCACTGTTGTAATGTAGGAAATATGGCAGCCAATTTGCGCACAGCAAGCTCCCACAAACAGCAATGTGACAATGACCAGATAATCTGTTTTAGTGATGTTGATTGAGGGATAAATATTGGCCAGGACACTGGGGAGAATTCCCCTGCTCTTCTTCGGAATAGTGCCATGGGATCTTTTACGTCCACCTGAGAGAGCAGACGGGGCCTCGGTTTAACGTCTCATCCGAAAGACGGTTCCTCTGACAGTGCAGCACTCCACTGGAGTGTCAGCCTAGATTATATGCTCAAGTCCCTGGAGTGGGACTTGAACCCACAACCTTCTGACTCAGAGACGAGAGTGCTACCCACTGAGCCACTGGCTGACACCTAATAAAATGACACAGGCACATAGTAAAATTCCTCTTGTCTATCTGAACAGAGGCATTAGCCCGTTTTGAGTTCCATTCAGTAATATTGCACAACGAGCCTAACTCTGCACCTGAAGCAGCTGCAAAGGTCTGACTCAAAAAGCCACTTGGGATAGGACAGAGCAGTAGGGTTGTGTACTTCGAATGTGCTTACGGGTTTAAATGGTGAAAGGTTTTTTTTTAAAGATCCCAAGATGACTCCTAGCTTAATCTGAAAAAAAATAAAGGCCCAGGTTCCTAACTATTTGCCCTCAGCATATTATTTTTTAAAAGCGGCTAGCAACAAAACCGACTTTGTAAGGCAAAAGCAACGTTGTGGGTTTTAAGATGTTTTGTTTCCCAGGTGCCTTTCATTGAGTCTGCAGGCAGTCTCGGGTTACCGTCTATCTTCTCTGATGTTGCTGATAGTTGCTGACATGCCAGTGATTCCCTCCAGTTGCTTACAAACCATATTCTTTAAAGAGGAAACGTTGGATCAAGTACACGATTCCACAAACCACCCCCCCCCCCCCCCACCCGACCCCTGTCACGCAATCCATATCCAGAGCTGTTTGAAGCTTTAGACCAGAGTACAATTTTAGCCCAAGGTTAAATTTGCGTAAATTTTGTCAGTTTGGCTCAGTGGGTAGCTCTCTGAGTCAGAAGGTCAATGATTCAAATCCCGCTGCAGGACTTGAGCAGATGATCTAAGTTGACACCCCAGTGCAGTGCTGAGAGAGTGCTGCACTGTCAGAGGTGCTGTCTCTCAGGCGAGTCGTTAAGCAAAGGCCTTTCCCGTCTGCCCGTGTGGGTGAATGTAAAAGATCCCATTGCTGTTTTGTCTTCTGAAGAGCAGGGAGTTCCCCAGATGCCCTGGCCAATATACATCCGTCAACCAACATCGGGTTACCTTATCGTTCATCTCATTGCTGTTTGTGGGACCTTACTGTGCGCAAATTGGCTGCAACACTGACTGCACTTCCAAAGTACTTTTTTGGCTGTGAAGTGCTTTGGGACGTCCTGAGACTTGAAAGACCCCCTTATAGATGCAAATTCTTTCTATTCACACTTCCTTTTTTCATTCTCATTCTTTCCCTTTTCTCCTCTCATCCTCTCCCTTGACTCGTTCTGGGATGCAGTTCTTTGGGCGCTGGTAACACTTTGACAACTTGCCCAAGTTGCTTCTCTGTTTGTGAATCTAGACAGTGGCTGCAGGCGAGCGAGTTAATCTCCGTGCCCACCCCAATCTTTTTCCTCAAGTGCTCGTGTCCAACAGGGATTTCTGGATTACGATCAGGAGCAGTCAAACTAGCAGGGGATCTCAACTCCGGCTGAATTTTATTTTTCCTCTGAAACTTATGCCCAGTTATGCTGACGTCAGTTGGAGCTATTGAGCTACTGGGATCCGCGACCTCAGCACAGACTGGGGGTTGAACCCCTGACCTTGCTGGCTTGTACGGCTGAGGTTCGCACTGCCTTCACCAAACGAGACATTCAGGGGCTCGTCTGTGGTTTATACAGAAATGTCGATGGTTACCACATCGGTCCTCCTCAAAGAAGGAGTCCTCTCGAGTGCCTGTTTTAAACTTTTTGAAAAGGTCTTTTTGTCTTTTTCTCTTGCATGTTTCCTTGCTTGAGAATTACCTACGGTGACTTGCCTGCCAAACTGTTGATTGGCCATTGCTTTCATTGTACATAGAATCATACAGCACAGAAGAAGGCCATTCGGCCCATTGTGCCTGTGCCGGCTCTTTGAAAGAGCTCTCCAATTAGTCCCACTCGCCCGCTTTCCTTTTCAAGTATTTATCCAATTACCTTTTGAAAGTCACTATTGAATCTGCTTCCACCGCCCTTTCAGGTAGTGCGTTCCAGCTCATCGTCACTCGCTGGGTTTAGGTGGTAGAGGTCGCGGCTCCCAAACCCGCCACCTCTTCCTCCTAGAAGGACAAGGGCAGCAGGCGCATGGGAACACCACCACCTCCAAGTTCCCCTCCAAGTCACACGCCATCCTGACTTAGAAGTATATCGGCCGATCCTTCATCGTCGCTGGGTCAAAATCCTGGAACTCCCTCCCTAACAGCACTGTGGGAGCACCTTCACCGCACGGACTGCAGCGGTTCAAGCAGGTGGCTCACCACCACCTTCTCAAGGGGCAATCAGGGATGGGCAATAAATGCTGGCCTTGCCGGCGACGCCCACATCTCCTGAATTAATTTTTAGAAAAAGAAAAATTCTCCTCATCTCCCCCCCTGGTTCAGCGTCTTGTATCAATCAGGCCACCTAAACTCAAATGAACAGTTTTGGAGATGGCCCTCTTCAATGCTAGTGCTTCTTTTGAAAAACCTTTCTGTGCTAACTTGATTTTAACAGATTGTGGGTCAGTTCGTTGGGGGCATTGCCTACTTTGACTCACTGGTTTCATCAGGCACATGCAGCCACTCTGCTAAAGCTCTCCTCTCTCAAATGTTTTCTTCCAGGAGCCAACGAGGAAGATGAAGGCGATGACATGCTGTTGAAACACAGGAACGAGTTCTGGTGGTTTCCCCACATGTGGAGTCACATGCAGCCACATCTGTTCCACAACGAGACGGTGTTAGCCGAGCAGATGAAACTGAACAAGCAGTTTGCGCTGGTATGTCATGAGTTTGGGATCTGGAAATTGCAGTGAAGACCTTTGTGAAGCCAGCTTTCATTGCCCGTTCTACAAATCGTGGGATTCACCAAACCTGCTCAATGCTATAACCCAGTATGATGGGTGCAATAAAAATGTTTAAATTCATAGAATCATCGAATGATACAGCACAGAAGGAGGCCATTCGTCCCATCGTGCCTGTGCTGGCTCTTTGAAAGAGCTCTCCAATCAGTCCCACTCCCCTGCTCTTTCTCCATAGCCCTGTAACTTTTTTCCCTTCAAGTATTTATCCAATTCCCTTTAGAATATTACTATTGAATCTGCTTCCACCACCCTATCAGGCAGCGCATTCCAGATCACAACAACTCGCTGCGTAAAAAAAAGTTTCCTCATGTCGCCTCTGGTTCTTTTACCAATCACCTTAAATCTGTGTCTTCTGGTTACCGACCCTCCTTCCACTGGAAACAGTTTCTCCTTATTTATTCTTATCAAAAGCATTCATGATTTTGAACGCCTCTATCAAATGTCCTCTTAACCTTCTCTGCTGTAAGTAGAACAACCCCAGCTTCTCCAGTTTCTCCACATAACTGAAGTCCCTCATCCCTGGTACCATTCTGGTAAATCTCTTCTCCTACCTCTCTGAGGCAGAAGAGGAGCGCAGAGATCTCTGAGGGACCTGCTCTCAGCAAATGTAGGTACTGCTGGGCCTTTCAGAGACGTATCTGGTCGGATTGCCAGGGTACCCAGAACGTGTCTCCCCCAGATATGCCCCCAAACCGGAAAGGTGGGCAGATGAAACACCTGCCTCCCCACCCCCAACACCTTGGGCAGAATGTCTTGTGCGTTGAGCAGTGGCTGGAGCTGGATTATGTCCAAGATCCCAGTGCCTCCATCTGTACTAGCCCAGAATCCCACCCCCTAGAAGGAGTGTACTCTCTGCCCTACATTGTTGGGGCTGTGTAGAGGGAGCTTTACACCTGATCCAAATTAAGCCTGAACCGAACAGTGTTTAACACCAGATCCTTAAATTGATAAGTTGCTCCATTCCCCAACCCAATCCACACAAACTTAATTTGGTAAACATAGCAACATTTGGAACAGGAGGAGGTCATTCAGCCCCTCGAGCCTGTTCCACCATTCAATTAGATCATGGCTGATCTGTATCTCAACTCCAGTTACCTGTCTTGGTTCCGTAACCCTTAAGACCCTTGTCCAACAAAAATCTTATCAATCTCAATTTTGAAATTTTCAATTGACCCTCAACAGCTTTTTGGGAGAGAGAGTTCCAGATTTCCACTACCCTTTGTGTGAAGAAGTGCTTCCTGACATCACCCCTGAACGGCCTGGCTCTAATTTTAAGGTTATGCCGCCCTTGTTCTGGACTCCCCTCACCAAAGAAAATAGTTTCTCTCTCTCTACCCTATCTACCCTATCACCTCCTTTAATCATCTTAAACACCTCAATTAGATCGCCCCTTAATCATCTATATTCAAAGGAATACAAGCCTAGTCTGTGCAACCTGTCCTAAGAACATAAGAAATAGGAGCAGGAGTCGGCCATTTGGCCCCTCGAGCCTGCTCCGCCATTCAATAAGATCATGGCTGATCTGAATTTGGCCTCAATGCCACTTTCCCGCTCTCTCCCCATAACCCTTGACTCCCCTGTAGCTCAAATATCTGTCTATCTCCGCCTTGAATATATTCACTGACTCCGCCTCCACAGCTCTCCGGAGTAGAGAATTCCAAAGATTCACAACCCTCTGAGAGAAGAAATTCCTCCTCATCTCCGATTTAAATCTTTCAGCCCCGGAAAGAAAAAACAAAAGCTGGCGAATTTTGATAGGGTGCCGCGGGTGTGAAACAAGAGCCTCCTTAAACGGCGATGCAAAATAGCCGCATGAATGACTAAAGAGGATTTCTGGAAATGAAGAGCCTTCATTAATCGGCATTAATTTGTAGTAGCTATAATTTGCCCGTGGCTAGCTTCGACTTTTATTGAAAAGGAAAAGCATTGTGAAAATGTCTTCGTTATTTTGTATTCACCGAATTGCTGACGTTTTCGGGCTGGAACAGTGCGGGTGATAAAACAAAAAAAGCGACATGAGCAAGCACAGCCCCAGATGGTTCAAAGGTGCTTCGAGTGCGGGTGATTTTCCGGTAGAATTTTGCCTCTTTGACAGCAGATCTTCAAGGGCAACAGCGTGGAATTATATATTTTTAAAAAAGGACAAGTGACTGCTGATCTGATCCTTTGGGGCATTTTCTGGAAAGCATCCAGTCGGGACAGGGGCGGCGGATTGAGCTAGTCAGCAGGCTGAGTGACTCACAAGGTCCTGTTAAAGCAGAAACCTCGGAAGAGGTGAGCGGATAGCAACTGGAATCAGAAACCGATGATTTAAACCGTGGCTCCATATAGAATAGGATTTCTTTTTTACAAAAACAAGTCTTGTTAATTGGCCCTGAATTATTTTGCAGCATAACCTGCATTCTTAGGCTTGTTGGAAGACATATCTGGGTTTTTATTTAAAACTTTTATGGCAGAACATACATCTAAAACGTTGTTTCAAGACAATTGAATGGCTTCCCCAGATGGCTGAGTGGGTTTACCCAGTAGAACTGGGAATGTTGTCTCTTCCACCCCTTATCTCTGTCGAGTTAGCTAGTCTCAACGGGCCGTTGATCACATTGGGAAAATTCCCCGGGGAATCTGCTCCTGACCACCCATCCGGTTCGCCCCACCAACCCGGCTGAAAGAAAGACTTGCATTTCTATAGCGCCTTTCACGACCACCTGACGTCTCAAAACGCTTTACAGCCAATGAAGTACTTTTTGAAGTGTAGTCACTGTTGTAATGTGGGAAACGCGGCAGCCAATTTGCGCACAGCAAGCTCCCACAAACAGCAATGTGATAATGACCAGATAATCTGTTTTTGTTATGTTGGTTGAGGGATAAATATTTGCCAGGATACCGGGGATAACTCCCCCTGCTCTTCTTCGAAATAGTGCCATGGGATCTTTTACGTCCACCTGAGAGAGCAGACGGGGCCTCGGTTTAACGTCTCATCCGAAAGACGGCACCTCCGACAGTGCAGCACTCCCTCAGCACTGCACTGGAGTGTCAGCCTAGCTTCATGTGCTCAAGTCTCTGGAGTGGGTCTTGAACCCACAACCTTCTGACTCAGAGGCGAGAGTGCTGCCCACTGAGCCACAGCTGACACTGTGAAAGTCCGCATGTGTGGACCTCAGGCACCTCAGGGATTCCTGTGCTTCCCTTCACGATTCAATAGTCTGCAGACTGGCGAGGCTCACTGATGAATGCAGCACACTTAGACAACGTACAAGCAGGCAATTGGCAAAAGAACCAGAGGGGAGATGAGGAGAATTTTATTTTTTACGCGGCAAGTTGTTGTGATCTGGAACGCGCTGCCTGAAAGGGCGGAGGAAGCAGGTTCAATCGTAACTTTCGAAAGGGAAGTGGATAAATACTTGAAGAGGAAAAAAAATTGCAGGGATATGGGGGAAAAGAGCAGGGAGGAGTGGGACTAATTGGAGAGCTCTTTCAAAGAGCCGGCACAGGCACGATGGGCCGAATGGCCTCCTTCTGTGCTGTAAGATTCTATGTGGAGCTGCACCACAGCCGAGCAAGGGAGGAGAGAAAAGTGATTAGAAAATAATAGCAAATAATAGTTTACGATTTTGAATTCCGTTTTTGACGGGCCAAAGAAAAATCCAATGCAGTTGTGTCTGTCCTCAGCTCGGGCTGGTACATAGGTTGCTTCTTTCAGAGCTTCAGTCGATCAGCTTATGGCCACAGATGAGAATGGGATTTCCTTCTTGAGATAATCAGAATGTTTTACGATTTTAACACATACAAAATTCTTACAGGGCTTGACAGGGTAGATGCTCGGAGGGTGTTTCCCCCTGGCTGGGGAGTCTAGAACCAGGGGGCACTAGTCTCAGAATAAGGGGTCGGCCATTTAGGACCGAGATGAGGAGAGATTTCTTCGCTCAGAGGGCGGTGAATCTTTGGAATTCTCTACCACAGAGGGCTGTGGAGGCTCAGTCGTTGAGTATATTCAAGACAGATTTTTGAATATTAAGGGAATCAAGGGTTATGGGGAGAGTGCAGGAAAGTGGAGATGAGGTAGAAGATCAGCCATGATCTTATTCAATGACGGAGCAGGCTCGAAGGGCCAAATGGCCGACTCCTGCTCCTTGTTCTTCTGTTAATCCGGTTTTTCCTTTGCTCTACTGCACACACAAGCCCAGAATAGTTTTGCTGTGAAGGAAGGTGGGAAATATCCGACCAAACCTCGTGTAAATGAAGAAAATTCCCCTTTCACGAATGCCAACGCCAACCTGTTCCCTTCCAAAGACTTTCCTTCAATCTTAAAAAGTTTACTATTCCAGGCATTCGACCTGGGGCAAAACCTGGATTCCTCCCAAACGGTAGGATGAGCCAGTCCAGATGCTGGATTGGATAAGTACCCTCTGGATATTCCTGGGACATTTCTGACCAGCATCTACTTTCTCAGTTTGGCACAAGGGTTGCCAACCCTCCAGGATTGCCCTGGAGTCTCCAGGAATTAATCTCCAGGACACCGCCGCCAGTAAACCCCATGGAGAAAAATCATAGAAGCACCGAGGCAAAAAAAAGTCTTCCTTGAACACTTTTAATGATTAATCATATAAACGTTGGAGGTGGGTGGAAAGGCTGTTTGGCGAACAGACAAGAATCATCCAATCAGGGAGCGAAGAGTGAGGATTGACGTATTGGCGACCAATGGTGGAATCGTGGGGGCGGAGCAGTTGGAGGAGGGAGCTCATGTGATGAAACCTCCTGGAATACACCCAACCAGAGTTGGCAACCCTATTTGGCACCAGTCTGGAGAACATTTGTTCAAGGGTTCTAACCAGTTTAGAAGTATCCTGACATGAAGACCCCATCCTCTATTTTGATTAAGCTCTGAAGACCAAACCTTCTGAGGTCCTGTCAGTATATATTCACAGGGCCTGCAATCACACTGTGGACCACAGGCGTATGAACACTTAGGTGTTGATGTGAAATTCCTCTCTCTAGCCCTGTGCTTCATGACCTACATTGGCTCCCAGTCTGGCAACGCCTTGATTTTAAGATTCTTATCCTTGTTTTCAAATCCCTCCACGGCCTCGCCCCTCCCTATCTCTCTAACCTTCTCCAGCCCCACAACCCCCCGGGATCTCCGCGCTGCTCCAATTCTGGCCTCTTGCGCATCCCCGATTTTCATCGCTCCACCATTGGCTGCCGTGCCTTCGGCTGCCTAGGCCCTAAGCTCTGGAATTCCCTCCCTAAACCTCTCCGCCTCTCTCTCCTTCTTTAAAGACGCTCCTTTCAAACCTACCTCTTTGACCAAGACGTATCCTAATATCTCCTTATGTGGCTCGGTGTCAAATTGTGTCTGATAATCACTCCTGTGAAGCGCCTTGGGACGTTTTACTACGTTAAAAGGCGCTATATAAATGCAAGTTGTTGTTTTAGTGAACCTATTTATTTTAAACAATTATAGAGGGATTTCAGATGAATGTGTTCAGGGTTCATAGGCCAGTATCCCAGTGTGATTTCAGGACTACGATGTTCATTAAGACCTCAGGCCTTCTCCAAGTAAAATGGGACAGAGACCTCCAACTCAATTAGTCCCTCTTCATTCTCTCCGATAACAGAATAAGGGTAAGGTCCTTCAGAACATTCATTATCAGAACAAAACTTCTCGCCTAAATGTTTTGTTCCAGCAAGGGATCTTTGTATCAGGAGGTCAAGCAAACCTCTGCGGTTGTGCGATCTGAAATGGCCTTGGATTTAGATTATTCTGCGCAGTTTTTGGGAAGAGCATCAATGCATACTAATACCACAACTCAAATATCTGCAGACATCTCGGGGTTAGAAACAATAAAATAGCATAGGCCTCCAGAGATATAAGGGCCAAGATTGCGAGGCTGTACTCCTAGCCCCGACAGTGAAGACGCAACTCACATCTTCAGTCCTGTATCGTAGATACCAGCCCAGACACAAAGTCCTTTCGTCATCCAGGCACCCCTAACGAACGCCGCTGACGCTTGTAGGGAGGGATCAGGACAGAAAGTGGGGTGAGGCCTCCCTTCCGATGGCAGATGAGTTTGACGGACCGTTCGAAATGCTCAATCGCTGCTGGAAAGCGCTGCGGACTGCTGCGTTTTATTCATGCTTTTTGAGTTGAAATCACTGTGTGCCGCATTGCAATGACTGGTGATTTGCCTTTAATCGCTCAAGTAGGCCGGGGTAATGGGAATGCATCCGAATTTATTTGGCCAAGTGAAATGGCAGTGCAGCGCTGTGTCAGAAACATTGAGCTGTGACGGCGGCCACGGTTGCCCTCTTGGGGCCACACAAAGAGAGAGAAGCCTGTCCGCTGGCAGCGGACACTGGCGTCGGCTCCTGTTACCGCGTCTGTTATCAGAGCTCGCTCACTTATAATGGACCTTTCCCCCCATGGTCCCTCCAGAAGCCCCATTATCAGTCAGTGCAGCGGCTCAAGCCTCCATAGGGTGGTCCTCCCCAACCCGGGCTACCCCCAGCTGAATAAGGAGAGCTGGCTTTTCCTGATTTCCCGACAGCTCTATCATGTGACTGGGCTTGACTGTTTATTGAGGATAACTTCAGTGTCGTTGGGTGTAACACAATCAGTTGTGCAAACTGACCGAGCTGTTCCAGTTGTATTGAACCACCCATTTCTAGTCTGTACAACCACATCCTCGCATCTCTTTACACTTCAGGCACCAGGTTTAAAAGAAAGAAAGACTTGCATTTATATAGCGCCTTTCACAACCTCAGGGCGTCCCCAAGGAGCTTTACAGCCAATGAAGTACTTTTTTTGAAGTGTCGACAATTGGCTCTGTCCTGATTTATTTTGTGGATAACTTGGGGCGAATCTGCATTAATTCTGTCTGTGAGGTGTATTTAGTCAAATAGACATTTTTTTTTAATCCTGTGCCATTCTCCACTGCTGTGCTAAAGCTAGTCAGTTGAACACTGTACCTCACGGACCAGCGAGAGAATTAAACCCTTTCCAGAGATACCTTTTACGCCACGGGAGGGTGAAGATTTCTTGCTTGCTATTCGTACTAAATTGGAAACACCACCTTGATACCCCATGTTTATTATTTGGTACCAATAGTAAAGAGGCAAAAATCTTCCCCCGGTCCTAATTCGCTCAATACCGCTGTTGTTCGCAGTGGGAAAAATGTTGAGAGTGAAAAGGTTCAGGTGAGGCCGAAATCGAATTTGTATTTTAAAAATTGCAGAGGAGTCTGTACAATGGATCCACCGGCGATGGTTCCTTGACTAAGTTGCGTTGCAGTCGTTCTTTGACTGGGCACGGCAGGGCGTCGTTGAAAGGACTTGACCAGTGGCAGCCTGCTGAACATAAAATACAAACCGTGTGCCCGGAGACCTCGTATTTTCGATGGAAATGGGGGAAGCAGGAGTAGAGGAACCGGGTCAGTGTAGAGGCGATCGCATTGAAATATATACAATTCTTAGAGGGCTTGACAGGGTAGATGCCGAGAGGATGTTTCCCCTGGCTGGAGTGTCTAGAACTAGGGGTCACAGTCTCAGAATAAGGGGTTGGCCATTTAGGGCTGAGATGAGGAGAAATTTCTTCACTCAGAGGGTGGTGAATCTTTGGAATTCTCTGCCCCAGAGAGCTGTGGATGCTCAGTCGTTGAGTATATTCAAGGCTGAGATCGATAGATTTTTGAGCTCATGGGGAATCAAGGGATATGGGGATAGTGTGGGAAGGCGGAGTTGAGGTAGAAGATCGGCCATGATCTTATTGAATAGTGGAGCAGGCTCGAGGGGCCGAATGGCCGACTCCTGCTCCTATTTCTTATGTTGAGAGAGGCTGCTCAAATGTAACCACTGTGGGTGGGTTGCCAACGGCAGCGCTGGAACGTTGGTCGCACAACGGGAAGACCCTCAATCCCAGCCTCAACTGACTCCTGTGCTCAATCTTCGACTGGACGGTGAGCACCACAAGTGTTGCCAGGTTGTCTGAAGTACGGAGGAAAACTATCTGGGGGGTGAGGGAGGGTACCTGTCAAGCGCCGAATGAAAGCCCGCATCTACGCAGAGTAGGGTGTTGTGGGCTGACTTGCATAGAGGTAATGTACAGAGAATGACTCTGTTATGAAGTAGCCTGAAAGATTGTTAATGGTGGATTGCTTTGCAGCTCTGAAGACACTTGGCAAAGTTTGCCGCAACATGTCAGTCATTCAGCATTACTTTCTAACTTCTAGCGCCATGGTCTGGCTGAGTTGATACGATCCCGTGTCTGAGACAGAAGGTTGTGGGTTCGAGCCCCACTCCACGGAGACATGAGCGCCTAATCCAGGCTGGCACTCCAGAGCAGTACTGACGGAGCGCTGCACTGCCCTCAGATGGATTATTAAACCAAAGCCCTGTCTGCCTGTTCAGGTTGATGTTGAAGATCCAATGGTTGAAGACCTGGGTGTCCTCGGCCAACACTCCTCCCTCAACCAACGCCAGCAAAAATAGATGAACTGGCCGTCCATTTGCCAACATAACCATTGCCACCCCTCAACACAATTCATAATGTCTGAAGCACGTTGAGATGTAACGTTACGCCGTGGGTGTATTTTTTCCTTTGTGGAACTCTTTTTTTTAAAATTGGATCGTTCTGTGACTGATGTGACGAAATCGCGAGGTAGGCTTTTGTCTCCATCACCTGGGTGGTAATCTAGTTCATAGAACCATACAACACAGAAGGAGGCCGTTCGGCCCATCGTTCCCGTTCCGGCTCTCTCAGAGAGCTGTCCAATTGGTCCGACTCCCCCTGCTCGTTCCTCGTAGCCCTGCAAATTTCTCCTTTACAAGTATTTATCCAAATTTCTTTTGAACGCTGCGTTAAAAAAATTCTCCTCATCTCCCCCTCAGGTTCTTTTGACAAATGATTTTAAATCCGTGTCCTCTGGTTGCCGACCCTGCTGCCAGTGGAAACAGTTTCTCCCGATCTACTCTATCAAAACCCCTCGTAATTTTGAACACCTCCATTAAATCTCCCCTTAACCTTCTCTTGTTATAGAACCCGCCTGATTTGCATTGCGTTGAAATCTGCGGAACGATCATTAGGCAGGTTCCATCAGATGATGTTTCAAGGGCTGTGCGAGCTGAAGTATTTTTTTTATAGAGTAACCTTTTCTAACCAAAGTTCCGAACTCTTGCAGGACCATGGAATCCCAACCGACATGGGTTACGCAGTGGCACCGCATCACTCGGGGGTGTACCCAGTTCACACGCAGCTGTACGAAGCCTGGAAATCCATCTGGGGGATCAGAGTCACGAGCACAGAGGAGTATCCCCATTTAAAACCCGCTCGATATCGCCGGGGATTCATCCACAATGGCATCATGGTGAGTGCTTAATCTCAAGGGCCAGTGATTTGTGGTTTGCCTAATGCGGTGAGTCACCAGGCCACAGATCACACTGACTTGTAAAACTCTCTCTGCCTCACCGCAGCTACCATTCATAAAGCTCAGCTTCACCCAGTGGTTCAGGCTGGGACTGCACTCCCCAACATTGTACATGATGCGGATGCCGGTGTTGGACTGGGGTGGACAAAAATGAGAAGTCGCACAACACCAGGTTATAGTCCAACAGTTTTATTTGAAATTACGAGCTTTCGGAGCTCTGCTCCTTCGTCAGGTACAGTGAGGGAATACAAATCGATTACAAAGTATCTATAGACAGAAAACAATGTGTCTGCAGAGATACAATCCATCAGGGAGGCATTACATCAAAGACACAGCAGAATACAGCTAAGACAATGAGGTGGGGTCACAGGGGGTCCAACGTGTCAAATGCTGCAGTCTGCAGTTAAGCTTTTAACTTTTTTTTAAAAACTGGAAATCACACCTGTGAACCAGACAACGATGTCGAGTCACGTTCTGTAGCGTGACATGAACCTGATATCCCTATTGAGGCCGTCCTCATGGGTGCGGAACTTGGCTATCAGTTTCTGCTCGATGATTTTGCGTTGTCGTGTGTCTCGAAGGCCGCCCTGGAGAACGCTAACCCGCAGATCTGAGGCTGAATGTCCTTGACTGCTGAAGTGTTCCCCGACTGGGACAACACTGTACAACACTGTACAGAGCAGGGAAGAAATCAAAGAAAGACTTGCGTTTATATAAGCGACCTCAAGATGTCCTAAAGCGCTTTACACCCAATGAAGTACTTTTTTTTGGAGTGTAGTCACTGTTGTAATGTAGGAAACGCGGCGGCCAATTTGCGCACAGCAAGCTCCCACAAACAGCAATGTGATAACGACCAGATCATCTGTTTTTGTTATATTGGTTGAGGGATAAATATTGGCCCCAGGACACCGGGGAGAACTCCCCTGCTCTTCTTCAAAATAGTGGCCATGGGATCTTTTACGTCCACCTGAGAGAGCAGGCGAGCAACGTTCCCGATAAATTGCGTGGCCGCGCGGTGGTCTGGAGGTCCCGCGCAGGCCGCTCACCGGCTGCTTAATGGAAATAGCTGCGCGTACGTGAAAATTTGAACGGGCCGCGCAGCCCGTTAAAGGGACCACACACCCAAAAAAAACAATTTACAGGGAACATTGCAGACGGGGCCTGGATTTAACGTCTCATCCGAAAGACGGCATCTTCGACAATGCGGCACTCCCTCAGTACCGCACCGGGAGTGTCAGCCTGGATTACGTGATTGAATCTCAGGAGCGGGACTTGAACCCCCATCCTTCTGATTCAGAGGCAGCTACCCACTGAGCCACGGCCGACACCTTCTGGAGGTCCCAGGTTCAAACACTGTTCTGGGCTGAGGTAGCTGTTCTCAGCTTGGGGTGGCAGCATTGGGAGCACGACAGATTGGCCTTCAGTTCCCCCCCTCCTGGGCTACTATTGGAGGAAAATCATCCGGGGTTGCTGTTGAGCAATGACTGCTGGACAGGTCACATGTTTGCATCTTGGGTGGGGGCAGGGCCAGAGCCAGGCTCAGCTGTGATGCCCCCCCCATGGTCGCTGTCTCGGACCACACCTGAAGAACAGGCGTTTGGATGAGGAGCAGACCCTCTAGATTTCTCTGCCGTTCTCTTCTCCCACCAAGCTGGTAACACATCGGGGCCTTGGAGGGGGTGCAGCGCAGATTCACCAGAATGATACCGGGGTTAAATTATGAGGACAGGCTACATAGACTAGGCTTGTAATCCCTTGAGTTTAGAAGATCGAGGGTGATCTAATTGAGGTGTTTACAATGACCAAAGGTTTTGATAGGATAGGTAGAGAGAAACTATTTCTTCTGGTGGGGGAGTCCAGAACAAGTGGGGATAACCTTAAAATTAGAACTAGGCCGTTCAGGGGTGATGTCAGGAAGCACTTCTTCACACAAAGGGTCGTGGAAATCTGGAACTCTCTCCCCCAAAAAGCTGTTGAGGCTGGGGGTCAATTGGAATTTACAAGACTGAGATTGATAGATCTTTGTTAGTCAAGGGTATTAAGGGTAACGGAACCAAGGCGGGTAGATGGAGCTGAGATACAGATCAGCCATGATCTAAATGAGTGGCGGAACAGGCTCAAGGGGCTGGATGGCCTCCTTCTGTTCCGAATGTCCCCAGTCCTCTTCCATTTGCTGTTTAGTGGCCAACCTGTTGGGAGATGTGTGGGGATAGTTGAGGGTGTTTTATCTTTTGATTTCACTCCCTCACACCCCCCTCCCCGCTTCACCTTCCCCTCCCCTCCCCTCCCCCACCATCTTGAGGAAAGTGCGTATCCAAGCAGAGCTGCCAACAGTGTGTGAGTAATCACAGCTCTCGGCCTACTTCCTGTCAACAACAACTTGTATTTATATAGCGCCTTTAACGTAGTAAAACGTCCCAAGGCGCTGCACAGGAGTATTTTAAGACAAAAATATTGACACTGATCCACATAAGGATAAATTAGGGCAGGTGACCAAAAGCTTGGTCAAAGAGGTAGGTTTTAAGGAGCGTCTTAAAGGAGGAAAGAGAGGTAGAGAGGCGGAGAGGTTTAGGCAGGGAATCCCAGAGCTTAGGGCCTAGGCAACAGAAGGCACGGCCGCCAAAGGTTGAGCGATTATAATCAGAGATGCTCAAGAGGGCAGAATTAGAGGAGCGCAGATATCTCGGGGGGGTTGTGGGGCTGAAGGAGATTACAGAGATAGGGAGGGGCGAGGCCATGGAGGGATTTGAAAACATGGATGAGAATTTTGAAAACGAGGCGTTGCTTAACCGGGAGCCAATGAAGGTCAGCGAGCACAGGGGCGATGGGCGAACGGGACTTGGTGCGAGTTAGGACACGGGCGGCCGAGTCGCTCCCTGATACGGCTTGTTAAAGAAACAATGCACTCTGCCACTGGACAACTTTTAATTCTGTTCTGAAATGTTGATAGCAAAACATGTTAGTTGGCACCAGAGAGTGCCATTTGTTTGGAGAAAAAAAAAAGTCAATCACTAATTCACTAAAAAGCAGCGGTCGCAATGGAGACATCAGGTTTATTAATTCCTAATTAAAATCGCGTGTAAACGTTTTGAAGTTGTGCAACGAACACAACAGCACTTTCAGTGAACAGGTTATGCAATCTGTAGCGTATGTAAAATAACTTTGTAAATAGTTTGTTATATTTAAAGGTGATTGGTTCTTGCCAGAGGGGACAGGAGGAAACATCTTTTTATTTACTCAGCGAGTTGTTGTGATCTGGAATGCGCTGCCTGAAAGGGCGGTGGAAGCAGATTCAATAATAACTTTCAAAAGGGAATTAGATAAATACTGGAAAAGAAAAAATTTGCTGGGCTATGGGGAAAGAGCAGGGGGGAGTGGGGCTAATTGGAGAGCTCTTTCAAAGAGCTGGCACAGGCACGATGGGCCGAATGGCCTCCTTCCGTACTGAGATACAATAAATAGCAGCTGCACCTTACAGAATGCACACCACTTTCTGTAGAACATACAGTGTGAATAAGTAAAATGTCTGGCAAGGGTTTTTAATCTCGACCGTTTTTTGCCGGTTACGGATAATGCTGCCAGAGTTTTGGGAGCCTTTCACGTCGTTCGAAGATTTCGCGATTGTTTTCGAATAAACTTTAATGTTGGTGCATGGGCAGGTTTGTGATCTTACACGTGTTCTTGTGGAGTGAAGCTGAAAGCAGTTAAGAATCAAGTAACCTGTATTCCAGCGATCTGCCCAAGCACTTCAAAACTGTTTCAAGTCACTGGATTCCATTACTGAAAATGTGTCATCAGTTTAGTGCTGCCTTGTGCAATGGACAATCTGCCGGAACAAATTTCTGTATACAGAAACGGATCTAAGGTGATTGTGTTGACAAAAGCCTGGTGAATCTTTCATCTCCCTCTCTCTCTTCATGTCAAACAGGTTCTGCCACGCCAAACCTGTGGTCTGTTCACACATACTATCTTTTATAATGAATATCCAGGAGGATCCAAGGAGTTGGACAAAAGTATTCGGGGTGGAGAGCTCTTTCTTACGGTGCTGCTTAATCCGGTAAGTGAGATTTAAAGCTATTTGTTTGAATAATAACCTGATTATTATAGGAATATGGGGCAGTGCATTTCCACTCTCGCAGCAGTGAGATCCAGCTAGATTGGACTAATAAGGGCACCCGGTCACTTTAATACCTTTGGCTTCCCCCTGTGATTTTTTTGAACTGTCACAGACAGAGAGCAAAGAACACTCCTCTCACAATGGATTAGTGGGTCGCTCTCTCTCGCCTCTGAGTCAGAAGGTTGTGGGTGCAATTCCCACTCCAGAGAATTGAGCACAAAATTCTAGGCTGACACTCCCAGTGCAGTGCTGAGGGAGTGCTGCACTGTCGGAGATGCCGTCTTTCGGATGAGACGTTAAACCGAGGCCCCGTCTGCTCTCTCAGGTGGATGTAAAAGATCCCATGGCACTATTTCGAAGAAGAGCAGGGGAGTTATCCTTGGTGTCCTGGGCCAATATTTATCCCTCAATCAACATCACTAAAACAGATTATCTGGTCATCATGTTGTTTGTGGGAACTTGCTGTGCGCAATTTGGCTGCCGCGTTTCCCACATTACAACAGTGACTACACTTCAAAAAGTACTTCATTGGCTGTAAAGCGCTTTGAGACGTCCGGTGGTCGTGAAAGGCGCTATAGAAATGCAAGTCTTTCTTTTAAACCCGTCAATCACCGGTACGGGCTGAAGTCCCTGTTAACGGCACATTCCCCACAGAAGCCCAGCCAGAATCTTTTGTGAACAGAATCTAAAGCAATGCAAACCGCGCCCCCCCCCCCCCCCCCACCCCCTTGTCTAAATAAGCACCCAAAGGTCTGGTTCTCTTGGCTCCTTGTTCAGGGAATGGGAGAGACACATTGCGAGTCGTGTCCTGTCATCATTAATTGTAGTAGTGTGCGGTGCTGGCACAGTGCAGCTGTCTCGCTCCCCAGTCCAGTAGCTCTGACAGAAAGAAATGTCCACCACGGTCTATCTGCAGACTATCCGCCTGCACGTGTTGAAGAGCAGCAGTGCATGGGGGAGCGGGAGGCTTGTGCGGTAAGGTGGAATTGAGAATAAACAGGTTGATTAAGGGGACTTGAGGGACACAGTCTCGTGCTCTCCTCAAGCTGGTTGTGCCCGGTTACAGGTGCTGCATTGGCCAAGGAAGAGTGTACGTGAGAAGGAGGGCATTGTAAAGCACTCTGCATTCTGGAGCTCATAAATCGCAGTTCGTGAATACTTTAAGAACATAAGAATTAGGAGCAGGAGTAGGCCACACGGCCCCTCGAGCCTGCTCCGCCATTCAGTAAAATCATGGCTGATCTTCGATCTCAACTCCACTTTCCCGCCTTCTCCCCATATCCCTTGATTCCCTTAGTGGCCAAAATCTATCGATCTCAGTCTTGAATGTACTCAACGACTGAGCATCCACAGCCCTCTGGGGTTGAGAATTCCAAAGATTCACAACCCTCTGAGTGAAGAAATTCCTCCTCATCTCAGTCCTAAATGCTGACCCCTTATCTTGAGACTGTGACGCCCCCTAGTTCTAGACTCCCCAGCCAGGGGAAAACAATCTCTCAGCATCTACCCTGTCAGTCCCCCTCAGAATCTTATACGTTTCAATGAGATCACCTCTCGTTTTTCTAAAGAAGTACAGTATAGGCCCATTCTACTCAATCTCTCCTCGTAGGATAGTCCTCTCACCCAGGAATCAATCTCGCACACTTCAATGTGCCGAGTGAGTTGGGGAAAAAGAAAAGTGTGAGCAATTGCTGCACCTCAGCATCAGGGAGCAGACGTGACACTTCGTTGCAGACGCAAAAAAAATTCTTAAAATGCCGGTTGCTTCTGATCCGCGGCCTAAAACTGACAAAACGCATTCCTATCTGCTGAAGTTCCCTGATCCAACAACAATTGAACTGATTGACTCAAAACTCTGTTCCCTTACCAATTGTCCTTTGTGACCGTAGACGGGCGCAGCTGCAACATAGAAGAATAATACATTGTGCGTTGCAGAGCACAACACTTTTATTGTCCTTCATAAAACGGAGCATCAAGCCAGTTGCTGTAAGCAATGCCATGGAAAAGCCATGAGTGGATATAAAAGTTTGAGACTCCAAAGTATAAAAGTTTTTTTTTTTAAACCGGAAGTAAAGTATTAATTTCAGGCAATTAGGGTCAATGAGAGATGAATTGTTTGCAGATTGACCTGGAGCCAGACATTTACAATCACTTGGCAATCTGCAAACTTCCCTCAGCAACAGCAATTAACCTGTAATGGGTCTCGGAATGTTTACACCCATCAGACTTTTGGTCGCTTTAAAGGGCAGGCCATGTTCAAGGCAGTTGCGCTTTAGCAGCAGAATAGTACACAGGCGCATTCTTCTTCTTCTTCTTCTTAGGCAGTCCCTCGGAACCGAGGATGACTTGCTTCCACACTAAAAATGAGTTCTCAGGTGACTGATGAGTCCAATGCAGGACCTACAGTCTCTGTCACAGGTGGGGCAGACGGTGGTTGAAGGGGCGGGTGGGTGAGGTGCTTGGGTTGACGTGCGCTCCTTGCGCTTGGCTTCCGCTTGCTCCCGGCGAAGAGATTCGAGGCTGTTCGCCGCCTTCCCGGATGCTTCTCCTCCACTTTGTGCGGTCTCGGGCCAGGGATTCCCAGGTGTCGGTGGGGATGTTGCACTTTTTCAAGGAGGCTTTGAGGGTGTCCTTGAAGCGTTTCCTCTGCCCACCTGGGGCTCTCTTGTCATGTCGGAGCTCCGAGTAGAGCGCTTGTTTTGGGAGTCTTGTGTCGGGCATGCGGACGATGTGACCCGTCCATTTCCTGTTATTGTAAGGCAGCTTGTCATCCAACTTACCCCGAACAACGCCACAGAAGATCTGCTTGTAATTTATAATGCGTGCAATGTTCCGGTACTAAATCTGCCCAAATCTTTCTCAAATAAACAAGTTAGTTGCATCACGCTTGTGTTATCAATGAAAGGGAGTGCTCTGGCAATTGGTATCTGCACTGGTGACTGTAAAGTGGAAACACAAGCCAGCTAAAACTCGCACTGTACAACTGTTTTATTAACTTGTGTCTATGTATAATTGTATAACATATTAAAAATCTTCCAGTCTATGAAACCTTACTTTCTGCTGCCATGCTTTTGTCACATTGGTCAGCGCTATGACTTCCTGTGTCCATGCTTATTAAAATGAGAAGTCGCACAACACCAGGTTATAGTCCAACAGATTTATTTAATTTTACAAGCTTGTAAAATTAAATAAATCTGTTGGACTATAACCTGGTGTTGTGCGACTTCTCATTTTTGTCCACCCCAGTCCAACGCCGGCATCTCCACATCATGCTTATTAAGGCAATTGCTATGTAAACTTGTCGTGCTGTAATGACACCTTCCCGCCAGTAGTGGTACTGGCCTAGAATTTGCGGAGGTAATGACAGCGAAACTGCCTGCGTTTGCCGCCATTACCCCTCTGAAACTGACCGCAACGTCAGGATTTAGCGCATGCGCATCTAAACGCGGAAATCCTGATGTTGCAGTCAGTCATTCCCTGCTCCGCCATAGGCTGCGTTCTGGAACTCCCCATAGCCGGCAATCAGTGAAATCAGGTCGAACTGATGAAAACTTAAGCTTTTCCGCTCTAATTGCGCTGTTAAACACCCCATTAAAAGCTAAACCTTGTTGGAATAGATGTAACTGCGGTTTTAACAGCATATTGACTGATGAAAAACCATTCTGGCTCTGAAAAATGAATTTTATATTTGCAGAATGTCAAATTTCTCCATTATGATAGAAAATTACTAGATTTTTAAAATAATTAAAAAAAATTAAAGTTTGTTTATGATATTTCAGCTTCTACCTTAACCCCATGTGCATGTCCCAATCTTTATTTCGCTCTCTGTAAAAAAAAAATTTTTAAAGGTGCAGATAATCAGTGTTTTTTATTTCCTGGTTTGTTGTCTGTGAGAATTCTTCAATTTGATTGGCTGCTTAGACAGCTTGATGATGTCACTGCTGCATCGCGCTGGGTGAATCCCCTTTTGACAGCGCTACAATCAATTTAACATCGAGAAACCTAAAGTTTTCGCCACAGAGATCGCGAGGTCTTTGCGGGCAGCATTCTTCGAGGTCAGCGGCGATCGCCGCCACTTCACCGCTGACCGCAAATTCCAGGCCATTATAGCCTCTCAGTTTAACATTGCCCAGGTCCTCAGTCTCCACTGTAGAGAAACTCTTAACGCTCCAACCAGCTCAATCCCTTCAGTTTAGCTCCATGGCCGATTAAAAAAAATCTGAAGTCTGCCTGCCCTGCTATAGTTACCCCCTGACCTCTAACCCCACTTCACCTGAGACCATACTCTGGCACCATTCCCCACGTTCAATGCCTCGGGAGATCAACCAGTACATTCCATTTTTTAAAGGTACCAGGAAGACCGTTCAAAGCAGTCATCAAATCTGAGATATAAACAGGAAATGCTGGAAACACTCAGCGGGTCAGGCAGCATCCGTGCAGAGAGAAACAGAGTTAACGTTTCAGGTCTGGGACCTTTCGTCAGAACTGGAAAAGGTTAGAGATGTAGCAGGTTTTAAGCAAGTGTAGGGGCAGGGAAAGGGGAGGCGGGGGAGGAAAGAACAAAAGGGAAGGTCTGTGATAGGATGGAAGGCTGGAGAGATTCAAAGACAAAAGGGATGATGGTGCGAGGCAAAAGGAGATGGTAATGGGACAAGTTAAGAAACAAAAAATGGGTCTCGAAGAGGTGTAAATGGCAACAGCAGACTCATCACCAGTACCGGCAGTCCGAACAAATGGGAGCGGCGGTCATGGTCTGAAATTGTTGAACTCAATGTTGAGTCCTAAAGGTTGTTAAGTGCCTAATCAAAAGATGAGGTGCTGTTCCTCGAGCTTCATTGGAACCGTGTAGGAGGCCGAGGACAGAGAGGTCAGAGTGGGAGTGTGACAGAGAGTTAAAGCGGCAAGTGACCGGAAGCTCAGGGTCACGCTTGCGGACTGAACGGAGGTGTCCAGCAAAGAGATCACCCAATCTGCGTTTGGTCTCCCCAGTGTAGAGGAGACCGCACCGTGAGTGTTGAAATAATAGATTAGACCTCACTGTCGTGCTTTGATGTCGTCCAAATCCCTTGATTATGTACTGCAAGAAAAACAGGGAATGTTGGGAATAGACAGCAGGTCAGTCACCTTCTAAAAGAAAAATGTTTATGGTGGAACTGCCCATCACAACTGAGCAGTGGTGCATTCCCAGCATTTTCTTATATTTCAAGGTTCAATTTTTCTTTAAAGTCCCTTGATTATACTAGTGCCTTGTAATCACTCTCGGGTATCCATAATTCTGTATATAAAAGCTTCTATGATAAATTCATTGCCCTCAGCTCCCAATGTGTCACCATCAAGATCCCAGTCAAGCAGAGAAAGTAATGATGGTATATCTTGCTGATGGAATGTTGGCCTGAGTCCATCTTTTTAGAAGCATTTAATGGATCCTTCTGCATAAACTCTTTCTATTGGGAGGTCTAGTCTCTGGTAAGTTTGTGTAGTCTTCAAGCGTACCTTGAAGCTTGATTTAGAACAATGTGGGGATTGTGACTGATAGCAACATTCTCTCTCCCTCGCTTTAATTAATGTGCGTGCTTAAATAAAAGTGGTGAGCAATTCAACGAAAGATAAAGACAATTTTTGCTGCTCAGTTGCTTCCATAGGTTGTTTCTGAGAAATGAGAGGCTCATTATGACACATGCTTGACTTTTTTTCTTTGTTAAGGCGGATACGGTCAGATTTATCACCTTAACAGCGATGTGCTTTCCAGAGTAATTGCATTACAGTTCTGCGGTGTGATCTGAGGTTCAATAACAAAGGACTCGCACTTAAATACACCTCATCGTATGTCTCGCAGTGCTTCATGCGGATAGAATTATTTTGAAATACAGTGATTGTTATGGGGTAGAATTTAGCATTCGTTGTGCCCGCGTAAAACAGCCGCAATGCTGACAGATGTGGCAGTGGGATCCCCTCCGGTCTGCATGTGTGTTTGTGCCACTGCTAGATTTGTCAGGCCTATTTTATTTTAGGTGTCCCAGGCAGCCTAAAGCAGGCGATAGCCCCACCCCCACCCCTGCATATCTTAATTAGGGGCCTAACTCCTGTTGAAGGACCCCTCTGTAAAATTTGTTTAGGAATGAGCGGAGCAGGCGCTGGGCCTTCCCCACTCAGGATTATTCAGCCAACGAAAGGCGAGGGATTTTTCCTTAAAGTTTAAATTTTAACATAAACCTTCCTGTGGAGGCAAGAAACCTTCGCCCCCTTCCCCGCCCCCACCACCATTGTCAGCACTGGCAGCTCGCGCATAAAATGTTAATAAGGCCCGAGTCCCAATTTTGGGCCTCCCGGACAGGGGTGAGCACTGACTGCGTTAATGAGGCTCAAAAACAAGCCCAGACGAATTTCTGCCACTTGTACCACAAACACAGCAGCTCTTCTGCACACAGCAAGATCCCACAAACTTCAGTGAGATAAATGACCACTTAATTAAATTTTTTGATGGCATTGTGTGAGGGAAGCATATTGTCCAGGACACTGAGAAAACATTGCCATCTTAACTGTGCAGAACAAGAAGGTGAGACCTCAGTTTAACCCATCGGATAGCTCCCCTGACAATGTAGCACTCCCTCAATACTGCACTGAAGTGCCATCTTAGATTTTTTCGTTTATGGGATGTGGGCGTCGCTGGCAAGGCCAGCATTTATTGCCCATTCCCTAATTGCCCTCGGGAAGGTGGTGGTGAGCCGCCGCCTTGAACCGCTGCAGTCCGTGTGGTGAAGGTGCTCCCACAGTGCTGTTAGGGAGGGAGTTTTCCAGGATTTTGACCCAGTGACGATGAAGGAACAACGATATATTTCCAAGTCAGGATGGTGTGTGACTTGGAGGGGGACTTGGAGGTGGTGGTGTTCCCATGCGCCTGCTGCCCCTGTCCTTCTAGGTGGAAGAGGTCGCGGGTTTGGGAGGTGCTGCCGAAGAAGCCTTGGCGAGTTGCTGCAGTGCATCTTGTAGATGGTACACACTGCAGCCACGGTACGCCGGTGGTGGAGGGAGTGAATGTTTAAGGTGGTGGATGGGGTGCCAATCAAGCGGGCTGCTTTGTCCTGGATGGTGTCGAGCTTCTTGAGTGTTGTTGGAGCTGCACTCATCCAGGCAAGTGGAGAGTATTCCATCACACTCCTTACTTGTGCGTTCAAGTCTCTGGAGTGGGGCTTGAACCCACAACCTTCTGATTTGAGAGAGGAGAGCGCTACCAACTGAGCCAACCTCAGCCACCTTGGAACAGCCTTCATGTTATGCATAATAATAATAGAAATATCTGTGCATCTTCATCGTTTGAAGATGACGTGACATTTTGAATGAGGTGTAAATGATAGGACGAGCCTCCACCAACCAGACCTTTTGGATAGAATAATATAGCCTTACCAGTGGAGCCCCTGTCATATTCCACACTCCGTCTGTCCCCATAGTTTCTGTTGGCTGTAGTTAGCGAATTTGTTTTTTCCTCTGATTCTAAAATAAATTATTGCCGCACAATATTCTGACACATTTGATGTGAAATCCACCATGGATTCCGACGGGGCAAGCTTCCCAACTGTTGCAGGAACCATCCAGCAGTATCTGAAGGCAGAGTCTGGTCCTAATATTAAGCACTTAATTCGAACGTAATAAAGTTGTATGTGTGCATTCAATCAGATTTGGAAACGTTTGTACCTTTGCACATCCATCCACAAGTCCATTTTATTGATATTCACCCTCCCCAGTACAAACACTAAGTGGAAGGGTAGGTCACCTCACTGAAAGGATAGTTTGTTATAGAAACAGATATTTTTTGCATTAAATTAAAAAAAAAGGAAAGGTTTTCATTCATGTAGTGGTGTTATCTCACCTCCCAGAAAAGCTCTTCACATACAATGAATACAGTGAAGTGGAGACAAATCCCACAAGCAACAGTGAGAATGAATAAGCAATTCATCTGTTCTTTGATGGTGTTGGTTGGGAGGGGGGAATGTTGACCAGCCCACTGGGAGAACTCCCTGCTGAAAAAGTGCAATGGGGATTTTTGACAGCCACCTCAATGGGCAGGCGTGACCTGAGCTTAATGTCTCACCTGGAGGATGGCATCTCTGGCAGTGCAGCGCCCCCCTCAATACTGCACCTACATCTCAGCCTAGATCGTGGAGTTGGCCTTGAACCCACAATCTTCTGACGCGGAGGCAGCAGTGATGCCACCTGAGCCACACTGGCAGAAACGCTGATCATTCACCGAGTTTTAATTTTCGTGCCATCTCCCCCTTCAGGAATCGTCGAAGGATTTTCGCCAATACATTTGTCGGTACCTTTCCAGAACTGGGCAACTCTTCTGAAATTTCAGACGGGCACGCTGCCATTTATTTTTTCGTGTCACCTCAGTATCTTTGGAAATTCTTGGTGTCCGAGTTTAGTGTGTAGGCAAATGACGCAGGGCCTGAAGCTATTATTCAAATTGAAGAGGAACAGTAATGCTGGGGTTTTTTTTTCTCCGACCCGAACCCAGACACGTTGAGACCAAGTGTTAATGCTAAACCGCTATTTCATTGGCTATCAGCTAATTCAGCACAGACTAGGGATCTGATTTGGAACATTACTGGTCCCCGTGGGACCCTTCATTCAAATCAGGAAATGCCTTTGCTAAATGAAACACAAAAACATTGTTTAAATTGCAGTTTAGTTGGCTTCATTTCATCGTTCTTGTCCTTTGATTGATGTGCCAGTGTGATTCATAGATGGGCTTCACGATCTAATTGGGAAGATTTTGATTTACTAGTTGATGTAAGAGGCGCAAACAGTACAAAAAATAAACTGACTCATAAATGAACCGCACCCGTAGTCTGGCTTGAATGTTGCACCATCTGTCATGGTGTGCTGTCCATCTGACTTTAGTTAGTCCTTTACAGCCGTTAGTCCTTTACAACCCACCACCTTTCCTGAACAAGGGTTTAGCGGTACTGCTAACTCCTCAGTTTTACGTCTTGTCAAACTGATTCCTAATCCGAGACGGCTACGGCAACCTTGGGTTATAAATGAGTCTGGGATGTTTCCTAGAAATGAATGGGGCTCATTCCTAGGAAGCAGAGCCACTCAGGCTGTCAAGCCTTATGCCGTCAGTTTGTGCAGGAAATTCTGGATGCCTGGAGGACTGGGAATACACGTTGATGTGATTAGAGGGCAGATATGCTATTTTGCAATCGTATATAACTTGTCGGTTTTTTTTCCAGTTAGAAAGAACTTGCTTTTATAAGAGGGGCCATGATCCACGATCTCTCAGACGCGATCCAAAGTGTTTCAAATACAATCAAATACTTCTAGTTGCTGTTGCTATGTAGGTAACTATGGCAGCCATTTTGAATCCTTCGCTTTCAGAGGGATTTTTCCAAATTTCTTTCCCCCTAATTGGCCTGGGTTTTTAAATCTGGTTTTTTCACCTCTCCCAGGAGATTGCATGGGTTGGGTGGGGAGTCTGTATCATGATGCAAAAGGCATCGCAACTATATGGCACGGTCTAGATGGATCAGTGGGTCTTTTCCTGTCCGCCATTTTTGTACGTTCGTAACCCACAAACCATGCGTAATATTTAGAGATCATCATGACACACAGATTTTATCCAGAAGTCACTGGGAATTTTACCTGGCTTTGTTACAAGGAAAACTAATGGAGTGTCAGCAGTGGCTCAGTGAGCAGCAGCCTTGCCTCTGAGTCAGAAGGTTGTGGGTTCAAGCCCCACTCCAGGGACTTGAGCACAAAAATCTAGGCTGACACTCCCAGTGCAGTGCTGAGGGAGTGCTGCACTGTCGGAGGTGCCGTCTTTCGGATGTGACGTTCAACCGAGGCCCCCATCTGCTCTCTCAGGTGGACGTAAAAGATCACACGGCCACTATTTCGAAGAAGAGCAGGGGAGTTATCCCCGGTGTCTTGGCCAGTATTTATCCCTCAATCAACATCACAAAAACAGATTATCTGGTTATTATCACATTGCTGTTTGTGGGAGCTTGCTGTGCGCAAATTGTCTGCCGCGTTTCCTACATTACAACAGTGACTACACTTCAAAAAGTACTTCATTGGCTGTAAAGCGCTTTGGGATGTCCGGTGGTCGTGAAAGGCGTTATACAAATGCAAATCTTTATTTTATATCACAGACCAGTAAAACTAATGGATCACCGATTTTCTTTTCCATTGAGGTCAATGCACAGGAAAATCGGGCCGGGTGTGTATCTGCTATTGTTTGTTTCCACCGCCGCCGTTAGTATCTTGGCCAAATATACAAGCTTGCTTTTCTTAGCATTGGTTGTAACCGTACAAAATCACATTGTAATATAACGGGCCCCAACATCTGGGGTGTCAGCCATCTTGATGGGACATCTTGCACTGTCTGGGGTTTTGATGGAGCGAATCATTAGAAACTGTTTCCACTGGCAGGAGGGGCGGTAACCAGAGGACGCAGATTTAAGATAATTGGCAAAAGAATCGGAGGGGAGATGAGGAGAGTTTTTTTTTACGCAGCGAGTTGTTGTGATCTGGAATGCGCTGCCCGAAAGGGCAGTGGAAGTAGATTCAATAGTGACGTATTTTGGCCAGGATATTGGGAGGACTCCTTGCTCCTCTTCACGTAGTGCAATGGAATCTTTCCAACCTAGTTTTCCTTAGAGCAGAGAAGGCTGAGGGGGGACCTGATTGAGGTGTACAAAATTATGAGGGGCATAGATAGGGTAGATAGAAAGGAACTTTTCCCCTTAGTAGAGGGGTCAATAACCAGGGGGCATAGTTTCAAGATAAGGGGCAGGAGGTTTAGAGGGGATTTGAGGGAAAACTTTTTCACCCAGAGGGTGGTTGGAATCTGGAACTCACTGCCTGAAAGGGTGGTAGAGGCAGGAACCCTCACAACATTCAAGAAGCATTTAGATGAGCACTTGAAATGCCATAGCATACAAGGCTACGGAGACCAAGTGCTGGAAAATGAGATTAGAATAGACAGGGCTTGATGGCCGGCGCGGACACGATGGGCCGAAGGGCCTCTTTCTGTGCTGTATAACTCTATGACTATGACTCTAACAGACGAGAGCCTTCGCACGCGTCAATAATGCTGATATAATAAAAGAGAGATTGATTTCACTGCTCAGATCACTCCAATAACTTTTTCAAAATGATTGTAGGTTACAGTCAAAGGACCAGCCAACTACAAAGGGAATATTTTCACAGCAAAGTATTGCCCCCACCACCAAAAAGATCTCGTACTTTTTCTTTCAAGTATCGTACTGCTTAGATATTTCAATTAGAATTACTGCAGGGCAGTAATGACATGCCCTCCTCCCCACGGCTCCCCTCTCCCCGCATTTGCATTTACCTTCAATTAAGCTGCAGAGGTTAAAGAGTCATTGAGCTTGTGAGGCGATGAACAGCTCCCGCACGTCAAGCAAGGTCGCAGCCTTCACTAATGAGTGCTGATAGCTGATTTTCCCTGGTAACCTTGGCAGTGTTGACGTACGTTCCCATTCTGCTATGTGACTTTATTGGAAGAGTTTCAGGGTTAGAAGTAAGAATATTGATCGTGCAGGTTCGATGTCGAGTTGAGTGTGCCTGCTAAAGCAGATTGCATATTGGTGGGCAGTGGAAAGAACGATGATTAAATTATCCTGTATTACACGGTTGCACAGTAATTAAGATGGTTCCTTTCAAACAGAGTGAATCACCTTTATTTATCCAAACCCACTTGTGCCTGGCTCCATTATTTCAGCGCCAAAGTTTCAAAATGGAAATTGGAGAGTGAGGGCCAACTGTGAGTTTTGATTGGTCGATGGTAGACAGGTCATGAGTTCTCCTGTGTTTTGATTGGTCCGTGGTGTATTTTGGTTAAAAAAAAACAGTTGGTCTGGAGCTTAATCCTATATTGGCTGACTATTGTTTAGAGTTCTGTTTATCTTCATGTAATATAATTGGGTAATAATAAATAAAAATAGGTGTTCGTATATTGATCAGTAATCACTGTGCTTTATTCCCCTAACTTCACTTTTGAAATCTCTGTACCACAGAGCTAAGTTGCTTTTAAGTTGAGTTTAAATTTAGAATGGGCAACCGCATCAATAGTCGGCAAACTCGTCATGCAGAGATGGGTGAAGGAACGTTGGTTGTTCAGAGTGGCTTCACCCGCAGCTTTATAGTACTTTGGTGGACAGTTCGAATGGTGTAATCTATATTTATATTTCTCCATCTCCATCACCTTTCAAGTCCCAGCTACTGCCCCCCATCGCCACACTGTATCGTCTTGTTAGGAGAGAAGGGCAGACTGGCTCCTTCCCCCCTCTTATGGCGGAGCGCTCCATCTGCTGTGCTCCATCGGAAGGCAATGGTGCTTGATTTTAAGTTTGGGTAGTCTGTTTGGGAGCCTAGTGAGCTGCCACCAGAGCTACTCTGCCACACCAGTCCATCAGAGAAATGGTTCCATTGAATCCTTGCCTTCTGTAGGTGCAAACCTCCTCCAGCCCCACAACCCTCCGAGATCTCTCTGCGTTCCTCCAATTCTGGCCTCTTGAGCATCTCCAATTTCCATCGCTCCACCATCGGCCTTCAGCTGCCCAGGCCCTAAGCTCTGGAATTCCCTCCCTAAACCTCTCCGCCTCTCTAACTCCCCCTCCTTCTTTCAGACGCTCCTTTAAAACCTACCTCTTTGACCAAGCTTTTGGTCATCTGTCCTAATATCTCCTTATGTGGCTCGGTGTCAAATATTTTATTCATAAAGCTCCTGTGAAACAACTTGTGGCATTTTGCTACGCTAAAGGTGCTATATAAATGCAAGTTGTTGTTGTTGTAAAGTTGATCAACCCTGTTTTAACTGTACAAACCGTTGGAGACCCCTAATTTTCCAAAATGCAACCACCAATTGGCCCTGTAGATCCAGTAACTGCTCCTCAGGTCAGCCCTCTTTCCAAGTCAGGTCCACTCAGGTAAATGTCATAGAATCATGGAATAGTCCAGCACAGAAGGAGGCCGTTTGGCCCATCGAGTCTGCGCCGGCTCTTTCGAAGAGCAATCCAGTCAGTCCCACTCCCCCCGCTCTTTCCCCATAACCCTGCAATTTTTTTCTCCTTCGAGTATTTATCCAATTCCCCTTTTGAAGGCTGCTATTGAATCCGTATCCACCGCCCTATCAGGCAGCGCGTTCGAAATCCGAAGTTTTTCCTCATGTCGCTTATGGTTCTTTTGCCAATCACCTTAAATCATGACGGCGATTGGTGTGAGATCAGTGGGACGGTTTGTTGGACGTGTGACCAGCTCGGCCCGGTATCACCCAGCTGCCGCTCCACTCACCATTGAGCGAGAAAGCAAAATGCTTTTTAAGTGTGCAAAACAAAAAGCAACGCTGCCCGAGGAACGAAACTCCGGAGATCTGAAAGGGGGACATGAGCCAGCTCCATTCAGCGTTGGTTCAAATATTGAGCTGGATTATGTTGTGAATGGAGTTTTATTTTCTCCCCTTTGAGCCAGGTTAATGACATGATATGTCTTTTGTTCGTTTCCGGAGTACATATGCTCCACTGAAGTTTTGCGCCTGAGTTAATATTTAAACAGACTCGCTCGAAATCCCTTCCAATGAATAGGTCAGATTTCTTTCTTACTGCAAAGCAAACAACTTTGCAAGGTTCCCTTTGCAGAAACAAGAAAAGAAAAGTAAATTGAACCAAGGTTTGTGTGCGATTCATTGGGGACTGCCAAAGGGGGCTGTTTTGCATTGACAATACACAATTCTTCCCGACATAAAGACATCTCTGTGAAGGCTAAACTATATGAAATGAGCTTTGTTCCAGCCTGAAAATATGGGAAACTGACTGACTGATCCCATTAAGGGCTTTGAAAAACATGAAGCATTGTTTGCATGTGGTCTGTAACAAACAACACTGTCTAAACATTAAGTGGTGTTGCATGTCTGTTATTGGAGATGATCCACCCCCAGCCAACTGGAAGAGGTGAACTGTACCATATAAATTCAGCAATTGACAGCCACGCTGTTGTCACTGGTTTCTTTCAAAATGATTTTTTTTCTGTCTGTGATTTAGGGTTTCTCTTTCTGAGCTGCCCAGCCCCACCCTCCATAAACTTATCCTGACCTCCACCAGCTGCATCCTGCCACGTTCCCCACTCACCCCCCCCCCCCGCCCCCCCCGGTCCTTGTCCTTGCTCTTGGTCACAAACCCCTGCACAGCCTTGGGTCGCCAGACGTCTGCAACCTCCTCCTGCCCGACATCCCGGCCAGCCTCCCACCTTCCACCCTCCATAAACCTGAGCACGTCCAAATCTCTGCTGCCCGTAGCCTAACTCGCACCGAGTCCCGTTCCCCCTGTCGCCCCTCTCCCCACTGACCCACATTGGCTTCCGGTCCAGCAAAGCCTCGCATTTAAAATTCTCATCCTTGTTTTCAAATTCCTCCATGGCCTCGTTCCCTCGTGTTTTTTTTTAAATTCGGATGTGGCAAGGCCAGCATTTATTGCCCATCCCTAATTGCCCTCGAGAAGGTGGTGGTGAGCCACCTTCTTGAACCGCTGCAGTCCGCTTGGTGAAGGTGCTCCCACAGCGCTGTTAGGGAGGGAGTTCCAGGATTTTTGACCCAGCGACCAGGAAGGAACAGCCGATATATTTCCAAGTCAGGATGGTGGGGAACTGGGTGGTGGTGGTGTTCCCATGCACCTGCTGCTCTTGGCCGTTCTGCAGCCAAATGGCGACTGGGGATATTGCCAGTGTTACATTGACAGCATCCTGGAAATACAGGGACGCGATTAAAAACATTCCAGCTGTAAAGTTAGCCGATTTGAAAGCAGTTCTTGGAAGCTAATGTTCGATCCTTTGTCACAGCTTGAAATGCCTGGATTACAGGCGACACAATGGGGCATCTGTTTCTCTGAGAATTCTGAGATTGCGCAGTGCCTTGTTTTTGCCCCAACCTAATTGCAGGCACCTGTATAACGTCAGCAAATGATCATTCAGTTCCAACTTTGCACCTTGGTTTGCCGTTGCCTCATTTTACTTTCCGTGGCGGAACTCGACGCGCTCTATTGTGCGGGCGAAGGGACCTGCCGGCTGAAAAATGAGAAAAGAGGAAGAATTGGGAGAGCGGCAGATTGTGTTTTGCTGCCCGTAAGATCAGGAGAGTGCAGGTTCGAGAGCCACACACGTTGTTTTATGCTTTGTAACTCATAGATCCTGCCTGGTGGTCTCTGCTTCTGCCAAGTGCTGTTGTCAGATACTGTTGTACTTTGATTTGCTTCATTTTTCAGCGCTTCTGCTGAAAACCACATGTCCATGTTAAAACATGAAGTCGGGAGCGAGATGAGACATTCAGCCCATCGAGGCCTTCTGTTTTAGGGTCCTTGGATGACTATTCCATCGCAGACTTCCCTCCCATCTATTAAGGAACGCTTCAGTTCCACCCACCTCCCCTGAAGTAGATCAAGCAGTCCTATTCATAAATCTCTCAATCCCTTCACTCAACAGATACTGATCTAGCTCCATTTTAAACAACAACAACAACAACTTGTATTTATATGGCGCCTTTAACGTAGCAAAACATCCCAAGGCGCTTCACAGGAGCGATTATCAAACAAAAAATTTGTCTCCAAGCCGCATAAGGGTAAATTAGGGCAGGTGACCACAAGCTTGGTCAAAGAGGTAGGTTTTAAGGAGCGTCTTAAAGGAGGAAAGAGAGGTAGGGAGGGAATTCCAGAGCTTGGGGCCCAGGCAGCTGAAGGTACGGCCGCCAAGGGTTGAGCGAAGAAAATCAGGGATGCTCAAGAGGGCAGAATTAGAGGAGCGCAGATATCTTGGGGGGGTTGTGGGTCTGGGGGAGATTACAGAGAAAGGTGTCAATTGACCCTAAATCAACTCCTTTCTTTGGGAGTCTGTTCCATATGTCTACCATACTACAGGGGGAAACGTTCTTCAAATTTCAAACGCTCGAGCCTTGTGAATCGTGTCCCTATCTCCTCTAACCCTATGCTCGTTGTCTGCGTTGATTAGCTTTCCTACTTCAGCTTTGTCCGTACCTTTCTTTATTTTAAAGACCTGGATGTCGTCTCCCCACAGTCTTTTCTCCAGGGTTTAGTTGCTTTCTTCATAGCGTAGTCCCCCATGACCTGGAATCATCCTGATCATTCTTCTCTGAAGCCTTGAGAATGCATCTATCTGCTCTGTGAGGGCAGGGTGACCAAAGATGTGCACCATACTCCAGAATTGTTTCACTATTGATCTGTGCAATGTCAGAGTAACTTCACAAGATAACTCTGGTTAAGGAAGTCCATTCGGTCCATCGTAAGTCATCCATCTGAAAAGACCCTAAATTCAACCCACTGTAGCTTCCAGTAGGTCCTCAAATGATTCCACCTCCATTGCTTCTAAGGTACTTCCAAAAAGAGGCATGTTCATTTTACATTTAATCTGAAGATTTGTCATTAATCAGATCTGTATTGTTGAAGTTTCTTTCTTCATAACCTGGAATCATCCAGGTCACTCTTCCCTGAACCATTTCCAATGCATCGATCTGCTTTTATTAGAGAGCAACCTTGATTAATCATAAGAATGGACCCTCCCCCTACCCTTTTTTAAGATTCATTTAAGGGATGTGAGAGTCACTGGCAAGGCCAGCATTTATTGCCCATCCCTAGTTGTCCTCGAGAAGGTGGTGGTGAGCCACCTTCTTGAACCGCTGCAGTCCGTGTGGTGAAGGTGCTCCCACAGTGCTGTTCGGGAGGGAGTTCCAGGATTTTGACCCAGCGACGATGAAGGATCGGCCGATATATTTCCAAGTCAGGATGGTGTGTGACTTGGAGGGAAACTTGGAGGTGGTGGTGTTCCCATGCGCCTGCTGCCCTTGTCCTTCTAGGTGGGAGAGGGTCACGGCTTGGGAGGTGGGGAAACGGAGTTGAAGCTCCATGCCAGGAGAAGACCCAACTCACACCTCGAGCGGGAATGGAAGGGGAAGCTGAACAAAAGGTGCTATCCGAATCCAACCTGACTCCCAGACTCAACCTCACCTGAAGGATTCTGTGCAGCATAGAATGGATTTTGTACAGTCCAGCAAAAGAAAGAACAAAAACCAACCCTGTCCCAACTGAACCCGAGGTGCTTATGAAAGTTTAAGAGAAGTCTTAAGATAATCGGCAAAAGAACCAGAGGCGAAATTGTTTGGCGCAGCGAGTTGTTATGATGGGCAATGCGCTGCCTGAAAGGGCGGTGGAATCAGATTCAGTAGTCACTTTCAAAAAGGGAATTGGATAAATACTTGAAAAGGAAAAATTTGCAGGGCTGTGGGGAAAGAGCAGGGGGAGTGGGACTAATTGGACAGTTCTTTCAAAGAGCTGACACAGGCACGATGGACCGAATGGCCTCCTTCTGTGCTGTAAGATTCTATGATAAGTGTAGTCCAGTAGTTAAAATGCCTGACCCAGCTCCACCTCGCAGATATCAACACGGATAATTAGGGTTCTACTGTACTATTTCCTCATTGAACACTTGAATTGACTCGAGGGGCTGTATGGCCTACTCCTGTTCCTACGCCTGTTAGCCTAGATTCGTAATTTACCTACTCTCCTTTCCTCCCCCCCCCATCCCTCCCCCACTTCCCGTCCAAAAAGAAATCTTAAACCCCGGACAAGCCACAGAGGGCTGGGGCAGAAGCAGCTGCTTGTGGTTTAAAATATTCTGTCTTTATATTTTTTACGTCTGGTGGTGATGATTCTGCCTGGATCCAATTCAGGATGCCTCAGCAGATTGGCGCCTTGCTGCTGTCCCATGCAGGGCGCCTTGGGTGTACAACGGAAATGTCCTATTCACATCCAATATCAGTATGGCTCGCACACACTTGATAATCCCCAAGCTGGGATGAACGCTAGGTTTCTGGTGTTGGGGAGAGCTATTCCTAACACGTTAAACTAACAAAACCCTTAAACGCAGTTTCCTTTCAACAGCCCGTCTTCAGCCTGCTACCAAATAAGCGCGAAAGGCCAGCTCTTACTCGCTAAACTAGGCGGAATGAGGAGAAATAGTTTTGCGCAGCGAGTTGTTCGGAGCGGCGATGGATTGCCTGCCTGAAAGGGCGGTGGAAGCAGATTCAATCGTCACTTTCAAAAGCGGATGAATACTTGAAAAGGAAACATTTGCAGGGCTACAGGAAAAAGCAGGGGGCAGTGAGACTCATTGGATCGCTCTTCGAAAGAGCCGGCACAGGCACGACGGACCGAATGGCCTCCTTCTGTGCTGTAAGATTCTATGATAAGTGTGAGCCAGACACAACCCAAAGTTGCAGATAAGCGAGCTGCAAAATACAGAATGCAAACGATTTCTCTTCCTGTCCCACTAAGCGCGCAGTTTTCGTGTAGCTAGTATCATAGAGTCATAACGGCACAGAAGGAGGCCAATTGGCCCATCGAGTCCGTGCCGGCTCTCTGTAGAGCAATCCAGTCAGTCTCATTCCCCCGCTCTATCCCCGTAGCCCTGCAAGTTTATTTCCCTCAAGTGCCTATCCAGTCTCCCCTTGAAAACATCGAGTGTCTCCGCTTCCACCACTTCCGTCGGCAGCGAGTTCCAGGTCCTCACCACTCGCTGCGTAAAAAAGTTTTCCCTGTATCTCTTGCCCAAAACCTTACATCTGTGTCCCCTAGTCCTTGTACCATCAACTAGTGGGAACAGCCTTTCCCCGTCTAGCCTATCCAAACCCGTCATAATCTTGTACACCTCTATCAAATTACCCCTCAACCTCCTTTGCTCTAATGAAAACAAATTCAGCTTCTCCAACCTGTCCTTGTAGATCCCCCATCCCCGGAACCATTCTGGTAAATCTCCTCTGCACCCTCTCAAGGGCCTTCACATCCTTCCTAAAGTGTGGTGACCAGAACTGGACACAATACTCCAGTTGTGGCTTAACCAGCGCTTTATAAAGGTTCAGCATAACTTCTCTAATATCAGTAATATAGTTTTACTGTGCTGGTTGGGAATGTGGGGGGATAGAAAGACTTACACTTATACAATGCCTAACCCCCAACTCTCAGAAACATCTCATATACGGGATGAAAGTGCTGTTGTTATGTGGGCAAATACATTAGCCATTTTGTGCACAACTAGATCCCACAGCTCATGGTCTACAGAGCAGTAGTGATACCCGCCCTCCTGTATGCTTCAGAGACATGGACCATGTACAGCAGGCACCTCAAAGCACTGGAGAGGTACCACCAACGCTGCCTCCGCAAGATCCTGCAAATCCATTGGCAGGATAGGCGCACCAACGTCAGCGTTTTCGCTCAGACCAACATCCCCAGCATCGAAGCTTTGACCACGCTCGATCAGCTCCGATGGACAGGTCACATCGTCCACATGCCCGATACGAGACTCCCAAAACAAGCGCTCTACTCAGAGCTCCGACACGGCAAGAGAGCCCCAGGTGGGCAGAGGAAACGATTCAAGGACACCCTCAAAGCCTCCTTGAAAAAGTGCAACATCCCCACCGACACCTGGGAATCCCTGGCCCAAGACCGCACAAAGTGGAGGAGAAGCATCCGTGAAGGCGCCGAACACATCGAGTCTCTTCGCTGGGAGCAAGCGGAAGCCAAGCGCAAACAGCGGAAGGAGCGCACGTCAACCCAAGCACCCCACCCACCGTCTGCCCCACCTGTGACTCATCAGTCACCTGAGAACTCATTTTTAATGTGGAAGCAAGTCATCCTCGGTTCCGAGGGACTGCCTAAGAAGAAGAAGAGATCCCACAAACAGGCTATGATTCAGTGACCAACTGATCTGTTTTGGTGGTAATAGTTGAGGAGACTTCCCGGCTCCTCTTTGAATGAGGTCTTTTAAGGTCTACTTGAACCTCCGAGCAAACAGGTGCAACCTCATTTTGATGCACCGCCACGAATAAAAGGGTATGGTGTGCCCTCCATACGTCTCCTCAGCACTGCACTTGAGTGTCGCTCTAGATTACGTGCTCACGTCCCGGCGAGGGCCTTCTAATTGGGCAAACTCTACTAATCGAGCAAAGCCGGCGCCTGGAATGGAACCAAGGCCTCGCCCAGTGATTCAGGTCTTGCCTCTGCTCGGAGGAGAGTCCTACATTGTCGGAGTTCAGGCAGCCTCGGCCCTGCAACCTTGACCTCCAGTACATCAACTGGCTCGCAATTCAGGAATAATGGCACTAAATCAAGGGAATGGTAGCATAGTGGTTATGTTACTGGACTAGTAATCCAGAGGCCTGGACTAATGATCCGGAGACGTGAGTTCAAATCCCACCACTGGTAGCTGGGGAATTTAAATTCAGTTAATTAAATAATTCTGGAATAAAAAGCTAGTATCATTAATGGTGACCGTGAAACTCCCGGATTGTCATAAAAACCCATCTGGTTCACTAATGTCCTTTAGGGAAGGAAATCTGCCGTCCTTACCTGGTCTGGCCGATATGTGACTCCAGACCCACAGCAACGTGGCCTCTGAAATGGCCGAGCGAGCCGCTCAGTTTTTATAAAATTTGTTTATGGGATGTGGGCGTCGCTGGCAAGGCCGGCATTTATTGTCCATCCCTAATTGCCCTTGAGGAGGTGGTGGTGAGCCGCCTTCTTGAACCGCTGCAGTCCGTGTGGTGATGGTGCTCGCACAGTGCTGTTAGGGAGGGAGTTCCAGGATTTTGACCCAGCGACGATGAAGGATCGGCCGATATACTTCTAAGTCAGGATGGTGTGTGACTTGAACGGGAACTTGGAGGTGGTGGTGTTCCCATGCGCCTGCTGCCCTTGTCCTTCTAGGTGGAAGAGGTCGCGGGTTTGGGAGGTGCTGCCGAAGAAGCCTTGGCGAGTTGCTGCAGTGCATCTTGTAGATGGTACACACTGCAGCCACGGTGCGCCGGTGGTGGAGGGAGTGAATGTTTAAGGCGGTGGATGGGTGCCAATCAAGTGGGCTGCTTTGTCCTGGATGGTGTCGAGCTTCTTGAGTGTTGTTGGAGCTGCACTCATCCAGGCAAGTGGAGAGTATTCCATCACACTCCTTACTTGTGCCTTGTAGATGGTGGAAAGGCTTTGGGGAGTCAGGAGGTGAGACACTTGCCGCAGAATACCTAGCCTCTGACCTGCTCTTGTAACCACAGTATTTATGTGGCTGGTCCAGTTAAGTTTCTGGTTAATGGTGACCCACAGGATGTTGATAGTGGGGGATTCGGCGATGGTAATGCCATTGAATATCATGGGGAGGTGGTTAGACTCTCACTTGTTGGACATAATGCGGAGATGCCGGCGTTGGACTGGGGTGGACAAAAATGAGAAGTCGCACAACACCAGGTTATAGTCCAACAGATTTATTTAAAATTACAAGCTTTCGGAGCTATCCTGCCCCTTCTTCAGGTAAAGTTACAATGAGTGAATCTACAAAAGTTGACAATATAAACACAGATACTGCAGAGATACAATCTTTCCTTACATCAAAGACACACCAAGAGCACAGCCAAGACAATGAGATGTGTCCCAGGGGGTCCAACGTGTTAAATCCTGCTGTCTGCAGCAGATCTCTCTCCATATCCCTTCCTCTCTCTCCGTCTTTTTTGGGGTTTGTTTTTTGGGGTTGTTTTTTTGTGTTTGAGGAACGCGATGGACACCTACGGACGCTGAAAGACGCCCTCGTAAGAACGGGATATGACGCTCGACTCGTCGATCGACAGTTCCGACGGGCCACAGCGAAAAACCGCATAGACCTCCTCAGAAGGCGAACACGGGACACAACCAACAGGGTACCCTACGTCGTCCAGTACTTCCCCGGAGCGGAGAAACTACGCCATGTTCTTCGCAGCCTTCAACATGTCATCGATGACGACGAACACCTTGCTAAGGCTATCCCCACGCCTCCACTACTCGCCTTCAAGCAGCCGCCTAACCTCAAAAGTACCATCGTCCGCAGCAAATTACCCAGCTGTCAGGAGAACAGCGACCACGACACCACACAACCCTGCCACGGCAACCTCTGCAAGACATGCCAGATCATGAACACAGATACCGTCATCACACGTGAGGACACTACCCACCAGGTACATGGTACATACTCATGTGACTCGGCCAACGTTGTCTACCTGATACGTTGCAGGAAAGGATGCCCCAGAGCATGGTACATCGGCGAGACCATGCAGACACTGAGACAACGTATGAACGGACACCGCGCAACAATCACCAGGCAGGATAGTTGCCTCCCAGTCGGGGAACACTTCAGCAGTCAAGGGCATTCAGCCTCGGATCTGCGGGTTAGCGTTCTCCAAGGCGGCGTGGGCAACACGGTGGCATAGTGGTTAGCACTGGTGCCTCACAGCGCCAGGGACCCGGGTTCGAATCTGACCTCGGGTGACTGTCTGTGTGGAGTTTGCACATTCTCCCCGTGTCTGCGTGGGTTTCCTCCGGGTGCTCCGGTTTCCTCCCACAGTCCAAAAATGTGCGGGTTAGGTTGATTTGGCTATGATAAATTGACCCTTAGTGTTAGGGGGGGATTAAATATGTGGGGTTATGGGGATAGGATGGGATATGTTAGGGGGAATTAAATACGTGGGGTTACGGGGGTAGGGTGGGATATGTGTACTGTGGGGATTAAAGCAGGGACAGGGTATTGGATTTGGATGATCAGCCATGATCGTATTGAATGGCGGAGCAGGCTCGACGGGCCGAATGGCCTACTCCTGCTCCTAGATTCTATGTTTCTATGAGACACACGACAACGCAAAATCATCGAGCAGAAACTGATAGCCAAGTTCCGCACTCATGAGGACGGCCTCAATAGGGATATCGGGTTCATGTCACGCTACAGAACGTGACTTGACATCGTTGTCTGTCTTTCCAGTTTTTAAAAAACAAACACAAAAAAACAACCCCAAAAAACAAACCCCAAAAAAGACGGAGAGAGAGGAAGGGATATGGAGAGAGATCTGCTGCAGACAGCACGATTTTGACACGTTGGACCCCCTGGGACACTTCTCATTGTCTTGGCTGTACTCTTGGTGTGTCTTTGATGTAAGGAAAGATTGTATCTCTGCAGTATCTGTGTTTATATTCTGTCAACTTTTGTAGATTCACTCATTGTAACTTTACCTGAAGAAGGGGCGATCGATAGCTCCGAAAGCTTGTAATTTTAAATAAATCTGTTGGACTATAACCTGGTGTTGTGCGACTTCTCATTTTTGTTGGACATAGTCATCGCCTGGCACTTCTGTGGCGCGAATGTTACCTGCCACTTAGCAACCCAAGCCTGAACGTCGTCCAGGTCTTGTTGCATGCGGGCATGGACTGCTTCATTATCTGTGGAGTTGCGAATGGCGCTGAACACTGTGCAGTCATCAGCGAACATCCCCATTTCTGACCTTATGTTGGAGGGAAAGTCATTGATGAAGCAGCTGAAGATGGTTGGGCCTAGGACACTGCCCTGAGGAACTCCTGCAGCGATGTCCTCGGGCTGTGATGATTGACCTTCAACCACCACTGTATCAAACCGCTAGGAAAAACAATAAGAATAAAACCGGACAGACCATCTGGCATCGACCTAGGCACCGGATTCGGACACGGCCCCTCCAAGTCACACACCATCCTGACTTGGAAATATATCGGCCGATCCTCCATCGTCGCTGGGTCAAAATCCTGGAACTCCCTCCCTAACAGCACTGTGGGAGGACCATCACCACACGGACTGCAGCAGTTCGAGAAGGTGGCTCACCACCACCTTCTCAAGGGCAACTAGGGATGGGCAGTAAGTGCTGGCCTTGCCAGCGACGCCCACATCCCATAAATGAATTTTTAAAAAATGGACATTGTTTCTCGGGTTAAAACTATGCAGCGTAGAGGAAGCTTTATTTTTGCACTGGATCAGACAGTGCAGTGTTTGATGTTGGCACTGCCTGACAAAAGTATTCATTCCCAATGTCAAAAATCCTTTCCTTTAATGTGTACAAAATTCACCCAGAATATGCCTTGATTTTTTTTTTGTGCATGTTATAAAATATTTATTCTGGTCTATTTGTAGATTTATCTGGCTCCCTTTATCAGCTCGGATCTGAATTCCCCTATCGGATGAGTCTAGTTCTCCATTTAGCCTTTACAGTTGCAGCATTACTGCCTTTGCACACTCATTTATATCTGAAAGAGATCGTAATTAAATTACAGCCGTTGTTAGTTGATTATTGTAATCTAGATGACATCCCATTTCATTATGTGCCTCAGACCAGAATGAGCCCTCGCTTTAGCGCAGTGAAAGGATATACGGTCTACTCTTAATTCAAAATCAATTAATACGAAGTATCTGATAATTCAATCTTTTTAAGCACTAACTCACTACTTTCCTATGTTATTCCTGTTGCTTAATTCCAATTACTGGATAATGACTTTTTTTAGCGCAAAAATGACTTGAAATAATGCGAGTAGCTTGTAGCTTCGAACCTTGTTCTGTACCCGTGAGGCGCACTACCTCGGAAAATTGGGGGGGTCAAGGGGTATGAAAGGTTTTGTGGGATACACTCTCACCGAAACTGGAACTAGCCAGATGGATCGCAATGGTTCTCCAGCCCTGTCCGTTCCTGTGTTCCTATCGGCTGATCACTTTTAGTTATGTCGGTGGCAATCGCAGTTCTATTCAGTCCAGATATTGAACTATTTTTCCTAGTCTTCACTTTTTTCATTGGCACAATGATGTAGATCGCGGTGGTATTCTAAGAATGCTGGGCGAAGGGAGAGACAAGGAATGACTACACACCTCTGTTGCAGTTCTGTGCTTTCTTTGGAATTGATGTAAAGAAAGGCTTAAATCTGTTTAATTATTGAGACACAGATATCTCTGTGATAAATGGGTCTTGTCAGATAGAGGTCTTTTCTGGATAGACTGGATTGGAGTAGAACGACTGCAGCCAATGGGGGTAGGCTTTGGAGCAACAACAACAACTTGTATTTATATAGCGCCTTTAACGTAGTTAAACGTCCCAAGGCGCTTCACAGGAGTATTACAAGACAAAAAATTTGACACCGACCCAGATAAGGAGAAATTAGGGCAGGTGACCAAAAGCTTGGCCAAAGAGGTAGGCTTTAAGGAGCGTCTTAAAGGGGGAAAGAGAGGTAGCGAGGCGGACAGGTTTAGGCAGGGAATTCCAGAGCTTAGGGCCCAGGCAACAGAAGGCACGGCCACCAATGGTTGAGCGATTATAATCAGGGATGCTCAAGAGGGCAGAATTAGAGGAGCGCAGATATCTCGGGGGGCGGGGGGGGTTGTGGGGCTGAAGGAGATTACAGAGGTAGGGAGGGGCGATGCCATGGAGGGATTTGAAACCAAGGATGAGAATTTTGAAATTGAGGCGCACCAACGTTAACCACATGGCGTGGTAGGGTGGTGAGGGTTTGTACTTAACCACTCTCCACACATTGAGGTTCTCCACTCCGCCTCAATTCAAGGAGGAGCTGGGCGGGGTCTAGGATTCTTCTCTGACGGAAGGCGACCTCAGGGAGTGAGTCGCTGTGGCCTTCACCCACGCACCTCTTAGCTGCTGAGTACAGAACAGAATTAGTGATAAGTCATCTGTTTGGCATTGCAGCTAAGAACGTGGTGTTCCCTCCATATTGCCCCAGTGAGGTGAAGTTCATGTTACAATGGGAGAATTTCCAGAGCAGGGTTTTTGCACATTATTTTTCAATTGTTCTTCTTATCCTTCTCCAGTGTTCTCTCCCTCCTTTTCCAAAGGTGCCGAGTGCTGGTTAGGATTTGGAGGGCGGAGGAGGCAGATTCAATAGCAGCCTTCAAAAGGGAATTGGATAAATACTTGAAGGAGAAACAATTGCAGGGATATGGGGAAAGAGCGGGGGGGGAGAGGGACTAACTGGACTGCTCTTCGAAAGAGCCGGCGCAGACTCCATGGGCCGAATGGCCTCCTGTGTTGTATGACTCTATGATGATATTCCATAGACACTGGCCATCCTCTGGCATCTCACCCAAGTGGCCGCACTTGGTGCGTCAGCCCAGTCAGTGAGCGTCATTAGACTATTTAATTGTGGGGGACTGCACAGGAGCCTGACCCTATCCTCACTTGTTTCCATACATGTGGAGAGGGCTTGACAGGCTAGATGCTGAGAGGTTGTTTCCCCCTGGCTGGAGAGTCTAGAACTAGGGGGGGGCAGAGTCCCAGGATAAGGGGTCGGCCATTTAGCACTGATTTGAGGAGAAATTTCTTCACTCAGAGGGTTGTGAATCTTTGGAATTCTCTGCCCCAGAGGGCTGTGGATGCTGAGTCTTTGAGTATATTCAAGGCTGAGGTGGATAGATTTTTGTACTCTTGGGGAATCAAGGGATATGGGGATCGGGCGGAGAAATGGAGTTGAGGTTGAAGATCAGCCATGATCTTATTGAATGGCGGAGCAGGCTCGAAGGGCCGTACGGTCTACTCCTGCTCCTAATTCTTATGTTCTTATGTTGACCTTCTAGCTGTAGTCAGGAGCGTTTCCTCTGCCCACCTGGGGCTCTCTTGTCGTGCCGGAGCTCCGAGCAGAGCGCTTGTTTTGGGAGTCTCGTATCGGGCATGCGGACATCAGTCACCTGCGAACTCATTTTTAATGTGGAAGCAAGTCAACCTCGGTTCCGAGGGACTGCCTAAGAGAAGAAGAGAAGAGTCAGGAGCAGGAATCCTGACTAATTTCCCCCCTCCCCATAACCCAGGGACGCCAAGGGCCAATTTTAGAGCCCAGCTATTGCTCCGCCTCCGCTCCGGGCAATGCAGGAATCGAACCTACGCCCTTCGTAGACTGTCGGCTTGGTAACACACCAGGTAAAAAAACAGCCATCGAGCCCAGGTTACCCATGAGCAATTCCACAGCAGATCTGTCCGCAGATATTTTTTTAAAATTCTGTGACGTACCCTCACAGCATTGTAGAGCTGCTGAGAGCATCGTTAATAATGTCACAAAACTTTGCAGAGTTTACACCGCCTGACATTTCAACATGGCAACAAGATCCCCATTATTTTCTTTTAAATTGCAGTTTTCACGTTGGGCATATCGACAGGTGTGAATAAGTTATTAAGACAGTAGGAAGTAGGGATCGTTATTTGTCAGGAGCAAAATTGCACAACATGGTAATCCAGTGAGATAGCTGACAAAACCCCCCTGGGGTTTATATAATGGTTGATACCTTTTAATTGGCGTGTGCTTTTGGAGAGCTTTAATAACAAATTAATCTTTACGAGCTAAGTATTGCCTAAGGTAATAAAGTAATTGTGCGGGGCATGTCACCATTTAGTTAGGCAGCATCCACAGGGGGGCTTCAGATTGAAACGCTCGGGTTTGCACACAGTAAACGGTTTCTGTATTGGCCGGAAGGTAGTCTCCACACTGCTGTATGCTGCTGCAGATCCGATTCCAAACCGGTCGCTACTTCTGCTAACACAGTGAGGGAGAGGAATTTCTGACGCGTGTCTGTACCCTCATCTGCTGGTATAATTTTGGGGTCATCGTTCACTGCTGCAGTATTTAGTCAAAACCTGTAAATACATTTTCACAAGTGTGGCCGTGAAGTGGTTAATGGGACAGGACCGTCAACCGAGAGGTTAAAAGGGAGAAAGTGAGGGAGAATAAATTGCAGGGATATGGGGAAAGAGCGGGGGAGTGGGACTAACTGGATTGCTCCTCGAAAGAGCCGGCGGCAGACTCGACGGGCCGAATGGCCTCTTTCTGTGCTGTGCTATTCTGAGAGTTCAAATCCTACCATGGCAAGATACTGGGCCGGATTTACCGACCCCCACGGGTGCGTACGCGCCTGTAGGGGCCGCGCAAGTGCCGGTTTCAGCCACGCGAAGCGCATGTGCTGAAAAGCGGCACTTGCGATCTGTCAAGAATTCTCTTGACAGATCCTCCGCCTGCCTGGGAAAAGGGCCTCCGCGGGCAGAGAATTCCGCTTTTTGCTCAACTTCTGCCCGTTGAACGGCAGTGGAATTCTTACGCCTGGTAAAAGCAGGCCTGCTTAAGAGTGTTGAAAAATAGAAAAATTAAATTTGATAACTCATTTATAAATTAAAAATACTCTTCAAAAATGTAAGTTTATTGTTAGCCCCGTAAAAACATTTAATTTTTTTTTAATTCAATTTTTTTTTCATTAAATGGGATTTTAATTAATTTTTTAAAAAATTATTTATTGTTTTAGTGTGTTTTTAAATGTGATCCCCATTCATACTTTTGACATTTCTGTCCGTACAGACCTGTCAAAAGTATGAAGGGGGATTCCCTTCTTCCATTGGTTCCCCATGGCCCACGTGATCCCAGGGACGCTTGTGAACCGCCTGCGCCCCTGGGATACCTGGGCCTCTGCCCGCGCGGACCCGGAGAGGCCCGGGATCGCAAGCCTCGGGATCTATGGAGCCGGCAGGTAGGTTGGTAGATTTCTTTCCGATCGGAGGTATCCGCCCGAAGGAAGCCTCCGATCGGAAATTCAGGGCACTGATATTAAATTCAATAAACGTTTTAATTTGTGAGCTGGTACGAGAGTGGGGGGGAAGTCACCACAATGGCGTCCTGATTGTTGTAAAAGCCCAACTGGATTACTGGTGTTTTTCAGGAACATGCTGCCTTACCACATCCCAAGAGCACATTATAAAAAAAGCTTCCAGCCTTTGTATACTGTTAACATCAGAACTTAAGAAATAGGAGCAGGAGTAGGCCCTCGAGCCTGCTCCACCATTCAATAAGATCATGGCTGATCTGATCTTAGCCTCAACTCCACTTTTCTGCCCGCTCCCCATAACCCTTGACTCCCCTGTAGTTCAAAAATCTGTCTGTCTCAGCCTTGAATATATTCAATGACTCAGCCTCCACAGCTCTCTGGGGTAGAGAATTCCAGAGATTCACAAGGACTGTGGTTACATTTGCGACTTATCTGCTTATATTGGCCCTGAAATTCGCCTCTCCGGCTTGCCGCGGGGGTAAGGATCGCGCGCGCACTTACCTACCGCGCCTGCCTTTGTGTTTTGGGCCCACGGGGACTTCAGCTCCTGGACCTGCTCCAACTGCCGGCGCGCAGTGCTTGCGTGTCCCAGGGGCGCAGTTAGTGCGATGCGTCCCCTGGGATCACGTGGGCCATGGAGAGCCAATGGCAGCAGACCATCTTTCATTCATAGATTTGACAAGAAGACCTGTCAAATCTGTGAATTGAAATCGGCCCCAAAAGAACAGCTAAACTTAAAATAATTTTTTTTTAAAAACCATCACATTTATAAAATAACTATAGTTAAATAAATTAACCACTTTAAACAAAAATGTAAATTTTTGAAAAAATTAAAATACTTTTTAACAGTGCTAAAAATAAACTTACCTTTCTTTAAAGTATCTAAAAAAGATAAACCTGTTGAGAATTTTTTTAAATTATAATTAATTAACCACTTACCTTGTTGAAAACGGGTCCTGCGCCTCCTTTTTAAAAGCACAGGTTCTTCAATACTTACCCTCCCGTAGAAACCTGAAAAAAACCCTAAGTTTGCTGCGTGCGCGCAGCCTCTACCGCGCACGCGGTTCACCTAGGAACCGCCCCCTTCACCAGACCGGAAGTTCCGGTTTCCCGCACATGCGCAGTGCATGCAGGAAACCGGCACTTCGGGACGCCTTACGGGTGAGTACGCACTGTGTACTCACCCAGGAAGGGCCGAATTTTTGGCCCATTATAGTTGACTCTTCTGCACTCTTGTCTCACAACTTTAACCTTTTACAGGACTGAGAAGTGGTGGTGATAAAACTCAAGGGTGCGCAAGGGGCCAGAATGGGAGGAGTGCGGAGATCTCGGAGGCTGTAGGGCTGGAGGAGGTTACAGAGATGGGGAGGGGGGCGAGGCCATGGAGGGGTTTTGAACAGAAGGATGAGAATTGTTTTATACTGGGCAATGTTCCCTCATCTCTTTTTCGGTGCGTGGGGGCCCTTTAACTGGCTGCGCGGCCCATTCAAATTTCCGCCCATTTGTGGTTTTTCCCCACACAAAACCGATGCGCGGGACCTCCGGACCGCGCGGCTTAACGGGGAAAATTGATACTGGATAACGCTGCAGAATATCGCAAGGCAGCGCAGTGGCGAGGAGTTTATTGGTGCTTCTGAGCTCCCAAGATGTGTCGCGCCCTTGAATGCAGTCCAGTCTCTGCTCTATCATGTGTCCAGGTTAGGCTGGTGGTGGGGGCATTGCTTTGTTCTATTTTTGGAGCTTGTGTCAGTGGCAGCGGAGGGCCGAGGGCGAGAGAGGGCGAACTCCTGTCACTAAATGATGAGCTTCGGTCTGAGGAGCTGCCACTGCGCCCCATGCGGCTTGAACTGCACTGTGAGGCTGCAATTCAATTTTGCTCCTTGCGAACAGGAGAGCAGCAGGCTTTGTACATTTTACTGCAATTGTACATCAGGGAATGGTTCTGTACATTTATGTGGACGACAGTCGGTATCTGTGATAAAAGCAGGTGGATGGGGAAATGGGTAGATCTCATTACTCTGTACAATCTTCAATTTGTCCCCAACCTCCCCGAATGTACAGTTTACGCCTAAGCTGGGGTTTTTTTCTTCACGTCAAGCAATTAAGCAATGTAAATAACACGGGCAAAGTGGGAATTTAGTGCTGGAAAGTTGAATTATCACCTAATTAGACTTAATAGCGGACCGTAAAATAAAACAAGTATTTTAGTTCTACGGATAATGCGGTCGTCTCAACATCATCAAAAACTACTTGCATTTATATCGTGCTTTTAATGTCGGAAAAACACCCCAAGGCACTTCATAGTGGTCTAAGGAGAGAGGAAAAAATTGGATGTGAAGCAATGTTCCCTCTTTTTTTTTCGGTGCAAGGGCCTTTCTTACTACAGTTATACAAGGCCTTGGTGAGACCACACCTGGTGTACTGTGTGCAGTTTTGGTCTCCTTACCTAAGAAAGGATATACTTGTCATAGAGGGAGTGCAGTGAAGGTTCACCAGACTGATTCCCTGGGATGGCAGGACTGTCGTATGAGGAGAGATTGGGTCGACTAGGCCTGTATTCACTAGAGTTTAGAAGAATGAGAGGGGATCTCATTGAAACTTATAAAATTCTGACAGGGCTAGACAGACTGGATGCAGGGAGGATGTTTCCCCTGGCTGGGGGGTCGAGAACGAGGGGTCACAGTCTCAGGATACGGGGTAGGACATTTAGGACTGAGATGAGGAGAAATTTCTTCACTCAGAGGGTGGTGAACCTGTGGAATTCTCTACCACAGAAGGCTGTGGAGGCCAAGTCACTGAATATATTTAAGAAGGAGATAGATAGATTTCTGGACACAAAAGGCATCAAGAGGTGTGGGGAATATGGTATTGAGATAGAGGATCAGCCATGATCATATTGAATGGCGGAGCAGGCTCGAAGGGCCGAATGGCCTACTCCTGCTCCTATTTTTCTGTGTTTCTATGTTTCAGCTGGCTGCGCGGCCCATTCAAATTTCCGCGCCTGCGCGGTTTTAGCCCGTTCGAAAGCCGCTGGACAGCCTGCGCGGGACCTCAAGACTTGCTGCGCGGCCAACGAGAACATTGATGCGGCGCCAAAGGAGGTCAAATGTTTGGGTCAAAGAAGTGGGTTTAAGGAGGGTTCCGAAATGAGGAGAGGGAGGTGGAGGGGTTTCCCGGGGGTGTTCCAGAGCCAGCGGTGGCTGGCAGCACGGCGGTAAGAATTGCAAACCTCACTGGTTAATCTTTCTGCGATCAAATTTCCAGCTTCACTGTTCACCATTGCAAAAAAAGGTGAAGGCGTCATTAGATGCATCTCAGGGGGTCATAGTCTCAGGATAAGGGGTCGGCCATTTTGGACTGAGAGGAGGAGAAATTTCTTCACACAGAGGGTGGTGAATCTTTGGAATTCTCTACCCCAGAGGGCTGTGGAGGCTCAGTCGTTGAGTATATTCATTACATAAATTTAAAACAGAAATAGACAGTTTCCTAGAAGTAAAGGGAATTAAGGGTTACGGGGAGCGGGCAGGAATTTGGACATGAGTCTAGGTTCAGATCGGTCATGGCCCTGGGGTAGCGTAGCGGGCCCGGTCATGGCCCTGTGGGTAGCGTAGCGGGCCCAGGGGCCGTGTAGCCTGATCCTGCTCCTATTTCGTGTGTCCAATTCTGTTAGGTTCAGGAGATGGTTCTGTGATAGTAGATTGGCAGTTAGGATCAGATCAGCCATGATCTTATTGAATAGCGGAGCAGGCTCGAGGGGCCAATTGGCCTACTCCTGCTTCTTATGTTCTTATGTTCTTAGATTAATAGATTTTTGGGAATCAAGGGGATATGGGGATCGGGCGGGAAAGTGGAGTTGAGGTAGAAGATCGACCATGATCTTATTGAATGGCGGAACAGGCTTGAAGGGGCCGAATGGCCGACTCCTGTCCCTATTTCTTATGTTATAAACACATGGAGGGAGAAAGGCATAGAAGGCTATGCTGATAGGGTGAGACGAAGAGGGGTGGGAGCATAAACACCGGTATAGACCAGTTGAGCCGAATGGCCTGTTTCTGGGCTGTAAATTCTATGATTGAACCGAGCCGGGAGACTTTTACTGCATTCTGGGGCTGTGGAAGCAGGTTTAAACTCCTTCAGCAATTACACAAACTTTCACCTAGCCGGTTGTTCAGTTTGTTTCAATATGTTTTATTCCGCACTGAGCAACTCGGTCATAAACCATTGAATATGCAGCTTATGGCTCCCCTAGTGGCTCAGTTTATAAATGCAGTTGATAGTGCAGTGCTGAACTGTATAGAGTGGGCTAACTGCAGGGCACTGCCATTCGCCCGTCACCCCTGTGCTCGCTGACCCACATTGGCTCCCAGTCCGGCAACGCGTCGATTTTAAAATACTCATCCTTGTTTTCAAATCCTTCCGTGGCCTCACCCCTCCCTATCTCTGTAATCTCCTCCAGCCCCACAACCCTCTGAGATCTCTGCACTCCTCCAATTCTGCCCTCTTGAGCATCCCCGATTTTATTCGCCCAAGCTCTGGAATTCCCTCCCTAAACCACTCCGCCTCTCGACCGCCTTCCTCTCCTTTAAGATGCTCCTTAAACCCTACCTCTTTGACCAAGCTTTTGGTCACCTGTCCTAATATCTCCTTATGTGGCTCGGTGTCAAATTTTGTCTGATAATCGCTCCTGTGAAACGCCTTAGGGACGTTTTACTACGCTGTATAAATACACGCTGCTGTTGTTTATTACCCAGTCGGTGTTGGATTAATTGATCGCGGGGGAGGGAGGCAATAATAGGGGTGGTTCTGGATGAGGGAAAAAGAACGCATTAGCGGGAGTTCCTGCTCCTGGTTACTTCCCAGCGACACATGCTGGAAAGTGGACCTGTCTGCCGATTGGTTGACAGCAGCATCGGGTTCAGCGGTGATGCCGTATGTGTTCGAATAGTTTGGAAAAAATACTTGCTACCTGTGAAGAATAGAGCCTATGGTGTTCAATAAATGCTAGCATAAGCGTTGCTGGAAAAGACGTGTGTAGAATATTTGTACAGGCAGAAAAGAGAACTCACACTGGCTCAATAAATGTATCGAGGGAAATTGTGGCCTAAACGCCTTCGAAACCCATTGTGGATGAGAGGTATACTTGCGACAGTGCGGGCACCTTGAAATGCTGGAGGCTCACGGCTTGCGTTCATTTGACTTGCAGATCAGCATCTTCATGACCCACCTGTCAAACTACGGCAACGATCGGCTGGGCCTGTACACCTTCGAGAGCCTGGTGAAGTTTGTCCAGTGCTGGACCAACCTAAAACTGCAGACCCTGCCCCCAGTAAAACTGGCCGCCAAATACTTTGAGCTTTTCCCGGAGGAGAAGCACCCCCTGTGGCAGGTAAGAAACACAGCACCCTTGTGTGGAAGGATATACTTGCCTTGGAGGCGGTGCACCGAAGGTTCACTAGATTGATTCCTGGGATGAGAGGGCTGTCCTATGATGAGAGATTGTGTAGAATGGGCCTATACTCTCTGGAGTTTACAAGAATGAGAGGTGATCTCATTGAAACATACAAGATTCTGAAGGGGATTGACAGGGTAGATGCCGAGAGGTTGTTTCCCCTGGCTGGAGTGTCTAGAACTAGGGGTCACAGTCTCAGGAAAAGGGGTAGGCCATTTAAGACCGAGATGAGGAGGAATTTCTTCACTCAGATGGTTGTGAATCTTTGGAATTCTCTACCCCAGAGGGCTGTGGATGCTGAGTCTTTGAGTATATTCAAGGCTGAGAGAGATTGATTTTTGGATATTAAGGGAATCAAGGTTATATGGGAATCGGGCGGGAAAGTGGTGTTGAGGTCGATGATCAGCCATGATCTTATTGATTCTCCGTAATATCAGAAAGTGGCGTCTCAGCCAGCTATAATACATGATCAGTATTTTTGTAGCTTGCAGTTCAGAGACGATTCACACGGTTAATTCCAGAGATAAAGGGGTTGTCTTATGAAGAAAGGTTGAGCAGGTTGGGCCTATACTCATTGGAGTTTAGAAAAATGAGAGGAGATCTTATTGAAACATATAAGATACTGAGGGGGGCTCGACAAGGTAGATGCAGAGAGGATGTTTCCCCTCGTGGGGAAATCTAGAACTCGGGGGCACAGTTTCAGAATAAAGGGTTGTCCTTTTAGAACTGAGATGAGGAGGAATTTCTTCTCTCAGAGGGTCGTAAATCTGTGGAATTCTCTGCCCCAGAGAGCTGTGGAGGCTGAGTCATTAAAGACATTTAAGGTGGAAATAGACAGATTTTTGCAAGATAAGGGAGTGAAGGGTTATGGGGAGTGGACAGGGAAGTGGCTTTGAGCCCAAGATCAGCCATGATCTTATTGAATGGCGGAGCAGGCTCGAGGGGCCAAGTGGCCTATTCCTGCTCCTATTTCTTATGTCCTTTCGTTAAGGGAGCCAACTATGTAGGTGGGTCTGTACCAGTGGTTTTCTACAGAGGACCGCCCCTGGGGATACCGGAACGCTCCCAGGGGTTTAGTGGCAATATGGCAGGGGAGTGGTTACGGTAGCGGATTACTAACTCACCAGTTCAAACCCCGCCGAGTTGTGAAGTTGAATTCAGTAAGTCTGGCCGATTGTGAGCTGGGGCCAGGGGGAACAACGCTGAAAGTTGCCACGCGGTCATCAAAACCCAAATGCCCCTCAAGGGAGAGAGCCTGCCGCCCTCGGCCAGTGTGGCCGCCACGTCGGGTTTCCCGCTCTGACTGGACATATTCCTGGAGGTTTCATCACCTGACCCCGTGCCCACACCTCCGCCATCAATCTCCGAAAATGCCCACCCTCACGGTTTAACGCCTTTCCCCCACCGATTGAAAGTTAAACAGACACTTCCTTACCTGTTTGGATGTTTCTTGACTGTGTCAACCTTTCCCCCAATCTCCTAATATCTTCATAACTAAATATTAATGGTAGTGTTCAACGAAAATGAATGGGCACACTTTTCTTTTTAATACCCCTATGATTTTTCTCCTGGCAGTGCCCTGGGAGACGAATCTTCAATTCCTGGAGACTCTGGGACAGTCCTGGAGCGTTGGCACACTCTACCCACACATGACTCCTGTCCCGCACTACCTGCTTGACTCTTAGGGCTGGATTTTGCCAATGGGGAGCTTTTGGAGGTGGGACTCCCACTTGTCGGGTTTCAGTCCCGCCTCCATCAACTTCTGGCCAACCCACACTATTTTCCCTTGATTGACCTTGTTAAGCCCGTCCAGCGGGCCTAGCAGGCCAATTAAGGGAAAGCCAGTTACAGAGAACGTCAACGTATGACTCTGTGAAGTTGTCAAACACTAACATTCTCTGTAGTTTGATGAGTTCTTGAATTCAAGACCTCATCAAACCTCTTTTGTGAGCAGAAATTAGATGGTTGTTGCATTGGAGAATGCAACGGCCATCTGTCATCTCTGCCGGTGAGGTACGAGACTCTCCGCGTACCCAACTCTTGAAGCCTGCAGGAAGAAACAAAGGTAAGTAAACTTTTTCTAACACTTTCCACTTACCTCACATACTCACCTCTCCACACTTGCACCCATCACTCATCTTCACAGCGCACTTTTGCACCCCGCAGACCCACTGCTCGCCTCGGTGACCCTGGCGGGGTTCAGAGCCTTTGGGAAGCCCACACTTGTGCGGGCAAAATGGGGATAATCCTCTTAGCTGCCTGTTAACTACCTATTGACAGGCAGATAAGTGGCACTAATCCCCTTCCCGCCTCCAAGGAGACGGGACCCGGCGCGGGTCGGCTACCCACCTCCTGGGATGATGGCACGGAGGCGGGTTGGGCACCCGCCCCCAGATTCTGCCATTTTCCCGGCAGACCCGCCTCCCCAGGGCTGGCAAGATCGCGCCCATAATGTCCTCTGATGTGGCCTAGCAAGCTGCTTGGTTGTGAAACCAGTCACTGCCACAGTTGGGGATTAAATGTGACCTTCCTAATGTTGCCCACATCCTGAGGACAACATTATATTTAAAAAAAAAGCAAGACCCCTGTCCTAACTACTGAGGGTCAGTGCCAGATACTGAAAGCAAATCAGTGTTAACTTTGCAACATCAAAGAAAACCTTTTATTTATTACGATACAGCAACAGAAATAACCTTGCCAAAAAAGTCAGCACATCTGACAGCAAGACAGAGAGAAATTGATGACCTCGTGGATCCATCGCAATCCCAGGAGGTCCAGGAATCCCACTTTTGATTATCTTTAGAACTCGCCCCTTATCCCTCAAAGCACTGCGGTGAATCCAGCTGCTGTTTAGTTGCATAGTCTGTTTATGAAAGAAACTCTGATGGGAAATAGACTCCAGTACGTCGAAGGGTTAGCGGTTTTCTTAGATAAAAGTCAAATTTAAGTCTGAGTTAAATTGACTCCCTTTTTTTGCAGTCAGATTATAATTCGGATTGCTCGTTTTGGAAGCAATTGGTTCGTTTCCCTCCTGACTTGTTTCTTCCCCCCCCCCTATTTTAGGAACAGGAGGAGGCCGTTCAGCCCCTCGGGTCTGCTCCGCCACTCAGTTCGATCACAGTTGATCTGTACCTCAGCTCCATTTACCCGCCTTTGCTCCGTATCCCTTGATGCCCTTACTCAACAAAAATCTATCTGACGAAGGGTCATCGACCTGAAACGTTGACTCTGTTTCTCTCTCCACAGAAGCTGCCTGGCCTGCTGAGTGTTTCCAGCGTTTTCTGTTTTTATTTCAGATTTCCAGCATCCGCAGTATTTTGCTTTTGTAAAAATCTATCGATCTCAGTCTTGAAAGCTCCAATTGTGTCCCCCCCGCCCCCCAGATCCTCAGCCCTTTGGGGGAGAGAATTCCAGATTTCTACTACCCTTTGTGTGAGGGGAAAAAATGCTTCCCGATTTCCCTTTTAAACGGCCCAGCTCTGATTTTAAGGTTATGTCCCCTTGCACTGCATTCCCCCATCGGAGGAAACAGATTCTCGGTGTCTAAACTATCGGAATCCTTTTAACATTTTAAAACACCCCAATCAGATCACCCTTGAGCACAAAGATCTAGGCTGACACTCCAGTGCAATACTGAGGGAGTGCTGCACTGTCGGAGGTGCCGTCTTTTGGATGAGATGTTAAACCGAGGTCTGCCCTCTCAGGTGGACGTAAAAGATCCCGTGGCACTGTTTCGAAGAAGAGCAAGGCGAGTTCTCCCCGGTGTCCTGGGGCCAATATTTCTCCCTCAACCAATATCACTGAAACAGATTATCTGATCATTATCACGTTGCTGTTTGTGGGAGCTTGCTGTGCGCAGATTGGCCGCCGCGTTTCCAGATACTGCACCTGGATTATCTCTCAGTTGAATCTATTAGATCTCTGTATTACTATTGCTGTTTGTTATTATCTAAAATCAATGGAGCAAAATCTGTATAGAAAATAAATCTAAAGGTTTTACCCGAGAGACCAGCCAGGTAATCTGGACTGTCGAGTATTGTTATTAAACTTTTCACGAGCGCAGTTCAAAACTGTCAACTATGCTGTCGGAGAAACCATTTCTCTGACAAGGGGCCGTTTATAATTGAAGACTGAGAAGTACCACGGGGGGGGGGGGGGGGGGAGAGGAAGGGGATGAATTCTATCTCTTTTTTTTATTATTGCGCAGCTACTTTTGGGAGGAAGGGAAGGGAAGCTAAAGAATAACCTTTGAACCCGCGTGAAGCTGTCTGTTCTTGTGGTGGGTCTCGGGTCCAGCGAGTAAATAAACCGTCTCCAATCAATGGCCACATCTGCCCCAGTTACTCAGGTGATACGACCCGTGACCACGGGCTGTACTCAACAGATTTATACATTTTCCACATTTATTATTAAAAGCAAACCTGTCAGCCAGCTGTAAATGTCAGTCTGATTTGAGGCGAGACCATAGATATTTCAGCACAGAAAGAGCACGTCGTGCCTGCGCTGATTCTATCAGTGCAACCACTCGAATTCAACTTCCCTGCTCTTTCCCTGTGCACTTTATCTAATTGTTTATCTAATTCCCTCCTAAATGTCATGATGACTTGGCTTCAGCAGTCACTCCTGATAATACAGTCCATATTCTTACAAAAAAACCTTTGAGTGAAAAATTTCTTCTCACCTCCTTTAGTGTTAGCCGTGGCTCAGTGGGCAGCACCCTCGCCTCTGAGTCAGAAGGTCATGGGTTCAAGTCCCACTCCAGAGGCTTGAGCACAAAAATCTAGGCTGACGCTCCCCATGCAGTGCTGAGGGAGCGCTGCACTGTCGGAGGTGCCGTCTTTCGGATGAGACGTTAAACTCAGGCCCCGTCTGCTCTCTCAGGTGGATGTAAAAGATCCCACGGCCACTATTTTGAAGAAGAGCACAGGGGAGTTGTCCCCGGTGTCCTGGCCAATATTTATCCCTGAATCGACATCACTAAAACAGATTATCTGGTCATTTTCACATTGCTGTTTGTGGGAGCTTGCTGTGCGCAAATTGGCTGCCGCGTTTCCCACATTACAACAGTGACTACACTTCAAAAGTACTTCATTGGCTGTAAAGCGCTTTGAGACGTCTGGTGGCCGTGAAAGGCGCTATATAAATGCAAGGAGGGAGAGAGCCCAGGGCACACTCCTGTATTCAGGATGAACAGTAACAGGAGATGGGTGTGTGTGTGGGTGTGCATATGCATGTGCGTGTGTGTGTATGGGTGGGGGTGGTTGTGTGTCCATATTATCCTTTGTTTTATTAGATTATAATTTCCTGATGGTGAACGCTCTTTTTCAGAACCCGTGTGATGACAAAAGACATAAGGACATTTGGTCTAAAGAGAAAACTTGTGACAGGCTTCCCAAGTTCCTAATCATTGGCCCACAGAAAACAGGTAACCTTTATTCTTCGATTTCATTCAGTCTAATAATGGGAGCCTTTAACTGGTAGTGATTTTAATGATGACGTATTAGAGAGGCAGGACATTTCTGTGTGGGAACAAGTAGTTTCATCATTTTTGTGCAGTAAGACTTCCACTTTTAATAAATTCCAGTTTTCTTTTCTTGCTTCTGCTGAGAGTGCGGAACTCAGGCTGACACTCCAGTGCAGTACTGAGGGAGTGCCGCACTGTCGGAGGGGCAGTACTGAGGGAGCGCCGCACTGTCGGAGGGGCAGTACTGAGGGAGAGCTGCACTGTCGGAGGGGCAGTACTGAGGGAGAGCTGCACTGTTGGAGGAGCAGTACTGAGGGAGTGCCACACTGTCGGAGGGGCAGTACTGAGGGAGCGCTGCACTGTCGGAGGGGCAGTACTGAGGGATCGCTGTACTGTCGGAGGGGCAGTACTGAGGGAGCGCCGCACTGTCGGAGGGGCAGTACTGAGGGAGCGCTGCACTGTTGGAGGGGCAGTGCTGAGGGAGCGCCACACTGTTAGAGGGGCAGTACTGAGGGAGTGCTGCACTATCGGAGGTGCCGTCTTTCGGATGAAACATTAAGCCAAGGTCCAATCTGCCAGTTCAGGTAGATATTAAAGATACAGTGGCACTATTTGAAGATGATGTGTTCTGGTCACCACATTACAGGAAAGATGTGATTGCACTAGAGGGGGTACAGAGGAGGTTTACGAGGATGTTGCCAAGACTGGAGAATTTTAGCTATGAGGAAAGATTGGATAGGCTTTGGAACAGAGGAGGCTGAGAGGAGACTTAATTGAGGTGTATAAAATTATGAGGGGCCTAGATAGAGTGGATAGGAAGGATCTATTTCCCTTCGCAGAGAAGTCAATAACCAGGGGGCAGAGATTTACAGTAATTGGTAGAAGGATTAGAGGGGAGTTGAGGAGAACTTTTTTCACCCAGAGGGTGGTGGGGGTCTGGAACTCACTGCCTGAAAGGGTGGTAGAGGCAGAAACCCTCATCACATTTATAAAGTACTTGGATATGCACTTGAAGTGCCGTAACCTACAGGGCTACGGACCGAGAGCTGGAAAGTTGGATTAGGCTGGATAGCTCTTTTTCGGCCGGCACAGACACGATGGGCCGAATGGCCTCCTTCTGTGCTGTAAATTTCTATGTTTCTATGACTCTATGAAGAGCAGGAGAGTTAGCCATAGAGTTATACAGCACGGAAAGAGGCCTTTCGGCCCATCGTGTCCGCGCCGGCCATCAAGCCCTGTCTATTCTAATCCCATTTTCCAGCACTTGGTCCGTAGCCTTGTATGCTATGGCGTTGCAAGTGCTCATCTAAATGCTTCTTGAATGTTGTGAGGGTTCCTGCCTCTACCACCCTTTCAGGCAGTGAGTTCCAGATTCCAACCACCCTCTGTGTCCTGGACAATATTCAGTCCCGAGACAACAATACCAATTAAAAAAAATAAGATTAACTGAGGAATCATCTTATCATGGTTTGGGGAACTGGCTGTCTGCGATTGGCTGCCATCTTTGCTTACGCACCAACAACACTGTGCTTCAAACTAATTCACTGTGTGGCGCGCTTTGAGGCATTGCTAAGAGATGCGATAAGGTGCGATTTAAATGCACGTCTTTTTGTAAGTTTGGACGTATTTCTAAAGACAATTGGGAAAAATATTGCTTTCTGTCTTAAAGCTTGGTGTAGATGGAAAAAAACAGATGTTTGAAAATGGCGCCTTAATGAACGTCTCTGTCCTTTTCCCCAGGTACCACAGCGCTGCACTTTTTCCTGTCCTTACATCCTGGAGTCACGAGTAATTTCCCCAGCCCAGTCACCTACGAGGAGATTCAGTTCTTCAATGGGGCCAATTATCACAAAGGAATAGACTGGTAAGACCCCATTAACGTTAGCGCCTATACTCGATTCTGGCAAGTTTCATAAACTCGAGTGGTTCGGAGGCAGTGTGTAACTTTCTAGAATGTGTTTTCCCGGGATGATGTAACTTGGAGCACAAACGCACAGCGAATGGTCTCGGTCAAAAACAGTAGTTCACTTAAACCAGCGGTTTCCGGACCCCTCTGTGTGAGGAAACCCCTGCAAATATTGGAAGGCTCCAGAGGAACCCCCTGCAAATATTGGAAGGCTCCAGAGGAACCCCCTGCAAATATTGGAAGGCTCCAGAGGAACCCCCTGCAAATATTGGAAGGCTCCAGAGGAACCCCCTGCAAATATTGGAAGGCTCCAGAGGAACCCCTTGCAAATATTGGAAGGCTCCAGAGGAACCCCCTGCAAATATTGGAACGCTCCAGGGGAACCCCCTGCAAATGTTTGAGGATGTCCGGGATCCCCTCGCAGGAATCCTGCTCGAAAACCCATGCCGTAACACTAGGGTTGCCAAATCTCCACGACTGCCCTGGAGTCGCCAGGAATTTTAATCGCTCCACCATTGGCGGCCGCGCCTTCAGCTGCCTGGGCCCCAAGCTCTGGAATTGCCTCCCTAAACCCCCCCCCCCACCACCTCTCTTTTACTCCTTTAAGACGCTCCTTAAAACCTACCTCTTTGACCAAGCTTCTGCCTTACTTAATATCTCCTTATATGTGGCTCGGTGTCAAAATTTGTCTGATAATCGCCCCTGTGAAGCGCCTGGCGACGTTTTTAACTACGTTAAAGGCGCTGTATAAATGCGAGTTGTCGTTGTAATTATTCGACAGGCTGCTGTGTTTAAGATAAACGAAGCAGACAGTGTTCCGGGGCAGGCGGACATCGTAGCCACCCAGCGGGGGGGGGGGAGGGGGAGCGGCTCTCACTAATTGGCTCTTATTTTTCAGGTACATGGAGTTCTTCCCGATCCCGTCAAACGCCAGCACCGACTTTATGTTTGAGAAGAGTGCGAATTACTTTGAATCGGAGGTGGTCCCCAAGAGGGCGGCAGCACTGCTGCCCCGAGCGAAGATAATTGCCATTCTGATCAACCCAGCAGAGCGAGCGTACTCCTGGTACCAGGTTCGTGCTGCCTTCTCCACGTGAGATTGATTGTTTTTTGCAGGGGTGGGGTGGAGGGGTTGTTCCCTTTTAGATGGTTGAGCAACGCCCTAATTTTAGAATTCCCAACCTTATTTTGAAATCCCTCCATGGCCCTCGCCCCTCCCTATCTCTGGAACCTCCTCCAGTCCCACAACCCCCCCCCCCCCCCCGAGATCTCTGCGCTCCTCCAATTCTGGCCTCTTGCGCATTCCCGATTTTCATCGCTCCACCGTTGGCGGCCGTGCCTTCAGCTGCCTGGGCCCTAAGCTCTGGAATTCCCTCCCTAAACCTTTCCGCCTCTCTCTCCTCCTTTACGACACTCCTTAAAACCTACCTCTTTGACCAAGCTTTTGGTCATCTGCCCTAATATCTCCTTACGTGGCTCGGTGTCAAATTTTGTTTTGATAACGCTCCTGTGAAGCGCCTTGGGACGTTTTACTGCATTGAAGGCGCTATATAAATACAAGTTGCTGTTGATTAATATTGTGGACTCAAGCCATCAGAGTTTCCTCGCCAGCTACTTAATGGATTCTACCTTCACTGTTGTGAAGACACCGATAGGGGTCACTTTGTGGTAGGTCGGCCAGCCTTGTTCCACCTCCAGTGCCATTTATTAGATTTACTGTCACCAAACCGCTTAATCCAGGTCCTCTTGTTGCGTCAGGCTCCTTCAGCTGTGCCGACATAAATCACAACAATGGCCCAGATTTTCCTGTCAACATAACGGTGAGGCTAATTACCGCTCGCCGTTATTTATGCGCAAATGGAACAGCAACTTCAGGCCGGGGCAGATGCGCGGTTAAACTCAAATATCCAAAAGTTGCTGTCCGAATTGCACAGCTCCGCCATTAGCTTCCTGAAAATGGCATCTCGCTGTCTGGCTTGCCATTGACTTGCGTTGAGCGGTGTGAAGCTGCTGTATTTGCACATTAGATACGAACTAAACTTGCCACAGAAAGTTAAGTCTTGTCCATTTCAGTCAAAGTAGCCTTTTAACAATGTGATAAGTTTTAATCACTGCCGGTCAACCTCTCTGGCACTGAAAATTAACTATTACAAGTGTGGAGCCTCATTCCCCAGTCTTCCTTTCCCTCTCTTTATTCCTCTTTCTGTACCTGATTTGACATTGACTTCACTCACTCTACTTTACGCTTCCTTCTCAGTCCTTGCGCTGTTAATTTCTCAATCCTTCAATCTGATTGGTTAAGGAGCTACCCAGTTGCTTGCTCTGTCCACTCAGGTCCCACATGCCCTGTTGCCCTCGCTGCGACGCTATCAGCTCGCACTTTCAGCAACTTGCCACGCAAATAGTTTAAAAATCCTAAACCTGACTTGGAAGTATATCGGCCGATCCTCCATCGTCGCTGGGTCAAAATCCTGGAACTCCCTCCCTAACAGCGCTGCGGGAGCACCTTCACCACACGGACTGCAGCGGTTCAAGAAGGCAGCTCACCACCACCTTCTCGAGGGGCAATTAGGGATGGGCAATAAATGCTGGCCTTGCCAGCGACGCCCACATCCCATAAACGAATAAAAAAAAAACCCTAACTAACGGCAGATGCCACGAGATACCCTGCCACAGCAAAATCTGACCCATTATTTATGTTGATTCTGTTTCGGTTTTTTGTGGGGGGGAAGAAAAACCTTGGTTGTTCTCTACATCCGTTGCATTTTGATTGATGTAATTAATTGTAAAAGAGATTACAATGCACAGAAAAGGCCAGCAGAGCTAAATCGTTATATTACCAATTCCCCCTCGCTCTCAAAGTATTGTGGCTCTGACAAGATTTTTTCAAATTGCTATTTTTGTTGGAGAGTTATTGAGGGTCATGGCTACTGGGGAATGGAGCAATTTATCTTGCAGCATCAGCACTGAGGTCACCAGAGTCAGACTGGATGCGGAGCTCGGGCTGTCCTGGTGTCTCCAGGAATTAAAGATTAATCTCCTGGACGCTACTGTGATCAAACACAGGAGAAAAATCATAGGGGGCCTTAACATAGAAACATAGAATCTAGGAGCAGGAGTAGGCCATTCGGCCCGTCGAGCCTGCTCCGCCATTCAATACGATCATGGCTGATCATCCAAATCCAGTACCCTGTCCCTGCTTTAATCCCCACAGTACACATATCCCACCCTACCCCCATAACCCCACGTATTTAATTCCCCCTAACATATCCCATCCTATCCCCATAACCCCACATATTTAATCCCCCCCTAACACTAAGGGTCAATTTATCATAGCCAAATCAACCTAACCCACACATTTTTGGACTGTGGGAGGAAACCGGAGCACCCGGAGGAAACCCACGCAGACACGGGGAGAATGTGCAAACTCCACACAGACAGTCACCCGAGGTCAGATTCGAACCCGGGTCTCTGGCGCTGTGAGGCACCAGTGCTAACCACTATGCCACCACTAATCATGTGTTTTTCTTATTTTCTATGAACACTTTTGTTCATTAGCTATAAAAAAATATTGGAGATGAGGATAAAAGGCTGTTTGAGTGGTGGGCGGGGGCGGTTGGAGGCAGGAATGTAATGAAGCCTCCAGGAATAGGTCCAACCAGAGATGGCAACCCGATGCAGAGTGAAGATTCCTCCACTTTGCCCGACAGCCTTGTCCTCGGAAATGCGCCAGTGTGCACAATTTCTCCTCGTCCGCAGCGACACTCTTCCTGGGGGAGACGATCAGTTCTGTGCCGATTGGTGGACAGTGTTGTACTTGTCCTCTTCTGGACGCTGGACCCAGTCCGTCCAGCCTCGACTCACGGAGGAAACCTGCAATGGGCACCGAGAGTGCCCGTCGATCCGTGAGCCTGGGCTCCAGTTGAACCCAGGAGGTTTCAGGGTCTGCGAGATCTGCGGTTCGAAAGTTGGCTAACTGCAGAGCAAGAACCGTTTATTTTTCTCCTCGTTTTATGAGATTTTTTTTCTTTCTTATTTCCTGAGGTTGGACGAACTCCAACTGATTCCATCAACCTGACAGCTGTGCAGGTAAAACTACTGTGGAGACCTCCAGTGTTTCAATGGAAGCTGGAGGCTGCCAGGAGTTTGTTTAACACACACAGCACTCCCTCCTACATCTGCTTCCAAGTGCCAGTCATTCCTTCTGTACTTTTATCTGCATAAAGGGGGGAAAAAAATAGACTTGCGTTTATAATCCTCTTATCACATCTCAAAATGCTTCACATCCAGTGAGTTACTCTGAAGTCTGGTCGACAGTTCGGCAGATCGTGCAACAGCCACGCTGTGCAGCCAAAGATCCAACGAACAGCGATGAATGTTCATTTATTTTCGGTTGAGGTGAGGCGGTTGGCCGGTATACCAGGGGGAGCATAGGAGCAGGAGTCGGCCATTCAGCCCCTCGAGCCTTCCTCCGCCGTTCAATGAGATCATGGCTGATCTGCGACCTCAACTCCACTAACTCGCCTTTGTTCCGTATCCCTTGATACCCTTGCCCAACAAAGATTGATCGATTTATCAGCCTTGAAAAATTTCAGCAGTCTTTTGGGGAGCGAGTTCCAGATTTCCACGACCCTTAGTGTGGAACAAATGCTACCTGATTTCACTCCTGAATGGCCGAGCTCTAATTTTAAGATGACACCCTCTATTTCTGTTTTCTCTGTATCTACCCTATCGAATCCCTTAAACACCTCGATTCGATCACCCTCAACCAATGCGCCCCCTAATTTTTGGTGGGCCGTGCGGCCCCTTTAACGCGCACGCGCGGCTTTCTGCATCGGGAAGTGGGCTCACCGGCGGCGCGGAGCCTCGAGGCAGCTGCCCGGCCACGCAACTTAAAGATGGCAACTGGAGGCTGCCAGGAGTTTGTTTAACACACACAGCACTCGACCTTCTAACCTCGAGGAGAACTCCTTGCTCTTCTTTTAAATAGACTCGACTATTCCAACGCACTCCTGGCCGGCCTCCCACGTTCTACCCTACGTAAACTTGAGGTCATCCAAAACTCGGCTGCCCGTGTCCTAACTCGCACCAAGTCCCGTTCGCCCATCACCTCTGTGCTCGCTGACCTACATTGGCTCCCGGTTAAGCAGCACCTCGATTTCAAAATTCTCATCCTTGTTTTCAAATCCCTCCATGGCCTCGCCTCTCCCTATCTCTGTAATCTCCTCCAGCCCCACAACCCCCCCGAGATATCAGCGCTCCTCTAATTCTGCCCACTTGAGCATCCCTGATTATAATCGCTCCACCATTGGTGGCCGTGCCTTCTGTTGCCTGGGCCCCAGGCTCTGGAATTCCCTGCCTAAACCTCTCCGCCTCGCTACCTCTCTTTCCTCCTTTAAGACGCTCCTTAAAACCTACCTCTTTGACCAAGCTTTTGGTCACCTGCTCTAATTTCTCCTTATGTGGCTCGGTGTCAAATTTTTTGTCTTGAAATACTCCTGTGCAGCGCCTTGGGACGTTTTACTACGTTAAAGGTGCTATATAAATACAAGTTGTTGTTGTTGTAGTGTTGAGGGATCTTCATACCTGAATCACCAGAACAGGGCCTCGGTTTAACATCTTACCTGAAGGATGGTACCTTGCTCCATGCAGCAATATGAGCCTAGTTTACGTCCTTAGATCCAGGAGTGGGGCTTGAACCCACAAACCGCTGACTCAGAGGCTACTAACTGAGCCAACCTGAGAGTTGAAGTTTAGAAATGAATGGTTTCCTTGTCACGAGGTGATCTTGCCTGGGCTCGCTGACACTAGAATGGTAAAAGTAGGAGGAAGGAGGACAGTCTTCCGCCTCTTCAATAATGTGCTAAACCTTCATAAAAAATCGCTGGTTAGGCCTCAGCTGGAGTATTGTGTCCAATTCTGGGCACCGCACTTTAGGAAGGATGTCAAGGCCTTGGACAGGGTGCAGAGGAGATTTACCAGAATGGTATGAGGGACTTCAGTTACGTGGAGAGATTGTAGAAGCTGGGCTTGTTCTCTTTAGAGCAGAGAAGGTTCAGAGGAGATTTAATAGAGGTGTTCAAAGCTATATGGGGTTTTGATAGAGTAAATAGGAATAAACTGTTTCCACTGGTGGGAGTGAGTAAGCGGAGGACACAGATTTAAGGTAAATGGCAAAAGAACCAGTGGGGAAATGAGAATTTTATTTACACGGCGAGTTGTTGTGATCTGCAATACGCTGCCTGAATGGGCGATGGAAGCAGATTCAATAATAACTTTCAAAGGGGAATTGGATAGATACTTGAAATGGGAAAATTTGCAGGGCTATGGGGGAAAGAGCAGGGGGGAGTGGCACTATTTGGAGAGCTCTTTCAAAGAGCCGGCACAGGCACGATGGGCCGAATGGCGGCCTCCTGTGCTGTGTCATTCAATGATTTAGTTGGTATCAGTAATCAGACAGAAGAGTTTCTCCCTTTTGAACGACTGTGCTGCGCTCAAATAAAAACTGAACTTAAAACACGCCGGAGCACTAGGTTTCATGTTAGTTCAGCCAGGAGCAAACAGTGTGAAGTCCTGATCTGGGCTAATGGTGTCTCCGCAGCAAGCAACGATGTGTTAAAAAGATAAACAGGAGCAGTACACCGTGTGTTAAATGGGGGTCGTCTAGGGCCCTGACGCTTCCTTATGAAGATCAAACAGGAATCTTTGTGATGATTGAACACGTGTTTTCTCTCGTAGGAACAGTTGGCCATTCAGCACCTCGAGCCCGTTCCGCCATTCAATTAGATCATGGCTGATCTGTATCTGAACTCCATCAGTTGAACGCCTTGGTTTCATTACCCCTTAATACCCTTGCCTTAATAAAAATCTATTAGCTGCTCTCTCTCGTTAACAGCACATTTCTCGCAGAATCTTGACGTGTTGGTTTTTCCCACAGCACCAACGAGCTCACCAGGACTCAGCCGCCCTGAACAACACGTTCTATCAGGTGATTACTGCAGGACCAGATGCCCCAAGAGATGTTCGCGTTCTGCAGAATCGCTGCTTGTTTCCCGGCTGGTATGCCACCCACATTGAAAGGTGGTTGACGCACTATCAACCTACTCAGGTACGACTTGCTTTCATTTTCATCCCCTCGGTGTCAGCCAGTGGCTCAGTGGGCGGTGCACTCACCTCGTGAGTCAGAAGGTTGTGGGTTCAAGTCCCAACACACTCCAGAGACTTGAGCACAAAATCTAGCCCGACACTCCAGTGCAGTGCTGAGGGAGTGCTGCACTGTCTGAGGTGCCATCTTTCGGATGAGACGTTAAACCGAGGCCCCGTCTGCGCTCTCAGTTGGATATAAAATCCCATGGCACTATTTCGAAGAAGAGCAGGGGAGTTAGCCCCGGTGTCCTGGCCAAGAATTATATCTCAACAAACACAAAAGCTAGGCCGAGACTTCAGTGCAGTGCTGAGGGAGTGCGGCACTGTCGGAGGTACCAGTATAAATAGTGCGATACTTGGGGAGACATTTTGGGAAGCTTATCTACCTTTTGGTGACTAAGAGGTGCAAAGAGCCTTCACTTTCCTACCTCTTTAAATATTTGAAACAAAAGCAGTGATGACAGCAAAAAGGTAAAGTAAATTCAGTGATCCCACGCTGCCAGTGGGACAGGGATAGGATTACTACAGCGGCGTGCTGATCGCCAACCCTAGTGACTGAGGAATTTACACTATGCTCTTCGCTGAGGGCCTCCAACTGCCCTCTGCTGCTTTTCCACTGGTGTGAGTCACAGTAAGTGATAACTAAATCCTAAAATTGTAAAATGAAGTTTCGTGTCAACAGCTCGAGCAATTGAGCGTTGATTTAAACTTTTTCTAAGTGGCCCACGAGAAGCTTGGACACTTATTCTCAGAACAACGGAAAGGAATGCTTCCTGTTTCCTTCTGAAATTTTCCAATTCAAACCATTTGTTTTAAGAGCAAATGCTTTCAATACTCAAATTTATGATCTCTGAATGTCCCCCTCCCCTCTCTACCCAATTCCCCCCCAATATGCCATTCGTTGTACCGTACAACTAATTTTTCGAACTTTTAGCTAGAAAAGAGTCATAGTCATAACGGCACAGAAGGAGGCCATTCGGCCCATCGAGTCCGCGCCGGCTCTCTGTAGAGCGATCCAGTCAGTCCCACTCCCCCGCTCAATCCCCGTAGCCCTGCAAGTTTATTTCCCTCAAGTGCCTATCCAGTCTCCCCTTGAAAACATTGAGTGTCTCCGCTTCCACCACTTCCGTCGGCAGCGAGTTCCAGGTCCTCACCACTCGCTGCATAAAAAAGTTTTTCCTCACGTCCCCCCTGTATCTCTTGCCCAAAACTTTAAATCTGTGTCCCCTAGTCCTTGTACCATCAACTAGTGGGAACAGCCTTTCCCCGCCTAACCCGTCATAATCTTGTACACCTCTATCAAATCACCCCTCAACCTCCTTTGCTCTAATGAAAACAAATCCAGCTTCTCCAACCTGTCCTTGTAGCTAAGATCCCCCCATCCCCAGAACCATTCTGGTAAATCTCCTCTGCCAAGGTTGTGAGGTGACCTGATGGAGTTCTTTAAAAATTATGATAGGGTAGACATAGAGATGTTTCCACTTGTGGGGGAGACCAAAACTAGGGGCCATAAATATAAGATAGTCATTAATAAATCCAATAAGGAATTCAGGAGAAATTGCTTTACCCAGAGAGTGGTGAGAATGTGGAACTCGCTACCACAGGGAGTGGTTGAGGCGAATAGCACAGATGCATTTAGGGGAAGTTAGATAAACGCACGAGGGAGAAAGGAATTGAAGGATATGTTGATGGGGTGAGATGAAGAGGGGTGGGGAGGAGGCGCGGGGGTGGAGCATAAACAGCGGCACAGACCGGTTGGGCTGAATGGCCCGTTTCTGTTCTGTGCATTCTATGTCATTCTGTAGATGTACGTGGGACCTCCTTCGGGCTGACGTTTAAAAGTCGTCTTCTTTCCCTGTAGCTTCTGGTTGTCAATGGCTTACAGTTGCGGAACAACCCTGTGGCTGTCATGGAGAATGTGCAGAAATTCCTTGGTGTGATCCCTCACTTCAACTACACTCAGGCGCTGATGTATGTATTTCCATCAACTCCCTTTCCATCTGTTGAAAGAGTAACTCACGGCTTCTGTATCTTTTTCCTTTGGCCCGTGTTTTTTTGGCTTTTTTCCTGACGGCTGGTTCTTTTAGACAAGAGATTGAGTTTCCTTTCTGATTAAATGGATTCATTTGTTCAAAGTGCAGCTTTGGGAAAATTTCAGTCTTTATATAAATTCTGAATATATGGAGGTTGTGGGGCGGGGGGGGTGGGGAAATGAGATTAGTGTGTAGTCGTAAGGTAACCGTCAATTCACATCACTGACCAAGAGCTCTCGCTGATCTGTCTTTGCAGCGGATCAAAATAAAATAGGCTATTCGCCCTCGAAAGCAGGTGACTGAGGGGGGGAACCTCATGGAGTTGTGTGAGATACCAGAAGGTCAATCTGGAACTTTACTTTATATTAAATCACGACAGTAGGGCTAGAGGTTAAACGCCTCAGCTGGCGAAACGCAAGTTTGCCTTCACGCAAAGAGTGATCGAAACTCTTTATCGACACACTGGGCAGAATTTTCATTGACCCGTGGAGGCGGGTTTGGAGGCGTGTGGGGTGGGAAAATAGCAGATTCGGGGGTCCCGAACCCATCCCGCCTCCATGCCAGTTTCGCTGGAGGCGGGTACCCGACCTGTGCTGGGAGCCGCCTCCTCGAGGCGGGAAGGGGATTCGTAACTATTAACTGCCTGTTAACAGGTAGTTAACAGGCAGTTTTTTGCCTAATCCCTATTTTGAAAGGTGAAATAAGGGCTTCCCGACAGGTGCCAACCACGCCAAGTTATCGGGGCGGACCGTGGGTCTGCAGGGGTTGGAGGGGTCGATATGTCCGGTGGGCAGGTGAGTGATGGGTGCATGTGTGCATAGGTAAGTGTGTAAGGTAAGTGTAAAGTGTGGCAAAAAGTTTTACTTACCTTAACTTCCTCCTGCAGGTGTCAGCCCTTCAGGTCTCGGGAGTCAGAAATCTCACCGGCACAGAAAGCAGAATGGCTGCGGAGCTGTCAAAAGCTGCAGTCTCTGCTTTCTGTGCTTGATTGATTTCTAACTGAGTCTAACTGAGGGACTCACGTTAGAAATCATATTGTCAGTGTTTGACAGCTTCACAGAGCTGTCAAACGCTGAAAGTTCATCTGTCAAAAGCTCTTGACAGATGAAATTTCAATGGCTGACATCACCTGTATCCAAGGGACCCTTGATTGGCCTGCTAATCCCGCTGGGCGGGCTTAACAAGGTCAATCAAGTGAAAATACAGTGGGTTGGCCACAAGTCGATGGAGGCGGGACTACAACCCAAAAAGTGGGAGTCCCGCCTCCATCACGTCCCCATTGACAAAATCCAGCCCACTGTGTCTCTCGACATGGACTTTCAGGCAGGGCAGTGGAGGCTTTGAAGAAACATCTGGATGCTGTGATGGGAGATGAACTTGGATGGATGGGCTGAATGGCTTTACCTGTTCACATCTGTCTGGAGAAAGCCATGTTGCTTTTAAGAAAATCTGTAGCCACCAAAGAAAGACTTGCATTTTTATAGCCACTTTCACGACCACCGGATGTCTCGAAGCGCTTGACAGCCAAGGAAGTACTTTCGAAGTGGAGTCGCTGTTGTAATGTGGGAAACCAAGTAAGATCGTATTGTGCCAGGCGCTTAAAAGCACGTTTCACTGTGCAAAGCGGTACAGTCGTTTCAAACCCAGCTTCTCAGAACCGTGCCCCATTCATTTCAGGTACGACGACAACAAGAATTTCTGGTGCCAGGTGGTAGAAGGTGGAAAATCGAAGTGTTTGGGCAAAAGTAAAGGAAGAAAATATCCAGAGATGGATTCATCGGTGAGTGTGTACAATCTTTAAAGTCTTGCTTGCTCACACCCATCAGCAAATCATCTTTCGACCTGAAACGTTGACTCTGTTTCTCTCTCCACGGATGCTGCCTGACCTGCTGAGTGTTTCCAGCATTTTCTGTTTTTATTTCGGATTTCCAGCATCCGCAGTATTTTGCTTTTGTAGCCAATCATCTTTAATGTGTTGACTGGGTTAGCGTTTGTGTTGCGTTCGAGGCCACTGGTTTTTGTGAAAAAAACACACAGATGGAATCGTAGAACGTGATTCCTATAACGTCAGGAAAACTGCCGAAGTCCCACGGAATTAAAATGAGAATTTGGCCAACTCATTGGGCCTCGCTCATCCTCGTTTGCAAATCCCTCCACACCTCTGCAACTTCCAGCCGCAAGCACCAGACAGGCGTCCTTTGCAGGCATCTCCCCTTCTACACCGCAATCAGTGGCAGAGTCCTCAACCCGCTTGGCCCCACCCTCTATAGCACTCTTCCTTAAGCCCCTTCCTTGCTAGCTCGCTGACCATGTCTAGAAGTCTCTAACTCTCCTGCTCAGAGCCTGTTTTCATCTCTGAAGCACCTTGCAATGTTTCACCACATTAACGGAGCCAAGTAAATGCCAGTTAGCGGTTGTTCAACTGTGATAGGCATTCAGTTGGACAGTTAAAGTTAAGCTAAAATCCAGCCTGTACTTTTTAATTTTCCAATGCGATATAACTTCTTAAAGACTATAAAATCAGGCAATGTGGTTCTGTTCATCTTTAAGTGTTTGTCCAGCTAGGAGAATGGGACGATCGAGTTCATTTCCCTCTTGTTCCTCTGGACGTAGAGTTGAACGGATATGTCGGACAACTGGTTTAGCCATTCACCGCCAGATCTGGCTGGACCACATAAAGCATTATCGGGTCCTGGTCTCGTCTGCCAAAACTGCTCACTATTCCAGAATCATTCTGGAATGTAAAGATAAACCTCGGCTCCTAGTCTGTACTGCTAACCGTCTTCTTAAACCCCTCTCCCCCCGCCTCACCTCCGATAACAAGTGAGAAGCTCATGGACTTCTTTGTCTCTAAGATTGAGACCATCCGTTCAGCTGCCTCTGCCACTTCCCTTCCTTCCCCTAGCCCACCGGGCCAAACTTCCTCTAAGGTTCCCCCCTGCCCTAGCCCTGAACTCACATCTTTCTCCAGTTTCTCTCTGATCTCCTCATGACCTCTCCGCGCTCATCTTGTCCATAAGATCCACCTCCTGCTCCCTCAACTCTATTCCCACCAAACTGCTGACCACCCAACTTCCTTTTCTGGCTCCCATGTTAGCTGACATTGTTAACGGTTCTCTCTCCTCAGGTACTGTCCCCCTCTCCCTCAAATCTGCCGTCATCACCCCTTCTCCTCAAAAAAAACCTTGACCTGTCCGTCCTTGCAAATTACCGCACCATCTCCAACATCCCTTTCCTCTCCAAAGTCCTTGAACGTGTTGTCACCTCCCAAATCCGTGCCCATCTTTCCCGCAATTCCATGTTTGAATCCCTCCAATCAGGTTTCCGTCCTTGCCACAGTACCAAAACAGCTCTCATCAAAGTCACAAATGACATCCTTTGTGACTGTGACAAAGGTAAACTATCCCTCCTCGTCCTTCTTGACTTGTCTGCAGCCTTTGATACGGTTGACCACTCCATCCTTCTCCAACGCCTCTCCACTATTGTCCAGCTGGGCAGGACTGCACTCACCTGGTTCCATTCTTATCTATCTAATCATAGCCAGAGAATCACCTGCAATGGTTTCTCTTCCCGCTCCCGCATCGTTACCTCTGGTGTCCCCCAAGGATCTATCCTTGGCCCCCTCCTATTTCTCATCTACATGTTGCCCCTTGGCGACATCATCCGAAAACACAGCGTCAGTTTCCACATGTACACTGACGACACCCAGCTCTACCTCACCTCTCGACCCCTCCACGGTCTCTAAATTGTCAGACTGCTTGTCCGACATACAGTTCTGGATGAGCAGAAATTTTCTCCAATTAAATATTGGGAAGACCGAAGCCATTGCTTTCGGTCCCCGCCACAAACTCTGTTCCCTAGCTACTAACTCCATCCCTCTCCCTAACATCTGCCTGAGGCTGAACCACACTGTTTGTAACCTTGGTGTCATATTTGACCCTGAAATGAGCTTCCGATCACATATCCGCAGCATAACAAAGACCGCCTATTTCCACCTCCGTAACATCGCCCGTCTTCACCCCGCCTCAGCTCATCCGCTGCTGAAACCCTCATCCATGCCTTTGTTACCTCTGGACTTGACTATTCCAACGCACTCCTGGCTGGCCTCCCACATTCCACCCTACGTAAACTTGATGTCATCCAAAACTCGGCTGCTCGTGTCCTAACTTGCACCAAGTCCCGTTCGCCTAACACCCATTGGCTCCCGGTTAAGCAACGCCTCGATTTCAAAATTCTCATCCTTGTTTTCAAATCCCTCCATGTCCTCACCCCTCCCTATCTCTGTAATCTCCTCCAGCCCCACAACCCCCCAAGATATCTGCGCTCCTCCAATTCTGCCCTCTTGAGCATCCCTGATTTTAATCACTCAACCATTGGTGGCCGTGCCTTCTGTTGCCCGGGGCCCTAAGCTCTGGAATTCCTTCCTTAAACCTCTCCGCCTCTCTTTCCTCCTTTAAGATGCTCCTTAAAACCTACCTCTTTGACCAAGCTTTTGGTCACCTGCCCTAATTTCTCCTTATGTGGCTCGGTGTCAAATTTTTTGTCTTATAATTCTCCTGTGCATCGCCTTGGGACATTTTACTATGTTAAAGGTGCTATATAAATACAAGTTATTGTTGTTGTTCATGGCTGTCGATGTCATTCGTTGTTGAACACTATACTTTTAGTTAAAATAAAAATAGAAAATGCTGGAAACACTCAACAGGTCGGGCAGCATCTGTGGAAATGCTTTTAGTTATTTTACTTTGTACCACTGTACAGTCCGAAATCTCAAATTACTGACGGAAAATAACTTGTTCCCACCGAGTGGCATGTTGTGTCGTCTGCAGACAAAGCGTGTCCTGTGTCTGGCTCACCTTCACCCCCCCTCCTAGTCCGTTGCCTGGTGTGAAACTCGTCCACGTAAATCAAGGCGGCTTGAGGTTCAATTTCCCAGCAGACATGCGAGTTGTCAGCCTAGCTAGGGAAGGGGAAAGATTCAGCCCCAGGGTCCTGCTCCTCCTTGCTGACCGGTGGACACTGATATGGATGGGTGCAGCGTGACTGTGGACCCTCTCTTTTTTTTCCCCGCGCGTGGTCCCTTTAAATCTGCTGCGCGGCCGCACATGCGCAGCATCACATGCACAGCATCTTCCAGCAGCAACGGCTGGTGAGCGGCCTGCACGTGGACCCCCCCCCCCCCGATTGATGCGCGCCCGCAGATCATGGGGGAACATTGCTGTGGACTCTACCACAGCTGATGATTTTAAGAACATAAGATGTAGGAGCAGGAGTAGGTCATTCGGCCCCTCGAGCCTGCTCCGCCATTCAATAAGAGCATGGCTGATCTGATCTTGGCCTCAACTCCACTTTCCCGCTCGATCCCCCTAACCCTTGACTCTCCTGTAGCTCAAATATCTGTCTATCTCAGCCTTGAATATATTCACTGACTCAGCCGCCACAGCTCTCTGGGGCAGAGAATTCCAAAGATTGAGGATCCTCTGAGAGAAGAAATTCCTCCTCATCTCAATCCTAAATGGGCGACACCTTATCCTGAAACTATGCCCCCTAGTTCTAGATTCCCCCCGAGGGGAAAACATCCTCCCTGCATCTACCCTGTCAAGCCCCCTCAGAATCTTATATGTTTCAATAAGATCCCCTCTTATTCTTCTAAACTCCAATGAGTATAGGCTCAACCTTACTTCATAAGACAACCCCTTCATCTCAGGAATCAACCTAGTGAACCTTCTCTGAACTGCCTCCAATGCAAGTATATCCCTCCCTAAATAAGGAGACCAAAACTGCACGCAGTACTCCAGGTGTGGTCTCACCAGCGCCCTCACTGGAAGAGTGGCCACTTACACGAGGTACAGCGGGAGGCGGGTACAAGAGAAAGATTCTTTTCAGTGCACATAAACACAGATGAACTTGTAAAGCACGTCAATCGGTGTAACTGCAGTGTCATTATGGATTTAATTCAGCTACCATATCTCGCTACTTCGCTAATTATAAGTGGCACGCTATTTAAAAATGCAGCAATGCTAAATACTGTATAAAATACTCTTGTATAACACCTCTCTAATGTAGTAAAACGTCTCAAGGTGCTTCACAGGAGCGTAATCAGACAAAATTTGCACCGAGTTAAAGAAGTTTAGTCCAAGAGGTAGGTTTGAAGGAGGATTGAGGCAGAGAGGGAATTCCAGAGCTTGGGGCTTAAACAGCTGAATGCACGGCCGCCAATGGTGGGGCGAAGGCACAGCACCAGTGGCCAGAGTTGGAGGAACGCAGAGATCTTGGGAGGGTTGTAGGGCCGGACAAGGTTACAGAGATAGCGAAGGGGCGAGGCCAGGGAGAGATGTGAGCACGAGGATGAGAATTTTAAAATTGAGGCCTGGGTGGACCGGAAGCCAATGTAGGTCAGCGAGCCCCGAGCACGGGGGTGGGGGGGGCGATGGGTGAATAGGAGGAGTTAGGTTACGGGCAGTAGAGTTTTTGATGAGCTTAAGTTTATGGAGAGTGGAAGATGGGAGGCCGGCCAGGAGAGCGTTGGAATAGTCAAGTCTGGAGGTAGCCAAAGCATGGATGAGGGTTTCAGCAGCAAATGGGCTGGGCAGAGACGAGCAAATTCAACAGGCCTGGTGTATTTTGTGAGAAGGACTCTTCTTTCTAGTACAGCAGAGTGACCTAACTAACTCGATGAACTGGAGCTGGTTAAGGCTGGTACTCCGCTCCTCCCCTTGGCATTGTCCTCTAAAGACAGGCCATATTTTAGGACCCTAGATACTCATGATTGCTGGCTATCTTACAGCAGTAAAGTTACCAGCCATGATTGACAGGGGAGATTACCCAATCATCTCCATTCTGGCTGGGAATAGTGGTGCCACTATCCATGTATCTCTACCGATTATAGAGCTGAATGAATGGATCTAGCGTGATAATCTCAAGGCCATTTAACTCGTCAATTGTTCCTTTGGAAACAAAGTTGTATTTACAATAGAAAGAGATGAACTAAGTGCCCAATGTGTTATTTCAATCCGGTTTTGTTTTTAACCCCACATTGAGTTTACATTTACCCTGAACCTAACCCACGTCTTTTTTCTTTGCATTCCCCAGTCCCGGACATTCCTGACCGATTACTACAGGGACCACAACATTGAGCTATCAAAGCAGCTAAACAAATTGGGACAGTCACTGCCCAGTTGGCTGAGAGAGGAACTGCAACACACCAGCTGGAGCTGAACGATGACCGGTGTGGTCAGCTGATGACATCACTCTCTGGACGCTGCTTTCATACCCACTGACCGACCTCTCCCATTTTCGAAACTCCAGCTCATGTGATGCGAGCAGCCCGGCCAAGGAGGCAGTGGAGTTTGACGCGACTCCAGGTTCCTGAAGACAAAAGAGCCCCCCCCCCCACCCCCACCCCCATCTGCGAAGGCTTGACATTTTAACTGAAAGCTTCTTTTGTGTTGGCGAGCCAGCCAGATGTAGGCTTTGCACTACATCCCTTCCTTTCTCAGTTGGAAATACTTTGCACGACCCAGGACCGCTCTGGAACATGCCGCGGCGAGTGGTGGCTATAACGGTGTGTACATGACGGCTTCGGACTCGCCCCCAATACTGGAAACTTCCAAGAACCTGCCCCTAACCCTTGTAGTGTTGAAGTGAAGTATCAAACTGTGGAATGATTGTTACATCAGCTGCTTTTCTAACGATAGTGTCCTGTCCCACTAAACATTGACATTGTCGGGATTAGTTTATGCCCTGCACAGTGTGTTAACGACACTGCTGTAAATCCAGGTACTAATCATGTGCATACCAATTAATTATTAAATGTGTACATTGTTCCCTTTGAGGCAATAATTCTCAGCTGCAATCCAGAGAAATGGGCATGCCTGTTGCACCCGTTCCTCAGATAGTTACCTCAAAATTGGTCACAATGCCCCCACTTCAGCTAGTCCCTTTGGAAAATGACGTTTAAAAATGTACAACTTTTAGTTTTAAACAAAAAGAGAATCAGTGTTAGTGTAACCTTTCTACCAGTGTACTGTTAGAGAGTTACTACATTTTAAGAGGCAACCACACAGTTTTTAAAAATGGGCTACGGTGAGGATTTCAGCTTTCGTTCGTTTGTCTCCCGCAGGAGAACGTGTAGCGAGCCCCTTCTCGTTTCATCTCACAGTACGTCTCACCTATTGTGTCATTCACATTGAATGATGTTATTGGAGAATTTTACTCTCAAGAAGCTGAACATAATTTTCTGAGATGCAACATCCAGTGGATTGAGTTTTTTTGGTGTACATTTTGTGGTTGATTGTGATGTACTTTGCAAGGCCTTAAACTCTCTCTGCATTGGCTGGGCGACTCAATCTCTGTCTACATATATATAATATATATGCTGTACAAAACTACCCAGCCTAACATAATCAGACATGTGCCTGGAATTCCTCACTCAACTGTGAAGTAAAACCAAAAAAAAAAACAAGCAAAAATCAACGGCAAGATAATTAACTTCCTTGATCTGTTATCAGTAAATTCAATCTCAGCATCTCCATTCCAAAGCCAAGCATTTAATATAGGGCCTTTTACGAGCAGAGTATTTTTGTTGTGTACTTTAATCAAAAATAATTGTGTATGTATTCAACACAGCACAGAATGGTTGAATAATAAAGTTTTTTTTTGTCATCAACAAAAAAAACTAGCCACACAAAACGTTCATGCAAGTTTTCCTACCACAGACAGTACTGTTGTAGCCTTTACAGGAAAGAAAAGATGTGGACTGGACATAAAAAGAACAGATTTTTAAAAAAATATTAACAGATTACATGAAGACAGGAACACAGGGTAGGGGGAGGGGGGCGGGGGGTCGTCAGTGCAGCAACCTACATCTTGCACTTTAAGCTGATCTGTAACACTGAAAAATGTGTCAAAGCTTTAACTATCCCAGTTCTCGGTGTCGCTGGAATCTGAATATATAATTTTTTTTTTTAAACAATTGAAAACCCTTTAAGTATGAAAAAACATTAATATTGGAGAAACGAAGGCAAAAAAAAAAAACCCAGATAAATAAAAACCACAATCGATACAGGGTGGATGTGGTGTTTGGACCCGATCCAGAGCTAGAGGAGACAGAGACCAGTTGGGGTGTGTGGTCCCTCTCCAGTTGAACTTGTCCGTCCACCACAGTCTAGCTCTAAATCGGACCAGTTTACCCAGTCCTACTGTATCTTGTAGCACGCTTTTTTTTTTATAAACACACAGTTAAAGACATGTACATGAATAATAACTACCTCATACAAAAAGTTTTTTTTGGGGGGGAGGAAGGGGGGGATGGGGGAAAAGGTGCTCGCGAAATCTGGCATCTGATGTCAGGTCACAATTCACACTGCCAGCAAAAATGAACCTTCTTGTGGCGTCCTGACATTTAAAACCTTAGTTTAAAGAGGAATGTAGCAGTAGAAAGTACAAGATCAGTGGTTTAAAAAGGAGGGGGGGGGGGGGGGGGAGGGAGGGGGAGAAAAAATATTAAACCTAAATCCGCACAAACCAACAGACATCAAGGAGAAAAGGTCGCCATTTCCAATGAGATTCTTTGCCACAAGTCCTTAGTTTGACCCTTCGCGCGTTTTAAATTCTGAAGTATTTCGTTGAACTGCATCATTCCAACTGGCGTTAAGCAAAACGCGCACCGCGCGCTGCGGATGATGTTCACGAAGTCATCGTAATCCGCTGGCGCGATGTGGTACAATCGGTACTGGATGCACTGTGAAGAGAGGGGGGGATAGGCAGAGGCTTTAAAAAAAAATACATACGCAGCACAAAATACAACAAATAGTTTCTGTATATGTGATAAAAATACCAGCCAGTGAATGGACTTTCTGGAAAGCACAAAAGGAGGCCATTCGGCCCATCGTGCCTGTGCTGGCTCTTTGAACGAGCTCTCCAAATAGTCCCGCTCTCTCCCCATAGCTCTGCAAATTTGTCTTTTCCAAAGATTTATCCAATTCCCTTTTGAAAGTTACTATTGAATCGGCTTCCACCGCCCTTTCAGGCAGCGCGTTCCAGATCACAACAACTCGCTGCGTTAAAAACAATTTCTGCTCATCTCCCCCTCTGGTTCTTTTGCCAATTATCCTAAATGCGAGTCCTGCTGGTTATTTTAATGCGATAGCAAAATACTGCGGATGCTGGAAATCTGAAATAACAACAGAAAATGCTGGAAAAACTCAGCAGGCCAGGCAGCATCCGTGGAGAGAGAAAGAGAGTTAACGTTTCAGGTCGATGACCTTTCGTCAGAACTGTGAAGAGCCGGAAATCAAATGGATTTAAGGCCAGGGTAAAGCTGGGAAAAGGGGGAGGGGATAAAAGAACAAAGGGGGAGATGAAGAGACATTAAGAGATATGCAAGGCTAGAGGTGGTGTTAATGTGACAGATTAAGGCTGAAAGAAGTGTGAAATCCACTGGCAGATCCACTGGCTACTCCCTGATCCACGTTCCCTCTCAGATACGCAGCCCGATGTTAAATTTCGCACATGCGCGAAACTGTAAAGGGGCCGCGCGCCCCCCAAAATAATTAGGGGGCGCATTGCTCCTGATAATTCAAAATCATTTCATGTACTAAAACTCTGAGTTATCCTAGAATTTGAATTAAGAGCAGACTGTATAGCTAAAATATATACATTGAGTTTGATCAAGGTCTTTACCCAAACTCTAAGGGCGAGAAGAGGTTTGCTAATGTCTGCGGGCAGCCACTAGCAAAAGAACAAGTAAAACAGCATCATCTAGCTAACCTACAGTGTCACCTGAACACTGACCGGAGAAGACAGATTCCTTTTTCCATTATATGGGATTCCACAGTGCTTTTGAAGTGCACTTTGCAAATTTGCTCGTTTTTCCTCATAAGCACTGAAAGCCAGTAGCCCTGTCTGCAATATAGCCAAGGGGCTGCCATTCACCATAACAGTAACAGGAGAATTCCATTCATATAGCGTGAGGCTGTTCTGGAGCTCAAACTCTTCAGGGCGAGGTGAGTGAGGTGGACACGGTTGCGGACTGGTTTTTACAGATTACAGACTCGGGGTGTTGTGGGGGATCTGGAACGCTCTGTCTGAAAAGGTGGTGGAAGCTGATTCCGTCAATAATTTTAAGACAGAGTCGGACAGGGACTCGAGGATGAGCAACTTACAGGGTTACGGAGAAAAGACGGGGGGGGGGGGGGGGACTAAGCGCGACTGCTCTTTCAAAGAACCGGCACAGGCATGATGGGCCCAATGGCCTCCTTCTGTGCTGTAAGTTTCTACAAATCTATTTTATGAATCCAAGCACAGAAACTACACAGAACTTCAATTTCTGTGCAATCTCAGCTGCTTGCAAATGATTACGTTATTTAAAGATCTTCCAATTTCTGCAAGTCCGCATTTGTTAACACACACGTTCACAATTACTCACTAACACTTCCCTCCCCTCGCACTTTGTGGATAACACCCCTGTTTGTTAAAGAACTTACCTCTGAATCAACCAGCAATGGGGTATCTGGCAGCTCTACAATAGGCTTTTAAGAACTCACATCTGTGCACACTTACCACCTACAAAACCTTCTGTTGTCACGTTTTTTTTGTCACACTTCTTTCAGCCTTTATTCCATCATCCACGACTGTGTCCGCGTTTCGAATGGGAATCTGCCAGTGCAAGCTGGTCAGGCTGTAATTACAGCCTCCTGCCATTGGTGGCACTGTAGAATCTCAGCTCCGCATCTCCTCAGCCTGAACTAGAGGGACTTCCAATGCTCCAACTAAATCTACTTCCCAACCAGCTTAAACATTTTTGCTATTTAACTATAAATAAGAGAAAGTTCCAAGTATCATATAAAAATGAGGACTTCAAAACAAAATGGTGACTTGCATGCCCTGGTCCAAAAAAAACCCTCGCGCCCTCTTAACCCCACTTTATCTGAAGACTACACTTGGGTCTCAACTCCCCAGGTGCAAGAGCTAGTAAGATACATCTTTATTCATGAAAGGTTACTCATTTGGTTTAGTTTGAATTTTTACCTGCATATATGCTTGCTGGCATCTTTGAACAAGTTGGTGGAACGCCGGGGTTCGAAGGTGAGCATGGACATGAGCAGGGTTAAGGCGTTGCAGGGCCTCCATGATTATCTCCTGCAGTACAAACGGACTCAGGACTCCTTTGGCTGCACCCATGCAGAACTGATAGACATAGTTCACACCTGGTGACACGAGAGACAAAGAACATTCCTCAAAATTCGCAACTGGCAGCAACGCAGTGCACTCTCTGGCGTGGCAAAAGAAAGTCAACAGGGCGGTCAGCATCTACACTTGTCCCAGTAATGTCCTGCAGCACTTTACTGCCTCAGCAGCGTCCCAATCGACAATGAGATTCATTTCTTATATACCAAACGGTCAGGGCTATGTGCAAAACTAGCTTACGGGATTTATTTAAAGTCATCTTTGTTCAACACAATGGAAACTACAAGACAATGGCACATCTGCAAGACAAAGTTATCAGGTAATTACTGTGAAAATTCTCCCGTCACTCAAGTGTTGCAGGTCTGCCTTGTCGAAAGCGCAGTTGGAACCATCTACCCAAAATTGCTTTTCAAACTACTTTGCCACTGAGGATTTTATTCTGCACTGAGCTTCTTCCCAAGAGGGCATCTTTCAAACCCTGCACCCATGTCACTCTCTAGCAAGAAACGGCTGAGCGCACTGGATACAGCAAAGGCTGTGGGCCCCTACAACATCCCGGCTGTCGTGCTGAAGACTTGTGCTCCAGAACTAGCCTCGCGCGCCTCTAGCCAAGCTGTTCCAGTACAGCTACAACACTGGCATCTACCCGACAATGTGGAAAACTGCCCAGGTATGTCCTGTCCACAGAAAAGCAGGACAAATCCAATCCGGCCAATTACCGCCCCATCAGTCTACTCTCAACCATCGGCAAAGTGATGGAAGGTGTCATCGACAGTGCTATCAAGCGGCACTTACTCACCAATAACCTGCTCACTGATGCCCAGTTTGAGTTCCGCCAAGACCACTCGGCTCCCGACCTCATTGCAGCCTTGGTCCAAACATGGACAAAGGAGCTGAATTCCAGAGGTGAGGTGAGAGTGACTGCCCTTGACATCAAGGCAGCATTTGACCGAGTCTGGCATGAAGGAGCCCTAGTTAAACTGGCCATTCAGCCCATCCTGCCTGTGCCGGCTCTTTGAAAGAGCTGTCCAATTGGTCCCGCTCCCCTGCTCCGTCCCCAAAACCCTGCAAATTTCTCCTTTGCAGCTGTTGAGGTAGCTCAGTATAGGGGGCACAACACTTGTCCCACCTTGCGACGAAATCGGTAACTTCTGCCAAGCCCCGCCCTGCAATGCCAAGCCGAGCGCAAATTCGGTGTGGGGGGGAAAACGGGTGAACGGTACCCCAAGCCCACTCAGCATGACACGGGCCTACAGAAGATGCCTTGGGGTGAACAGAGAGGGTAGAGGGAGGTTGGGGCAAGCAGCCGGTATATGCAGGAAGAAAGATGAAGAAGCAAGTTTGAATTTACCCAGTGATGCAGAACTTCAAGCTGGCAAAACCTAATGTGTGGGCCATGGTGGTTGTGTAGAGGGTCAGGGTCAGTGAGGAGAGTAACTCACAACTTTGCATAACAGACTTCCATAATAACCATCACAGTCCAAACAAATCCTTATAGATGCTGATTATATGAACAGAGTGTGGCAATTATTTTTAAATACATGCTGAACATCAGAGCTATCACTATTTATACCACGCAAATCATTTAGACAACACAAAGTATCCTATTATCTTTTGCACTGGCGCTGGATAAACGAGTCTGGACCCATGGGTAATACCGGAACATTTATACATTTGAGACACACTTAAAGTGTCGGTTTGACTCAGTTGGTCGCACTCTCGCCTCAAGTCATAAGGTCGTGGGGTTCAAATTCCAGGCCTGGTCCCGAGCACTTCATCAAGGCCGACATTCCGCCGCAGAACTGAGGGGAGTGCTGCATTGTCAGAGGGGCAGTCTTTCACACGAGACGTTAAATGCCTGAGATGACGTTAAACAGACGAGACGTCTGCCCTCCCAGGTGACGAGACAAGATCCCTCGCCAATTCTTTTTCATCACGAGGAGCAGGGAGTTCGCCTGATGACCTCGGCCAGCAAAAAAAACCCAGATTAACCGGCTGTTCATTTCATTGTAACCTAACGGGTTAGTTTTAATTTGATGCGTTTGTACTTCGAGCCCCAAACCCTGTAATTGCTTGTATCGGTTTTGTATTTTCCAAATTATAGGATGAATCGGATTTGTTTCAAAAAAAATTCTCCTTACCCAACTTTGTTGCTAATCCTAAAAGCCATTTCACGTCCTCTGTGTAAGGTGGGCTTCGAGAGAAGTAATTGTTCGGGTGATCATTATGAGCTCTCCTACCGAGCATTTCCAAAGCCAACATTCCTGTGAAGAACAAACACAGCTTCAGAACCAGCATCGGACAATAAAGTCACTTTTTTTTTGGCGTGAAGAGAAAAATAAATTTAAAAAACGGTAACTGTGTGACGAGCTCAAGTGGAAACAGGGATGAATTCACAATGTAGAGCAATCTGACTGCCAATTGTGAGGCCATTACAAAGGGGGTGAGAACATAAGGGTAACACGGTGGCATAGTGGTTAGCACTGTTGCCTCACAGCGCCAGGGACCCGGGTTCGAATCCGGCCTCGGGTGACTGTCTGTGTGGAGTTTGCACATTCTCCCAGTGTCTGCGTGGGTTTCCTCTGGTTGCTCCGGTTTCCTCCCACAGTCCAAAGATGTGCGGGTTAGGTTGATTTGGCTATGATAAATTGACCCTTCGTGTTAGGGGGGATTAAATACGTGGGGTTACGGGGGGATATGTGTCGGTGCAGGCTCGATGGGCCGAAATGGCCTCTATCTGCATTGTGGGGATTCTGTGAACATTGAGGCCTTCAGTGCTGGTGACCAGTTCACTAGCATAACCCAAACTAGTGTTCCACCAAACTAGCCTGATCTACAGCAGCAGTGTCCACGCTACAGCTTGTGGATCACATGCAGCCCTGGAATCTAGCCCAATTCTACATGGGTTCATATTTACAGCACAGAAACAGGCCATTCAGCCCAACTGGTCCAGCCTTCTCCCACCCTACTTCATCTCACCCTGTCAGCACATACCCTTCTATTCCTTTCTCCCTCACGTGCTTATCTAGGTTCCTTGTAAAGGCATCTCTGCTATTCGCCTCAACCACTCCCTGTGGTAGCGAGTTCCACATTCTCACCACTCTCTGGGGAAAGAAATTTCTCCTGAAGTCAGCCGAGGCTCAGTGGGCGGCACTCTCGCCTCACAGTCAGAAGGTTGTGGGTTCAAGCCCCACTCCAGAGACTTGAGCACAAAAAATCTAGGCTGACACTCCCAGTGCCGCACTGAGGGAGTGCTGCACCGTCGGAGGTGCCGTCTTTAAGAGGAGACATTAAACCGAGGCCCCGTCTGCCCTCTCATGTGGGTGTAAAAGATCCCATGGCAGTATTTCGAAGAAGAGCAGGGGAGTTCTCCCCGGTGTCCTGGGGCCAATATTTATCCCTCAATCAACATCACTAAAAATGAATTATCTGATCGTTATCACATTGCGGTTTGTGGGAGCTTGCTGCGGTTTCTTACATTACAACAGTGACCACACTTCAAAAAGGTACTTCATTGGCTGTAAAGCACCATAGGATGTCCTGAAGTCCGCTTCTCGTAATGTAGAATTATTTGAATGTACACTTACCAACTCTGTAAGCTGAATGTAGGTAGTGCAATCCCTGAGGACTGAGTGGTTGAGAGTGCTGTTCATCTTCTATAGGGAAGGTTGAGGTTACTATCGAGGGACCTTGGGTTGTTAAGCTAGGCATCGATGCTCCTTGAACAGCCTGGAAAGTGGTTCCAGCCTGCACACTGGTAACTGGAGAGAGAAAGACCCAACGTTAACCACTGTATTCAGCATGTAACCCGGTATAACTCTAAAATAAGAGAGTCGGGGGTTAAAACATAGGAACAGGAGGAGGCCATTCAGCCCCTCGAGCCTGTTCCACCATTCAGTGAGATCATGGCTGATCTGTGGCCTAAACTCCATATACCCGCCTTTGCCCCATATCCCTTAATACCTTTGGTTAACAAAAATCCAGCAGTCTCTGATTTAAAATTAACAATTGATCGAGCATCAATTGCCGTTTGCGGAAGAGAGTTCCAGACTTCTACCACCCTTTGTGTGTAGAAGTGTTTCCTAACTTCACTCCTGAAAGGTCTGGCTCTAACTTTTAGGCTATATCCCTTAGTCCTAGAATCCCCAACCAGCGGAAATAGTTTCTCTCTATCTACCCTATCAGTTCCCGTTACTATCTTGAAAACTTCAATCAAATCGCCCCTTAACCTTCTAAATTCCAGGGAATACAACCCTAGTTTGAGTAATCTCTCCTCGGAATTTAACCCTTGGGAGTCCAGGTATCATTCTGCAGTCAGATACAGTGCAACGCATACATTTCTCACTTTCAGCAGTTTAGGTGCTCATAAAGATTCCAAATGGCATTTAGCAACTGAGTGATTAGGTTACTAAAAGGAGAGATGAACTATTCCATGTCCTACTCTCAAGCAGCTGTCAGAGGTGATCAACCTTCAGCTCAAAGAATAGTGGATGAGATCACAAGAGCATAAGAAATAGGAGCTGGAGTCGGCCATTTGGACCGCCATTCAATAAGATCATGGCTGATCTTCTACCTCATCTCCACTTTCCTGCCCGATCCCCATATCCCTTGATTCCCTTAATATTCAAAAATCTATCGATCTCAGCCTTGAATATACTCAACGACTGAACCTCCACAGCCCTCTGGGGTAGAGAATTCCAAAGATTCACCACCCTCTGAGTGAAGAAATTCCTCCTCATCTCAGTCCTAAATGGCCGACCCCTTATTCTGAGACTGTGACCCCTGGTTCTAGACTCCCCAGCCAGGGGAAACAGCCTCCCTGCATCTACCCTGTCGAGCCCTGTAAGAATTGTGTTTGTTTCGATGAGATCACCTCTCATTCTTCTAAACTCTTGGGAATATAGGCCGAGTCTACTCAAACTCTCCTCATAGGACAATCCCCCCATCCCAGGAGTTGCCTCTTTGTGCGCAATCAGGAAATTGCACACAAAATGCGCTGGTTTGGTCAGGTTTGCTCTAAAATTGATTTGTATAATCACAAATGTAAAATCTTCCATGAACCAGCGCAATCTGGCAGCGTAATAGAACGTAATTGGTTCTTTTTTTTTCTTTCCATTAAAATGTACTCCTTGACGTATTTAGGAGTGGTAACCTGGTGCTGTTTTATTAATACAGCGGAAACTGAGTTTACCAGCAAAAAATAAGCCTTTTTAATAAAGGGTGTCCCTGTCCTCCACCTGTGAATAATCCGATTTAAGATCACTTAAAAAAAAACTATAACCATTTAATAGGTTCATCGCTAGTCAGTTTCTTAATAAATTAAATATTTTTGATATGAGAAACTTTTACAACATGCCTTTGCACCTAAGAAAATGAGCGCAATTTGAAGAGTCTTCCCAAACCAGCGGAATCTCGCAATGTCATTCTGGGCCGCGGTCGGGGCCCGATTCAAGCAAATTGAACTTTGAACCAGCGTTAAAGATCGCAGAAAACACGAACGCACGGTTAAAATACCCCGATCTTTTGCGCCGGTTCGGCCGATTCCACCCAGATATTGCGCCGATATATGACTGGCGGAAACTCGACCCCAGTGAGTTTGGAAACCACTTTCACGTACGTGAACTGGTTTTGCAGAAAGGTCCCCAAGGTTTTCTTTTAAGGTCCATGATAATTTTGCTTATTACTGGCGTGATCCAGCTAAGCAACGTCACCAACACCAGGAGTTGCGGCGTCGTTAGTTTAACCTAAGGTTTAGTAAAGAGTCGTAACTGTGGCGTGTTGAACAGCAATGGGTGCAACTCAGGGCCAGAGGTCCCCACTGCAAATCCTTCTTCCAATTGGAATGCTCTTCAAAATCTACACCGCTTTTGAAATTTATTAAGTGGTGCTGTACAAATCAAGCAAACACATTGATTCTGTAGCACTCCTGCAGTAGTATTTACTAGAGAGAGTCCTGCCTACAGTGTTGTTAACTATTAGCCCTGGACATGGGTCAGTGGGGCCAGATTACTTTAAAAGCCAGAGTGGAGCAGCCTGTTCCTGAGCTGGATGTTGGCAAAATGACTGACCTTCTGAGACACCGTTCTAATTTATCGGTGTGAGGCAGCCAACATAAAGATCATGCCTGTATCATTACTGCAATATTTCTCTGTCGATTTAGGTTGTGGTATCTCAGCTCAGTCGCTGCAGTATTGATTTATAAGCGGCACTATCTGATACAGCGCGGCGAGGAGCGTACTCTGGCCTTTCTGCTGACAGCCACGTGCAGACCTCAGCTCCTGAACCACCCCCCCACCCCCAAGAGTTGCAATCGTATTGGGAGCTCGGGCGAGAGACTCTCTGCACACTTTGAAACGCTTAAATCCCGCTGCAGTTTATTAAGTGCCTGGGATGACCTAGAGACCTTGTGACATTCGGCTCCACGCCACACTGCAGTTATATCCCATGTTGTTTCCAACAGCCTCCTCCTGGAGGTGGTTGGGGGGGGGGGGGGGGGGGGAAAGAGTCACACCGGCTGAATTCCAGAGCCAAACCGTACCCGGCTCTCGAGTTATACTGCCAACTTTATTATGCTGCGGGGCAGAATCTATTTGGCAGCACTGCGAAAGTATCAGTAGAACTGCGCCCCCAGATTAAGGAAAGGACAGATAATAAATATAAAACTCGTTTCTTTTTTTAAATCTATATTTTAACAGATAACCAGCTTTAACCATGACAGCAGATAAAATATAGTGATTTCCCATCTCCCAATTTTAAATGATATTGCTTTTTGCCAACTGTGTGGAGCACAGTACTTCCTCGGCTAACATAAGGCATTGTGAATCATGGGGTCTTAGTCAGTGCACTGGTCTAACAACAACAACAACAACAACTTGTATTTATATAGCACCTTTAACGTGGTAAAACGTCCCAAGGTGCTGAACAGGAGTATTTTAAAAGGCAAAAAAAATGACACCGAGCCACATAAGGAGAAATTAGGGCAGGTGACCAAAAGCTTGGTCGAAGAGGTAGGTTTTAAGGAGCGTCTTAAAGGAGGAAAAGAGAGGTAGCGAGGCGGAGAGGTTTAGGCAGGGAATTCCAGAGCTTAGAGCCAAGGCAACAGAAGCCACAGCCGCCAAAGATTGAGCGATTATAATCAGGGATGCTCAAGAGGCCAGAATTAGAGAAGCGCAGATATCTCTGGGGGGGGGGGGGGGGGCTGAAGGAGATTACAGAGATAGGGAGGGGCGAGGCCATGGAGGGATTTGAAAACAAGGATGAGAATTTGGAAATCGAGGCGCTGCTTAACCAGGAGCCAATGTAGGTCAGCGAGCACAGGGGAGATGGGCGAACGGGACTTGGTGCGAGTTAGGACATGGGCAGCCGAGTTTTGGATGACCTCAAGTTAACGTTGAAAAATAATAGTTAATAATAGTTAAGTGTAACATTATTATTGAAAGAGCACCTTGTTTGACCAAGCTTTTGGTCACCTGTCCTAATATCTCCTTATGTGGCTCGGTGTGAAATTTTGTTTGATAATCGCTCTGTGAAGCACCTTGGGACGTTTTACTGCATTAGAGGTGCTATAGAAATACAAGTTGTTGTTGTTGTTGTACCAGTGCACTGACTAAGACCCCATGATTCACAATGCCCTATGTTAGCCGAGGAAGTACTGTGCGCCACTGACAGCGAGCTTGTGCAGTGGGTCACTGAGCCACACAGACCAGGGTTTGATGCTTGGTCTGTGTTCAGCAGCTAGAGAGCCAGCAGGGAAGCTGCCAACTGGCCTCAGCCTTGGTGAGGAACAGGGAAAATTGCCACGTCCCAATTCCGAGCATTGTTCAGCAGACCCCGCTGGAAGAGGATGGCGGGCAAGGACAGGATAACCTGCGATGCCCTCCGTGGGCCAAGGGTCACACCTCAACAATGGCCAATTGGGTAAGGTGACCAGGGACAATGCCAATGCCAATGCCAATGCCTTCAGGGGCGTGGGGGCAGGGCGACAACGGGCGCGGGTTGGGGGAAAACTGGCGCGTCGGGGGTAACAGGTGCGGGGGGGGGGAATCGGGGGAAAAGGGCACGGGGGTGGGGGGTCAGGGGAAAGTGGGCAAGAACTTAAAAAAAACACATGAAATACTTTATTTTAAGGCTGGTTATTTGACTCTCTACCATGTCGAGAGACGGGGTACGAGAGCATTTTTACGCCAATGGCAGGGAATTCTCAGGGAGAGCCCATTTGGGCGAGATGCGGTTCCCTGCACAGTGTCAAAAACTGGCCCAACCTTCATGTCAAACACATTGCACAATGGTTCAATTATCACTGGAGAATGGATGGGACTACGGTGCAGTCTGTGTCGATTAGTATGGATGCAGGTTTGTTTTGATACTCTGCAGATTTGCTCGTTGAGCATGAGGGCAGAATTCCAGACTTCAAAGTTTGTGGCAGGTTTGATCCAGGGTTGGCCATTTTCTGACGGCTGCGCTCTCACGACTCGACAGATCGAGTGGTGGGGAGGGGGTAATGGGAAGTCCAGTACTGAGGGGGCTATGCTCCAACCAAAGCCCAGCAATAGGTGATCAAAACAGCCAGACACCAACAACTAGTTATTATTAGAATCATAGAAATTTACGGCACAGAAGGAGGCCATTCGAGTCCATCGTGTCTGTGCCGGCCGAAAAAGAGCTCTCCAGCCTAATCCCACTTTCCAGTTCTTGGTCCGTAGCCCTGTAGGTTACGACAATTCAAGTGCGTATCCGAGTACTTTTTGAATGTGATGAGGGTTTCTGCCTCTACCACCCTTTCAGGCAGTGAGTCTCAGACCCCCACCACCCACTGGGTGAAAAAGGTTCTCAACTCCACCTCTAAACCTCCGACCAATTACTTTAAATCTATGCCCCCTGGTTATTGCCCTTCTGCTAAGAATCACTTGTTAGTTCAATATTCCCCACTATAACCACACTCGAAGATAATCAAACAAATCAGTAATTTGGTCCACTCTACAATGGGAGACTTTGTCTGCAAAACACCATGAGCAGCAGGATTGCTTTGTGTTCAAGTTTACGCTTAATTCTATTCTTCAATTGCTGAACTAGTCCAATCATATAGCTAAATGGAGACATTTTAATTTTTTTAAACAAATTTTTTTTTCTTAAAATTTATCAGAGGCAAAACTTTAGCAACTTACAAATATTTCCCCTCGACGCCGCTTCCCTCCACACAGGAGCCTGGTCTTAACCTGAATGTGGTTGCAGATGGTGCTTTTCAGCTCTGTACAGTGGGACACCATGTGCTGCTCCCTTGGTGACTGTTCCAATCTCAGTCATCAGAGGGCGCACTTGCCACAGACTTACAAGCTTACACCAGTGAGAGTTTTACTGATGTGCTCCCCACAACTACTTCTTCAGTGTTTACCGGGTACGGGTAGCATAGCGGTTATGTTACTGGACTAGTAATCCAGAGGACTGGACGAATGATCTGGAGATGCGAGTTCAAATCCCACCACTGGCTGGGGAATTTAAATTCAGTTAATTAAAAAGCCAGTGTCAGTAATGGTGATCATGATTGTCGTAAAAACCCATCTGGCTCACTAATGTCCTTTAGGGAAGGAAATCTGCTGCCCTTACCCGGTCTGGCCGATATGTGACTCCAGACCCACAGTGAGGTGGTTGACACTTATCTGCCCTCTGAAATGGCGGCTCACCACCATCTTCTCAAGGGCAATTAGGGATGGGCAATAAAAGCTGGTATCAGTAATGGTAATGGTGACCATGAAACGATTGTCGTAAAAACCAATCTGGTTCACTAATGTCCTTGAGGGAAGGAAATCTGCCGCCCTTACCCGGTCTGGCCGATATGTGCCTCCAGACCCACAGTAATGTGGTTGACTCTTAACTGCCCTCTGAAGTGACCTAGCGAGCCACTCAGTTGTTTCAATAAATGCTGGCCTTGCCAAGTGACGCCCACATCCCCTGTATGAATGAATAAAATAAAACCTTGGTCAAGAATTGAAAGGTCTCACGTACCTGCTACAGTTGATGTTAGAGGCAGGCTGGGGTCAGACTGGTAGGGGTGCACGGCCATTGGCGTCATAGGGGGCACAGGAACCCCTGCGAAGGTCACTGGTGGAGCGGCCATGGCTGGATGGGTTGTGGTTGCAACTGTGTAAGGATACTGAGCTCCAATGAATGCCGGATGCATGCCCTAAACAGATTAGAGACCAGTAAATAAGTGCACCTCCTACTATGATTTATTACTAGCAAGTTTTCAGTTCAATTAGTAAACGTTCCGTGGCCCTAATTGTGTTACCGTCTAACATCTCGATATTCAGGATCTTTCTCATTTACTTCTTTAATTGATCAAGATCGCAAGGTAGATACAGGAGAACATAAGAAATAGGAGCAGGAGTCGGCCATTCGGCCCCTCGAGCCTGCTCCGCCATTCAATAAGATCATGGCTGATCTGATCTTGGCCTCAACTCCACTTTCCCGCCCGATCCCCATAACCCTCGACTCCCCTGTAGCTCAAATAACTGTCTATCTCCGCCTTGAATATATTCACTGACTCAGCCTCCACAGCTCTCTGGGGTAGAGAATTCCAAAGATTCACCACCCTCAGAGAAGAAATTCCTCCTCATCTCCGTCTTAAATGGGCAACCCCCTTATCCTGAAACTATGCCCCCTAGAAGGCAGCCCTTCATAGCTCATTGAAACAGTTGGACTCTCTCTGTTCCTGCCAAGCATCCTTCTTAATGCTTTCTTCAATGGTTCTAGGGTTTTTTTTCCTTCACTAATCTATCCAGGAGTCCATTCCATGCGTTGGTCAAACTTTCCTTCCTGACACCAGACCAAATATTTGCGTTCTACTAGTTTGACCCTTTGGCCATGCCCCCCCCCCCCCCCCCAATAATAATCAGACAACACAAGAAACATCTGGCAAATCGGAATTTATTTTTGACCCAAAAATGATATTAGTTGAGGGAAACAACGTTGGCCAGGACACAACTGCTTCTCTTCGAATAGTCCATCCAAACAGGCTTTCATTTCATTTCATTTCTCATTCACCTGCCTCAGTGCTGCACTGGAGTGTCCGTCTCGATCGCGCCCGGGAATGGGCTTTGAACTCAAAACCCACTGGCACACAGGCGAGGGTTACCAACAGAGCCGAGCTATTTTTACCGTCCCCCAGTCTCGAGCAATTTATACGCCAAGGTGTAGAGTTCCCGCTTTGGGCGCAATCGGCGAAACGGGCGGAGACCGCGCCCAAAACTGCCCAGTATTGAAGAGTGGGTTTCCCCCCCCCCCTCAAACTCATTTGCATATCGCCGAACCCCAAAATCTGCCGTGAACCAGCACAATTTTAATTTAAAAATCAAAAAAAACTTTAAAAATATTCTTTGATATATTTAAGAGTGGTAAATAGGCGCAGTTGCATTAGTACAGCTGAAAATGGGTTTAGCACAAAAACATAAGCACTTTAAATCATAGTGTCATTCCACCAATCTGTGAGGAACCCGATTTTAAGTAACTGAAAACTACTGTTAAAAAAGTATACTGAACGATTTGCTCGTTATATTGGGGCACAGTCGTCAGTTTCTTAGTAAATTTACAAAATTACATTCCAAAGAAAGGTGCCGATTAGTGTTCTGGCGTCCAAAAGTTCCAGCTTAATTTTCAGAGCCTCCCCGAAAGAAAGAAAAAGACTTGCATTTCTATAGCGCCTTTCACGAACACCGGGCGTCTCAAAGCGCTTTACAGCCAATGAAGTACCTTTTGAAGTGTAGTCACTGTTGTAATGTGGGAAACACGGCAGCCAATTTGCACACAGCAAGCTCCCACAAACAGCAATGTGATAATGACCAGATAATCTGTTTTAGTAATGTTGGTTGAGGGATAAATATTGGCCCCAGGACACCGGGGATAACTCCCCTGTTCTTCTTTGAAATAGTGCCATGGAATCTTTTACATCCACCTGAGAGAGCAGACGGGGCCTCGGTTTAACGTCTCATCCGAAAGACAGCACCTCCGACAGTGCAGCGCTCCCTCAGCACTGCGCTACAGTGTCAGCCTAGATTTTGTGCTCAAGTCTCTGGAGTGGGACTTGAACCCACAACCTTCTGACTCAGAGGCGAGTGTGCTACCAACTGAGCCACGGCTGACACTGTGGCCCGCAAGCCACAAAGGCCCGCAAATGAGCGCGATTAGCGGAAGCTCGCTGCGCTGATTAATTCATCCGGGGGGGGGGGGGGGGGGCGTGGCCAGATTTGTGGGCAGGGCCGGATCCGAGCGCAATGTTTTACAAACCAGTGCAAAAGATGGCGGAAACGCGAGTGGCGCTGAACGTAAATCTGCGCTTAAAAATCCGCCATCTTGTGCACGGGTTGTGCCGATTCCGCTCGAATTACGCGGCGGAAAAAACCAGCGCCAGCCTCGCGGAAACTCCGGACCCAGGTGATTCCGTTTTTGTGTTTCTCAATCTCAACACTCGACAGACTCGGAAGGTGTGGACAGCAGAGGCTGACTTCAAAAGTGGAAAGGAGAACTACTTGAAACAGTCTCAAAAATATAAACACATGCAAAAAATGTTCTATTACCAAGGCTAACTACAGCGAACAGACGAAAGAACTGTGGTGTGAGCAATGTATGGTAACAAGGGCACTTCACGGGGCAACTGGACGAAGAGGAGTTGGAGGTGACCAAGAGATAGGGTTCGGGGAGGGTTGCGGAGGTGGGCAAAGAGAAGTCAAACTGGGGCAGGAGGGAGCTAGTTAGGGAGAGAATCATATCGAGAGCTTAGAGGCAGATTGGCCAATGGCTCGGCCTTGATGGTAGCGCAGAGGATGGGGGCAGGGGGTTGACAGGGCACGGGCAGCACCCCAGAGTTGGAGGAGCAGAGCATATGGAGATATTTAACACAGACACATTTAGTTGCAATTCCATTCGCAGCTCGTAACCAATGGAGAAGGTTTCAGCAGTGTAATTTCTCTATGGATTATTCTGCACACACGCAATACATTTCAAAACGTATGTATTCATGCTGCAGTCTGATTGTGGATTTTAAATACATTTTTGTTCCAAATTTCATAGAATCATAGAAATTTACAGCACAGAAGGTCGTCATTCGGCCCATCGTGTCTGTGCCGGCCAACAAAGAGCTCTCCAGCCTAATCCCACTTTCCAGCTCTCGGTCCGTAGCCCTGTAGGTTACGGCACTTCAAGCGCATATCCAAGTTCTTTTTAAATGTGATGAGGGTTTCTGCCTCTCCCACCCTTTCAGGCAGTGAGTTCCAGACCCCCACCACCCTCTGGGTGAAAAAAGTTCTCCTCAACTCCCCTCTAATCCTTTTACCATTTATTGTAAATCTCTGCCCCCTGGTTATTGATCTCTCTGCTAAGGGAAATAGGTCCTTTCTATCCACTCTATCTAGGCCCCTCATAATTTTTATACACCTCAATTAAATCTCCCCTCAGCCTCCTCTGTTCCAAAGAAAACAACCCCAGCCTATCGAATCTTCCCTCATAGCTAAAATTCTCCAGTCCTGGCAACATCCTGGTAAATCTCCTCTGTCCCCTCTCTAGTGCCCAGTCTATGCCCCCCTGGTTATTGACCTCTGTGCAGTTACACAAGCCTCCCCCTCCCCGACTCACTGACATGACGCGTACTGTTTTGCAGTACCTGTGGGTAGGCAGCTCCAGCAACAGGAAAGAGTGCAGGTCGAGGGACGTGTTGTATCGGATGTCCAAGATAAGCAGCATTGCAGACAGACGGTATATGAGTTTGAATTGTAGTGTAGGGGTGAGTTATGGCGGGGCTGGTCGGAAAGACCTGTGCGTGGGGATGCGCGATTGCTGTCCCAGCTATGGTGTGCTGTTGGTACATGGTGGACCCGACAGTGATGACCGGCACGACGGCGGCCGCCGTCACCGTGGCCGCCACGGTCACCGTGGCCGAGCCCTCGGTCAACGCCGGGTGCTCCGCCGCTCCCCTGCCCGCCTCGTGCGATCCGCGGCCGCCGATTGCCGACATTTCCCGCTGTTGCTGCGAGCCGCCCGTCGTTTGCTCGTAAAGCCAGTACCACTGGTGAGCGACCTCGAAGAGCACCTCGGGATAAACGCCACCGCCTTTGGCAGCTTCCTCGACCGCCATGCAAGCCTTCTCCAACATGGTGTTATCCTAGGACGACAACAACAACACAACAGAATTTTTATTTCATTCATTCACGGGATGTGGGCTTTGCTGGCAAGGCCGGCATTTATTGTCCTTCCCTAATGGCCCTCGAGAAGGTGGCGGTGAGCCGCCTTCTTGAAACAACCGAGTGGTTCGCTCGGCCATTTCAGAGGGCAGTTAAGAGTCAACCACATTGCTGTGGGCCTGGAGTCACATGGCTGGGTAAGAACGGCATGGGATGTGGGCGTCGCTGGCAAGGCCAGCCTTTATTTCCCATCCCTAAACAACTGAGTGTCTCGCTCGGCCATTTCAGAGGGCAGTTAAGAGTCAACCACATTGCTGTGGGTCTGGAGTCATATATCGGCCAGACCGGGTAAGGACGGCAGATTTCCTTCCCTGAAGGACATTAGTGAACCAGATGGGTTTTTTACGACAATCCGGTAGTTTCATGGTCACTAATACTAGCTTTTTATTCCAGATTTATTTAATTAATTAAATTCCCCAGTTGCCGTGGTGGGATTGAACTCCTGTCTCCGGATCATTAGTCCAGGTCTCTGGATCACTAGTCCAGTAACATAACCACCGTGCTAATGTATCCCAATTTACAGCACAGAAACAGGCCAGTCGGCCCAACCAGTCCATGCCGGCATTTATGCTCCACTCGAGCCTCCTCCCATCCTTCCTCATCTAACTCTATCAGCATAACCCTCTATTCCCTTCTCCCTCATGTGCTTATCTCGATAGAGTTACATAGAATATACAGCAGAGAAACAGGCATTCGGTCCAAACAGGACTGGCATATTGGATTGAAGAACTAAAGAAACTTCATACACACAAATGCCTAATGCATCAACCCCTCAACCCAGCAGTGGAATGGACACACGATTTATGAATCCTTACATCGCCATAGGGTTACAAGGGCTGGTTAGGGAATTTTAACTGTAGATGAGGGAACACCATCCATCTGTCAGAAGTATGTTGGATGCAATGTATAGGTCTCACAACAACACTGAATGTGTTCAACATTTAACAAGGACAACAATGTTTCAGAACCTTTATAGTACGGTTTAGGGATTACCAATGTTTGCCTTGAAAAGGAGAGCCATAACGTACATAGAATTGTGAAGAAGCTGAAAGTTGAGTGAGTGAGTGAGTGAAGGAAGGGGTGCAGGAGGAGGAGGGCGAGGGGGAGAGGAGGGGGGGGCGAGGGAGAGGGGGGGGAGGGGGGGCGAGGGGGAGAGGAGGGGGGGGGGGGCGAGGGGGAGAGGAGGGGGGGGGCGAGGGGGAGAGGAGGGGGGGGCGAGGGGGAGAGGAGGGGGGGGCGAGGGGGAGAGGAGGAGGGCGAGAGGGAGAGGAGGAGGGCGAGGGGGAGAGGAGGAGGGGGAGAGGAGGACACTGCAATTGTGTCTACATAAAACTTGGTGTACTTGCTTCACATATTACAAAGATTAAATGTAGCATATATTTAACTGAAAAAAAACAAGTCATACTCTAAGATGCCAATATTATGAATAACTATACATACTTGCTCCTTGCATTGAACCAATGCTCTCTGGATTTCGTTTGGATTCAGAGCATGGGCATGGGGTAGACAACTCAAAGCCAACTCCGCTGCAGCTCGGACCATGTTAGGATCCCGGGCGCGTGACGCACGGTCTGCTAAAGATGCCACTTCTGGAGGAGTTAGATGACCATCCCAACACTCAACCAAAATATTCAGTGCCGCACTACCGATCTCCATTGCCTGGCCTAAGTGCATTTAAAAAAAGAGATTTAAAAACAATTATTGACACCACAGAAAGCTAAAATGGTCACTTTTTCCTGAGAGACCGAAATCTCCAATGGCTCAATTGCCTTGACCACATGTCTAATTGAGAAACACAACAGTTGTTTGGGGTTGGAGTATAAAAGCAGGGAAGTCCTGCTACAACTGTACAGGGTATTGGTGAGACCACACCTTGAGTACTGCGTACAGTTTTGGTCTCCTTATTTAAGGAAGGATATACTTGCATTGGAGGCAGTTCAGAGACGATTCACTCGGTTAATTCCAGAGATGAGGGGGTTGACTTATGAAGAAAGGTTGAGCCTATACTCACTGGAGTTTAGAAGAATGAGAGGTGATCTTATTGAAACATAAAAGATTCTGAGGGGGCTCGACAAGGTAGATGCAGAGAGGATGTTTCCCCTCGTGGAGGAATCTAGAATTCGGGGGCATAGTTTCAGAATAAAGGGTCGCCCTTTTAGAACTGAGATGAGGAGGAATTTCTTCTCTCAGAGGGTCGTAAATCTGTGGAATTCACTGCCCCAGAGAGCTGTGGAGGCTGGGTCATTAAATACATTTAAGGTGGAGATAGACAGATTTTTGCAAGATAAGGGAGTGAAGGGTTATGGGGAGCGGGCAGGGAAGTGGCTTTGAGCCCAAGATCAGCCATGATCTTATTGAATGGCAGAGCAGGCTCGAGGGGCCAAGTGGCCTATTCCTGCTCCTGTTTCATATGTTCTTATTAGCATGGTACACATGGGTTTGTGCCTCAATTTCTCCACACACCAATGACCAACAGCAGCAGTGCATTCATAGGGAGGCAGATACATTTGCGGAGACTGACACCAGGCTCCTAGCAACAGAGCAGATCTGCAAGCAGGTCACATAAGAACATAAGAACTAGGAGCAGGAGTAGGCCATTTGGCCCTTTGAGCCTGCTCCGCCATTCAATAAGATCATGGCTGATGTTCTACCTCATCTCCAATCTCCCGCCCTATCCCAATATCCCTTGATTCCCTTAAAATCCAAAAATTTCATGTCTTGAATATACTCAACAACTGAGCCTCCACAGCCCTCTGGGGTAGAGAATTCCAAAGATTCACCACCCTCAGTGAAGAAATTTCTCCTCATCTCAGTCCTAAATGGCCGACCCCTTATTCTGAGACTCCTAGCTCTAGACTCCCCAGCCAGAGGGAAACATCCTCCCTGCATCTACCCTGTCAAGCCCTGTAAGAATTTTGTATGTTTTAATGAGATCACCTCTCATTCTTCTAAACTCTAGAGAATATAGGCCTAGTCTACTCAATCTCTCCTCATAGGACAATCCCCCCATCCCAGGAATCAGTCTGGTAAGGAGACCAAAACTGTACACAACACTCAAGAAGCTCGACACCATACAAGACAAAGCAGCCCGCTTGATTGGCACCCCATCCACCACCTTAAACATTCACTCCCTCCACCACCGGCGTACCGTGGCTGCAGTGTGTACCATCTACAAGATGTACTGCAGCAACTCGCCAAGGCTTCTTCGGCAGCACCTCCCAAACCCGCGACCTCTTCCACCTAGAAGGACAAGGGCAGCAGTCGCATGGGAACACCACCACCTCCAAGTTCCCATCCAAGTCACACACCATCCTGACTTGGAATATATATCGGCCGATCCTTCATCGTCGCTGGGTCAAAATCCTGGAACTCCCTCCCTAACAGCACTGTGGGAGCACCTTCACCACACGGACTGCAGCGGTTCAAGAAGGCGGCTCACCACCACCTTCTCGAGGGCAACTAGGATGGGCAATAAATGCTGGCCTTGCCAGCGACGCCCACATCCCACAAACGAATTTAAAAAAATACTCCAGGTGTGGTCTCACCAGGGCCCTATATAATTGCAGTCACATAACAGACGCATTGAAAAAGGACCAGAGAAAATATAATCACCCTAAACAAAGACTCCAGGAATCAGCCCTAAAATGATCTTGTCCAAAAGACTTTGGGGGAGACAACATGTCGGCCAATCTCCGTTTAACTTCTTAATACAAATCATAAATGTTACAACTCCCTCTGAGAGGTCCCCACCAGTCCGGCACATTGCCAATTGTGGTCAGACGGATAATGGGGGAGGGGGGGCATCACTAAGTACCTGTTCCCAGCATCCCCTGCTCTTCCACTGAAAGCCAGAGAGGTGCTGGGAGTTGAGTGGGGGGCCACTGAGTGACAAAACATCGTCCTTTAACCTCCAGCCTGGGAAATGCCAAGAAGATTGTGACCATCAAGCAGGTCAGTTGGAAAAATGTAACTTGTATAAATACATATTTTTGGCATGACAAGACACAGTATAATGATCATTGCCTACAGTGTCCGTAACTATCTATTCAAAGATTCAACACGGTGAGCAGATATACAACAAGACCATCCTCAACGCTCAGAGAAACCGGAGACATTGTGCTCCTAGTTGAACTCTAAGAGCCAAACAGAGAAATTGAAGTCAGTAAGGTATTTTTCTTGCAAACCTGTAATCCAGGAGACATGGGAAGAGTAGGTTCTTGAAAGCCAGTTTGGCGACACAAAATTGTGCAAGCCTAGTGCGTACAGCCCAATTTCGAACGCGCAGAGATGGAGGTTGCGGTGGGGACCCTGGTGGCCGCCACTGGCCGACGGGTGGGTAAAGATGGACGTGCTGCTGTTGCCGCCTGCTTTGATAAGGACAGTCTTTGCAAGCTCAAAGTAAAAATGGGCCGCTGCTTCAGACGGCTGGTTGGGTACGTGGGGAGCGTGGCATTCTGGCCGCCTGCCTTTGTATCTGGAAGAGAAATAAATAGACCGACTTAAAACCATCACGTATAGAACGCAAGATCAGTTTACATAGAACTCAACTAACTCCCAATTGTTCCATTGTGTGCAGTGTTATGTGGTTAAATGCAGGTATTTGAAGATTATATCCGGGAGTAGGGACAGGGAGTAGTATAGTTATAGGAACAGGATTAATCCATTCAGCCCCTCGAGCCTGTTCCACCATTCAATGAGATCATGGCTGATCTGTATCTTAACTCCATCTTGGTTCCGTAATCCTTAATTCCATTGCTCAACAAAAGTCTATCAATTATGCACTTGGAGTTTGATGCACTAGGATTAGTAAGAGGGTATATAAATCTTAATTAGGAGGAGGGGGGGGGGGGGTCATGTATGGACTGTGGGGGAGGGGAACAAAACGTGCCTCACATTCCAAGCATTTTATGCTCACAAGATAAGAGACAAATGAGGAACGCCATTTGGCCCATCTTAGCTCATTCATCCAAAAACACCCTACAGCCTCCCTTAATGCCCCCTCCCCCCCCACCCCATCGCAGCATCCAACTGTTTCCTAAAGAATTCAAGGGTGTTTGCCCCACAATCTTACCCAAGAGTCCATTCGATACGTTGATCACTCTTTGAGTGAGGAAATTCTTTCCGACATCAGTGCGAAACTTGCCTTCACAATCGCCCAAGCCTACTCTCTACTTTCACAGTTTAGGTTGAAGGACTGTCCGGGTTCTACCTTGCATCATCTTATTGACTGCTCGAAGATTGCCTTTCAGTGGCTGCCTTTCAAGGCCGAACAGCCCAAGTCTCTCCTCTTAAGTTTGTCCTTCCTGCTATCGGTCAAACTGCCCCATTTATCCCACATCATCAACAACTTGCATTTATATAGCGCCTTTAACGTAGTAAAACATCCCAAGGCGCTTCACAGGAGAGTAATCAGGTAAAGAATGACACCGAGCCAAATAAAGAAACATTGGAGACAGGTGACCAAAAGCTTGGTCAAACAGAACTGGATGAGTACAAGAGGGAGAAAGGAAGAAAAAAAGACTTGCATTTATATAGCGCCTTTCACGACCACCGGACGTCCCAAAGCGCTTTACAGCCAATGAAGTACTTTTGAAGTGTAGTCACTGTTGTAATGTAGGAAATGCGGCAGCCAATTTGCGCACAGCAAGCGCCCACAAACAGCAATGTGATCATGACCAGATAATCTGTTTTAGTGATGTTGGTTGAGGGATAAATATTGGCCAGGACACCGGGGATAACGTCCCTGCTCTTCTTCAAAATAGTGCCATGGGATCTCTTATGTGCACCTGAGAGAGCAGACGGGGCCTCGTTTAACGTCTCATGCGAAAGACGGCACCTCCGACAGTGCAGCACTCCCTCAGCACTGCACTGGGAGTGTCAGCCTAGATTTTTGTGCTCAAGTCCCTGGAGTGGGACTTGAATCCACGACCTTCTGACTCCGAGGCGAGTGTGCTACCCACTGAGCCACGGCTGACACTATCTAAGGATATGCTGATAGGGTTTGATGAAGTAGGGTGGGACTAGGCTCTTGTGGAGGATAAACACCGGCATAGACCGAACGGCCGGTTTCTGTGCTGTAAATTCTATGTGTTTCTATGAAAAATTGCAGGAGCTGGAAACAAAGACATCATTAAATGGCTTCTCAAAAAAGAAACGGTTGAATGTTACCTCCCAACGTCGGTGCTTTTGGTGCGAGCACCGCCACTGGCCCTGCGGCTGCCGCTGGACGAGGACGATCCAAGAGAGTCGCTGGATGAGCTGCTGATACTGTCGCTGTCCTGTCCTCTGCCCCAGGACGCAGCTGTCCAACCTCCGCGGATGGGCCGGCGGCTCAGCGTGGGAGAGCTGTCCGAGGTGGTCTCCGGAGCACTGCTGTCAATGCTGGCCATGCCTTTCGGAGCAGAAACGTCAACAACAAAAAAAATGAAATACAATTTCAATTCCTCCAACCCCTCTCTCCTAATGGGAGAACATCCGCCCTGAGCCGAGATTGGGAACTCAAAAGCGCGGGCAGCACATCGCTAAACTTGCGCCTCCCCACTACTAGGCATCATGCATTGGTCCTGCCAACATATCGCTCCACAACACCGGCCCTAGAAGACTTATTTTCAGTATGATTCAATGCCAAAGCCACTTGGGTGACACGTACGCCTTTTCAACATTGTATGAACTAAATGGTTATATTTAATAAACCACGTCATAGATACATAATCCATGTATTGCCCAACTCAAACAGAGGTACACAAATATAAATTCTACACTAAGATAACACCAGAGTAAAGGGATGTCTAAGTAACAAAATATATCCTTTTCGATATTGAGTGCCTTAAGTTTACCAGAATGATACCCAGACTTCAAGGGTTAAGTTACGAGGACAGATTACACAAACTAGGGTTGTATTCCCTGGAATTTAGAAGGTTAAGGGCGATCTGATCGAAGTTTTCAAGCTATTAAGGGGAACAGGTAGGGTAAATAGAGAGAAACTATTTCCGCTGGTTGGGGAGTCTAGAAATTAGAGCCAGACCTTTCAGGAGTGAAATTAGGAAACACTTCTACACACAAAAGGTGGTAGAAGTTTGGAACTAACGCCAATAGATGCTAGATCAATTGTTAATTTTAAATCAGAGGCTGCTGGATTTTTGTTAACCAAAGGTATTAAGGGATATGGGCCAAAGACGGGTATATGGAGTTAGGTCCCAGATCAGCCATGATCTCATTGAATGGCAGAACAGGCTCGAGGGGCTAAATGGCCTCCTCCTGTTCCTATGTCTTGTCACTCCATAATTGCTGCCTATGAAACCAGTACAGTCAGAGCAGCCAAGTATGTTTTGAGCAAACTGGACTATAGCTAAAGGCACAAAGAAAGTCATGTAACGCAATGTAGTTTGCATCACTGCTGTGATCTGTAACTCAACAGGGCTGATCCAATCCAGATCCAATCCAAATGAGCAGATAATGTTCATTAAGAGGAAGCATTGCAAATGGGTGTAATTATATTTACAACTAAACCCGATTCATAAAAGGAGCTGTTTATTGATCCAGCAGTGTTGAAGGTCTTTGCCTTCCTAGATAGCCGTGGGTTTGAGGGAGGCTGCCTGCCACCATCTTACAATGTCGCACCATCCCAACGGTGGTACTCCGCAGCAGAGCAAAGACCGCCTACTTCCACCTCCGTAACATCGCCCGTCTCCACCCCTGCCTCAGCTCATCTGCTGCTGAAACCCTCATCCATGCCTTTGTTACCTCTAGACTTGACTATTCCAATGCACTCCTGGCTGGCCTCCCACATTCCACCCTATGTAAACTTGAGGTCATCCAAAACTTGGCTGCCCGTGTCCTACCTCACACCGAGTCCCGTTCACCCATCTCTCCTATGCTCGCTGACCTACATTGGCTCCCGGTTAAGCAACGCCTCGATTTCAAAATTCTCATCCTTGTTTTCAAATCCCTCCATGGCCTCGCCCCTCCCTATCTCTGTAATCTCCTCCAGCCTCATAACCCCCCCCGAGATATCTGCGCTCCTCTAATTCTGCCCTCTTTAGCATCCCCGATTATAATCGCTCAACCTTTGGTGGCCGTGCCTTCTGTTGCCTGGGCCCTAAGCTCTGGAATTCCCTGCCTAAACCTCTCTGCCTCGCTACCTCTCTTTCCTCCTTTAAGACGCTCCTTAAAACCTACCTCTTTGACCAAGCTTTTGGTCACCTGCCCTAATTTCTCCTTATGTGGCTCGGTGTCAAATTCTGTGTCTTCAAATACTCCTGTGCATCGCCTTGGGACGTTCTACTACGTTAAAGGCGCTATATAAATACAAACTGTTGTTGTTGTAATAATGTGGCAAACTCGCGTCAATTTGCCATTGCTTGAACTTTAATGGAAGGACAGAAATTCCAGTGAGGCCCCAAATAAGCCTGTGTTATGAAAGGGAATGAAGGAAAAAACCCCAAAAAGGAGGTGATGGAAAAACCCATGTATTGAAATAGCTGCCAAAGTTATAAAGCTATTTGCTCCAGGGGAACAGAACGGAGATGAAGGCAGTTGTCCCAAATGGACTGGTCAAGCTATTTTCTCAGTCAGCGGCGTACTGGAACTCTGAGGGGATTTGAATAACTATGAAGACCTACAGGAGGTATTACTGCATCAAGTATTTTCATTATGTTTGCTTTTGACTCAGTTTATTGAAGCAGATCATTATTCAACCCTTCTAGAGGCCTATAGATTTCTCAATATCCATCCATTAATAAACTGCGCTCAGTCAGATCGCCATGTGCCTAATAGCAAGACCCCTTCCCGAGAGAAGTCAAAAAGCCATCCTTTGATGTTTCAAGAATTAGGAGCAGGAGTCGGCCATACGACCCCTTGAGCCTGCTCCGCCATTCAATAAGATCAAGGCTGATCTTCGACCTCAACTCCACTTTCCCGCCCGATCCCCATATCCCTTGATTCCCCTAGAGTCCAAAAAAATCTATCGATCTCAGCCTTGAATGTACTATTCACTGCTTTCTACTTTAAAATGCAGCATCTCAAAGTGGTCACAAGGTGGCAGAGGTTTCATATTACAGTACAGAATCCTGCTGATCGCACTGTACTCGGGGTGACGCGAGTGAGGCCTCTGGCTGCCAGTATTTATGTCACTGCTCACTCTCGCACCTTTTCAATCCAGTCACACGGGCTTCGGCCTGGAGGGAGCAGCAATGAGAGGAAATGCAACGTTCTCTCATCTTCGACTCACTCACTTCCCAGACACACAACCGGCCCTATAGCATCGTGAAACCAGACTTTCCTGGGTCCGATTAGATGCCTCCCGTAACCTGCCTGTTAGACATGCACAGTGGGTTAGGTACCATGGTGATGCGAGCGTACAGATACACAGAACCGGCTCTGCATTGATTCCTAGGCCCTGCTTTTTTTAAACAACAACAACAGCAACTTGTATTTATATAGCGCCTTTAACGTAGTAAAACGTCCCAATGCGATGCACAGGAGTGTTAGAAATCAAAAAATTTGACACCGAGCCACATAAGGAGAAATTAAAGCAGGCAACCAAAAGCTTGGTCAAAGAGGTAGGTTTTAAGGAGCGTCTTAAAGGAGGAAAGAGAGGTAGAGAGGCAGAGAGGTTTAGGCAGGGAATTCCCGAGCTTAGGGTCCAGGCAACAGAAGGCACGGCCACCAAAGGTTGAGCGATTATAATCAGGGATGCTCAAGAGGGCAGAATTGGAGGAGCGCAGATATCTCTGGGGGGTTGTGGGGCTGGAGGAGATTACAGAGATAGGGAGGGGCGAGGTCATGGAGGGATTTGAAAAGGATGAGAATTTTGAAATCGAGGCGCTGCTTAACCGGGAGCCAATGTAGGTCAGCGAGCACAGGGGTGATGGGCGAACGGGACTTGTTATTATATGGTATTAAATAACAAATTTTAAAAACAATTGGCAGCACTGATCTGTGCAGGTGTGGAGACTTCAATAAAAGCTGCCCAAATTCCTTGATTATCTCATTTAACAAGGGACGGAATGAACTCTTGTATGTAGGGACGTCATTACCCTCAAATAGGAGGTGGAGGAAAATCACAGACATTTGTAAAGCACGGGTCCACGCTTAAAAAAAAAAAATGGCCTCCAAAAGCGCTTGATTCGGAGTAGCCCAGGATGAAGGGGAAAGCACCACATTGAGGTCACGGGACTCTGTTTGCACACTGCTGTCTCAGGACTCCAAGTCAAGACATGTCCGCAGACTAAGACATGACTACAATGGCGTGAGAAAAATCAAAAGGATGGTTTGCATTCAAGGAGTTCTGCTAACAGCAAACTCATACTACCAGCGACAGCACTTGTCAACATAAAGCAGGACGCTCCACCGGCAGGGTTAATCTAAACGTTCCCTCACTTGTCCAGCCGCAAAAATCACGGCAAAACCAACCACCTTTGATATACAGCGGGGGCGGAAGGTAAATAGGGAAGACTAGCAATCAAATGGAGACCTCAATGTGAATATAGGATCTAAACAGTGACTTACAATGGCACGAAATAAACTAGTTGCACCATACTAGTCACATACATCGGTAATGGAAACCACAGGACGAGGAAGAGTGAGAGATCCCAATCGAAATGGGGTTATAAATTATTAAACAGAAAAATAATCGCAAAACCCCCCCGAGTATTTTAATAAGATGTGGCTCTTGCAAATCTCTTCGAGGAGAAGTGAAATTCCGAAAACATCAAGGGCATTTTCATGATCAGCATACAAGAAAATCCCTTTGAAGTCACATGAGCAGGCTCCCCAGTGATTTATTCAATGCGTAATTGAACCATCAGTGAGTATATTCAAGGCTGAGATCGATAGATTTTTGGACTCTAGGGGAATCAAAGGATATGGAGATCGGGCAGGAAAGTGGAGTTGAGGTTGAAGATTAGCCATGATCTTATTGAATGGCGGAGCAGGCTCGCGGGGCTGAATGGCCGACTCCTGCTCCTAATTCTTATGTTCTTATGTTCTCAGACGGACCAGGATAGTCCCAGGTTCAAATCCAGGCTGCGCTCAGGTAGCCGATATCAGGAAGAGTGCTGCAATTGGCAGCTGGGTTGATGGGGGCGGGTAGGCGGGGGGGTGTGAAGGAGGATCGGCTAGGATCCTCAGTCCCGAACACAATCCAATGGCCCTTTGCTCAAATTGCCCCCGTGGAACGAGGGCAGGATTGACCTTGGGCTCTGTTCACTTCCGCCATCGACTAGGGCAGCTGACATTTACATTTAAAACGCGCAAATGGCTCACAGTCACTCGGGTGAGGTGCTGAAGGTCCACTGCCACTCACAGAACCATCTCCGAGGAATCACTGAAGGTAGAAATCTGAACCAGAGCATTTATTTTGCAATCACCACCGACAATGGAAGTTCCTTGCAATCATTACGGACTTGTTCGTTTTTTCCCGAAAGCCTCTTTGGTTCATTCATTATGAAACGGAGTAAGAACGCAGTCAGCAGACAATTCCCACATTGCTCTCTTTGCACAGCGACTGACGTTGCGAGTCGACTCGTAATTAAATTAGAAGCACAACACGTTCCCCAATGGAGTTAGAATTATGAAACTCTCGGCTAGCCCGAGAACATTTTTTTTTTTTTTTTTAAACTGCCTTATATTCACAGTGATGCGGAGATGCCGGTGTTGGACTGGGGTGGACAAAAGTGAGAAGTCGCACAACACCAGGTTATAGTCCAACAGCTTTATTTTGAAATCACAAGCTTTCGGAGCGCTGCTCCTTCGTCAGGTGAAGTGAAGAGATGCATATAGGCACAGCATATATAGTCAGAGATCACTGCCGAGGTGTGATAAAGGGCAGTTGGAAAGATTAACTGTAGTCATCTGGCAGTGTTCTCTGACTATATATGCTGTGCCTATATGCATCGCTTCACTTCACCTGACGAAGGAGCAGCGCTCCGAAAGCTTGTGATTTCAAATAAAGCTGTTGGACTATAACCTGGTGTTGTGCGACTTCTCACTTTTATATTCACAGTGCCAGATCCAACTCAGAGAGGACGTCCCGATTAAAAGGAGCTGGTCAGATCTGAACGCGCTGCAGTCGCACGCTGCCCTTACCCGTGTGCTTCTTCTTCTGCCTGACCGGCGACCCCCAGCACCGGCCGTTGTATCCACCTCGGTTACCGAGCGTCAATCGGCTGGGGATTTTCCCCTCCTGTTTGAAGGTACCGGACTCGTTCGGCGGCTCGCTGGGGGCGCGCTGAGCGTTCTCTGTGGGTGAAATCAGAAGCAGCCAGTAAACAGACGCGACTCGGGAAGCTACGTTTTCAAGGGGAGGTGGGGAAGAGAACCCAGCACTCAGACAAGAAGGACGAAGAACGTACGTTTAATGAGATAATGATAAAAAATGTCCACATTTATCCCTTATGTTCAATATTAACCATTTTTTTATTAAACTGCTGTAACAAATATCAATTCAATGACTTACATTTCTGTATTATTAAAATTGCACCTTAATTAACCTCAATGAATCTCGCTGCTCCCCTGCCAATAAGGAAATTTCACATGTTCTGCTACAGCTCCGAGATTGAAATGTTTAGTTGGTGCAAGACTTTTGATAGTAACAAGACCGTGTACTCTAATACTGTTTAAAAACAGCAGCTTCACAAAACTCATTACTGCGGCGAGTGTCTCACTTCCCACTCTCCCCAAAGCCTTTCCACCATCTACAAGGCACAAGTCAGGAGTGTGATGGAATACTCTCCCCTTGCCTGGATGAGTGCAGCTCCAACAACACTCAAGAAGCTCGACACCATCCAGGACAAAGCAGCCCGCTTGATGGGCACCCCATCCACCACCTTAAACATTCACTCCCTCCACCACCGGCGTACCGTGGCTGCAGTGTGTACCATCTACAAGATGCACTGCAGCAACTCGCCAAGGCTTCTTCGGCAGCACCTCCCAAACCCGCGACCTCTATCACCTAGAAGGACAAGGGCAGCAGGCGCATGGGAACACCACCACCTCCAAGTTCCCCTCCAAGTCACACACCATCCCGACTTGGAAATATATCGCCGTTCCTTCATCGTCACTGGGTCAAAATCCTGGAACTCCCTCCCTAACAGCACTGTGGGAGCACCTTCACCACACGGACTGCAGCGGTTCAAGAAGGCGGCTCACCACCAGCTTCTCAAGGGCAACTAGGGATGGGCAATAAATGCTGGCCTTGCCAGCAACGCCCAGATCCCAGGAACAAATTTAAAAAAAACTACTCCAGTTTATATCTGAAATAAACTCCTATTGAATACCCTTCCCTCTCTAATCATTACTCAAAGAAATATATTTTTAAAATATAGGATAACGGAGCACACTGCAACACTGAATGTGACGACAACACACAAAAAGTGTCACGTTTTTTCTGATTGATTTAAACATCTCTGGAACCAAATCCACCTTACAACTATCCAATTACTTCACTCTTTCACCACATCATACACCTATAAACACACGCACAGAAAATATAAAGGTAATTAGAATCATAGAATAGTACAGCACAGAAGGAGGCCATTCGGCCCATCGAGTCTGCGCCAGCTCCTTCGAGGAGCAATCCAGTTAGTCCCACTCCCCCGCTCTTTCCCCATATCCCTGCAATTTTTTCTCCTTCAAGTATTTATCCAATTCCCTCTAGAAGGCTACTATTGAATCTGTATCCAGCACCCTATCAGGCAGCGCATTCCAAATCCTAACCACTCGTTGCGTGAAAAAGTTTTTCCTCATGTCGCCTCTGTAAATACATTCAGTGAAATAAATAGCAAGATCACGGACTTCCTGATCGACTTGAGCCGTGAGATATGGAGCATCCAAGAACACCATTGGACTGAAATAAGGTTGAACTGAAACAGCCCAGAAACATTGCAAACCCATAGCAAGTGCCAACCAGTTCAATGCATCGATTCGAGGATCATATTGCGGCCTCACGGAAATAGATTATACAAAAAATTCTTGCTCAGATGTTTACACATTGATAAGATCAAAGGCACTTGTATTTACACCATGGGAAATGAATCTGGGATTAAGGCCAACTCCATCTCAGGCAATTTGCTCCACTTCCATTTCCTCTACCATTGACGCAACGGTTCTCCATAGAAAAACATTGCCGCGTGATCTGAATGCTAACTGAGCTCCACACAGACACACCTGGTCCTCAAGTTCGAAAAAAGATTGCTGTCCCTAAAAGAATGTGAAAATGGGAACCATTGGACAGGCATGGACCTCATTCTCCGCCAATGCGCACAGGATGTACCTTAACTGCTTACAGGACAGCTTCTGAGAATCGGGTCACTTGACAAAATCCATCACAAAGCACATCATAAATATACCCTCATAAGCATTGGCAGGATGTTCAATCTTTGGCGAATGGAGGGGGGAAAGCAAACCTCAATCCCATCCTTGCCCAAGATGCACACATTCACTTCTCAGCGGAGCTCGTTGTTTAGCAACCTGGAGCTCAAGCTTCTGGGGGAGGTTCTGGCTGGAGGTGGTTAGAATCATAGAACGGTTACAGCACAGAAGGAGGCCATTTGACCCATTGAGCCCGTGCCGGCTCTCTACAAGAGCAGTTCAGCTAGTCCCCCACTCCCCCGCCCTTTCCCCGTAGCCCTACAATTTTTTTTCCTTCAGGTACTTATCCAACTCCCTTCTGAAAGCCACGATTGAGTCTGCCTCCACCACCCTTTCAGGCAGTGCATTCCAGATCCTAACCACTCGCTGCGTAAAAAAGTTTTTCCTCATGTCGCCTTTGGATCTTTTGCCAATCGCCTTAAATCTGTGTCCTCTGGTTCTCGACCCTTCCGCCAATGGGAACAGTTTCTCTCTATCTACTCGGTCTAGACCCCTCATGATTTTGAACACCTCTATCAAGTCTCCTCTCAACCTTCTCTGCTCGAAAGAAAGACTTGTATTTATATAGCGCCTTTCACGACCACCGGACATCTCAAAGCGTTTTACAGCCAATGAAGTACTTTTGAAGTGGAGTCACTGTTGTAATGTGGGAAACGCGGCAGCCAATTTCCCACAAACAGCAATGGGCTAATGACCAGATAATCTGTTTTTGTTATGTTGGTTGAGGACACCGGGGAGAACTCCCCTGCTCTTCTTCGAAATAGTGCCACGGGATCTTTCACATCCACCTGAGAGAGCAGACGGGGCCTCGGCTTAACGTCTCCTCCGAAAGACGGCACCTCCGACAGCACAGCACTCCCTCAGCACTGCACTGGGAGTGTCAGCCTAGCTTTCTGTGCTCAAGTCCCTGGAGTGGGGACTTGAACCCACAACCTTCTGACTCACTAGGCGGGTGTGCTACCCACTGAGCCACAGCTTCTTTAGTCTATCTAGTTACATAGGCAACCTGACCCCACGTCTTCAGATGATTGCACCAAGAGGTAGCACGTAGATGAGAAAGAGGAGGGGTCCTTGGGGGACTCTGGAGGCAACAGTGGAGGGGTGGGAAGAGAAGCCATTGCTAGAGATGCTTGGTCTGCAATTGGATATGATGCGGAGATGCCGGTGTTGGACTGGGGTGGACAAAAGTGAGAAGTCGCACAACACCAGGTTATAGTCCAACAGTTTTATTTGAATAAAGCTGTTGGACTATAACCTGGTGTTGTGCGACTTCTCACTTTTGTCCACCCCAGTCCAACACCGGCATCTCCGCATCACGGCCACTATCGACACCACAAACTGCCGGCTCAAAGTGGAGAGGATCTCCAAGAAGATCGCGCATATCGACACAGACATCATTTCAAATAAAGCTGTTGGACTATAACCTGGTGTTGTGCGACTTCTCACTTTTGCAATTGGATAGGTTAAGAGTGGAACCAAGCAAGGGAAGTTCCACATAATGGGGCTCCTTTGTTCTGGATGGGTGGATAAGATAATGACCATACTCATCTATATATATATATCTTGTGGGCAGTATCCACAGATTGTTGAGCAGCTGACTAGCTTCTCGGCAGGATTGTTAACAATCATTGTTTAGATCTCATCACTACTCCTTCTTTAGAACATCCCCTCAGAAAGAATGAAGCCAGCAAATTTGGATGCACAATTAGAATCATCAGCAGCTTTTAGAACCAATAACTCTCGACAGTCAAACACTAAAACAAATATATCCCACATAACAGGCATAAAAAATAATCAATCCACTTCTATTCCTGCCTTAAAAGGTCGACGTGCGTTTGATGCATGGGAAATAACTGCATCACCGCATAACTGAAATCTCTTTACTGCCCATCAACTTAAATACTGCACATTAATAAAAGACAGTTCCCATCTGCAAGAAAAATTTGTGCACATATTTAGGGTTGTAAAATATTAATATATTGGGCATCAGGTATCAGGTAATACGCATGGAATGATGTAAGAGACGAGGGAATTAAATTTCCTAGATTTAATTGTGTGCAATTCAGAAGTGCTTGTGCATCATATAGTCTTTGCAAATTCAGTTATTTTTCAATACTGAGCAAAATGTTTCAGCGGGAGTCTGCTCCCCAACGCGCTGAAGATAAGATTTCAGCTTTCCCCATAAGTGCCAAATAAGGCTTTGAATCGATCCTTTTTACACAAAGAAAATGGGCATGAACAGCACAGGTGTGAATGTGTGTGTGTGCTTCTATCAAACAGAGAGACTTACATCAAAGGGGAGCTTGAAGCAAAATTTAAATAATTAAAGGCCAAATTAATTTACATTCAGGACACAGTGTAGGCAAAGACGCACGGAAAGGAACAGTATCCGTACAGATTAACTCACCGCCACCCTGCACCTTTCCTTAAAAAGAAAAATCTAAATATTAGTTCGGATTTACCAAATTTCTTTCCCTCAGTTTGTTTTACACGTGGATGACTTCTGTCTAGTCGGCTACTGCCGATAACATTGGAGCTACCTCTTTGACCAAGCTTTTGGTCACCTGCCCTAATTTATCCTTATGGGGATCGATGTCAAATTTTTTGTCTTATAATACTCCTGTGCAGCGCCTTGGGACGTTTTACTACGTTAAAGGCGCTGTATAAATACAAGTTGTAGTTGTTGTTGGTGTTGAGGCACGATGGGCCGAATGGCCTCCTTCTGTGCGGTTTCATTCTGTGATTCTATGCGCGGGGAGCTAAATTAACGCCAGCACATCATTTCAAAGACCACAATTCTTCAGAAAGTGTGTTGAGAAAACACCCATTACAGCTCGCAGTGATTCCTCCTGGACAGATCCCCGAATGACACTGCCAACAATCAACTGCCAACCTTTTTGCAAAATCAGCCGAAACAGATATACAGCGTTACAACAACAACTTGTATTTATATAGCGCCTTTAACGTAGTAAAACGTCCCAAGGCGCTTCACAGGAGCGTTATCAAACAACAATTGACACTGAGCCACTTGAGGAGAAATTAGGGCAGATGACCACAAGCTTGGTATTAACATAGAAAAATAGCAGGAGTCGGCCATTCGGCCCTTCGAGCCTGCTCCGCCATTCAATATGATCATGGCTGATCCTCTATCTCAATACCATATTCCCGCTCTCTCCCCATACCCCTTGATACCTTTTGTGTCTAGAAATCTATCTATCTCCTTCTTAAATATATTCAGTGACTTGGCCTCCACAGCCTCCTGGGGTAGAGAATTCCACAGGTTCACCACCCTCTGAGTGAAGAAATTTCTCCTCATCTCAGTCCTAAATGTCCTACCCCGTATCCTGAGACTGTGACCCCTCGTTCTAGACCCCCCAGCCAGGGGAAACATCCTCCCTGCATCCAGTCTGTCTAGCCCTGTCAGAATTTTATACGTTTCAATGAGGTCCCCTCTCATTCTTCTAAAGTCTAGTGAACCCAATCTCTCCTCATATGACAGTCCTGCCATCCCAGGAATCAGTCTGGTGAACCTTTGCTGCACTCCCTCTATGGCAAGTATATCCTTTCTACGGTAAGGAGACCAAAACTGCACACAGTACTCCAGGTGTGGTCTCACCAAAGCCCTGTATAACTGTAGCAAGACATCCTTGCTCCTGTACTCAAATCCTCTTGCAATGAAGGCCAACACACCATTTGCCTTCCTAACTGCTTGCTGCACCTGCATGTTTGCTTTCAGTGACTGGTGTACAAGGACACCCAGGTCCCTTTTGTACATCAACATTTCCCAATCTATCACCATTTAAATAATACTCTATCTCTACTGAGCACCGGTTTAAAACGTGCTGCTTCACATTCTGCCTACCCGATTTGGCGTTGCGTTGCACGACAGAAGGGGCCCAAGCCAAGTGCGGACCGCTGGGTCGTTTCAGCCGGCTCGCGATTATTGGGAAGAGCCGGCCCAGATGAGCAATCTCCAGCGGCCGGACACGACGCTTCATCCGGACCAAGACGCGTTCTCGCTATTTACCTGGGCTGGTTTGCCAGCACTTCCAAAGGGACCAGGCAATGAAATGGAAAAATCCAAGCACCCCTTGAACACTGCCTGCACCAATGGTTAAGCAGTTCAGAGACGATTCACTCGGTTAATTCCTGAGATCAGGGGGTTGACTTATGAAGTAAGGTTGAGCAGGTTGGGCCTATACTCACTGGAATTTAGAAGAATGAGAGGTGATCTTATTGAAACATATAAGATACTGAGGGGGGCTCGACAAGGTAGATGCAGAGAGGATGTTTCCCCTTGTGGGGAAATCTAGAACCTGGGGGCATAGTTTCAGAATAAAGGGTCGCCCTTTTAGAACTGAGATGAGGAGGAATTTCTTCTCTCAGAGGGTCGTACATCTGTGGAATTCTCTGCCCCAGGGAGCCGTGGAGGCTGGGTCAGTAATTACATTTAAAGTGGAGATAGACAGATTTTTGCAAGATAAGGGAGTGATGGGTTATGGGGAGCGGGCTGGGAAGTGGCTTTGAGCCCAAGATCAGCCTGATCTTATTGAATGGCGGAGCAGGCTCGAGGGGCCAAGTGGTCTATTCCTGTTCTTATGTTAAAGTCCGCGATAGAAATAGTACTCGCAACGCGACAGCATCTTGTACCATCTTAAGATCTTGCCACCAAATTAATGCACAACATGCTTTACCCTTCCTGTACAAGAGACGAATCATCCTAGGCTTCCTGAGGGAAAGCAGTTACACACCGTGCAGCATCGGGAAAACAAACACGGTTTCCAGACTATTTGCTTAAAATACAATTACGGTCTAATGCACTTAGAATCATAGAAATTTACCGCACAGAAGGAGGCCATTCGGCCCATCGTGTCTGTGCCGGCCAAGAAAGAGCCACACAGCCTAATCCCACTTTCCAGCTCTTGGTCCGTAGCCCTGTAGGTTACAGCACTTCAAGTGCGTATCCAAGTACTTTTTAGATGCGATGAGGGTTTCTGCCTCTACCACCCTTTCAGGCAGTGAGTTCCAGACCCTCACCACCCTCTGGGTGAAAAAAGTTCTCCTCAACTCCCCTCTAATCCTCCAACCAATTACTGTAAATCTCTGCCCCCCTGAAATTGTTTTCTACAGCAGCGTTTCTTTGTGGGAGTTTCGCCAATCAGGAGATGTGAGAATGACTAATCGCACTGGGACTCTCTGGAATGTAAACTTGGGGCTGATAATGGGAGTGTTGGCCCCTGCAGCACTGACCAGAAGCCGGCACCGAGCTGCTTCTCAGCACTAGACGAGCATCGCACAGCACAATGAGGTCCCATGGAGTTTGTGGTGCACACATTATGTTAATGACGTGATGGCTCCATAATATGTTGAGCGCCTGAACAGCGAGGCTGTCGCTCAGTGTCCTTTGCAAATGGGCACTGGGTGGTAGATCCGCTTTCTTAAAGGCAAGTCTATTGGGTCGCTAATGACAAGCAGCTGTATTTCTGCTATTTTTCTTTTCTCCTTCCGACACTGAAGCAATGCAGACTTCTTAAAGCTCTGCCCTCTCCCCCATCGACAGGTGGTCAGCCAAGGGGATTGCAATTGCTCAGGGCGTACACAGCACCTTTGGGTTTTCCCAAGGTCATCCTTCTAATTACAGGTTCTGGAGAGGGAAGTGGGGCTTTGCCATCCAAGACAGGTACTCTTAAAACCATGGGCACTCCAGCCCTGTATAACAACAACAACTTGTATTTATATAGCGCCTTTAACGTAGTAAAACGTCCCAAGGTGCTTCACAGGAGCGTTATCAAACAAAATTTGACAGCTGGAGTACGGTGTCCAATTCTGGGCACCACACTTTAGGAAGGATGTGAAGGCTTTGAAGGGTATAGAAGAGATTTACTAGAATGGTTTCAGGGGTGAGGGAATACAGTTACGTGGATGGACTGGAGAAGCACTGCAGCAACTCGCCAAGGCTTCTTCGGCAGCACCTCCCAAACTCACGACCTCTCCCAACTAGAAGGACAAGGGCAGCAAGCGCATGGGAACACCACCACCTCCAGGTTCCCCTCCAAGTCACACACACCATCCTGACTTGGAAATATATCGGCCGATCCTTCATCGTCGCTGGGTCAAAATCCTGGAACTCCCTCCCTAACAGCACTGCGGGAGCACCTTCACCACACGGACTGCAGCGGTTCAAGAAGGTGGCTCACCACCACCTTCTCGAGGGCAACTAGGGATGGGCAATAAATGCTGGCCTTGCCAGCGACGCCCACATCCCATAAACAAATTTAAAAAAAAGCTGGGGTTGTTCTCCTTCGAGCAGAGAAAGTTAAGAGGAGTTTTGATAGAGGTGTTTAAAATCATGGAGGGTTTAGGTAGGAGTAAATAAAGAGAAACTGTTTCCAGTGGCTGAAGGGTCGATAACCAGAGGGCACAGATTTAAAGTAATTGGCAAAAGAACCAGAGGCGACATGAGGAAAATCTTTTTACGCAACGAGTGGTTAGGATTTGGAATGCGCTGCCTGATAGGGTGCTGGATACAGATTCAATAGTAGCCTTCAAAAGGGAATTGGATAAATACTTGAAGGAGAAAAAAATTGCAGGGATATGGGGAAAGAGCGGGGGGAGTGGGACTGACTGGATTGCTCTTCGAAAGAGCCGGCGCAGACTCGATGGGCCGAATGGCCTCCTTCTGTGCTATTCTATGATTCTATGAATGGTAGCTATGCCTGAGTTTAGGACATCAGGAACAGGGAGCTCTGCAGAGCGCCCAGGGGTGGCCACACTCTGAACGGTGACCTGTAACTTGGTCAGGCCGTCAAGCAGCACTACACGAATCAAGAGTAGTGGGCTCCTCCAGAGAGGCTCCCCAAAGTGCGCCAGCTGCTTGGCACTCAAACGACCGCAGGAGCTGCTGATGCCGAGCTTTCAAAGTGCATCTTTCATCAGGGCCCCCGAGAGTTCCAGTTCCCCCGGTTCAGCGGCTGAAGTGCTCGAGATAGCCCACCAGCCAGAAGGTGGCACCCACCTCCAATCCCACAAGCACTTTCTCTTCTTCATTCCAGCTGTGCTTCAACAAGTAATCCTTCCTACAAGTCCCTAACTGACCCGTGCAGTGGAGGCAACGTGCTGGCGCTCGACACTGCAGGAGTGGATGGCACAGGGCGCTGTGAAGGGCGAGGTTAAGACCACATATTGGGTTCTAACCTCTCCTCTGCTTAGACAGAACAGAAGAAATAGGAGCAGGAGGAGGCCCTTCAGCCCCTCGAGCCTGCTCCGCCATTCAATAAGATCATGGCTGATCTGATCTTGGCCTCAACTCCACTTTCCTGCCTGTTCCCCATAACCCTGGACTCCCCTGTAGCTCAAATATCTGTCTATCTCCGCCTTGAATATATTCACTGACTCAGCCTCCACAGATCTCATCTGGAGAATAACAATATTTTGGCGTGCCGGCAGAAAGGCACCCCATGAAAGAGCATTAACATGGGAAGAAGCCCGGCTGTTCCAATGCTCTCCTAGCCGGTGTCTCATCGCCCCACCCTCTGTAAGCTTCAGTTCACCCAAAACTCTGCCGACCGTATCCTATTCTGCAACGAGTCCCGTTCACCCATCTATCACTCCTCCCCTCGCTGACCTTCACTGGCTTCCACTCCCTCACCGCCTCAAATTTAAAATTCTTATCCTGCGAGTTTGGATTCCCTGCTTAAATCCATGGCCTTTCCCTTTCCTATCCCTGTAACCTTCACCAGCCCTACAAGCCCCCACCTCCGTTCCACTGACTCTGGCCTCATGTGCATCCCCTCCCTTCCCTTCATCGCACCATTGGCCTTCAGCTGCCTCGGCCCCATGCTTTGGAATTCTCAAACCCGTGGCTTCTACCACCTAGAAGGACGAGGGCAGCAGGCGCATGGGAACACCGCCACCTCCAAGTTCCCCTCCAAGTCACACACCATCCTGACTTGGAAATATATCGGCCGTTCCTTCATCGGCGCTGGGTCAAAATCCTGGAACTCCCTCCCTAACAGCACTGTGGGAGCACCTTCACCACACGGACTGCAGCAGTTCAAGAAGGCGGCTCACCACCACCTTCTCAAGGGAAATTAGGGATGGGTAATAAATGCTGGCAATGCCACCGACGCCCACATCTCACGAACGAATAAAAAAAAAAAAATTCCTTCCTAAGCCCCTCCACTACCCTCTCCTCCTTGAAGACTTTTCAAGTTTTCTTGATTCATCATAAAATTGAGTGGGTACAAATCGCTTTTTAAAAGGAAAAATTACAACCACAACTTGTTACTTGAATTATTGGTGAAAAATCGACAATGAGAAAAGACTGGAGTTCGTACCCTGGGTTGTCCCCTCCTGAAAGTTCTCCGCTGGAGTGTTCTGCACGGGGGCCGTTGCACTCGCTTGCTGAGGTGCCGATGATGTGCTGGCCATCTGATGGACACCAGAGGCTGCCTGGGACGCGTGCTTCGACGGCGATTTCTGACTGGCGGCCAGTGGCTTGCTCGACGAGTAGAACGAGCTCAGCGTCTGAGGTTTGTGGGTTTGGCTCTCTCTGTCCAACAACTTGTCCAGAATCTAGAACAAGAAAATTTCAATTGGGGGTGGGGGAGAAAATCCTTTGTAAAAGACAGGTTCTACAACATAGGTTTTCAAATTGGATCCCGAAGAGGAATATAAAAGATATTCAGGGAGCTCGCAAGGTCATCAGATCTCTGCATTTGTTGACTTACTCGCGTTATTTCTGTTGCTGTATACTAATAAAAACATCTCGATAGCACAGTGGGGTGTTGGTGTGGGCAGACCCCCCCCGAGGTGCATAGGTCTTAGTCAGCAGTAAACCCAGAGTCAACTGCCCAGATTGACCAGGTCCGGCTGCCGAGAGAACCCCCTTTCTTCCTTTCACAAGCCAGATCTTCCTGATGGCCGCAGCAAGTGGTACGGTAGCATAGTGGTTATGTTACTGAACTAGTAATCTACAGACCTGGACTAATGATCCGGAGACCCGAGTTCGAATCTCACCACAGGCAGCTGGGGGAAATTTAAATTCAACTGATTAAAATTAAAATCTGGAATTAAAAACTAGTATCAGTAATGGTAACCATCGGATTGTTGTAAAAACCCATCAGGTTCACTAATGTCCTTCAGGGAAAGAAATCTGCCGTCCTTACCCGGTCTGGCCGATATGTGACTCCAAAACCACAGCAATGTGGTTGACTCTTAACTGCCCTCTGCGGTTCAAGGCGGCGGCTCACCACCACCTTCTCGAGGGCAATTAGGGATGGGCAATAAATGCCGGCCTTGCCAGCGACGCCCACATCTCGTGAATGAATATTTTTTAAAAATCCAGCGAGGGTGCCGTGGGGTTTTTCCCTCGGCTGTGCAACTTCCAGGAACTGGAGATTCAAAACACTCGATTCGAATCTCAATATAAAAGGCAGCTTTATAGTTTCCAGTAATATTCACACCAGTTTTAGCACTCGTTAGATAACGGCTGTAAAATAAGACTACGCAAAACGACTTGCATTTCCCCAAGTTCTAGTTTCACCACAAAACACACGGTTACTTCATGTTTTGCGGCACTCGGTATTATTTTTATTTTTAATTATTCGTTCGTTAATTATTCGGGTATTTATTGCCCATTCCCGAATCGCCCTTGAGAAGGTGGTGGTGAGCCGCCGCCTTCTTGAACCGCTGCAGTCCGTGTGGTGAAGGTGCTCCCACAGTGCTGTGAGGGAGGGAGTCGCAGGATTTTGACCCAGCGACGATGAAGGAACGGCCGATTATATTTCCAAGTCAGGATGGTGTGCAACTTGGAGGGGAACTTATGTTTACATGTGGTCGTCTCGGGCTGAAAGCAAACTCTGGAATATTCAAAGTTAAAAATCTAACAGCTAGAAGGTTTTTTATTTTAAAATCTGGCAGTCATGCCGCCACAGAAGTGGGTGGAACGTCAGACTCCGCAGAAAGCTCTCCATCAGCTCTGCCAGCAGAGGACGTTGTCAGCATGATTTACATCTCATTTAGAAGAACCTCCAGCAAGTTTGGCCCCAACGTGAATCATTTTGAACAGTAATTTAGTGGACGAATAAAAAGAAAAAAATCAACTACAGTTACAACATTCGTGCTCAAGACCACTCAAGTTAAGTATAGAGGGCGGTATTTTCTCCTGCCGGAATCCACTTGAGGATTTCTCCCCCCCCCCCCCCCCCGCATTCAAAGCAAGTTAAACTGCATATTGGGCCAGACCAAGGACTCCCCATCTCCGCAGGGGGAACAAAGTGTGGCAGCTTGCTCCCCCTCAGCGACACACTCCTTTCCAGACTGCTGCTTCGGTCTCCAAGCATGGGAGGGTGGTCCTCGCTCTGTGAAGCCAGACTAGGCAAAAACCGAAGCCTGGTGCTACTTTAAGCAGTAGGTTGCTGTCAGCCAGAAGGTAGCCGCAGACACCAAGACGACGCACAGCACCGTACACTTGTGACCATAGAATGATACCAGCACAGAAGGAGGCCATCCTGCCTCTGCCAGCTCTCTGAAAGAGCTCTCCAATAAGTCCCACTTGCCCCATCGCCCTGCAAATGTTTCCTTTTTTAAGTGCATATCCAATTCCCCTTTTGAAAGTTATTATTGAATCTGCTTCCACCGCCCTGTCAGGCAATGCATTCATAGTCATAACGGCGCAGCAGGAGGCCATTCGGCCCATCGAGTCTGCGCCGGCTCTCTGTAGAGCAATCCAGTCAGTCCCATTCCCCCCGCTCTATCCCCGTAGCCCTGCAAGTTTATTTCCCTCAAGTGCCTCTCCAGTCTCCCCTTGAAAACATCGAGTGTCTCCGCTTCCACCACTTCCGTCGGCAGCGAGTTCCAGGTCCTCACCACTCGCTGCGTAAAAAAGTTTTTCCTCACATCCCCCCTGTATCTCTTGCCCAAAACCTTAAATCTGTGTCCCCTAGTCCTTGTACCATCAACTAGTGGGAACAGCCTTTCCCCGTCTAGCCTATCCAAACCCGTCATAATCTTTTACACCTCTATCAAATCACCCCTCAACTCTAATGAAAACAAATCCAGCTTCTCCAACCTGTCCTTGTAGCTAAGATCCCCCGAAACCATTCTGGTAAATCTCCTCTGCACCCTCTCAAGGGCCTTCACATCAGAACAACGCGCTGAGTAAAAAAAAAAATCTCCTCATCTTCTCTCTTTCCCCCACAAAAGCCCCCACCCCTGGCTTTGGTATTTGCCAGTTTTCTTAAATCTGTGATCAAAGATTATTTACAGTTTTAAAAAACTTTTATCCATTTGTCGAATATAAAATTAAAATCTAAATGAAAGGTTATACGCCGCATATTAAAAAAAAAATTGCTCAAAATCTAAAAAGTACACTTGCCCGTCCATTTGGCGCATGTCAAGAGACTCAATTTCAGCTTCACCAGCCGTGTTTTACAACAGCCAATTGTCACAGGTTCAAGCAACACAAAGCAACTAGATATGGCAATTAGCAAATGGGACACCAGCGTGACTCCAAGTGCTGTGACGGGGCTGAAATCAAGGTTAAGAATCTCTTCAGGAAAGTATTTCATTGGGAAAGGACCCTTCTGATTTAAAAAAAAACAAATTGTATGGAGAGCGCACATTTGGCAACTTATTAAAATTAAGTCATTCGCACCAACAGCATGAATCAGATGTTTCTAAAATCACTAGCAGCTGCATGCAACAAATAAAAGTTGTGGCGTTACAGATCGCGCCATCGTGCGTACCTTTTTAAGCTTAGCTTGATCATCTTTGTACGTGATCATGAGGGCAAGTGCCAGGTCTCCTTTCTCTCTCCTAGTGCCTTCACATAACAAAGGGTGTTCCGCTTCACTTACTGTGGTCTTCATGCCTAAGGAAAGGCGCAGAAATGAAGAAGCCTTGTGAGTTTTACCTGCGTCAAAGTTGGCGTTTGAAAGCAGAGTACGATAGTGTTATTTCAAGCATACGTTTAAGATCAAACATCCACGCGCACATCTGGCTTTGCAGACGACACAAAGCTGGGTGGGCGTGTGTGCTGTGAGAAGGATGCAGAGAAACCCCAGTATGATTTGGACAGGTTGGGTGATTGGGCAGATGCATGGCAGATGCAGTATAATGTGGATAAATGTGAGGTTATCCACTTTGGTGGCAAAAACAGGAAGACAGATTATTATCTGAACGGCAATAGATTGGGAAAAGGGGAAGTGCAACGAGATCTGGGTGTCCTTGTGCACCAGTCGCTGAAGGTAAGCATGCAGGTGCAGCAGGCGGTTAAGGCGGCAAATGGTATGTTGGCCTTCATAGCGAGAGGATTCGAGTACAGGAGCAAGGATGTCTTGCTGCAGTTGTTCAAGGCCTTGGTGAGACCACACCTTGAGTATTGTGTGCAGTTTTGGTCGCCTTATCTGAGAAAGGATGTTCTTGCCATGGAGGGAGTGCAGCGAAGATTTACCAGACTGATAACTGGGATGGCAGGAATGACGTATGAAGAGAGATTGGGTTGATTAGGCTTATATTCACTAGCGTTTAGAAGAATGAGAGGTGATCTCATTGAAACTTATAAAATTCTAACAGGGCTAGACTCAGGAAGGATGTTCCCGATGGCGGGGGAGTCCAGAACCAGGGGTCACAGTCTAAGGATAAGGGGTAAGCCATTTCGGACTGAGATGAGGAGGAATTTCTTCACCCAGAGAGTGGTGAACCTGTGGAATTCTCTACCACAGAAGGCAGTTGAGGCCAATTCATTAAATATATTCAAGAAGGAGATAGATAGATTTCTTAAGGCTAAAGGGATCAAGGGATATGGGGAGAAAGCAGGGACAGGGCACTGAATTTGGATGATCAGCCATGATCTCATTAAATGGCGGAACAGGCTAGAGGGGCCGAATGGCCTCCTCCTGCTCCTATCTTCTATGTTTCTAATGCTTCACCCTTCAGAGGCAGCAGGATGGGGGGGGGGGGGGGGGGGCGGGCCGTTCACAACAACAACTTGCATTTATGTAACGCCTGTAACGTAGCAAAACGTCCCAAGGCGTCTCACGAAAATGGAGTCGCAATCAGTGGCCGACGGACCAGCAGCAAGCAGGAGAAGAGCGATTATTCGGTTTTGTCTCCTTCCCAACTGCATTAAACGGATCGTAATGATATCGCGGCACAAAATTTAATGGCCAAAAATATGTATTGATCGAGGTCCATAAAAAAAAAGACTTGCGTTTATTATACAAGCGCCTTTCCTGACCTCAGGATACCCCAAGGTGCTTTACAGCCATTAAAATACAGTTACTATTTAACCTGCACAGGGGCAGCCAGGAATTCCTTACATCTTGCCGAGATATCACAGCGTTCTTGAGTTTCCCTCACCATTAACACTGCAGTTCAGTCGTTGGAAGAGGGTTAAGAGACCACCCCAACATCCAGGTAAGAAGCCAAAGTCTTTGTCGATTTAAAAAAAAAATAAAGATCTGGGGTAGAGTTGCCACTCCTTTATGCTAATTGTATCAGCACAATCCGGGCAGCATCGGCCGAACCAACGCAAAAAACATCGTGGAATTTAAAACGCAAGTGAGTCGCGCCCGGAACCGTTAACGCTCGCGTTTCCACAATCTTTTTGCAACGGTTCGAGGTTGGATTCGCCCGAATCAGGCCTCGCCCACAAAAACGGGCCACGCCCCCCAGGTTAACACGGCGAGATTCCACCGATCGCGCTGGTTTGGGGAGCCTCGTCAAATTGCACTCATTATCTTAGGCGCACGGGCACGTTTTTAAAAAAGGTTTTTCCACCTCAGAAAATATTGAATTCACTGAGAAACTGACTGGTGTACACCAATGGAAGTAGTCAATGGTTTTTTTTAAGTCATTTTCAGTGATTTTAAAATCAGGTTACTCACAGGTGGAGGACAGGACACTCTGGGGAAAAAAAACGCTTATTTTTTTGTGCTAAATCTTTGTTTTTTAATCAAACGTTGATGAAATGAAAATTACCCATTCTCTGGGACAGGTGTGTATCCCTCACTTTGAAATTCGTGTGTAAACTCTAGTGACATCAGCTACTGGACTTCAGCATCTTCTCTATTTCACAGAATCATTGTTGGTCCGAGCGCACCTTTGAACTGGGCTGACTCACACCAGTACCATTCACACTTCATCTAGAGCCATCTTTTGTTTCTTAACTTGTCCCATTACCATCTCCTTTTGCCTTGCACCATCATCCCTTTTGTCTCTTAATCTCTCCTACCTTCCATCCTATCACAGACCTTCCCTTTTGTTCTTTCCTCCCCTCCCCCCCTTTCCCTGCCCCTACACTTGCTTAAAAACCTACATAGAAACATAGAAGATAGGAGTAGGAATAGGCCATTCAGCCCCTCGAGCCTGCTCCGCCATTCGATGAGATCATGGCTGATCATCCAAATTCAGTACCCTGTCCCTGCCTTCTCCCCATAACCTGTTCCATCTCCAGCTTTTTCCAGTTCTGACGAAGGGTCATCGACCTGAAACGTTAACTCTGTTTCTCTCTCTCCACAGATGCTGCCTGACCTGCTGAGTATTTCCAGCATTTTTCTGTTTTTATTACTAGCACCTCATTTGGCCGCTTGAGCTGCATCTCCACAGAGCTGTGAATGGTGGGAGCCTCACTCCTACCTGGTGGGGCATTGTGTCGCCCTCCTCTCTCTCCCCTCACACCCCCCCCAACCAACCCATCGCACACTCCTTCTTGAAGCGGGTGAACTAATAGGGACATCGTCGGGACTCGAACCATGACCTAGAAGTTGGAAGTTAAATGTTCAACCAGTTTGACAACCGGGCCACCCTTTCGCAACTTTGTACAAAGGCCATCACCCACGAGAATTCGTTTCTGTAAATTCCTGAGGTTGACCAAGGTAGAATCAGAGACATCTCCACAGCCAGAGAGCATTTTTATTTCCGTTGCGCCATATATTTTTTTGGACACACACCAATTCCCTTGGCGAGAGGCTGACCTGTGACCTGCCTATTCCGTCCTCTGTTGATGGTGCTGTGGAACCAGCCACTCGGAATGCCGGATCAGCGCGGGACAATGCAGCCTCTAATGTGCCACCTCTGGAGGTGGAGTGAGTTCCCGCTCCCTGCCAGGAATGTTCCAAGATTTCCTCTTGCAAATATTGGCGTCTTTGCCTGACGACAACATCCGAGAGATGGGAGTCAGTGGGCCGACAGTGCCGGGACTTCAGAAACCGTCTGATTAGCACTGGCATTATCATCATCAGGTGCCGAGGTCAGACACACAGGTGCACAGACAGAAGCAGCAAATTTCACGCTAGGGCTTCACTAAAGTCCCTCTCAGTGAAGTATGCCGTCCTGTGAGGAGAGATGGAGTAGATTGGGCCTATTCTCTCTGGAGTTTAGAAGAATGAGAGGTGATCTCATTGAAACAGAAGATTCTGAGGGGGATTGACAGGATAGATGCTAAGAGGTTGTTTCCCCTGGCTGGAGTGTCTAGAACTAGGGGGGCATAGTCTCAGGATAAGGGGTTGGCCATTTAGGACTGAGATGAGGAGAAAATTCTTCACACAGAGGGTGGTAAATCTCTGGAATTCTTTGCCCCAAAGGGCTGTGGATGCTCAGTCATTGACTATATTCAAGTCAGAGATTGATATATTTTTGGATATTAAGGGAATCAAGGGATACGGAAAGTGTGAAAGTGGAGTTGAGGTAGAAGATCAGCCATGATTTTATTGAATGGCGAAGCAGGCTCGAGGGGGCAGTATGGCCGACTCCTGCTCCTATTTCTTATGTTCTTATGTCCCAGGGACTCGAGCACAAAAATCCAGGCTGACACTCCCAGTGCAGTGCTGAGGGAGTGCTGCACTGTCGGAGGTGCCGTCTTTCGGATGAGACGTTAAACCGAGGCCCCCGTCTGCTCCCTCAGGTGAAAGATCCTGCGGCACTATTTTGAAGAAGAGCAGGGGAATTATCCCCGGTGTCCTGGCCAATATTTATCCCTCAACCAACATCACTAAAAAACAGATTATCTGGTCACTTATCACATTGCTGTTTGTGGGAGCTTGCTGTGCGCAAATTGGCTGCCGCGTTTCCTACATTACAACAGTGACTACACTTCAAAAAAAGTACTTCATTGGCTGTAAAGCGCTTTGAGATGTCCGGTGGTCGTGAAAGGAGATGTATAAATGCAAGTTCTTTCTTTATACTTTAAGCAATGAACTCTACAGTTTCATTGATGCAGTTTTAAAATGAGTTCACTCTAAAATAGCTGCTGAAAATTCTGACCAGTGAATTTGGTTCACTTCACAAAGGTTGATCCAAACTAAGCAAAGAATTACGTAGAAATAAAACCAAAAAAAACCCCCATATGTAGTTCTCATTTAGCAATAAGCCGATCGTGTTTGGAACAAATACGTTTCCAATATTCACAGGTCGGCACGCCTTAGTTACTATGGTTACATTGGCGTATCAATTCATCAAAAACAACTGGACCAAAACATAAACTAAGGCAAAGATTGAGATGCTGTAAGAAATCATGAATTGGAAGAAATAACTTTGAGACAAAAAAAGTCTCTTCAGACTGGTGTTGGAATAACTGGAGAGACGCTTGGAACTTGCTGATGTTCTCGGTTCCCTGCGGATGTTAAAACATTCTGCACCGTGGCGGTGACCTTGTTTCCAGACTAGCTGTCTGCTGTTTGTGTGCTAGAAAGGTCGTTGACTGTATCTTTGATAATCTACCCTAGGCCCAGCCCTAAAGAGAGAGTAGAAGAGAGATCTAAAGAGCTTTTAGCACAGACGGTGAAGGGAAGGGAAGAGCTGTTGGCGCACGCCAGCCGTCTGTCCGATCGGGACCGATACCAGCAGCTTGTCACGGTCGTGTGTCGACTATGTCTATCCTGATTGCGTATTGTGCTGAACTTAAAGTGCCGCTCCTTAATAAAAACGCCTTACAACTCCCAAGACCCTTTGGGTAATCTGTGTGTGACCGGTGATCCAAAATCTTACATAGCTGAACTGGTAGAGTTTAAAATCAGGAAACCGTGTGCTCAGAATTGCATTCTTCAATTTATTTTTGAAAATGGATCACTTTTGAATCGTAAAAATCGCTCGTCAGTGCAAATTAATAGCCAATATTCACTGCCGAATCAAACGTCAACATACCCAGTGCGGCAACAGCGGCCTCGAAGCCGAGTTCCTCATCGCCAGGCATCTCGTTGTTGCGATTGCGGCTCGGAGGCCTCGATCCAGTTGGCGAAACGACTGAAAAAGAGGCAGAAAGGTGTCTAGGTTTTTCGACGTGCTATTTGTTCCTGACAACGCACTTGAGAGGAAAAAAAAATAAAAACAAAATCACAGGGGATCGATTATTCAGCTTGGTGCGTTGGAATAAAATCGTTACTTCAGTCACGGCATTCGCAATACTCTCGCTCCTTCGCCTGATCCCACCATCTTGCTCGGGGTCTCTTTTTGGAATGAACTCTGAAGGGACAGTACGCCTGTGGGCCGATGCACATCTTCCAGATTAGAGCCAATGCTTCTCCCCCCCCGCTCCCCCCACCTTCGACTCTTTTTCGGGGTTTTTGCTCCGTGCCATTACCAATTCGCACTCACACTGGATTATCTTGGTCACCACATTGCCCAATATCGCACAACGGAGCTTCTCCCCGCTTCAACTGCTATCAAAGACGATTTAAATGGTCAATACCCATTTTACGACAGTCGATCGCGCGACAAAATCTCATTTAAATAAAAGAGAGAAAAAGGGTGATGGGGAAATCTACAAATATTCCCCCCCCCCCCCCCAGTGGCCAAGAAATATTCTCAGTTTGCAAACTCATACCAGGATCGCTAAACAATAATTGTTATAGATGCTTTAACGCCCCTCTGACAAGACAGGGCAAGAAGTCAACCAATCTGCTATTCAGTGCTCGGGGTACCAGTGAGAAACTGGAGACAACCCTTCAGAGGGCTTGCCAACTGATTGCAATCAAGGTTCTCAAAAACTCTTGCGCCGATATTTGCAAACCAGTTTTGGAGTTGGATTCGGAAAGATGCAAAATCAACGGTGTACGGTAGTCAGCTTTCCCAGAATCTTATAGAAATTTAGGGCACAGAAAGAGGCCATTCGGCCCATTGTTTCCGTGCCGGCCGAAAAAGAGCTCTCCAGCCTAATCCCACTTTTCAGCTCTTGGTCCGTAGCCCTGTAGGTTACGGCACTTCAAGTGCGTATCCGAGTACTTTTTGAATGCGATGAGGGTTTCTGCCTCTACCACCCTTTCAGGCAGTGAGTTCCAGACCCCACCACCCTCTGGGTGAAAAAAGTTCTCAACTCCACCTCTAAACCTCTGACCAATTACTTTAAATCTATGCCCCCTGGTTACTGACCTCTCTGCTAAGAATCACTTGTTAGTTCAATATTCCCCACTATAACCACACTCGAAGATAATCAAACAAATCAGTAATTTGGTCCACTCTACAATGGGATACTTTGCCTGCAATACACCCTGAGCAGCAGGATTGCTTTGTGTTCGAGTTTACGCTTAATTATTCCTGGTCTGGGTTGTCACGGTGACAGGTAATCTAATCACGACTTCATCGACATGCATCCCAACACTTTTCTCCACCCCCCCACTCCCCCTTCATTCTGCTAATCCAAATGCCTTGGTTAGATTGTGTCGCACGTACGCCGCAGTGCCCTTGCATTCTCCAACATGGGGCAGTTCACAAAAACTATTTTTGTTTAAGTGAAAGCGAATGTCAAGCGCGAACCTCAGGATATTAGAAATAAAAGAAACAGAAGAGAGCAGGCTGAGGGGTGACCTGATAGAGGTCTTTAAAATGATGAAGTGGTTCGACAGGGTAGACGTAGAGAAGATGTTTCCGCTTGTGGGGGAGACCAAAACTAGGGGCCATCAATATAAGATAGTCGCTAATAAATCCAATGGGGAATTCAGGAGAAACTGCTTTACCCAGAGAGTGGTGAGAATGTGGATAGAGGTGTACAAGATTATTACGGGTTTGGATAGGCTAGACGGAGAAAGGCTTTTCCCACTAGTTAATGGTACAAGGCCTAGGGGACACAGATTTAAAGTTTTGGGCAAGAGGGGGGTGTGAGGAAAAATAAAATTTTACGCAGCGAGTGGTGAGGACCTGGAACACGCTGTCAACGGAAGTGGTGGAAGCGGAGACACTCAATGTTTTCAAGGGGAGACTGGATAGGCACTTGAGGGAAATAAACTTGCAGGGCTGCGGGGATAGAGCGGGGGGAATGGGACTGGCTGGATCGCTCTACAGAGAGCCGGCACGGATTCGATGGGCCGAATGGCCTCCTTCTGTGCCGTTATGACTCTAAGTACACGAGGGAGAACGGAATAGAATGTTTCGCTGATGGGGGTAGATCACGAGAGGTGGGAGGAGGCTCTCGAGTGGAGCAAAAAACACCGGCACAGACCTGTTGGGCCGAATGGCCTCCTTCTGTGCTGAACGCCCGACTAATTAAGTCACAGAATTTTACCTGGAGTGCACAAGACATCAAAGATGAAACTGGCCAACATGAGAGGCAGGACAGGCCTGTAATCGCAGAAGTTTCCTTCTCTCAGCTGTTCTGCCCGTTCTCGGATTGTGTTCATCTCATTAATACCCAGCGGGATCTTCTTTAACAAAGCCACAATTTCCGATTCCTGGTAGGCAAGTTTAACCTGGAAGAGTGGAAAACTTTCAGGATATATGCTGCCGCATTATATTTGTAGGTCATAATTACTTGAAGAAAAATGGATAAACTGTGATCAGTGTAGCCATACAGCAAACCGGTGATATACTTCCGAATACAAACACACAGGAACATTGTGACATGAATCTGGTCATTCATGACTTATGAAATAATACTGAGTGGCCTGTGGGTGGCGCTGTCCAGGGAGAGTATAAATACTCGGGCACAGGCCCAGCTTGCGCAGGACATTCTTAACAGGAACTAGAAAAGGACACAACTAGACCTCCATGTTGTAAAACAGTTGATTAAAGCTTTGTTTAACACTTAGACCAAGTGCCTAGTAGTTTTCTTACGTCACATTGCAAACAGTGTTCCTGCCTTAAAAGGATCGATAAGCCACCCAAAACAGCTGATTAATTAATCCTGGCGGTTGGAGAGGGGAAAGTTACATTGAAAAAGAAAATAGACTATCGCACCTTTCACGACCACCAGACATCCCAAAGCGCTTTACAACCAATGAAGTACTTTTTGAAGTGCAGTCACTGCTGTAATGTGGGAAACGCGGCAGCCAATTTGCGCACAGCAAGCTCCCACAAACAGCAATGTGATAATGACCATATCATCTGTTTTAGTGATGTTGATTGAGGGATAAATATTGGCCCCAGGACACAGGGGAGAACTCCCCTGCTCTTCTTCGAAATAGTATCTTTTACGTTCACCCGAGAGCGCAGACGGGGCCTCGGTCTAACGTCTCATCTGAAAGACGGCACCTCTGACAGTGCAGCACTCTCTCAGTACTGCACTGGAGTGACTGCCTGGATTTTTTGTGCTCGAGTCTCTGGAGTGGGACTTGAACCCACGACCTTCTGACTCAGAGGCGAGTGTGCTACCCACTGAGCCACAGCTGACACATTATGACAGCAAGGATATTAAAGTAAAAAGATGGGATTTCCACTCAGCAGAGTGCTGGAATCGATTGCAGCCATCTGCAATTTTGGACGCTGGTCCTTCAGACGAGTCAGTTTCATTATTTGAGTGAGATTCGTCAGTTCGAAGCTGAGCTACTTGTTGAAATGCAATGTGTCATCTCCATGAGGAGAAAATGTCAGAATCAGCAGGTACGAGCCTGAATTGTCGATGCTGCTTAAGGAACAGCAGCTGTGGAAAGGTGATTGGCAGCAGGCTAACCTTCTTGACAGAAGGTGATGTGGAGATGAACAGCACGCGTGGGCGGAGGAGGAGAACGGGGCAAAAAAAGGTACAGCAGGTCTATTCAAACTCTGCCCTTCGAGCACGTTGGGGGCACTTTAAACCTCAGCCACCCTTTGGGATACGGACGGGATCGGGTGCGGGTTCGATGTGATCGTACGCTCCAGTGAAGTCGAGAGAGAGCAATACTGTGCGGGGTATAAAACTGGCGTGCCACCCGATCCCGTGGCCTTCCCTCCCCGCTGGCGCGTCAGGTTAAAATTGTCCCCCCGTCGCCTTTTCTGATCAAAATCGTTCACGCCACGGTTTACATTAGAGGCTGGAAACACTTAACCCCAAAGCCCGTGACATTTCCGTACACACTAAACAAGTCCGATGCACCCTGGGGGGCAGAATTTACAGGCTAATCTGTTGCGTTGACAATTGTATTTTTGAGATGTTTTGCCCACGATGTCGATGAGAAGGGCTGCGAGGAATATCGTGACCTTTTTGTTGGCGTTGCAGGGGGGGGGGCTGGAGACTGCTCGAAGTTGGACACAACCTGCACCCTCCTGAAACGGCAACTGTTTAAAGAGGCTGTGTAACTGATCTCACATAAAGTTGTGGAGGGGAGAGGTGGGGGATATGCAGAATGCAGAGGACATAAAGAATTTCAGCGTCCAAGCAAGTTTATTTTAGGTGCACTGATTCTAATCATTCCGCTTTTAAAAAAATGAAGCTATTTGCGTGTGGGTTATGTACTCTGGCCGTATATAGATGTATCAGTGTCAGCCCGTGGCTCAGTGGGTCCCACTCTCGCCTCTGAGTCAGAAGGTTGTGGGTTCAAGTCCCACTCCAGGGACTTGAGCACAAAAATCTAGGGCTGACACTCCAGTGCAGTGCTGAGGGAGTGCTGCACTGTTGGAGGTGCCGTCTTTTGGATGAGACGTTAAACCGAGGCCCCGTCTGCTCTCTCAGGTGGATGTAAAAGATCCCGCGGCACTATTTCAAAGAAGAGCAGGGGAGTTCTCCCCGGTGTCCTGGCCAATATTTATCCCGCAGTCAACAGAACAAAAACAGATGATCTGGTCATTATCACATTGCTGTTTGTGGGAGCTTGCTGTGCGCAAACTGGCTGCTGCGTTTCCCACATTACAACAGTGACTACACTTCAAAAAGTACTTCATTGACTGTAAAGCGCTTTGAGACGTCCGGTGGTCGTGAAAGGCGCTATAGAAATGCAAGTCTTTCTTTTCTTTTATATCGACAACATTCAAATGGCATTAAAGCACACTTGCTCAGTACTGGAATGGAACCATTTTCTTTCCAACTTGGAGAGCTAGTTCAGGAGGATGTTAAGCTCTTTATTTTAAAGCTGGAAGCAATTTCTGATCTGCAATATTTATGTTCTTTTCAGTGAGTGATGAACCTGGCAGCCAATCTTGCAATTTACAGAAACTTAGTAAAAAAAAAAATCTACACCAATAAAATAAAAACAATCGCAGATTAAAACTTTAATTTCCTTATTAAATCATTTTTACTGCTGTGTTCAGCACATGAAATAGAATCCATGAGACAACTTTTTACACAACTATTTCAATTCCTTACATGGCTGTAACAGAAGGTTCTGAATGTTTAATCTCGAAGAACCATCTCCCCTTCATCCACAGACCACAGAGGTGGTATAGATTCAAATACCTCCCTCACTGCCCCGGCAAAACAACAACTTGTATTTATATAGCGCCTTTAACGTAGTAAAACGTCCCAAGGCGCTTTCACAAGGACGTTTGTAAAACAGAATTTGACACCGAGCCACTTAAGGAGATATTAGGACAACTGACAGAGGTAGATTTTAAGGAGCGTCTTAAAGGAGGAAAGAGAGGTCGAGAGGCGGAGAGGTTTAGGGAGGGAATTCCAGAGCTTGGGGCCCAGACAGCTGAAGGCACGGCCGCCAATGGTGGAGCGATTAAAATCAGGGATGCTCAAGAGGCCAGAATTGGAGGAGCGCAGATATCTCGGAAGGTTTTGGGGCTGGAGGAGATTACAGAGATAGGGAGGGGCGATGTCATGGAGGGATTTGAAAACAAGGATGAGAATTTTGAAATCGAGGCGCTGCTTAACCGGGAGCCAATGTAGATCAGCGAGCACAGGGGGTGATGGGCGAACGGGACTTGGCGCAAGTCAGGACACGGGCAGTCGAGCTTTGGATGTAGAATGTGGGAGGCCTGAGATTACAGAGATAGGGAGGGGCGAGGCCATGGAGGGATTTGAAAACAAGGATGAGAATTTTTAAATCGAGGTGTTGCTTAACCGGGAGCCAATATAGGTCAAATGTAGGCAAGCACAAATGATTGATATACACCAGTCAAGTTGGATGCATCACATAGCCTCGGCAGTCAAAGAGCACCGCTGCAACTCCAGAAGTCCGGTGGGGCAGGACTTCTGCCCGCCACTTTGGTCCCGGGACCTGGTCCCAAATCCCAAGGGATGGGGGCATTACCATATTATGGGTTGGCGCTACCAGGGTGTCCATCCAGTGGAGCAGACAGAATCCAGGAGCAGCTCCCAGCCAATCTGAGGGGGAAAGCCCCAGGCTGGTCTGGCCGAAGACGGCACTTGGTCCTTTTCCTGCTCTCGCTCTCGCTGGCCCAGAATCAAACCGCAAACTGATCGACAGGCTGACACTTCGGTGCGGTACTGAAGGAGTGCTGAGCTGCCAAGAGAGGCTGTTAAACCTGCTCTCTCAGGTGGATGCAAAAGGTCCCATGGCACCATTTCGAAGAGGAGCAGAGGAGTTCGCCCAGCATATACGCCTCAAGCAACATCACTAAAACTGGTGAGCTAGTCACTTATCTCACTGCTGTTTCTGGGACCTTGCTGTGCGCAAACTGGCTGCACATTTTCCTACACTTCAAAAATACTTCATTGGCTGTGAAGAGGTCATGAAAGGTGCTATAGAGATGCGTGTCCTTTCTTTGGGGAACATGAGAAACGGGGGCGGGGGGGAGGGGGGGGACCGGGGACGGTAAGGGAGACAATGGAGCGATCTGGTTACAGTTCCTAGTATAATCTGCACCCGTTACTCTAGATACCATTTTCTTCGGCAGTGCTCCATCTAATCTTTTACCTTTGATTACAGCGCACAGCTTTTAAAAATAGCGAGAATCAATTGAGCATTTGGGAGAAAAAGTAAGTTTCATTCTTTAGGATCCAACATTTTCCATAAGCTGACTTTTAAGTGACCAATATGCAGCTGTCGCTTTTTAATATTCATCTTTTTTTTAAAAAACCTGGACAATCTACATGCAATGAATTACATTAAATATTAATAAGGCTAGAGGCTTCTAAATAGATCGCATCAATGTCTGTTCATTTTCAAAATAAACCCTCCATTTTCCAAAAGCCTTATTCCGATCGTTTTAAAGTAGGAGTGGAGTTCAGCGGTCGGCATTTGCGTGAAGCGCTGCGGGGGAAAACACCGAGCATTCTACGCCAGATTGTCAGCTGCCAAGGTCGCAAAAAGCTCCATCTACTCCCCTCAAAGGAGCGCTGGTGCTCGAGGCTCAGTCCACCGCAGGCCAACATTTCTCAGGTGCAGCCCTCCCAGAGATTGGAGGAAAATTAACGGTTCAACTTACGCCACTACTGGAGCTGCAGCCGTGAAACAAAAGCATGGAAATTCGGGAAGGAGGTGGAGAAGAAACAAAAGCTAGTGGGGAAAATAAGATGTAGGGATTTAACTACAAAAGCAAGGAAGTTATGATGAACCTGTGTAAAACGCTGGTTCGGCCTCAACTGGAGTATTGTGTTCCTTTAGGAAGGATGTGAAGGCCTTAGAGAGGATGCAGAAAAGATTTACGAGAGTGGTTCCAGCGATGAGGGACTTCAGTTACGTGGATAGACTGGAGAAGCTGGGGTTGTTCTCCTTACAGCAGAGAAGGTTGAGAGGAGATTCGATAGAGGTGTTCAAAATCATGAGGGCTCTGGACAGGGTAGATAGAGGGAAACTGTTCCCATTGGCGGAAGGGTCGAGAACCAGAGGACACAGATTTAAGGTGGTTAGCAGAAGGTCCAAAGGCGACATGAGGAAAAACTTTTTTACGCAGCGAGTGGTTATGATCTGGAATGCGCTGCCTGAAAGGGTGGTGGAGGTAGATTCAATTACAGCTTTCAAAAGGGAATTGGATAAGTACCTGAAGGAAAAAAATTTGCAGGGCTACGGGGAAAGGGACTAGCTGAAGTGCTCTTGCAGAGAGCCGGCACGGGCTCGACGGGCCGAATGGCCTCCTTCTGTGCTGTAACCATGCTATGATTCTAACTATTCCGTGAGCTATAACTGCAGACCCGACACTCCAATTGATGCCACAATTCAGCCTCTAAATATTTAAATGCAGAGAGTTGTATTTGGTACTATCCTAACTCCTAGGGGTAGTTGAGGTTACCGTTAACATTCGACTACATTCATCTACTACCAGGGTTACACCAGCATCTGATGCAACGATCGATGCTCAATATTGAAACCCACACACAACGTGTATTTATATAGCGCCTTTAACATAGTAAAATGTCCCAAGGCGCTTCACAGGAGCGTTATAAAACAAAATTTGACACCGAGCCACATAAGGAGAAATTAGGGCAGGTGACCAAAAGCTTGGTCAAAGAGGTAGGTTTTAAGGAGCGTCTTAAAGGAGGAAAGAGAGGTAGAGAGGTTTAGGGAGGGAATTCCAGAGCTTAGGGCCGAGGCAGCGCACGGTCACCAATGGTTGAGCGATTATAATCAGGGATGTTCAAGAGGCCAGAATTTGAGAACAAGCGGACTGAATAGAGATGCCCATTTTACACGGCTACCCTGAAATTGGGCAGCTCCTCAGCCACTGCCATTAGTGCCACACAATACGAGGATTATAATAAATAATATAAACCTTTTAAGCAGGATTTATAATTGCCTTTTACCTTTTGCTTCCCACTTTTGCAATAAATATAAATGCATACGATCGACAGATTTTTGTTGGGTCAGGGTGTCAAGGGATATCGGCCAAGGGCGGTTAAATGGAGTTGAGGTACAGATCAGCCATGATCTCATTGAATGGCGGAACAGGCTCAAGGGGCTGAATGGCCTCCTCCTGTCGCTATAATGGTGGCAAAACGGCTCGAGTATTTACAGAATCTAGCGGGCAACTAAGACCATCTGAATGTGTGTCGGTCATATTCAATTAAATCCACTTTACAGCTTCCAAAATACGCGTTGCTTGTCACAGAACATCTGCTTAAAATCCTGTCACATCACATAAAGCAAAGCAACATAAGGAAGGAGCCAACAGAACAGTTTGTTGTTAGTAGCATATCCAGGCTCAGGCCAACATCCCCAGCATCGAAGCTTTGACCACACTCGATCAGCTCCGATGGACGGGTCACATCGTCCGCATGCCCGATACGAGACTCCCAAAACAAGCGCTCTACTCGGAGCTCTGACACAGCAAGAGAGCCCCAGGTGGGCAGAGGAAACGCTTCAAGGACACCCTCAAAGCCTCCTTGAAAAAGTGCAACATCCCCACCGATACCTGGGAATCCCTGGCCCGAGACCGCACAAACTGGAGGAGAAGCATCCGGGAAGGCGCCGAACACCTCGAGTCTCTTCGCCGGGAGCAAGCGGAAGCCAAGCGCAAACAGCGGAAGCAGCGCACGTCAACCCAAGCACCCCACCCACCCGCCCCTTCAACCACCGTCTACCCCACCTGTGACAGAGACTGTAGGTCCCGCATTGGACTCATCAGTCACCTGAGAACTCATTTTTAGTGTGGAAGCAAGTCATCCTCGGTTCCGAGGGACTGCCTAAGATGGAGATGACGATTCAGGAGACAGACACTTCAGCCAGAAATTTCTTCAGAGTGGCTCCCGCCCGATCGCCGAGACTTCAACCGGTGTGCAGCGTAAACCTCATCCACGCACACGAACCGGGGTTTACGCTCCCCTTCTGGCGAAGCTACGGGGTCGGGGGGGGGGGGGGGGCAGCAGCTCCAAGGAAATTCCTGGCCTTTTTCTGTATTTCACAGGTAGATTACAGTATTCGTCTCTGAACCCTTCCTCACCTCCAGGGCTTTCGTTGATGCTGGCGGTCTCTGCAGTTCGAGAGAAAACATGCCGATGCTGTAGGCCAGGTTGTGGAGCTCCTGCCTCTCGCTGAGGACTATTAACAAGAAGGCAGCTTTCGCCAGGGTATTGGTAGCTGTTAGTGTCTGCTTGTGAGTCGGAACTTTGTTCTTCTTGCCCTGAAAGAGAAACAAACATACTTATGTTGTTCATCGAATCATAGAGATTTACCACACGGAAGGAGGCCATTTGGCCCATCGTGTCTGTGCCGGCCGACAAAGAGCTCTCCAGCCTAATCCCACTTTCCAGCTCTTGGTCCGTAGCCCTGGAGGTTACGGCACTTCCAGCGCATATCCAAGTACTTTTTAAATGTGAGGAGGGTTTCTGCCTCTACCACCCTTTCAGGCAGTGAGTTCCAGACCCCCACCACCCTCTGGGTGAAGAAAGTTCTCCTCAACTCCCTCTAAACCTCCGACCAATTACTTTAAATCTATGCCCCCTGGTTATTGACCTTTCTGCTAAGGGAAATAGGTCCTTCGTATCCACTCTATCTAGGCCCCTCATAATTTTATACACCTCAATTAGGTCTCCCCTCAGCCTCCTCTGTTCCAAAGAAAACAACCCCAGCCTATCCAATCTTTCCTCATAGCTAAAATTCCCCAGCCCAGGCAACATCCTCGTAAATCTGCTCTGCACCCCTTCTAGTGCAATCACATCCTTCCTGTAATGTGGTGACCAGAACTGCACGCAGTATTCTAGCTGCGGCCTAACTAGTGTTTTATACAGTTCCTCCCTGCTCTTATATTCTATGCCTCGGCTAATAAAGGCAAGTATCCCGTATGCCTTCTTAACCACCTTATCTCCCTGTCCTGCTACATTCAGAGATCTGTGGACATCTAATCCAAGGTTCCTCTGATCTTCTGCACTTCTCAGTGTCCTACCATTTATAGTGTATTCCCTTGCCTCGTTAGCCCTCCCCAAATGCATTACCTCACACTTCTCCAGATTGAATTCCATTTGCCACTGTCCTGCCCAACTGACCAGTCCATTGATATCTTCCTGCAGTCTGCAGCCTTCTTCTCTATTATCAAACACATGGCCAATTTTTGTATCATCTGCAAATTTCTTAATCATACTTCCTACATTCATGTTAAGACTTCAATATTTTAAAATAAAATTCTACATGAGAACGTTGTGTCTAGGGTGAGAAAAAGCCATTCAGCCCATATGAAATAGGAGCAGGAGTCGGCCATACGGCCCCTCGAGCCTGTTCCGCCATTCAATAAGATCATGGCTGATCTTTGACCTCAACTCCACCTTCCCCATATCCCTTGATTCCCTTAGTGTCCAAAGATCTATCGATCTCTGTCTTGAATATACTCAACGACTGAGCATCCACAGCCCACTGGGGTAGAGAATTCCAAAGATTCACAACCCTCTCAGAAGAAACTTCTCCTTATCTCAGTCCTAAATGGCCGACCCCTTATCCTGAGACTGTGCCCCCATAGTTCTAGGCCCATTCCACACAGAATCCAGGTATAATGAGCCCATCACGGACTTGTCCCTATTCCCCATTCCGCCTGTCGATTGCCTACTTTAACGATCACCAAGTTCTTTTCCCCATAACCCCTGGAAAAAAATAATAAAGCAGTGCCCTACACTCCCACAACTCTCAATTCCGCTTCTCCACATACATCGCTCCAAGACAAAAAAAACTCTGGGAATCTGTTGCACACATCTACTGATCCGTGGGAATGTATTGCCCCAATTTATTTGCCAAATTTGCTCAATGCCTTTCAAACAGCTTTTGTCATCCTCTCAATTAATATCTCTCACCAGTGGTCAACTGAGTGGCATGTCAGCGCACCTTCTAACTACAGTATACAACTTCCCGTGTAATGCAGTCAATGCCAAAACCTAAAACTGTCGACGAAGACAAACCAAACACGGTCAACATCAAAGGTAGAATGAAGGAAGACTTAGCCTTGACCAGCCCACGGCATGCTGTGTCTTCAGTACTTCCAGCATTCGAGTTAAGATTAACAGAATGATACAGCACAGAAGGAGGCCATTCGGCCCATCATGCCTGTGCCGGCTCTTTGGTAGAGCTCTCCAATCAGTCCCACTCCCCACAGCCCTGCAAACTTTTCCTTTTCAAGTATTTATCCAGTCTCTTTCGAAAGTTACTACTGAATCTGCCTCCCACCAACCCTTTCAGGCAGCGCGTTCCAGATCACAACAACTCGCGGAGTAAAAAAAAAGATGCTTCCTCATCTCCCCTCTGGTTCTTTTGCCAATCACCTTTAAATATAACAAACTATTTACAAAGTCACTTTACATACTCTACAGATTGCATAACCTGTTCGCTTGAATCTGCTTCCACCGCCCTTTCAGGCAGCGCATTCCAGATCATCACAACTCGCTGCGTTAAAAAAAAAAAAATTCTCCTCATCTCCCCTTTTGGTCCTTTTGCCAATTACCCTTCAATGTTTCCAAAGCAAAAAGCATCTGAACAAAAGCAGCAACTCAGTAAGTTCACATCACGTCACTTAAGCTGCACTGCTATAATTTTTATCCAAATACGCTGAGTGTTACCCGCTATTTTTAGCCTCCCACACTGCCCACAGCACAATTAGATTATAGGTTTTGTCATTCCACAGTTGGAGTATCTGTAGGCAGCATTTCAAGCTGTGGAACGCAAGGGTGAAGTGCAGGTGGCACCACATCCATCACTTGCGGTGGCAGCAATGGGAGCAATTCGAGGTGACAAGTTAAATGCATCACTTAAGAAGTCTATTTCCTAGATCGGATCATCACCGATATATTAATACATCTATTCACAGTCCTGCCACAAGTAACTATGCTTTATTATAGAGTTACATCGAGTCTACAGCACAGAAATTGGCCATTCGGCCCAACTGGTCCATGCCGGTGTTTGTGCTCCACACCAGCCTCCTCCCACCCCATCAACATACCCCTCGATTCCTTTCTCCCTCATGTTTATCTAGCTTCCCCTTAAATGTATCTCTACTATTCGCCTCAACTCCTCCCTGTGGTAGCGAGTTCCACATTCTCACCACTCTCTGGGTAAAGAGGTCTCTCCTGAATTCCCGATTGGATTTATTAGTGACTATTTTATATTTATGACCTTTAGTTTTGGACTCTCCCACAAGTGGAGACATTTTCTTTAATTCTACCCAAGCAAACCCTTTCATAATCTTAACTACCTCGATCAGGTCCCGCTGATATAGTGCATTGGCTCCCAGTTCGGGAACGCCTCAATTTTAAAATTCACATCCTCGTGTTCAAATCCCTCCATGCCCTCGCCCCCTCCCCCTCTCTGCAACCTCTTCCAACCCTACAATCCTTCAAGAACTCTACGCTCCTCCGATTCTGGCCTCTTGCGCACCACCCCCCCCCCGCGATTTCCATCGCTCCACCATTGGCGGCCGTGCCTTCAGCTGCCTGGGGCCCCAAGCTCTGGAACTCCCTTCCTAAACTTCTCCGCCTCTCTCTCCTCCTTGAAGTTGCTCCTCAAAACCTACCTCTTTGGCCAAGCTTTTGATCACCTGTCTCGCTATCTCTATGTGGCTCGGTGTCAAATTTTGTTTGATAACGCTCCTGTGAAGCGCCTTGGGACGTTTTACTACGTTAAAGGCGCTATATAAATGCATGTTGTTATAGAATTCTAGAAATCCCCCTAGTGGGAATGTACCTCAACTGTACCTGAACTATTTCCTCTTTAAAGGCAGCCCATTGTTCCATTACAGTTTTGCCTGCCAATCTTTGATTCCTGTTTACCCGGGCCAGATCCGTTCTCATCACACTGAAATTGGCTTTCCCCCAGTTCAACATTTTTACTCTAGATTGCTCCCTGTCCTTTTCCATAGCTAATCTAAATCTTATGATACTATGATCACTGTTCCCCAAATGTTCACCTACTGACACTTGCTCCACTTGACCTACCTCATTCCCCAGAACCAGATCCAGCAATGCCTCCTCCCTCGTCGGGCCGTAACATTCAAAAGAGAATTGGATAAATACTTGAAGGGAAAAAATTTACAGGGCTATGGGGGGGGAAGAGCAGGGGAGTGGAATTAACTGGATAGCTCGACCACAGGCACAATTAGTTAAATGGCCTCCTTCTGTGCTGTATCTATGAGCTGCAATACAAATGATGTTGTGCACTTTAAAAAAAAAATCCAATTTTGTGTGTGAGCCTATTTAGTGTCCATCATATTTTGATTGCTCTACAGAGAGCCGGCACGGACTCGATGGGCCGAATGGCCTCCTTCTGTGCCGTTTAGACTCTATGGGCTGGATTTTCTCAATGGAGACGAGTTGGAGGCGGGACTGCTGTTTGTCAGGTCAATGTCCAGCCTCCATCTTCTGGCCAACCAGCGGGATTTTCCCCTGATTGACCTTGTTAAGCCCGCCCAGCGAGCTCAGCAGGCCAATTAGGGGGAAGTCAGTAACCGAGCACGTCAATGTCTGACGTTTCATCTGTCAAGAACTTTTGAAAGAAGAAATGTCATCGTTTGACAGCTCTGTGAAGCTGTCAAACACTGACATTCCGTGTAGTTTGATGAGTCCTCGTGTTCAGGACTCATCAAACCTTTCAACTTTGCAGAAATCACCTGGCTGTTGGTTCGGAGGATCCAACAGCCATTCGGTGATATCTACAATGGAGATGTCGGGACTCCGGCTCCACAGCGGCTGAAGGCTGTAGGCAGAAACAAAGGTAAGTGAACATTTTCTAACACTTTACACTTACCTTACATACTTACCACTCCACACTTGCACCCATCACTCACCTCTACATCGCACTTTCAGACCCCTCCGACCCCCGCATACCTCCTACTCGGCTCCTACACCCTGGCGGGCTTTCCCGAGGTCAGGAAGCCTGCACTTCGGATGGAAAAATGGGGATAATCCTATTTTCTGCCTGTTAACTGGAAGTTAATAGGTTTTAATCCCTTTCCCACCTCGAGGAGACGGGACCCGGGGCAAGACAACTTCCCGCCTCCTGGCCAGAGGGCACGGAGGCGGGTTGGGGGCAGGTTTGCCAGCCGCCCCCAAATTCTGCAACTTTACCGGCAGTCCCGCCTCCATACCCGCCTCCTCGGGGCTTGGAAAATCCAGCCTATAGACTCTAAATGGATTCACAGTCATTAAAAACTCGGAACACAGCGCTTGTGGAAAGAACTTAACCTGTGCTTCTTTCCAAAAAATTCACAATAAAACAAAAGCAGCGACCTTCCACTGGAATCAATCAAACATCAAAGCATTTTTTCACCTTTGTTTGAGGCTGTTCCACCTTCAGATCCGGAGGATTGGCCAAGAGGTCTCTGGCAAGGTCAATCGCCAGGCGACATGCTTCATTATTGTAGCCGTGGGCGTAAAGGGCCTCCGCACAGGCAAACAATACCTAGAGAAAAAGAGGCTCCCATTAGACCCACAATAATCAACCAAGAGCTGGATGAAACCTGGCACTGTAAGCAGAGATAGCCTTTTTCCAAATCACTGACTACACTAGCAAATCCTTCAGAACGCAGGTCTGTTAGATGTCAGCCGTGGCTCAGTGGGCTGCACTCACGTCTCTGAGTCAGAAGGTGGTGGGTTCGAGTCCCACTCCAGGGACTTGAGCACATAAATCTAGGCTGACATTCCAGTGCAGTGCTGAGGGAGCGCTGCACTGTCGGAGGTGCCGTCTTTTCAGATGAGACGTTAAACCGAGGCCACGTCTGCCCCCTCAGGTGGACGTCAAAGATCCCATGGCACTATTTTGAAGCCATGCAGACACTGAGACAACGTATGAACGAGCACCGCGCAACAATTGCCAGGCAGGATTGTTACCTCCCAGTCGGGGAACACTTCAGCAGTCAAGGACATTCAGCCTCGGATCTGCGGGTAAGCGTTCTCCAAGGCAACCTTAGAAACACACGACAACGCAAAATCATCGAGCAGAAACTGATAGCCAAGTTCCGCACTCATGAAGACGGTCTCAACCGGGATCTTGGGTTTATGTCACGATACATGACGTGATCCGGACTCGAGTCGTCGTTGGCTTGTTCACAGATGTGATTCCCAGTAAAAAAGTAAAAATTTTCCCAGTAAAAAAGTAAAAATTTTAAAGCTTTTCGTTTTACATACAGACGGCAGCTTTTGACACGTTAGAACCCCTGCGACTACACCTCATTGTCTCAGTTGTATCTTGCTATGTCTTTGATGTGGTACCTTCCTGGCTGACTTGATTAACTTTATCACACCTCGGCAGATAGTCAGGATGATTTAATTTAGTGGTCTGCAATTGTAAGTACACATGCTTTGTTCTCTATCTATATATGCTTTGGCGATTCTGTATCTAATTTACTTCACCTGAGGAAGGAGCAATCGATAGCTCCGAAAGCTTGTGATTTCAAATAAAACTGTTGGACTATAACCTGGTGTTGTGCGACCTCTCAATTTTGTCCACCCCAGTCCAACACCGGCATCTCCGCATCATGACTATTTTGAAGAGCAGGGGAGTTCTCCCCGGTGTCCTGGTCAATATTTATCTCTCAACCAACATCACTAAATACAGATTATCTGGTTGCTATCACATTGCTGTTTGTGGGAGCTTGCTGTGCGCAAATTGGCTGCCGCATTTCCCCCATTACAACAGTGACTCCACTTCAAAAGTACTTCATTGGCCGTAAAGCGCTTTGGGACGACCCGAGGGTGTGAAAGACGAGTCTTTCTTTATCTTCCAGCTGTGACCACCCATAAAGCCTGGAGGCTTTCACCGAGTCTGTGTGGGCCCGATGTGAAACCCAGCTCCCAGGGGCCAAGAGGACCGCGTGGGCTTAACCCACAACATCACTCAATCCTCCCAACTCATGACCTTCACTCACAAATTGAGAATTACTGCAAGAGCAAACTGCAGAGTTCTGGTGCATACCCCAACACAGGGGACTGGTATTTAGCCACTTGCTTCAAGGTGTCTAGTACAGGTTACTGGTCTAAGACTCAGTCACAAGAGGGTTGGGGAAAAAAAGACTATAAAGTAAATAAAGAAAAACGACAAATGCTGGAAATCTGAAACACCATCAGAACTTTAGACTTGAACAGCCAGAACCTGTCTTTTCTCTTTATAGGTGCTGATTGATCTGCTGTGTATTTCCAGCATTTTCTGTTTACCACAGGATAGTTCTTTTCCATCATTAAGGTATAAAATATCAACACAGCAGGCTAGCGACAGCACCGTAGCTGCAATGCGTACCATCCACAGGATGCACTGCGACAACTCGCCAAGGCTTCTTCGACAGCACCTCCCAAACCCGCGACCTCCGGCACCTAGAAAGACGAGGGCAGCAGGCGCATGGGAACACCACCACCTCCCAAGTTCCCCTCCAAGTCACACACCATCCCGACTTGGACAAATATCGTCCGTTCTTTCACCGTCGCTGGGTCAAAATCCTGGAACTCCCTAACAATCAATGTTTCTTTAGTTTTTTTTTTTTTGCATGCGCGGCCCCTTTAACAGGCTGCGCGGCCCATTCAAATAACCGCGCGGGCGCAAGAAATTGAATGAGTCGCGCAGTCTGTTAAAGGGACCGTGCGCACCCCAAAAAAAAAATTTAGAGGGAACATTGCTCCCTCCCTAACAGCACTGTGGGAGCACCTTCACCGCACGGACTGCAGCGGTTCAAGAAAGCAGCTCACCACCACCTTCTCAAGAGCGACTAGGGATGGGCAATAAATGCTGGCCTTGTTACTGATGCTCACGTGTCAAGAATTATTTTTTTTAAAGCGAGATGAACAAGAACGTGCTTCTTGGGAGACTTTACAATGGGTGCATTGAAACCACGGCTGGCATCCACAGTTACGGCATAAGACATCACTCCCAATTGGTCTCGCTACTGGTATCAATGTCGACACTGACTGGCATTCGTCGAGTTTTCACATCCAGTCGGTGCCCAGGAGGATGTGACTTTGATGCCAAAATTGTAGCATAACAGCAGGATTATAGAACGACAATCAGAAACTGAAGGCTTGAGGCAGTGAGGCAAACGCGTCTGAAGTATTTCCACTCAAGACAGGAAACAGGCTAAAGCCCAAATTCAACATACATAATCCTCATTGCACCAGAAAAAAAAAAACCCCCGACAAAAATGTCTACACTTTGCAAATTGAATAGCGGGAGGCTGACTCAACTGCAAGCCGTTCAGTTGTAAAAGCAAATCGCTACCAGCGATTCAAGGCAGCCCATCACCACATTCCCAGGGCAACTGGGGGTGGGCAATAAATGGGGCCGTGCCAGCGCTGCCCACATCCAGAGAATAATAAAAAATTGAATTGGGATCCAACAGTGCAGATGGCAAGAGACCATGGCGCAGCACGGGCGGGGGGGGGGGGGAGGAGACAATCTCACACACTGCAGCAAATGGAGAGAAACAGAATCAGGAATATATTGGGCCAGAAATTCGGCTGTTGTTGGGTGAGTACGCGCTGTGTACTCACCCGTAAGGCCATCTGAAGTGCCAGTTTCCTGCATGCACTGCACATGCACGGGAAACCGGAACTTCCGTTCCCCCTGAAGGGAGGGGTTCAGAAGTCGAACGCGTGCGCGGGAGAGGCTGCGCGCACGCAGCGAACTTCGATTTTTTTTCAGGTTTCTCCGGGAGGGTAAGTATGAAGAAGCTGCGCTTTTAAAAAGGAGGCGCAAGGCCTGTTTTTAACAAGGTAAGTGGTTAATTAATTACAATTTAAAAAATTTTTCAACAGGTTTATCTTTTTTAGATACTTTAAAGAAAGGTAAGTTTATTTTTAGCACCGTTACAAAGTATAATAAATTTTTTCAAAAATTAAAATTTTTGTTTAAAGTAGTTAATTTATTTAACTTAGTTATTTTAAAAATGTGATTTAAAAAAAAAAATTATTTGAAGTTTAAATGTGGTTTTGGGGCCGATCTCTATTCATAGATTTGACAGGTCTTCCTGTCAAATCTATGAATGAAAATGCCCTGCTAGGATTGGCTCTCCATGGCCCACGTGATCCCAGGGGACGCTTCGAACTAACTGCGCCCCTGGGACACGCAAGCACTGCGCGCCGGCAGCTGAAGGAGGCCCAAGAGCCGAAGTCCTCGTGGGCCCAAAGCACAACTGCAGGCGCGGTAGGCAAGTACGCGCGCGATGCTTGCACCCGCAGGAAGCCGGAAAGCTGAATTTCTGGCCCAATGTCTTTTACACAGTGCAACGTGTGAATAAGCTGAACATTTTAATGAGTCCCCCCCCCCACCAAATTTGCTCTTCTCCTGAAGGCAGTGGCACATCCTGGAGGGGAGCTCCACAGGTTTACATAGGATGACATAGGATATACGGCACAGAAAGAGGCCATTCGGCCCAACCAGTCCATGCCGGCATTTATGCTCCACTCGAGCCTCCTCCCGTCTTTCCTCATCTAACTCTATCAGCATAACCCTCTATTCCCTTTCTCCCTCACATGCTTATCTAACCGCCCCTTAAATGAATCTATACTATTCGCTTCAACCACTCCCTGTGATAGCGAGTTCCACATTCTCACCACTCTCTGGGTGAAGAAGTTTCTTCTGAATTCCCTATTGGATTTCTTGGTGACTATCTTATATTGATGGCCTCTAGTTTTGCTCTTCCCCACAAGTGGAAACACTCTCTCTGTGTCTACTCCAACAAAACCTTTCATAATTTTAAAGACCTCTATTAGGTCACCCCTCAGCCTTCTCTTTTCAAGAGAAAAGAGACCCAGCCTGTTCATCCTTTCCCGATAGGTATAACCGCGCATTTCTGGTATCATCCTTGTGAATCTTTTTTGCACCCTCTCCATTGCCGCTATATCCTCTTTATAATAAGGCGACCAGAGCTGTACGCAGTACTCCAGGTGTGGTCTAACCAAGGTTCTCCTCTACCTTACCCAAGTGGTGATTCTTTGATGTGACCATTGAGTGAAAGTAGGGTACTTGAGCTTGTTGGCCACCAAGACTAAACCACATCCCATCGTCCGCCTAAAGGCGTATCTTCCAGTAAAGATCACTGGATAGCATCAAGGGCAAGAATTCCGATTCCTCTCACTTCCATCCCTAGGACACCAAAACCGATTGTAGCCCTGCTTATTCTGCCCTGGCTAAGACCAGCTAACTTAAACATTTGGGGGGGAAAATTGGCTTGCGCCCCCTTTGGGGCGCTAACTTCGCCAGGACGCTACTTTTAGCGCCCCGAAAATGTTAGCACCCCCGCGCCGGAAATTGAATGGTAGCGCCCCAAGCAGGAGGCGGGGCGCTACTGGAAGCGCTCCCCCTCCTTCCTGGGGCGCTACCATTCAGTATCACGGTGCTACATGCAACAGCGCCGCGCGTGTCGGCACGTAGCGCCGCGGTACTGCAGGCCTCCCTCCCCTGATTAAAGGGGAGGGGCCTAGCGCAGCGCACACTGGGGCCCTGCTGGACCACCGGGGAGCGGGGTGCCGGGAAGAGAGCCCGGCACTCAAGAGGACTGCCGGGCTCACGGGGAGAGCAGCCGGCACCCCGCTGGGGGGGGGGGGGGGGGGGCTTCACGGGTGCCAGGGACAGCAACGGGGGCGGGTGCTGGCAGGCGGCCAGCGACAAAAATGAACGCCCGCCACCTCCCCTTTAACTAGCGCCACCCCGGCCGCCGGTAGGCCCCCCTGACCCCGGCGGACATAGCGTCCGGCGGTAAGTCGGGGGGGGCGCCACCCAATATTACAGCCGGGATGCTGCCCTCTAACCTCCCGCTGAATTTCGCGAGAGGCGTTAGCGGCGCCGCGCCCAGGCGCTAGTTGATTTGCGCCTATTTCTTATTGAAAAAAAAGAGCATTTACCTCCATCCTACTCTCTTGCTCAAGTGGCTTTAAGCCAGCAAAGATGTCCTGCTCCTCTTCATTACTTCCCTCTTGCTTTTCCTCCTCTTTAGCCTCTTCCTGTGGATTAAGGTAGTAGACCTGATAGTCGTCCTCTCCGACAGCAGGGCTTTCGGCTGGTTCCGGACCCAGCGTTTTTGATAAGGAGTCAGTCTCTGCCAGGGCATCTTGCTCGCCGTTGCTCATTTCCTCCGCCGGCTCTCCGCTCTGCCCTTTGGCGGCCGGGCTGTTGGTTTCGGGATCAAAGTTCTCGGCGAAGAACCCTTCGTTCTCGTCCGGGTACAGATCCTTGTAGTGGCTGGCCGGCCCATCGTACAAGTCGAAAGTATTGCAGGCTTCGGCCCCTAGTGCAAGGTTCCCGTCATCCAGGCCGAGCTCTGCCAGGTCGGGTTCCAGCGAGCTGTCCTCGCTGCTCGTCCTGCGTTTCCCTGAATGTTTGCTGGTGGAGCATTTCCCCTGAGGTAGTTTACATTTGTTGCCGCCGCTCGACTTGTAAGCGGGCTTGTCGCCCTCCGTCGACGCCCGGCTCAGGTTGCCCCGCGACGCGTCGGCGGCCGCTTTCCTTTTGGCCGCGCTGTCCTTCGGCCGGACGGCTATTTCCGGCGGGCTTCTGCTTTTGTCGGCGGGCCCCGGCTTCGTCCCGGCGGCCTCCGGCCCTTGAGCCTTGGGCGGCGCCGCGCCGCCAGCCTCGCAGGCCGGATCGGCGGCCTGCGCTTCCCCGCAGCCCTTGCTGCTCTTGAGCTGCGTCGCCTTCGCCCAGCAGAAGCTACTCTTTTTCTCGGCGCTGTTATAGGTGATGCCCGGAACGGGGAACGCCTCCTCCCAGCTGAAGTAGCAAGCCTCCACTGCCGGCTTGAAGCCTTGGAAGAGTTTGTCCAGCGACTTGCGATGCTGGCCTCGCTTGACGATCTCAATCACCTTCAGGTGCCACTGCCTCAGCTGCGAGCAAAGCTCTTTCCTCCTGCAAAGGAAACGTGACAATTAACGGACAAATCGAAAGCTGCAGCAAGTTTCAAAGCAAACTTTGCGTCGCGCAAAAGAAAGTCCCGACGTATTCAGAGAAAGAATGCAGTTCTGGGCACCACACCTTCGGAAGGATATACTGGCCTTGGAGGGAGTGCAGCGCAGGTTTACCAGAATGATACCCGGACTCCAGGGGTTAAGTTACGAGGAGATTTCACAAATTAGGGCTGCATTCCCTAGAATTTAGAAGGTTAAGGGGCGATCTGATCGAAGATTTCAAGATATTATGGGGAACTGATAGGGTAGATAGAGAGAAACTATTTCCGCGGGCTGGGGATTCTAGGGCTAGGGGGCATCGTGTAAAAATTAGAGCCAGACCTTTCAGGAGTGAAATTAGGAAACACTTCTACACACAAAGGGTGGTAGAAGTTTGGAATTCTCTTCCGCAAACGGCAATTGACGCTCGATCAATTGTTAACTTTAAAACTGAGACTGATAGCTTTTTGTTAACCAAAGGTATTAAGGGATATGGGGCAAAGGCGGGTAGATGGAGTTAGGTCCCAGATCAGCCATGATCTCATTGAATGGCGGAACAGGCTTGAGGGGCTGAATGGCCTCCTCCTGTTCCTATGCAACAGTGCAGTCTGTGTGGAAGCAGCTTTTTGTGTGATTTGAGCAGTTCTTTTGCAGATGGATGACTATTTTTAAGGGCGCACATTTTAACAGCCCCAATCTGTTCAGCACTGGAGTCTCGAAGTCTGCATTTCTGCTACTGCTGCCTCGAAGCAAAGTTGCTTGGGTGCACGTTAGTGCCGCAGCAGCTGCAGAACTCACACAACTGCCGAGAGCAGTAAAGCCCCCGAGGGGTGAGGCCCCCTTCCACGGGCGGTCTCGCACCAACTGCAGCTTGCCAAAGGCCTGCGTTTCAACCGCGCGACACTCGCCTCCCTTCGAACATCCGAAAACTGACGGGCAGGAAAAGACCAGCTGGTAAATCAAGCCTGCCCCACACTCGTGATGGCCGGAGCACATGACTAAACGCTTCCTCCCTTCTCTTCTCCAACCCCCAAGACATGTAATCTCCTCGGATAGGCAAAAAACACAGGAAAAATCCCAGAGCCAATAAGGAAAAATAACTCTGGAAAATTCCTCTCCCACCCCCTGACTCAGGCGATCGAAACCAGTCCAACAACAACAACAACTTGCATTTATATAGCGCCTTTGACGTAGTAAAACATCCCAAGGGGCTTCACAGGAGCGTGATCAAACAAAATTTGACACCGAGCCACATGAGGAGATATTAGGACAGGTTGGTCAAAGAGGTGGGTTTTAAGGAGCGTCTTAAAGGATGAAAGAGAGGTAGAGAGGTGGAGAGGTTTAGGGAGGGAGTTCCAGAACTTAGGGCCTCGACAGCTGAAGGCACGGCCGCCAATGGTGGAGCGATTGGTGGTCCAGGAGATCACATCAGGTCAGAGAGGTAAGAAACGGGGATGTTTGCTGATGACTGCACAGTGTTCAGTGCCATTCGCAACTCCTCAGATAATGAAGCAGTCCATGCCCGCAGGAAACAAGACCTGGACGGCATTCAGGCTTGGGCTGATAAGTGGCAGGTAACATTCACGCCACACAAGTGCCAGGCAATCACTATCTCCCAAAAGCAAGTCTAACCACCACCCCTTGACATTCAACGGCATTACCATCGCTGAATCCCCCACCATCAACATCCTGGGGGGTCACCATTGACCAGAAACTAAACTGGACCAGCCACACAAGAGCAGGTCAGAGGCTAGGTATTCTGCGACGAATGTCTCACCTCCTGACTCCCCAAAGCCTTTCCACCATCTACAAGGCACAAGTCAGGAGTGTGATGGAATACTCTCCACTTGCCTGGATGAGTGCAGCTCCAACAACACTCAAGAAGCTCGACACCATCCAGGACAAAGCAGCCCGCTTGATCGGCACCCCACCCACCACCTTAAACATTCACTCCCTCCACCACTGGCGTACCGTGGCTGCAATGTGTACCATCTACAAGATGCACTGCAGCAACTCGCCAAGGCTTCTTCGGCAGCACCTCCCAAACCCGCCACCTCTTCCACTTAGAAGGACAAGGGCAGCAGGCGCATGGGAACACCACCACCTCCAAGTTCCCCTCCAAGTCACACATCATCCTGACTTGGAAATATATCGCCGTTCCTTCATCATCACTGGGTCAAAATCCTGGAACTCCCTCCCTAACAGCACTGTGGGAGCACCTTCACCACACGGACTGCAGCGGTTCAAGGCGGCGGCTCACCGCCACCTTCTCAAGGGCAGTTGGGGATGGGCAATAAATACTGGCATTGCCAGCGACGCCCACATCCCATGAACGGATATAACAACAACTTGTATTTATATAGCACCTTTAACGTAGTAAAACGTCCCAAGGCGCTGCACAGCAGTATTGTAAGACAAAAAAATAATTTGACACCGAGCCACACTAGGATAAATTAGGGCAGGTGACCAAAAGCTTGGTCAAAGAGGTAGGTTTTAAGGAGCGTCTTAAAGGAGGAAAGAGAGGTAGCGAGGCGGAGAGGTTTAGGCAGGGAATTCCAGAGCTTAGGGCCCAGGCAACAGAAGGCACGGCCACCAAAGGTTGAGCGATTATAATCAGGGATGCTCAAGAGGGCAGAATTAGAGGAGCGCAGATATCTCGGGGGGCGGTTGTGGGGCTGAAGGAGATTACAGAGATAGGAAGGGGCGAGGCCATGGAGGGATTTGAAAACAAGGATGAGATCTTTGAAATCGAGGCGTTGCTTAACTGTGAGCCAATGTAGGTCAGCGAGCACAGGGGTGATGGGCGAACGGGACTTGGTGCGAGTTAGGACACGGGCAGCCGAGTTTTGGACGACCTCAAGTTTACGTAGGGTGGAATGTGGGAGGCCAGCCAGGAGTGCGTTGGAATAGTCAAGTCTAGAGGTAACAAAGGCATGGATGAGGGTTTCAGCAGCGGATGAGCCGAGGCAGGGGCGGAGACGGGCGATGTTACGGTGGTGGAAGTAGGCGGTCTTTGTTATGCTGCGGATATGTGGTCGGAAGCTCATTTCAGGGTCAAATATGACACCAAGGTGGCGAACAGTGTGGATCATTCTCAGCCAGATGTTAGAGAGAGGGATGGATATTAAAAAAAACATGGAAAGCTTTCAAAATTGAGACAGTTCCAGAATGTAAAGAGAATATTTTAATACTTGGAATTCTTCATTACTACAGTGACTACACTTCAAAAGTACTTCTTTGACTGTAAAGCGCCTTGGGGCGTCCGGAGGTTGGGAAAGGTGCTCTAGAAGTGAAAGTTTTTCCAGTCTTTCTTTTTATTCAAGCACTGGAGGCTAGAGTTCGAGGAAATGACGTTACTGGTTTCTCGTCAGAGCCTTCAAAAGGCAGCTTCGACGGTCTTTCTTTTGGCGCAGTCCATTGGCTGCAACACTGGCATTAAATAAACAAAAAATCACTACCATCCAGGTCATAAGAGAATGTAGGCCTTTATTTTAAAATCCAAGTTCAACATAACTACAACTTTCAGTTAAAGAAAGAAAACGAAAGTCTTGCATTTCTATAGCGCCTTTCACGACCTCAGGACATCCCAAAGCGCTTTACAGCCAATGAAGTACTTTTTGAAGTGTGGTCACTGTTGTAATGTGGGAAATGCAGCAGCCAATTTGCGCACAGCAAGCTCCCACAAACAGCAATGTGATAATGACCAGATAATCGGTTTTTGTTATTTTGGTTGAGGGATAAATATTGGCTCCAGGACACCGGGGAGAACTCCCCTACTCTTCTTCAAAATAGTGGCCGTGGGATCTTTTACGTCCACCCGAGAGAGCAGACGGGGCCTCGGTTTAACGTCTCATCCAAAAGACGGCACCTCCGACAGTGCAGCACTCCCTCAGCACTGCACTGGGAGTGTCAGCCTAGATTGTTGCGCTCAAGTCTCTGGAGTGGGACTTGAACCCACAGCCTTCTGAAACAGAGGCGAGGGTGCTACCCACTGAGCCACTGGCTGACACTAAAGTTAGCTTAGTTCTTCAAACGTGGTCGCGTCCCGGACTATGGGCTTTGGGAGTTATCTCGGCTTCTCAACAACAACAAAAAAAAAACATTTACCTCTGGGGACTCATGGTGGGATCCAGGACTGCGAGCCTCCATAAAATCACCATCTCGTCGCACATGCTGGCACAAGCATGAGCTGCCACTTCCGACTGGCCGTTACTGCGGCCCGTGTGGCCGCTGGCGCTGCTGTGCGAAGCGGAGGTCCGAACGCTGTACCACCACCCTATTATCTACAGGTGAAAAGAGATCGGAATAAACCGTCGGCTAACCCGCTTGGAGCACGATCAAGAGCTTGGCGTTAAAGACGGACGTTAAACCAGATTGGTTCACCTGTGCGAGGCTGTGGCGGGATACAAATCGGCATTTACCGCATCGCCCCCCCCCGCTTCTCGAACCGCCGCGGTCCCTGTGGCTGCAGCCTCTCAGCTTTCCCGTTCAGCCGCGCGGGGGGGGGCGCAGCCACGCAGCGCTGTGCAGGTCCCACGCAGCCGGCGAGCCGGCTTTTAAATAGGAAAAAGCGCGTACGTGCGGAATTTTGTACGGCCCGCATTAAAGGGGCCAAAAAAAAATTAGAGGCAACATCGCTTGATCTGTGGTTCGATGCAACGGAAAGGCTCACTAAGCCACTTCACAGGGCAGTTAAGAGTCAACCTCATTGGCGCTGGACTGGAGTCACATATAGTTTCAGACAACAACAACAACTTGTATTTATATAGCATCTTTAACGTAGGCAAACAAGACAGCCAAATTGTGCACAGCAAGATCCCACAAACTGCAAGTGAGATAAATAGCCAGTTAGTCTGTTTAAGATTGAGGGATAAGGGTCGGCCAGGTTACCAGGAGAGACCTCCCCCCCCTGCTCGAATTCTACCTCTTATGTCCACCTCACCAGGCAGAAGGGGCCTCAGAGCTTCATGTCTCATTTGAAAGATGGGACCTTCGGCAACGCAGCAATCCCTCAGAACAGTACGGAGGTGCCAAGTCTAGACGATGTGCTCAAGTCCTGAGGTGGGGCTTGAACCCACAACCTTCTGACTCAAAAGATAATCAAGGCAGGTGGAAGTCAGTTTATTGGGCAGCAGCAATATTGACATGTCGCACAGCTCCTTCTCCAGAGTGCTGGGTTTGTCAAGACGGTGGTCTCAAAACACATGGGATGGGGGTTAAAGGTTACGGGAGCAAGGTCAAAGGTTATGCAAGGCCATGGCTGGGAACCTCTTAAATGCTACTTTATGCATGAGCCTATGTTGTTGGCGTGGAACCCTCGCCCACAGGGAGGGAATATTGGCACGGCCCGTGATTTTTAGGGTGCCGTCAAACTAAACCAAGGGTGTAATTTCAGCGAATGCCTTGGCGTCCCAAAGAGCAAGAGAGAGCTCAAAACTAACATGGGACGAAAGCAACTGCCTTCAGTGAACATGATTGAGTTACACCACACTTCACTGCACGGTTATGGCCTTGTGCTGGCGTACTCTTTTACTGGTGACTCACCCAATCAGATCGCGTAATTATAGTGGAAACGAGACTGCCTGGTGCGCTTGCCTTCAGAGAAATTACACGGCTGGTTAATGAACGGTGCATTTATACACGACTGTAATACAATCAGTCCAACCAGTCTGAGACCTTGTTTGTACTGTCTGGTACAGACTTGAATTCTCCCAGCTGGAAGGGAGCCACGGTTTGGTGTACCTGCTCGTACAGGCGCGCACAGGCCTCTGCTCCTAGTCGGTAAATGTTTTGAGTGTACGGGCGGGAGGACCCGCCACCCCCAGACTCAATATATTCAAAGTAAACTCTGCTCAGGTGGTGCAAGAGATCCCAGACATCTCCTGTAGGCCCTGGGTGGGGGTCCGGTAACATAGTAGTTATGTTACTGGACTAGCAATCCAGAGGCCTGGACTAATGATCCAGAGACAAGAGTTCAAATCCCACCAAATTCAATTCAATAAATCTGGAATTAAAAGCCAGTATCAGTAATGGCGACCATGAAACTACCGGATTGACGTAAAAACCCATCAGGTTCGCCAATGTCCTTTTGGGAAGGAAATCTGCCGTCCTTACCCGGTCTGGCCTACGCGGGACTCCAACTGGCCTAGGCCGAAATGGCCTAGCGAGCCACCCAGTTGTATTCCTCGCTGCCACCTGCTCGAGGGGGGATGGGCAATAAATGCTGGCCTTGCCGGCGACGCCCGTGAAAGAATTGAAAAAAAAAAAATAGTTTTGCTATGCTCCAACACTGAAGAGCGAGACGGCCTTTTCCGCCAGGTCTCGAACTGCTCTCCGCACTTAAGAAATTTAGGGCACGGAGGCGGCCATTCAGCCCATGGTGTCTGTGCCGGTTATACCGTCACTTTTGCATCATTGTCACATTGAAGTTGCAATATAAAGGCCTCGTAGCGGGGTTTTTCCACTCCCTCAACGACACCAAATGATTGTATGACAACAACAACAACTTGTATTTATATAGCGCCTTTAACATAGTAAAATGTCCCAAGGCGTTTCACAGGAGTATTAAAAGACAAAAAATTTGACACTGATCCACATAAGGAGAAATTAGGGCAGGTGACCAAAAGCTTGGTCAAAGAGGTAGGTTTTAAGGAGCGTCTTAAAAGGAGGAAAGAGAGGTAGCAAGGCGGAGAGGTTTAGGGAGGGAATTCCAGAGCTTAGGGCCCAGGCAACACAAGGCACGGCCACCAATGGTTGAGCGATTATAATCAGGGAAGCTCAAGAGGGCAGAATTGGAGGAGCACAGATATCTCGGGGGGGGGGGTTGTGGGGCTGAAGGAGATTACAGAGATAGGGAGGGGCGAGGCCATGGAGGCATTTGAAAACAAGGATGAACATTTTACCCGTGTTTTTCTAGATTGTAGCGAATGATGGCGACATTAAATGGGCACAATCCGCCAGTCAGCGTTTTAACCGGACTGAATTTATCCGACTCCTTACCTGCTCGTAGGTCAAGCACTGATCAGTGAGAATTTCGAGAAGGGGAGCTGCATTACTGTCACGCCGTTTGAACATCTCGCGAACAATAGATAAAAGATTCCAGATGCCCTCTGGCTCTCTTCCACGAAGGGGTCGTAAGAGGCAAGCCCACTCCGCAGCAGCCGGCGGCTCAGTCGACGATAAATACAAAGAGTTGACATCACTGCAGTGAGAGAGGAAAAAACGTTATTCCAACAATGAGACAATCGGGGGGTGGGGGAGGAGGGTAAATTTTCAGGGCTGTGGGGAAAGAGCGGGGGAGCGGAACTAATTGGAGAGCTCTTTCAGAGAGCCGGTACAAGCACGATGGGCCGAATGGCCTCCTTCTGTGCTGTATCATTCGATGAATCGAACGGCTGAGCTGAAAATACAAACGGGAATTTTTAACTGGAGCCACCAAAGGATACAAATGCAAAATACTGCGGATGCTGGAAATCTGAAATAAAAACAGAAAAGGCTGGAAATACTCAGCAGGTCGGGCAGCATCTGCGGAGAGAGAAACAGAGTCAACGTTTCAGGTCAATGACCCTTCGTCAGAACTGACGAAAGCTCATCGACCTGAAACGTTAACTCTGTTTCTCGCTCCACAGATGCTGCCTGACCTGCTGAGTATCGCCACCAAATGATACCTTAGCAGAAGGGTGCAGACTTTAAAAGATTTGCTAAAGGACTAAGTGGATACAAGGCTCTGAATTTAGTCAGATTTTAATTTTAAAAGTTGCACCATGAAATATTAAACGGAACATAAATTTGTATCTGGAGCTCATTTGTAATTTATTTTTAGTCATTTGCCGGATGTGGGTGTCGCTGGCAATGCCAGCATTTATTGCCCTTAAGAACATAAGAAATAGCAGGAGTCGGCCATTCGGCCCCTCGAGCCTGCTCCGCCATTCAATAAGATCATGGCTGATCTTCTACCTCATCTCCACTTTCCTGCACTATCCCCACATCCCTTGATTCCCTTAATATCCAAAAATCTATGAAGGTGGTGGTGAGCCACCTTCTTGAACCGCTGCAGTCCGTGTGGTGAAGGTGCTCCCACAGTGCTGTTAGGGAGGGAGTTCCAGGATTTCGACCCAGCGACGATGAAGGAACGGCCGATGTATTTCCAAGTCGGGATGGTGTGTGACTTGGAGGTGGTGGTGTTCCCATGCACCTGCTGCCCTTGTCCTTCTAGGTGGAAGAGGTCGCGGGTTTGGGAGGTGTTATATCAGTTATTACACCCCAGTATGATATGAAATTTATAGCACTGTAATAGCATGGCTAGAAGGACTCTGACTCAGGCCATAAACAGTGGCATTTGAGAATAAAATGGCTGAGAAAAATAAGATGAGTTCAATTAGATTAGGTTCATCTGCAATACATCTGAATCTTAGATTGGATTAAATTAGGATGAGTTCGGTTAAATTAGAACGAGTCAGATTAAATTAGCATGGGCTACATTAGCAGAAATGAAATAAATGGGATAGATGGAGAATGGGGAAACATTACCAGTAGAATTGAACATTTTGAATTTATTTTTAAATAGATTGTGTTCAAGGGTCTATTTTACTAGCTTAGCATTATTGCGATGAAAGATGCATCTCCCCTCACGTTTTATTGCTGGAATATTAATAGTGCCACAGTACGTGAGCTGAAAATGTACAAACTGTATGGGCCTGGAGACTGTCAGGCCTTGGGCCTGGCACCAGTCTCCTGGTTATGGCTGCTGTACTCGACAGCCGACCTTGCTTTGAGGAGCATTTACCAAGTAGCTAAGAGAGGTATGAAAGAAACCACTGTGGTGGGACTGCTCCAAATACAAGGTGGAGACATAATGGCCTTGATTATAAACCAACCGCCTCCCCCCCTCCCCCACCACCCCCAGACGGGCAGGAAAGGGTCGGGCAAAGGGTTGAAATCTTGAAAAGCGCGATCCCACCATGCTCCCTGTTGCCGCGACCCAATATTAAAGGAAGACTTGCATTTCTATAGCGCCTTTCACCACCACCGGACGTCCCAAAGTGCTTTACAGACAATGAAGTACTTTGTGAAGTGGAGTCACTGTTGTAATGTGGGAAATGCGGCAGCCAATTTGCGCAGAGCAAGCTCCCACAAACAGCAATGTGATAATGACCAGATAATCGGTTTTTGTCATGTTGATTGAGGGATAAATATTAGCCAGGACACCGGGGATAACTCCCCTGCTCTTCTTTGAAATAGTGCAGTGGGATCTTTTACATCCACCTGAGAGGGCAGACGGGTCCTCAGTTTAACGTCTCATCCGAAAGACGGCACCTCCGACAGTGCCGCGCTCCCTCAGTACTGCACTGGAGTGTCAGCCTAGATTTTTGTGCTCAAGTCTCTGGAGTGGGACTTGAACCCACAGCCTTCTGACTCAGAGGCGAGTGTGCTACCCACTGAGCCACAGCTGACAATCTGACTACATTTCAAAAAGTAATTCACTGTGAAGTGCTTTGATCCATCCGGAGGACGTGATAAAGCACTGTCTAAATGCAACTTCTGTCTTTTAACAGCAGGCAGCTTTTACAGTGAGCACCCGATTCCAAAGCAGAAAGTAGTACAGGCCCCAACCAGCGCCCATCCCCAATGTTCTGGTCTAGCCATTCTGAAACACTGCTTATGGCTCATTGCAAAACATGCCAGTTGGCGTCCAGCTGCATCTCAATGGATCAACCACCATCCCAGGCCTGTCGGCCGAGGGTTGTCCACCTGCAATCTGACTGCGCTCTTCAAGTGACCTACTGAGCGGGGCCGGAAAAGGCAAACCTCTCCGGCAGTCAGAACAAGAGTGGCATCAGCAAAAGCCAGAGGTCTGGCGAACTGGAGCTAGGGACAGTGAGCAGCGAGGGGGGGGGGAAAGAGGAGGAAAATCTAAAATAACTTGGCCTTTTTTTAAAAATGCCCACTATTAAGACAAACCCAGCACACTATAACTGATCAAACTAATTGGCCCGTATTTTCCGATGACTACGGGTGTGTACGGGCCGTGTACACACCCGTAGGGACATCGGAAATGCCGGTTTCAGGCATGCACAGCGCATGCGCTGAAAACCGGCATTTCCGATCTGTCAAGAATCCTCTTGACAGATCCTCCGCCTGCCCTGGAGAAGGGCCTCTGCGGGGAGAGTTCCGCTTTCTGCAGAACCTCCGTCCGCTGAAAACACTTAAAAATCTTACACCTGGTAAAAGCATAAGAGTTTAAAAGAGTAAAAAAAAAATTCCCACTCATTTATAATTTAAAAATACTTTTAAAAAGGTAATTTTATTTTTAGCCCCATAAAAAACTTTATTTTTTTCAAAAAATTAAATTTTTGTTTAAAATATTTAATGTAATTTTAACTCATTTTAAAAACATGATTTTTAAAAAAAAATTATTTAATATTTTGATGTGTTTTTGGGGTGATCTCCATTCATATATTTGACGGGTCTATGTCAAAAGTATGAAGGGAGATTCCCTTCTCCTATTGGCTGGCCTGGCCCACGTGATCCCAGGGACGCTTGCGAACCGCCTGCGCCCCCTGGGATACGTGGGCCCTGCGCATTTCGACTGAGGAGAGGCCCAGGAGCGGAAGTGTCCGGACCTCGGGAGCCCTCAGGTATGAGCGTAGATTTTTATCCCGATACGAGGCATCCGCACGCAGGAAGCTTCCTATCGGAAATTACGGGCCATTATACTCCAAAAAGTTCTCATTTCCTCTCACAATGCTATATGCCCAGTTCTACCGAGTGAAAGGGTTGGCGGCCAAACCCTCACTTGGGGCTTCTGCTCGAGCTGGCCGATGGAGACACACAATTCAGGAATTGTGCTCGCTCTTTGAGAAAGCGACTGTTTCTGGCTTCATCCTTCCCAAAGATCAAAGTTCACTGCGAAGTTGGCAAGGGAAGAGAGGAGAAATTGAGGCCTCCGATCCAAATCCAATCACACCCTTATGACAGCTCACTGGAGCACAAACATTTCCCACCATTTGCTGAAGTTCCAGCAAGGAAATACAGTAATGCCAACCCTCGCGCATTAATCGCGAGACACGCGATTCTTAATGAACATTTACCTCAGCTCGCGAAGGGTGGTGATAATGGGTAGGATTTTTAACACACTTTTTTTGGAAAGCATTTTCAGATGCAGTTAACACAGTTTTTGTAAAGAGCTGTGACCTGCGAGAGATTAAATAAAGCCACTAATGAGGCTTATAAACCAAAAAAATACCAACTCGCGATTTCTTACCAAATCTCGAGATTTTTAAGAGTTTGTCTCATGATTTATGAAACAGTGGAATTGGCATTACTGGAGATACGACGAGAGTGCTTGCGAAAAATCAACGCTCGGGACGTTCATGGGCATCGCGATGGATTTATACTTTGTTGCATTTCCAATTTGTTATTTGGTACAAAAAAACCTGGAATTTCTCCAAATGAAGGGGAGGGAATTTTTTTTTTAAATTAGGAATAATGAACAAAAAATGTAAAATCCAGGAGAGCCAATGCAAAAAAAGGGACTAAGAAAAAAAATTACCTGAACACAACAGGAGAGGGGCCACAGAACTTGTGGAGCGTTTTCTTGATGTTGTCACTCAGCGTAGATTCATCGAGGTACCAGGTGCTCTGGTCTGAAGCAGACGGGCCAGCCGTGGGATCTGTCATTAGCAATTATACTTAGTGACATGAATTTAAAGTTTCCGACAGATAAAAGCTGGCAACAGAGTTCGACATTTTACTTGTTTAGCCAATAATACAAGATACTACATTGCATCGAGTTTACAGCACAGAAACAGGCCATTCAGCCCAACAGGTCCATGCTGACGTTTATGCTCCACACGAGCTTCCTCCCACCCCCTCTTCAGCTCACCCCATCAACATAACCCTCTATTCTCTTCTCCCTCATATGCTTGTCCAGCCTCCCCCTTAAATGCATCTATACTATTCGCCGCAACCACTCCCTGTGGTAGCGAGTTCCACATTCTCACCACTCTCTGGGTGAAGAAGTTTCTCCTGAATTCCCGATTGGATTTATTAGTGACTGCCTTATATTTATAACCCCCAGTTTTGGTCTCCCCCACAAGTGGAAACATCTTCTCTACGTCGACCCTATCGAACCCCTTCATCATTTTGAAGACCACCCCCTCGGCCTTCTCTTTTCTAGAGCAAACAGCCCCAGCCTATGCAATCTTTCGTGATAGGTATAACCTCTCGGTTCTGGTATCGCCCTGTTAAAACAGTACCTGAATCTTTCTCAATAACAATATAGGTAGCGGGCACAGAGAAGGAAACCGCTTCCTCTTTCCCACCTGCAATACTTTAAATCCAAGCGAAGATTTTTAGGACTGCCTATCTCCAATAGTGAGAATAGTTTTCTTGCCTCACCCCTTATTTTATTCTCCTCACATTCACACGACAAAGGCTTTCCCCATTATGTGATATGAAGGTTCCTTGTTTGCCCACCTGAGGGGAGTGGACAACATTCCCAGGAATAATACCGCTCCATAGGACTCAAATATCCGGCGTTACTTTCAGAACAAACTTTGTGGTTTCAAGGGGTGAGGGAGATAGGAAATACACCTGTATAACTTTGAATTAAATAGCGGAAAGAGGGGGGAATCAGGTGATGCAGTAGTTTAGTCATTGGCCTTCCACCTCTGGGACCTGGGTTCAAATCTAGCCCACACTTTTTTTTTTCCCTATTCATTTGTGGGATGTGGGTGTCGCTGGCAAGGCCAGCATTTATTGTCCATCCCTAGTTGCCCTTGAGAAGGTGGTGGAGAGCCGCTTTCTTCAACCGCTGCAGTCCGTGTGGTGAAGGTGCTCCCAGTGCTGTTAGGGAGGGAGTTCCAGGATTTTGACCCAGCGACGATGAAGGATCGGCGATATACTTCCAAGCCAAGATAGTGTGTGACTTGGAGGGGAACTTGGAGGTGGTGGTGTTCCCATGCGCCTGCTGCCCTTGTCCTTCTAGGTGGAAGAGGTCGCGGGTTTGGGAGGTGCTGCCGAAGAAGCCTTGGCGAGTTGCTGCAGTGCATCTTGTAGATGGTACACACTGCAGCCACGGTACACCGGTGGTGGAGGGAGTGAATGTTTAAGGTGGTGGATGGGGTGCCAATCAAGCGGGCTGCTTTGTCCTGAATGGTGTCGAGCTTCTTGAGTGTTGTTGGAGCTGCACTCATCCAGGCAAGTGGAGAGTATTCCATCACACTCCGGACTTGTACCTTGTAGATGGTGGAAAGACTTTGGGGAGTCAGGAGGTGAGACACTCGCAGCAGAATACCGAGCCTCTGACCTGCTCTTGTTGCCACAGTATTTATGTGGCTGGTCCAGTTAAGTTTCTGGTCAATGGTGACCCCCAGGATGTTGATAGTGGGGGATTCGGTGATGGTAATGCCGTTGAATGTTAAGGGGCAGTGCTTAGACTCTCACTTGTTGGAGATAGTCATTGCCTGGCACTTGTGTGGCGCGAATGTTACCTGCCACTTATCAGCCCAAGCCTGAACGTCGTCCAGGTCTTGTTTCATGTGGACATGGACTTCTTCATTATCTGAGGAGTTGTGAATGGCACTGAACACTCTGCAGTCATCAGCGAACATCCCCACTTCTGGCTTTATGTTGGATGGAAGGTCATTGATGAAGCAGCTGAAGATGGTTGGGCCTAGGACACTGACCTGAGGAACTCCTGCAGTGATGTCCTAGGGCTGTGATGATTGACCTTCAACCACCACAACCATCTTCCTTTGTGCTATGTATGACTCCAGCCAGTGGAGAGATGTCCCCCCGATTCCCATTGACTTCAGTTTTACTAGGGCTCCTTGATGCCACACTCGGTCAAATACTGCCTTGACATCAAGGGCAGTTACTCTCACCTCACCTCTGGAATTCAGCTCCTTTGTCCATGTTTGGACCAAGGCTGCAATGAGGTCGGGAGCCGAGTGGTCTTGGCGGAACCCAAACTGGGCATCAGTGAGCAGGTTATTGGTGAGTAAGTGCCGCTCGATAGCACTGTCGATGACACCTTCCATCACTTTGCTGATGATTGAGAGTAGACTGATGGGGCGGTAATTGGCCGGATTGGATATGTCCTGCCTTTTGTGGACAGGACATACCTGGACAGTTTTCCACATTGTCGGATAGATGCCAGTGTTGTAGCTGTACTGGAACAGCTTGGCTAGAGGCGCGGCTAGTTCTGGTAGGGATAAAACTCTTCTCTGCTGACCGTAAGGGTCCTAGATCCAATGAGCTTGGGCAGTCCCAATCCTGTTCCTAGTATGCCCAGACCTACCCCTAATTCAGCACTAACTGGCAAGGCCACACACAGGCCTAAAGGATGGTTGGGTGCAGGAAATGGGGGGGGCGGATACCACGCTGGCGCAGCAGTGGGCGCTCTTCTACAATTGGAGCCGAGTCCCATGGTTCGGGCCAAGTGGAAGGAAACGTTCTCTGCATCGGGCTGTGTAATACCCGAATCGGGAGAGCTCGGTACCGACATTGGGTGTCTCCCCCACACTAACATGCCTCACTTCGATGAGTGCGAAGAAGAAAAAGAATGACATTAAAGAATTTCACAAGAAATCTCTTAGAGATACGATCAGTAAGGTCTTGGAAGCCATCCATAATGCACACCTCTCTAAACTATTTGTCTCACGGTGAATCCGTGCTCATTATATTAGAGATCATGGCCCACCGGATAGTCTGTTGGGGGTGAAGAGCTATTGTGCTGCTTTTCAAACCTGCACATTAGTCAGAGCAGTCTAGGCTGTTAGAACCTTCTGCTTCAAACGAATGAAGCTGGATTTGGCTTTGGCTGAGCAAATCCTCCAAGTTCTGGCATTTGGTTCGGCAAAGTACTCCATTTCGCTTCCCGTGTGTGGGGTACGTTATGCTGCATTATGATGAAAGACTTGCATTTCTATAGCGCCTTTCACGACCTCAGGGCGTCCCAAAGCACTTTACAGCCAATGAAGTAGTTTTGAAGTGTAGTCACTGTTGTAATGTAGGAAACGCGGCAGCCAATTTGCGCACAGCAAGCTCCCACAAACAGCAATGTGATAATGACCAGATCATCTGTTTTAGTGATGTTGATTGAGGGATAAATATTGCCCAGGACACCGGGTAGAACTCACCTGCTCTTCTTCGAAATAGCGCCCTGGGATTTTTTACGTCCACCCGAGAGCGCAGACGGGGGCCTCGGTTTAACGTCTCATCCGAAAGACGGCACCTCCGACAGTGCAGCACTCCCTCAGCACTGCACTGGAGTGTCAGCCTAGATTTTTGTGCTCGAGTCTCGGGAGTGGGACTCGAACCCACGACCTCCTGACTCAGAGGCGAGAGTGCTACCCACTGAGCCACGGCTGACACATGTAATGCTACAGAATGATACACGGACATCAAAAGTGATGCGAGAAGACAAAAGCAGGGGGAACGTACCATCCAATAACAGAACTTTACTCAACACGTATCAGTGACTTTCCTTTTTCCAGCCAAAGATCTTACGAAGGGTCTGTAACCCATTACAGACTTTTCTTCCTCTATTTATGTTTATACATTGCAATTTTATTATTTCCCACTCCAGGGACTTGAGCACATCAATCCAGGCTGATACTCCAGTGCAGTGCTGAGGGAGTGCTGCACAGTCAGAGCTGCCGTCTTTCAGATGAGACGTTAAACCGAGGCCCCGTCTGCTCTCTCAGGTGGACGTAAAAGATCCCACGGCCACTATTTCGAAGAAGAGCAGGGAAGTTCTCCCCGGTGTCCTGGGCCAATATTTATCCCTCAATCAACATCACTAAAACAGATTATCTGGTCATTATCACAGTGCTGTTTGTGGGAGCTTGCTGTGCGCAAATTGGCTGCCACGTTTCCCATATTACAACAGTGACTCCACTTCAAAAAGTACTTCATTGGCTGTAAAGCGCTTTGAGACGTCCGGTGGTCGTGAAAGGCGCTACAGAAATGCAAGTCTTTTTCTTTTTCTTATGTGCTTCTCTTTCCTTGTTAGTTGCTGCAGTTTTAGTCTGGAATTCCGGGCTGGTGTTTAATAGCTGAGTTAAGTTCAAGTGGGAACATTTAATGCGGCAAACAAATTGCTGCAAGCACGGCAGTATTACATCATGGTCACTCGTCTCCAGAGCAATGATCCTTCGAAGCTGGGAAAGGTCCCGCGTGGGCCGCTCGACGACTTCTCCATCGTAAACACCGCGTGACATGAATCTTGTCATTCATGTATGAAGTAATACTGGGTGGCCTGCTAGTGGCGCTGTCCAGGGAGAGTATAAATACTCGGGCATGGGCCCAGCTTGCTTAGGATATTCTTCAACAGGAACTAGTGAAGGACACAACTAGACCTCCATGTTGAAAAACAGTTGATTAAAGCTTTGTTTAACGCTTAGACCAAGTGCCTAGTAGTTTTCTTACGTCACCGCGTATGCGCAGAAATTTAAAGGGACCGCGCACTAAAAGAAACAGGCCTCGCGGAACAAAGCGCAGCTTACAGGGGGACATTGCTCCAGAGGGCCTGCTACTTCTAAATCATGGATATCATCCTAATTACTTGCAAGAGCCAAGTCCAGATGAGAGTTCCCACCTGGTGGGGTCCCTGACATCAAGAAGCAATCTTGTACCACGTTGACCAGTTCAGATTCTGTTGTCGCGTTTCCACTTGGGCATTCCAGGTTATTCGAAGTGATCCGTTATTACCACATACAACCCGCTCGAATCTCAGGAGATGCTGTTGTCCTATTTTTACCTTTCCCAGTGGCCTGTAGCCGACCCCAATTGTTAATCAGTACTCTGACTTCTTCCAGTCGCCTGTCACTTTAATTCTCCGCTCCACTCCCACTCAGACCTCTCCGTCCTCGGCCTCTTACACTGTTCCAATGAAGCTCAACGTAAGCTCGAGGAACAGCACCTCATCTTTCGATTAGGCACTCTACAGCCTTCTGGACTCAACATAGAGTTCAACAATTTCAGACCATAACCTCTGTCCCTATCCTTTTTTCCCCATTTTATTTCCCTCTCTCCCACATGGCAGCTGTCGTTCATTCTGCCATTTACACTTCATCTAGAGTCATCTTTTGTTTCTTAACTTGTCCCATTACCATCTCCTTTTGCCTTGCACCATGTCTTAATCTCTCTTAATCTCTCCTGCCTTTCATCGTATCACAGACCTTCCCTTTTGTTCTTTCCTCCCCTCCCGCCTTTCCCTGCCCCTACACTTGCTTAAAAACCTGTTCCATCTCCAACTTTTTCCAGTTCTGACGAAGGGTCACCGACCTGAAACGTTAACTCTGTTTCTCTCTCCACAGATGCTGCCTGAGCTGCTGAGTATTTCCAGCATTTTCTGTTTTTATCTCTGACTTCTTTTAAGCTGCAGCCAGTATATTTCCATTTGTCCCCCTTGGCGGAGACCGTTTAAACTTCCTTGAAATCTAGATTATCCTGCACATACACCACCACCTCTCCTTCGTTTCTGAGCAAACTACAGTTCCCTGTCTCGTAAGCCGAGGAAAGATATCCAGCAAATTATTAGCACAGTTTCCACGCGAAAAGGCAGTCAAACTATAAAACAAATGACGCCAGACTTCCATTACCTGGAGCCCCGCAGACCGTGTTAATTGCCGTTGACTGAGATGAAAGCAACTCATCAAGGAGCCTTTGTGCAGTGGGGAGGATCTTCCGAGGAAAGGGGACAAGAGAGAGAGAGAAAGGAAAACACAAAGAGAATGTAACAAAACTGGTCTTATTTGAAGCTCTCCGATATAACACGAGTTCGACAATATTTTAAGCACAACTTTGGTTCAAGTCTCACAATAGATTGGACTCGCTCAGCCCGTGGTAAGGGCGGCGTTTGATGTCCATTTTGACCCAGTTAGCCAGTAATTCTCGAGGAACAGCACCTCATCTTTTGATTGGGCACTTTACTGCCTTCTGGACTCAACGTCGAGTTCAACAGTTTCAGACCATAACCTCGGCCCCTATTTTTTCACATGGCAGCTGTTGATGATTCTGCCATTCATTCCCATTTACACCTCTTCTAGACCCATCTTTTGTTTCTTTACTTGTCCCATTGCCATCTCCTTCTGCCTCGCACAATCATCGCTTTTGTCTTTTAATCTCTCCTGCCTTCCACCCTATCACAGACCTTCCCTTTTGTTCTTTCCTCTCCCCCCCCCCCCGCCCTTTCCCTGCCCCTACACTTACTTAAAACCTGTTACATCTCCAACTTTTTCCAGTCTGACAAAAGGTCATCGACCTGAAACGTTAACTCTGTTTCTCTCTCCACAGATGCTGCCTGACCTGCTGAGTATTTCCAGCATTTTCTGTTTATATCTCAGATTTCCAGCATCTACAGCATTTTGCTTTTGTAGACTGTGTAATTCCGCAGGACTCCAGTTTATATTTTGGCATCTTTGTATAGCCTAATTCAACTGTACCATTGTCCTAGTGCTAGGAACTACCTTAAAAGACTAAAATAAAGTCATATCTAAATGTGGACAAAGCCAATGCCCGTCTTGTATGTTGAAAATGAACACACGAGACACCAGCCCAAATGCTATAGATCTGAGCCCTCAGTTACTTTGTACAAGAACGCAATGAACAGTTGGGACTCGGTTCTCAAAACGTCGAGCGCCAAAAAAATAAAACGTCGCTCCTCTCAATCACTCCCCCTTGGACTTTCTCCTTGCCTGCTAAATTACTGCATGGGGACCAGCAGTGGAATGGCGGGCGCAGATTTTATTTGGGATGGGTTCTGCTGGTGGGAAACGCGCTGTTCAGGGTGACCGACAATACTGACATTTCCTGTCTGCTTCCTGCCAGCTCGTCAAAAAATCATCTTGTTGCATCAATGGTTTCAAGTCGCAACATTTCTGTACAAAATAAATTACGAAGGACATCTCGCCAGCAAATCTGCATCGTATCGATCAACGATGCAATGGTGGCACTGCATCAACTCCTGCTGCTACCGCGCATAGTCTTAAAACAGCATTCTAGACGACAGCAAAGAATGATCTGCAGAGCTGGAGTCATCTCCAGTTGACTCTTTCTCAAACAACTCTTTTTTTTAATCAAAATACTGTATTTTTGTTTTAACAAAAGATCATTTTGACAAAGTCACAAATCGAACAATTAAAAAGCTTTACTCGACGGCTTTTACAAACTGCAGCTTTATTTAGTTAGGAAAACAGCCGCGGAACGGTGCTGGGATTTACGGCCAATTCCAAAGATTTGCGACGGGCAGCCGATGATTCCTTACCTGCTGAGGCAGTTCGCTGATCAGATACTGAGCAAACTTTTGCAGCTGATCTCTCTGTAGCCTGGACAGCGATTCAGACACTGGCGCTCGCAAACACACAGCCGAGGCCTACAAAACAATTCAGAAGAGAACGTGAGCTTACTCAAGTACTGGTAGAAAAATTGAGACGCGTTCCAAATCCTTCTGAAAGTGGGCCAGGAGGCATTACCAAACCTCTTGCACAAGCTCCTCAGGAACCAGACAGCTCGAGAAACCGAGTGTACCTCAAGGGAAAGTACCAAGAGGTATTAAGATTACATAAGAACAGAAGAAATAGGAGCAGGAGTAGGCCATTCGGGCCCTCGAGCCTGCTCCGCCACTCAATAAGATCATGGCTGATCTTCTACCTCAACTCCACCTTCCCGCACTATCCCCATATCCCTTCATTCCCTTAATAACCAAAAATCTAGCGATCTCGGTCTTGAATATACTCAACGACTAAGAATTCCAAAGATTCAGAACCCTTTGAGTGAAGAAAGTTCTCCTCATCTCAGTCCTAAATGGCTGACCCCTTATTCTAAGACTGGGACCCCTGGTTCTAGACTCCCCAGCCAGGGGAAACATCCTCCCTGCATCTACCCTGTCAAGCCCTGTAAGAATTTTATATGTTTCATAGAAACATAGAAACATAGAATCTAGGAGCAGGAGTAGGCCATTCGGCCCGTCGAGCCTGCTCCGCCATTCAATATGATCATGGCTGATCATCCAAATCCAGTACCCTGTCCCTGCTTTAATTCCCACAGTACACATATCCCACCCTACCCCCGTAACCCCACGTATTTAATTCCCCCAACATATCCCATCCTATCCCCATAACCCCACATATTTAATCCCCCCTAACACTAAGGGTCAATTTATCATAGCCAAATCAACCTAACCCACACATTTTTGGACTGTGGGAGGAAACCGGAGTACCCGGAGGAAACCCACGCAGACACGGGGAGAATGTGCAAACTCCACACAGTTTCAATGAGATCGCCTCTCATTCTTCTAAACTCTAGAGAATATAGGCCTAGTCTCCTCAATCTCTCCTCATAGGACAATCCCCCCATCCCAGGAATCAGTCTGGTGAACCTTCGTTGCACTCCCTCTAAGGCAAGTATGTCCTTCCTTAGGTAACGAGACCAAAACTGTACACAGATTACCAAAGGCTCCTTCATTCATTCTACCAAAAGTACTTTGCAATTGATTACAAATCTAATGAATAATGTGTTTGTGATGGATAGATAGATGTCCTGAAGATCAATAACACCTTCCCTCAACAGCCTTGAAGATTTTGACTCCCATTGAGGTTAACTTACACTACTAGGTTACATTATTCAAATATCTCAGGTGAAAACTGAGCTGTAATTCCCAGAAAGTAGTACAAGCAGAAACAACTTCATGAACTAGCAGGAATAAACTTGGTACCTCTTAAACAATAAAGTTATTTGACAACACACTGGCTGCAGAAATAGTTTTTAATTTCTTTAAATATTGGGAAGACCGAAGTCATTGTTTTCGGTCCCCGCCACAAACTCCGTTCCCTAGCCACTGACTCCATCCCTCTCCCTAACATCTGTCTGAGGCTGAACCACACTGTTCGCAACCTTGGTGTCATACTTGACCCTGAAATGAGCTTCTGACCACATATCCACGGCATTATTAAGACCGCCTACTTCCACCTCCGTAACATCGCCCGTCTCCGCCCTTGCCTCAGCTCATCCGCTGCTGAAACCCTCATCCATGCCTTTGTTACCTCCAGACTTGACTATTCCAATGCACCCCTGGCTGGCCTCCCACGTTCTACCCTACGTAAATTTGGTCATCCAAAACTCGGCTGACCATCTCCTAACTCGCACCAAGTCCCGTGTGCCCATCACCCCTGTGCTCGCTGACCTACATTGGCTACCGGTTAAGCAACGCCTCAATTTCAAAATTCTCATCCTTGTTTTCAGATCCCTCCATGGCCTCACCCCTCCCTATCTCTGTAATCTCCTTCAGCCCCACAAACCTAACCCCCCGCCCCACAAGATATCTGCGCTCCTCTAATTCTGCCCTCGAGCATCCCTGAATATAATCGCTCCACCATTGGTGGCCGTGCCTTCAGCTGCCTAGGCCCTAAGCTCTGGAATTCCCTCCCTAAACCTCTCCGCCTCTCTTCCCTCCTTTAAGACGCTCCTTAAAACCGATCTCTTTGACCAAGCTTTTGGTCACCTGCTCTAATTTCTCCTTATGCGGATCGGTGTCAAATTTTTTGTCTTAAAATACTCCTGTGCAGCGCCTTGGGACGTTTTACTACGTTAAAGGCGCTATATAAATACAAGTTGCTGTTGTTGTTGAATTGAATAATCTAATCTTATGAATCTGAGGAAGTGTCAGTGATGCTCATTTTAGAAACAATGATGGCAGATAATACACCGACACGCGTCCTGAAGATGATTCAAGACAACTGTACTCATTAAGACTTGGGAGTATCCATTGTCCACACATTCATAAGTTATGTTGAAAAAAAAGACTTGCATTTATATAGCGCCTTTCACGACCTCAGCACATCCCAAAGCGCTTTACAGCCAATGAAGTACTTTTGAAGTGTAGCCACTGTTGTAATGTGGGAAACACGGCAGCCAATTTGCGCACAGCAAGCTCCCACAAACAGCAACGAGATACATAACCAGATAATCTGTTTCAGTGATGTTGATTGAGGGATAAATATTGGCATGGGCACCGGGGAGAACTCCCCTGCTCTTCTTCGAAATAGCGGCCATTGGATCTTTTATGTTCACCTGAGAGGGCAGACAGGGCCTTGGTTTAACGTCTCATCTGAAAGACGGCACCTCCGACAGTGCCGCACTCCCTCAGCACTGGGAGTGTCAGCCTGGATTACGTGCTCTATTCTCCAGTGCAGGACTTGAACCCACAACTTTCTGACTCAGAGGCGAGAGTGCTACCCTCTGAAAAGCTGTGAAGTACCAGGCTTGAATTAGCCACGATCTAATTGAATGGCGGAACAGGTTTGAGGGGCTGAATGGCCTCCTCCTATTCCTACGTTCCTTATGAAGCAGCAACAGTCTTAGTCTCAAAATTAAGAAGGATGAATGCTTTAAAATGTTTTACTCTAGTATTTGAGCCTCATGGCCAGCGGAGGTTTGGCCAATAGGTTGAAGCAGCTACAGAAGACAACTATTGCTCGGTCAGAAGAACTCTTGCAACTTCAGAAAAAGAGACGCATCCTTCAGAGAGAAGACCAAGAGGTCTGGGCGCCCTGCTGAGATCGAGTAATAAGCAAGGCTGACAAGGCGATGCATCAGACCTCGCGGTATTGCGGGTTGTCAGAAGCCACCACAGAGAGTAAAGCTTGGTCTCCGAGGAACAAGTCTCCGAGCGACAATCTAGGAATAGATTGCATCTTTTTTTATATTATATGTCATTAGCATATGTGCAATTCTGATAAATGACAGGACTGATATATGCAAGGTTCTATCAGAACAGAGTTCATGACCATGAGTCATCCCTTAAGCTTCTGTCTCTGGAGATAGTCGTATGATCGTTATTTATCCCACGCAAGCTGGTCAAATTTGTTAATTGACAGTTCAACCAAACAGTGGGAAAATCAAGAGATAATTGCTCCTGGAGGGTTTGCAACGGCTGCCCAGCACAAAACATGATCAGATACGGCGAGTTCCTTGCTCGGGTTTCACAAGGGCTTATTGATGGAAAGTGTCAAGATTCATTGAGTGGTCATAAGATGAACACAAACTCAAATATTCACAGAAGCCAGGCGAGCATTCACCCCTAGTATGGCAGCCAATTATTAAATGAGATTGGAAACAGAGGGGAAAACTTCTAGTGCCGTATGAAGGAGACTCATTCTCGTTATCCCCATTCACCCCCGTCTTTCAGATGAGACGTTAAACTGAGGCCCCGTCTGCTCTCTCAGGTGGACGTAAAAGATCCCGTGGCCACTATTTTGAAGAAGAGCAGGGGGAGTTATCCCCGGTGTCCTGGGCCAATATTTACCTCTCAACCAACATAACAAAAACAGATGATCTGGTCATTATCACATTGCTGTTTGTGGGAGCTTGCTGTGCGCAAATTGTCTGCCGCGTTTCCCACATTACAACAGTGACTACACTTCAAAAAGTACTTCATTGGCTGTAAAGCGCTTTGGGACGTCCAGTGGTTGTGAAAGGCGCTGTATAAATGCAAGTCTTTCTTTCTTCTTTCAAGGAGACAACAGCGGTAATAGCAGCCCTTTCCAAATATCCACGACCTCAAAAATCAAAGAAATACAAGCAGAGATCGGACTGCGTTACTGGGGTCCAGGGCCTGGTGAGCTGCATGTGGAGCCAGGGCCACAGTCGGACAGCCCTGGTCTAGGGAGCGCAACGAGGTTTATTCTAAATATAAATACTACCTCCTTTATATGTTATATTATTCCCACAATGCCAAATCCAACCAAAATCAGGTCTTTGCAGCAATTATAGATGGTCGTTGAACACATTAATACAACTCATTCCAGGGTTGGGAAACCTGCCAGCTCTACCTGGCCTGGCCTAATCACGACTCTTAATGCCCTCGGGGCAACTGGCGATGGACAAAAAAAATTGTGTTTTGCCAGGTGTCCCACATCCCAAAAACAAACACTAAAAAAAACCCATAAAAGGTGCCACATAAACAATTCAAGTTGACTTAAGGAAGGTTTCTCAAAGAAAGTTAGTCCCAGTGACTGAGGCAACGCAACGAATTGTGCCGATAGATTTACAAGCCAGTCTTGTTTTTTTGGTTCCTGCGCAGTAGATTATCCAATTACTGAAATTCAGGCGCTCTGACCTGACCACAGGGACACGAGATACACAGCAAGCAAATGATCATAAATTTTGCTACACTTGGATCTCACTGCAAGAAGATTCCAAAAGCAGTAATTAATATCTCTTTGCAGAAAACTGCAGCTGGCGTTTTTTTTTAAGGACAAAAAAAATGAACTGCAAAATCCCTCACCCTCGCCAAGGAAGTTTTTACTCGAAGGTTTTAGGTAATTTGCAGTTGCCTTGCACTTAAGGAAAGAGAAGGTAAACCTTGATCTATTTGACTTCTCCCTTACTGCTACACAAGGTTTACTGTACCAAAACAATTATACAAAGCAGGGTCTTGTATTTCAGTCACTCAGTGGCTGTTGCATTTTAGTTTTGCTCGTCCCAGGCAAGCACGAAGGGCTCCTCCATTCCAACTAATTGGAAGTTCAGGACCCAATTTCTGCCACTAGATGGTGCAGGGGCAGAGATTGAGATCTTGGCAGAACATAATAGGGACAAGAGTAGGCCATTCGGCCCCTCGAGCCTGCTCCGCCATTCAATAAGATCATGGCTGATCTTCTACCTCAACTCCACCTTCCCGCCCTAGCCCCATATTCCTCGATTCCCTTAATATTCGAAAGTCTATCGATCTCTGTCTTGAATATACCCAATGACTGAGCCACCACAGCCCTCTGGGGTAGAGAATTCCAAAGATTCACCACCCTCTGAGTGAAGAAATTTCTCCTCATCTCAGTCCCAAATGGCCGACCCCTTATTCTGAGACTGTGACCCCTGGTTCTAGACTCCTCAACCAGGGGAAACATCCTCCCTGCATCTACCCCGTCAAGCCCTGTAAAAATTTTGTATGTTTCAATGAGATCACCTTGCATTCTTCTAACTTGTAGAAAATACTTTTGGCCCCAGTCATCTGAGAAAATAATATATTTTTTTAAATTATCCTAAAGCCCAGTCAATCACACCTAGAAGGACAAGGGCAGCAGGCGCATGGGAACACCACCACCTCCAAGTTCCCCTCCAAGTCACACACACCATCCTGACTTGGAAATATATCGGCCGATCCTTCATCGTCACTGGGTCAAAATCCTGGAACTCCCTCCCTAACAGCACTGTGGGAGCACCATCACCACACGGACTGCAGCAGTTCAAGAAGGCAGCTCACCACCACCTTCTCAAGGGCAACTAGGGATGGGCAATAAATGCCGGCCTTGCCAGCGACGCCCACATCCCATAAACGAATTTTAAAAATTTTTTAAGAGGGAATTAAAAAATGTTTTATTCATTTATGGGATCAGGGCGTCGCTGGCAATGCCAGCATTTATTGCCCATCCCTAGTTGCCCTTGAGAAGGTGGTGGTGAGCTGCCTTCTTGAACCGCTGCAGTCCGTGTGGTGATGGTGCTCCCACAGTGCTGTTAGGGAGGGAGTTCCAGGATTTTGACCCAGTGACGATGAAGGATCAGCCGATATACTTCTACGTCAGGATGGTGTGTGACTTGGAAGGGAACTTGGAGGTGGTGGTGTTCCCATGCACCTGCTGCCCTTGTCCTTCTAGGTGGAAGAGATCGCGGGTTTGGGAGGTGCTGCCGAAGAAGCCTTGGCGAGTTGCTGCAGTGCATCTTGTAGATGCTACACACTGCAGCCACGGTACGCCGGTGGTGGAGGGAGTGAATGTTTAAGGTGGTAGATGGGGTGCCAATCAAGCGGGCTGCTTTGTCCTGGATGGTGTCGAGCTTCTTGAGTGTTGTTGGAGCTGCACTCATCCAGGCAAGTGGAGAGTATTCCATCACACTCCTTACTTGTGCCTTGTAGATGGTGGAAAGGCTTTGGGGAGTCAGGAGGTGAGACACTCGCTGCAGAATACCCAGCCTCTGACCTGCTCCTGTTTCCACAGTATTTATAGTAAAGGGTGCAAAGAGCGAGCAGGGATCTGGGTTCAGAGTAGACAGCTCCAATGTTGAGCGGACAGTGGCACAGGCGCGATGGGGTCAAGTGGCCTCCTCGGTGCTGCAATATGTCTGATCGCATCAAACCACCATCTGCACAACGCATGAAGCATTCCAACGTTTCGTAACTTCAAAACTGCGAAGATGAGTTCCCAACATCCTTTGTCAGGGAACAAGACACGTGGACAGTAAACTGCGCCGGTGACTGTGTATTGCTGGGTTTCACTGGTGAATCAAAGGTCCGTCATCCTTGTGAAATAAAGTCCAGCAGTAACATCATCCATTTGTGTATTTGTGTTTTATTTTAAATGCATGCGTAAAGAAGAAAGAGAGACTTGCATTTCTCCAGCGCCTTTCACAACCTCAGGACATCCCAAAGCGCTTTACAGCCAATGAAGCACTATTTGAAGTGTAGTCACTGTTGTAATGTAGGAAACACGGCAGCCAATTTGCGCACAGCAAGCTCCCACAAACAGTAATGTGATAATGACCAGATAATCTGTTTTTGTTATGTTGATTGAGGGATAAATATTGGCCAGAACACCAGGAATAACTCCCCTGCTCTTCTTCGAAATAGTGCCACGGGATCTTTTACGTCCACCTGAGAGAGCAGACGGGGCCTCGGTTTAACGCCTCATCCGAAAGACGGCACCTCCGACAGTGCGGCACTCCCTCAGCACTGCACTGGGAGTGTCAGCCTAGCTTTATGTGCTCAAGTCCCTGGAGGAGAAAGAGGTAGAGAGGCGGAGAGGTTTCGGGAGGGAATTCCGGAGCTTAGAGCCAAGGCAGCTGAAGGCACGGCCACCAATGATGGATTCTCAAAAGTCATTGGCGTACAGCGCCGAAAACCTGACCGATACACGTGCAGTGATGGCAGCCCACCACTCACAGCTGCATTCGTTGACGTACAAGTAGCATGATCGAAGTGAATGTTTTCCCACTTGGTCTCATTTGAACCCCGGGCTGGAGGCGGCATTAATGCAGATCGCGATTCAGAGCTCGGAGGTCAAGTGCAAAGCGAAGCAAAGCAGCCACAGAGCCTTAACAATGAGCCTGCTCTCCACAACCCAAGAATAAAAAGAGAGAGAGAGACTTTGAAAGCAGAAGGACTTGCCACTGGGCAGACAGAGCACGATAGAACACAGTCCTGCACAAATACATTGCATTGCATAAGTGTTTTGTGCAGTGAATTGAAAATGCCGCTGGTTCGACGGTTTAGGCCCAGATCTGGCTGGAGCAGGGTGTCTCGCAGATCGCCCGTTACTTCGACTCCGTCCTTCGCCCTTCAGTTCAAAATTATTTTGCGCTGGAGGTGCGAGCTGATAACGGCAAGGCGAGGGCAACGACGGGACCAAGAGTCTATCTCCTGAGCCAATGCGATTGAAGGATCGAGAAAGAAAGAGAGGAACGACGGGAGAAGGAGGTGAATTAAGAGTCAAATAAGCTAGAGAAAGAGAAATAAAGAGAGAGAGGGAAGGAAAGGCTAACGTCAAAGCGACCAGCAATTTGTGGTGATTCACAACTCACAGCGCATCTCCTGCTCGCCACAAACTGCTGGACGATTTACATACTAATAATGGCGTGCGGGTTAAACTCGCCGTTATTCTGCCAGCAAATTCGTGCCCATTGCAGTTAAAACAGAACCAAATACCGAGAGAAACTTTGCTCGTCTGATAACGTGGGACCTTGTGCAGTGACACGAGGCGCAAGGCACGGGAGCGCGAGCTAGAAATAGTGTGGGTGGGCTTTATCACCAGCGGCCTTGCCGCCTGGTCATCACTAGGGCAACACGTCGCCCGCAAGAAAAGCCTCCTCCTCCTCGACAGCCTTATTACCGCTCAGAACTGCCCTGCATCTGTACAGCAAACCAGGCACATCCTGTTCAATTAATCTCAGGCTAGGTAAGGAGAGACCCATCGTGTTAGGCCCAATAACAACAACAACAACAACTTGTATTTATATAGCGCCTTTAACATAGTAAAATGTCTCAAGGCAAATAATTTGACACCGATCTACACAAGACTAAATTAGGGCAGGTGACTGGTCAAAGAGGTAGGTTTTAAGGAGCGTCTTAAAGGAGGAAAGAGAGGTAGCGAGGCGGAGAGGTTTAGGGAGGGAATTCCAGAGCTTCGGGCCCAGGCAACAGAAGGCACGGCCACCAATGGTTGAGCGATTATAATCAGGGATGCTCAAGAGGGCAGAATTAGAGGAGCGCGGATATCTCGGGGGGGGGCTGTGGGGCTGAAGGAGATTACAGATTAAAGGGAGGGGCGAGGCCGTGGAGGGATTTGAAAACAAGGATGAGAATGTTGAAATCGAGGCGCTGCTTAACCGGGAGCCAATGTAGGTCAGCGAGCACAGGGGTAATGGGCGAACGGGACTTGGTGCGACACGTTATACCATCGCACCGAGTGTTCAATTTATGCCACCTCATCGCAATATGGCAACCAGCTGGTGGTGTGATACTAGGGGATGGATCTTTATCCAGACTGGCGCTCCTATACCGTCTCAGGCCAGGCTTTGGGAGGGGGGGGGGGCGGGCGGGCGGAGGTTTGGCTGAGTATTTTGTGTCAACTCCAGTAAACAGCTGGTGCCAATAAAACGTGAATGAACTGTGGTTACAGATAAGAAGTCAACTTGCCTGTACTGCTACCCGCCCCCACTTCACCGTCCAGCAAGCAAAATGACTTCCAAGTTACTAAATAAAGTAACCGAGCATTCTGCCCAATAGACCAGTGGTTTAGGATGGCAGCACAAGTGATCAAGCCCCATTTTGTCACCCAAATATTACATTACAAGATGCTGAATTTAATTAAAAATCGCCTGGAATGCACACAGTACTTTCTCCCACCCCACCCACTCCTCCCACCACATAACAGTGTCAGCACTCCTTTTCTCTGTATCTTTCTAAAAGAAAAAAAAAGACTTGCATTTCTATAGCGCCTTTCACGACCACCGGACGTCCCAAAGCGCTTCCCAGCCAATGAAGTACTTTTTTTTTTGAGGTGTGGTCACTGTTATAATGTGGAAACGCGGCAGCCAATTTGCGCACAGCAAGCCCCCACAAACAGCAATGTGATAATGACCAGATCATCTGTTTTTGTTATGTTGATTGAGGGATAAATATTGGACGGGACACCGGGGAGAACTCCCCTGCTCTTCTTCGAAACACTGCCATGGAATCTTTCATGTCCACCCGAGAGGGCAGACGGGGGCCTCGGTTTAACGTCTCATCCGAAAGACGGCACCTCCGACAGTGCAGCACTCCCTCAGCACTGCACTGGGAGCGT